>JAKZAP010000007.1:15992905-17192905 GCA_023053575.1 Branchinecta lynchi
CTACAGTAGCTGCTGCTGCCAGGACGTCACTCCATCCTGTTTCTGAGAATTCTTAGGATCCCGGTGTGTAATCCGCTGTAAATGATAGAATTTGTAAGAGAAGCAGTTGAATATTAGTCAACACGAAAAAAAAAAAATAGTGTTCAGAAAAGTTTTGCATGTGGCTCTTTTTATTTTGTTCTTGGGTATCATAACTACTATCGTGACCTTCAATATATTGTCAAATTGTGCTTCTCCAAAACGATACCTAGTAGCTGGCTTATAGTCTTTCATGCTGCCTTTTAGCGTTACTGTTCGTATGTGATCCTTTCTGTTCAATAATTTAAAGCTCGAATTCTCAGTTTCTAGGATTCTGTAAAATTTTCGACAGATTTCGTAAAAATTTTTCGCTCTGCACTGCACCCCTCAAACGAGAATGCACTTCAGATACTCCTGTACACAGAAAAACTACAAAAAAAAACTAATTGCAATTCAGTTACTGTGGTCCAATTCAGAGTTAGTGCCCAAAGAATCTATATTTTCTGTACCTATGCTGAATGATTACTGTTCGGCATCTATTTACTTCTATGTACTGTACCCTGTCAGCTTCCCTGGACAATCATTATCTCAAATTCATCATGTAGCCTTTCAAGAAATTATGTTATAGGCTAGCGACTGTGAGATACAGTCTGGATACAGTAGTTCATCTAAACAGTCACAAATATTTATTAACAATAGCAGAATCTGAATAGCTTTGGCCTACCCACAAATGACTGATCTACCTCACAGTCAGGAACTACAACCTAACTCCTTGAAAGGCTATACTAAAAATCAGCTATAGAAGATTTCCAGCCACAATCACCACCATCATCAATAATCTCATTTTAGGACAAATAGGAAAGTTAGGGCCTAAGCCCTGCTGGGACGTGGCAAAAAATTGTTATGCATCTCACTATTGATGAGTGGGATTGTCGCTAGTAACCCCACTCATAGATGTGTGGACTCGGCGTAAGAGTATCCTGGACACGTGACTCCAGGCGCATCGGTACCAAGGGCGGTCATGGCCACCAGCCTCAATGATGAGTATAGAAGCTTCATTATAGAGTAAGATCATGACGGCCAGGGTCTGCGTATCCTATAGAGTATATGTGTACAAATAAAGATATGAGGCTTGAGCCCAGACTGGGGGAAACACACTTCTGGGATGCACATAAGAAATCGACCCACAAAATATTTTTGGGAGCACAGAAGAACGCCGATTTCTCCAATCCATTTCCAATTTCTTGGAATTTGTTCAGTTTTCCGGATGTGGTGCAGTAGCCTATGTTTCTTGTCTATTTTTTTTTTACTGTTTAACTGTTCAGCCAAGGTGGATTCCAGGTGGATTCCCAACCAGGGGCGTCCCGAGCCTTTCTTTATTGGGGGGGGGGGGGGGGGGACCTGGTAAAAATTGAACGAATCGGTACCTGATATTGACCAATTTTTTTTTTTTTTCTAAAACACAGCGAGTTGCCTTCAAGAAGCTATAATGTAAAAAGTTGTATAGTATGTACAAAATCAAGTCTAAAGAGAAAATACGCCATCAGGGAGACGCCGTCACTAGCCTTTTATCTTTGGGGGACGTCCAGTTTTGCCAACAGGCCTTGAAAATGTGCCGACCCAAAACGCAGTTGCCACAAAGCAACAACGTCGTGAACGTCTGTACCCAGGAAAAATGAAAGCACCGCAGGGGAAATTTTTTTAATACGCCTTTTTTCTGGCAAATTCTAGCTTTTAACATGGTTCAAGCACCTAAAAATTCCACGCCTCAAATGCCAACTAAACGATGTACCCTTCTTCTAAATAGAGAAGACTGCTAAACGTGCCACAGGCAAAGTTTTGTGGAAACACTCATGATCAAAGTGCTTTTTTGCAATCCCAAGGCTACTTCATAAACCACAGAGCTGCCTGGCGAAAAAAGGGTCCATCCGGGGTTAAATAGATGTAAAGTACATCTATTCTGAATTTGCAGCAAACAAAAATAGGCTAGTTTTCACGTCAGGAGACGTGCTTATTCCTGAAGTTCTGCAATCATTAGAAGTATAAGTTAAGTAATGAATGGAAACCAGTTGAGGCCACCGTTAAATGGTAAAGAACAACAGCTATAAATGCCGGCACTGTCTAGGGAACCGGGAGCCGTACTTTATGTCCCATCGGCTGCGGAACCGGTAGTTCTCACGGAAACCAAACCAAATGAGCTGCGATTCCGGGATCTGACGTCATTGACTAACGGAAACTTGTATGTGCTGGCTCCCGTTCCGGTAGTAAGTGGAAATAGCTCACGGCAACTTCATCGCACTACCTTCTCGTCCGGTAGTCTCACAGAATTGTGTACTCAGATGCTAGGAAGCCGGTAGTTCATACCGGAAACTATACAATTGAAGCTTGTGTTCCGGTAGTGTCTACGTGGAATATAGAACTCACGGAATAATTTGGATGAGAGCTAGGATACCGGAATTTTCACTGACTTAGAGAAAATAACATGGGAAAAAATTTTACTACCGGAACCCATATATTGAGAGCTAAGGTACCGGTAGCAACAACTATTTGATGAAAATGACCAGCTCACGGACACAGATGGATATGGGCTATGTAGTGCAAAAAAAAAATTGAACTCACCGACCCATGTCAGTGCAGACTAGGAAACCGGAAGTGAATATTTTCAACTCACGGAACCCAACTCCTGTGGGCTAGGGTTCCGGTAGTGCCAAAATTACAAACTCATGGAAGTTGGATTCCATGAGCTGTACCTGACTCAAAAGCCCATATTGACAGGCCTCTGTGAGTTGTAATTTAATTTTTGGCACTACCGGAACCCTAGCCCATAGAACCGAATACAACCGAATAAGGTAAGTCTGGTAACACATGAGGACGAAAAAAAAATCAGGTGAATTACCGAATTGGTAACGAATTAGAACCAAATGAATCTGATTAATCAACGAATTATGAAACGGATTGACAGAATGCGATAGAACAGATACAGACTTGAGAAAAGTCCCGTGAACAGCCAAATTCGCTAACGAATGACACTAAATAAATACGTACCACCGAATTTACATATGGACGTACCGAATGCGGTGAAATCGACTCGGGACTGAACAAAAGTGGAATTATTTACCAAATTCGATAAAGACTGGGAACCAATAAACACGTTAAATCACCTAATTTGGCAATGTGAGTACAAAAGAGTTTATAAAACAGACCGATTCGGCGAAAATTTGACAGAATACCCAAAACGTAGGGGGGTACTGCACAACCCCCCTGATGCCCCTGTTCCCAACAACTATATTTTGCGGTTGTTACCCTTCATGCCACCCCCCAGCAAATTTAGTGACATTCACCATCGCAACCCTTGAGATCTGAAAATAAAAACTAAGTGATATTTACAAATCAGTATCTGGTTTTCACTTTCAAAATTTGTAGATAGCAAAAAGCTGCCAAGATTTAGGGGAATGGGTAAAAATAGCCCAATGCACACACCTGAAAAGTTCAAAGCACAGCCGCCTAAAAAAAATGCCCAAATGGCGCAAATGTCCACCATCTGGCAACACTGATGCCACCACATTTGAGCATGGGTATCAAAAAAGGGCTTAATGTACTAGACAATTCAAAGAAAATTCAAATTCAAAACAACACGTTGGTAGAAAGCAGAATAAGGCGATTTACCCTTGGTAGAGCTCTCCCAATAGCGGGGGAGCTCCTTGGTGAGTTACCCCTTTTCATTGCGATCATTTGGACACCAAATACTCCAAAAAGAGATGTCATTCAACCCCCTAACTCCTAAAGTAGGAATCTGGTCAGAAAACAACCCAACGCCCACTCCGAAGAAAAGGAAAGGGCCAGATAGCTCGTTTTCTCCTCCACAAATGTCAGTCCCAGCTCCAACTCCACATGTACCCGCGTACACAGTGGTAAAAATTGCAAAGAAGGATGGATCATCACTAAAGGAAGTTGGAATACTGGCAATTAGGAGGGCTATCTACTCAGGTGTGAAGTCTAACTTTGAAGTCAAACTGCTCAGCGATGGAACTGCTGAGTTGTTCTTCATAGAACAAGCAGCAGCTTCTCTACTCATCCAGAATGCTAACAAAGTACTCATTGCAGGGGCCCCCATCGCTGCAACCAACTCTTCAAAGGATACAAAGTCTCAGTACGTCCTGTACGGGTTGGACCTCTCACTGCAAGAATCAGAAATCAAAGAAGACCTCATTGATGCATCAGGCAAAGCCTTGGCCATTCAGACAGTAACAAGGTTGAAAGTCAGGAAAGAGGATGGATCATACCAACCAAGCAAATCAGTCCTGATATCGCTCCAAAATGAAGTCAGCACAGACATCTACCTGTATGGACAAACGATCAACTTCAAACCCTACAAACCCAAACCCTTGCAATGCCGAAGATGCCTAGCCCACGGACACACCCTCAACCGGTGCAGCCAAACAACCCAGTCCTGCAAAACATGCGGAAAAACTGACCACAGCGCTGAAAACTGTACAGCATCCCACCCTTTCTGCAAAAACTGCAGGAGCAACAGCCACTCTTCACTGGAGAAAAACAAGTGCCCAGCCCATGAGAGAAGAGCAGAAATCCTACGCACCTCTACCAAGCTGAATCTCCCTTACTCAGTAGTAGCTGCGAAAATGCCCGCACAAACAAAGAAACCGCTGACCAGCGGCAGAAATCCTGCAAGCACGAACCGCCCTAACCCTAGCTCACAGCCAACATCGAGTACCCCTCAGATGGCCACCACGAACCTAAACACCAACCAGAGGTCAACCCAACCCCCCATCCCCGGAATAAGCCAAATTTCTCAGCCGTCAACATCAGGCGGTCCCAGCTCCAACAGATCTATCCCCAACCCAAACGAGGATCTGAAGAACGAGCTTCAAAAAATATCAACCTACCTCACTCTAGCCCACCTCATCGCAACAAGCCCCTACAGTGAAAACACAAAAACAAGCCTCACTAGGCAAGCAATCCAGACCTTTCTAGGAGCAGAGACATTGAAAAACGCACACGAGATACTGCAAACCCTGAAGGCTGGGATTACTGCCAGCGCCAGCGGCCAGCACAAAACTGAGGAATTGCGCTTGTCAGAATCCAGCTTCAGCTCAGCTGAAAACCAGGACGAGAACATGGGTGGAGAAGTAACAGAAAATTAAACCGGGGGAACAGAAAAGTTTTAAAATACTTCAGTGGAACATAGTGTCCCTCAGCAATCAAAAATTATCTGAACTTACGGATTGGGTGGCAAAGTCAAAAGTGGATGTAATTTGTCTGCAAGAGACAAACTTAAACAGCTTCAGAAAAGTAAAAATCCCGGGATATCAGGTTTATCGTAAAGATAGATCTTCAGGACGGAAAGGAGGCGGAGTGGCTATAATAATAAAATCATCTATAGCACACTCACTTATAGTTCCGAAAGTGTATGGAAACGAAGTCGACGTGGTGGGGGTCGAAATACACCAGAAAAACGGGAAAAGTCTGAAAGTTGCGTCATTTTATAATCCTGATGGGAGAAATGAAATCTTCGATGTACTTAAGGAAGAAGCTAACCACGAAAAGTACATTTTGCTTGGAGACTTCAACGCACACAACCAAATTTGGGGTACCGCTCATTCTTCCAACAGAGCCGGAAAGTGCATAGAAAAAGCACTACTGGAGCTGACAGACTTCGAAATGTTCACCCCGTTTGGCCTGAAAACCCATTATAGCTTGCCCTCTAATCAACACTCAACAATAGACCTCCAAATTGGCTCCCACCTACTCTCTCCTAGCATCAAAGTCGAGCTAGTGCCCGAACTACAAACTGACCACACAGGAATTCTAACCACCATAGGAAATGAAGACTACATAAGAATCCCACCAACCTTCAAGTTCAATTCAAAGAGAGCAAAGTGGCCCATCTTTAAAAATCATCTGGAAGAAACTGACTACAGCGACGTGTACGAGACCAGCTGCCCAAACGCCAAAGCAGAAATAATAACCAAGAAACTCATCATGGCAGCAGAAATTTCCATCCCGAAAACATCTGATCAGCCGTTTTTGTCACCTGCAAATAAAACCCCTAAACCATGGTGGAATGCTGAATGCCTCCAAGCCGTCGAACTGAAGAAGTCTGCAAGAAATCGATTCCAAAAATTCCCCAATAGAGAAAACAAGATTGAACTAAACAGGGCAGAAGCAAGGGTAAAGAGGGCCTGCCTAAAGGCAAAAAGAGGAGCAACAAGCACATACATTGAGGAAGATCTCGACCAAAACGTCCCTATATCAGCAGTCCACAGCTTCATCAACAAAATGGGGGGGAAGAACAGCAATCAGCCGGACAGAATCCCAAACATAAAGGTCAACAACTCCTCAATCCTCCAAGACCATCAAAAGGCCGAAATTTTTGCAGAAAATTTTGAAAAACAGAAAGCCCCTCCCACACAATGCAAACCCAAAGTATGCCGGCTGTACCCAAAAACAAGATTTAAAGAAGCACTTTCCACCCCCTTCAACGAGGCGGAGCTGGAGAGCTGTTTGGAAGAAGCAAATATGGACTCTGCTCCAGGAAAAGATGAAGTGAGCCACAGATGGGTAGAAGAGGCAGGAGACAAGTTCCGCAAAGCGCTCCTACATGTGTACAACGCCGCATGGACGAAAGGGATGTTCCCAAAACTGTGGAAGAAAGCCCTCGTCAAACCAATAAGGAAACCTGGAAAACCTGCAGATGACCCTAGGTCGTACCGCCCTATCTCTCTATTAGCAGTCCTGGGAAAGATCATGGAGAAAATGGTCCAGAAACGATTGGAGTGGTTCGTTGAAACGAATAAACTCATCCCAAATTTCCAGACTGGCTTTCGCAAAGGCCACAGCACAACCGACAACATACTGGTCCTAGAAGAAGCGGTTAAACAGGCCTTCAAAAGTGGAAATGCTCTGGTAGCAGTGTTGGTAGACTTCGAAGGGGCCTTCGACCACGTACGGAGGAAAAAGCTACTGGAAATCATGCGCTCCATGGATTTCCCAGAAACGTTCATCAACTTCATCGGGAGCTTCCTCTCGGGTAGAAGCTTCAGCGTCCAGGTGAACCAGCAAACATCCTCTGAGCGCAAAGTAGACATGGGTCTACCCCAAGGCTCTCCTCTCAGCCCAACCCTATTCTTGATCCTGCTCAGCGAACTCGATTTCAGCACCCCAACAACGGAAAAAGGAGCCTTCGCAGATGACTTACATATATGGGAGACTGGCGCCAGCCCACAAGAAATTGGAACGAAACTTCAAAAAGCCCTGGAAGAACTCGAAGCGTTCTCAGAAACATTCCACTTGCCGATCTCAGCGCTCAAAACTAAAGCAGTAGTATTCCACAGAAAACGATCCTTCACACCGCCAACCATCAAACTATATGGACAGAAAGTGGACTACGAGAAAACCCCACGACTTCTCGGTGTAACACTCGACCCTCTATTAAACTGGACCAAACAAGTTGAAGAAGTCAAGCAGGCTTGCGTGAAGAGGATAGTGATCTTAAGGAGGCTGAAATCTTTCAAATGGGCAACCCCTAAAATTCTGATTGATTTCTACAAGAAGTACATTCGGTCAAAAATGGAATTCGGCATCGTGGCATACGGTCAATGCAGCGAAAATCAGCTCAGCAAACTGGAAACCCTTCAAAACATGGCCCTGCGTTCCGCGTTAGACCTCCATAAACACTCATCGGGACACCGCACACGGAAGATGGCTGGACTACCGTCAGTGAAGGAAAGAGTCGTCAAGCTAACAGTACAGTACTTTTCAAAGATCCAGGCCTACGGCCCCGAGCATATAGTCTACCAAAGAACTTTCAACAGAAACCCACCCAAAGGAGCCATCCCGTCATGGGACCTGTTTGAAACCAAAGCCCCTAACTGGAGACTCAACAAGCTACCCCCATTCATCTTCACCGAAACCCCACCATGGACCACAAGAAGACCAACCGTCTCCCTGGAACTCATGAAAGGAAAAAAATCTACATATACCCCTCTCCAAGTACAAACCATCTTTTTAGAAAAAGCTAGCAACGACTATGGCGACCACCTCCACATTTTCACCGACGGATCCGTGAAACAGGGTAAAGCGGCTGCAGCAGCAGTGATCCCGGAATACAGCCTGAAGTTATCCCAAAGACTGCCAGATGGTGCATCGATCCTGTCGGCAGAAGTAGCAGCGATTCTTGAAGCCCTCAAAGTAATCCTCGTTAAACCACCAACGTCCAAAAAAGTTGTCATCTTCTCAGACTCCAAATCCTCACTCCTCCTAATCAGAAACCTTCACAAGAAAGCAGCAGACTCAGACCTTACCAGACTACGTTCACTGCTCCTTAAAATCGACCTAGCAGGCACAGTGACAAAGTTCCAGCACATTCCAAGCCACCAAGGTATCAAATACAACGAAGAAGCGGACAGACTAGCCAGCTCTACAATAGAAGGAACAACAGACCTACCAGCAGCACTAACCAACATCAGGG
The DNA here is from genome assembly GCA_023053575.1 of Branchinecta lynchi. Lineage (NCBI taxonomy): Eukaryota > Metazoa > Arthropoda > Branchiopoda > Anostraca > Branchinectidae > Branchinecta > Branchinecta lynchi. The sequence continues at coordinate 16,001,412 of JAKZAP010000007.1, forward strand.
ACGTCATGAGAAAAAGGATCAGCAGTCTACCCCACCCCACCCATTCTGCTATCGCACCGATTTTCAGAGACGCGGGCGACAACAAACTGTATCGCAGAATCAAAAGTCTCGCTCTAATCTTCCGAAAGGAAGAATATCTGTACAAACAGAGACCGGACCCAAGTTGTAGATTCTGCGCCTCTCATCCCGAAACCCTCCAGCATATCATCTTCGACTGCAAGAGCCCAGCCCCTCAAACAGCAAGGATTAAGAGAATAACCACCCAGCTTAACCTATCAGAAGATATCGCAACCATCGTGGACCTCGAAATTCCTCTCAGACAAGAGAGGGAAATCTACCATCAGATCATCACTATTCTCCAAGAAAACAACATTTCATAACCGCAGCAACGAAGAAGTAGAAGCAACCGAGGCCGAAAGGGATCCAGAGTGGAACCCAAGTGCCAGGCATTTGAAGGAAGGAAGGACTGCCCCAAGTTGGTCAGAGATACCTCTCTGCATACGTTCTGGTCTGTAGATGTTTTCTTTGTGTCTCTACTTGGGGTAACTGAAGTAAGTCCAGACCCATAAAAGGAGAAAGCCTTTGCATTGTTCTTTAATACCAAGTCAGTCAGTAAATAATAAGGGCTTATTAATTTAATACCCAACGTATGGGCACCATGCACATAAGTCCGGGCATGCCCAGACTTTTGGGGCACCATGCCCAAAAATTTAGGATTTGTGTATGACTGGTGGATTACCGGCTACTGCTCTGCAGTGCATCAAATTTGACGTCACAATGATAGATTGGCTGTTATCTTCACACTTCTTCTCCAGGGCTCTACTGCCATACAGCTGTTGAAGGACCCCTCGCCCTATTTACTCTTCAACTTACGGTATTTTGAAATATTTTAATACTTTAAAAGTAGTATATTTTGCAGTAGTTACCCCTCGAGTGTGTTCCATCCTACTTATCGTAGTTACTACGCATGACGTCACGAATTCTGACTTTTTCCATCAAGGCTGGAACGATTTTTCTATTTTCCTGCAGAATATCACGCCCCAGGCGAATCCGACCAGTCACGATTCAGAGATCTGTAGTTACTACGCTTACTACTCTCCCGAGCGTGGTAAGCAAATAGTTACTATTTCGAGAAGGTTGGAACGGTCAGCGTAGTAACTTTTGGTGAGACTGGAACGGACATAGTAACTAATAGTTACTATTGGTACGAGGGTGGAACACGCTCCTCATCTCACCCCCCTAGCAAAACTTGTGACAATTGCCCCCGCAACCCTCAAGATTAAAATATAAAAACTAAGTGATATCATCTTGTGACATATCTACAAATTGACGCAGAGATTTAGGGGAATGTGCACATATGCTCCATTACAAATTCAAAGTGCAGCCGCCTAAAACAATGCCCAAATGGTGCCAGAATGGCACGAATGTGCACCAATTGGCAACACTGATGCCTGACTGATGCCTGACGCTCCTCATCTCACCCCCCTAGCAAAACTTGTGACAATTGCCCCCGCAACCCTCAAGATTAAAATATAAAAACTAAGTGATATCATCTTGTGACATATCTACAAATTGACGCAGAGATTTAGGGGAATGTGCACATATGCTCCATTACAAATTCAAAGTGCAGCCGCCTAAAACAATGCCCAAATGGTGCCAGAATGGCACGAATGTGCACCAATTGGCAACACTGATGCCTGACTGATGCCAGGCCATTTGAGGATTTATTTTTCCGGCCCATGTTAGCCTAGTGCTATTAGGGTTCTAAATAAAATTGATTGATTGATTGATTGATGGGTATCAAAGAAGGGATTAAGCATTGTCCTAATTGGTGTAATAAGGTGTATTACCACGTTTAAGACTTATTACAGATTCCTCTTTTCCTCGGAGCGCGCTGTAATAAGGTGAATAAGGAGAATAGACTAGCGTTCTATTCTGGCTTATGCAGGGCCAATCAGATCGCTTGGTTGGTTCGCCAGCAGGCCAAGGAGAGGCGCAGCGTCGTCAGGGTTGCCAAGGAAAGCACAACAGTTCTACTTTGTTGGAAGCTAAAGAAACAACTTTTCTTAACAAAAACACGTTTTTGTTAAGAAAAGTCGTAATAGTCATAATTTGTGTTATATTGTACTTGTGTACTGTACTTCAAGTAGTACCAAGAACCTTTTCGGATATTTTTAGAGCTCGAAAAATTGTATTACCTTGGCAACACCGGAAGCCGCATTGATAAGAACCTCTTGGGTTGTACTTTTGGGGGGGGTTGTAACTTTTTAATAACTTTTAACTTGTAACCTTTTGGGTTGTAACTTTTCTTAACAAAAACACGTTTTTGTTAAGAAAAGTCGTAATAGTCGTATAATTTGCGTTATATTGTACTCGTGTACTTCAAGTAGGACCAAGAACCTTTTCGTATATTTTTAGAGCTCGAAAAATTTTATTACCTTGGCAACACCGGAAGCTGCATTGATAAGAACCTCTTGGGTTGTATTTGAACAGGCGTGTGTGTTAAGACGTAGACATCGCGAGCGCTATTCACCTTATTACACCTATTAGGACAATGCTTTAGTGTACTAAACTGCACCGAGTTGGTCAGAGATATCTCAGATCCTCAAAAGCACAAACATACTTGCTATATGCTGACTTGTTCTGGTATGTCAGTGTTTTCTTTGTGTCTCTACTTGCAGTCTACTTGGGGTAACTGTAGTCTGGTTCTGGTAGGGCTTCAGTACCCTTATTAATTTAATACCTCTCAAGCTCGACGGGAGGGCGACGGGACCAGAGCCAGCCACGCGAAAACGTCCCCCAACATTCGCGTTAGTGTGAACCCATTCGCAAGAATTTTGTTTACGCAAGAAACGTCCTGTAACAACGGACACGAATGTAAATATGCTCATATTCAAGCAGTTCTCCGCAGCAAAATACGAAACTAGTCAGTACCTTGACCGCTGCTCTTCCCCAACTGACAAAGCTAATTGTGTTCATTCACACAGCTACGTAAAACTAATTAATCACACACAGATACAAAAAAAAACATAACGCAATAAAAAACCATTAGCCACCGCGAATTGCATGACATCTGGCCGAGACAGCGGCGCGTAATTTCACTGTGAGAGTAGCGAGTCCGAACCGACAGGTGGCTCTATCCGAAGCTATTTCCTTCGCTAATGATGAATCCGAACCAACAAAAGGAAGAAAGAGAAGTTTTTAAATAGGAAACTTATTTCAATAAAAATATTTTAGTTGTTCTTTAATGCCAGAAGGATTGCTGAAACAGTTAGCTGTTCAATGATATAAAGTTTTTTATTTTTCCTTTCTCTTTGGCTGTTTTAGAAGCCAGAAACAAAGACAAGGTATGGAAAAATCTAGAGAGGTGTTCACATAAGCATTCCTCTACTGTATGTCAGTGTTTTCTTTGTGTCTCTACTTGGGGTAACTGTATTAAGTCCAGACCCATAAGAGCCTTTAAATTGTTCCAAGTCAGTCAGTATCTCTCTCTCAGTTCTGGTAGGGCTTCAGTACCCTTATTAATTTAATACCTGTTCCACTGTTCAGCCTTTCTAATCTTTCTATCCATATACATTATTCTATCTAGACCGCCAAGTATCGCCGGTAGGGCATTTACGATACTACGACCCACGGACAACTGTTTTCCGACAGTCTATATGGAAAACTGTTTTCCGTACCGAACTGAAGACTATGTTGAAATAATAGCCGTTAACAACAGGTGGCTCTGTGAGGCTCGTTGATCGTACTTCGCAGTTTTGATACTGACCGCTGACCATAGTTTTTATGGCTCACCTTTGGTTTGATTGTTTTTAACAACTTGATGTGACAGGTACAAAAAATACTTGATACAAGACATATTGAGCGTGTTCCACCCTTGTAACAATATTTACTATTAGTTACTATTTCCGTTCCATCCTCACGAAAAGTTACTACGCTGACCGTTCCAACCTTGTCGGAATAGTAACTAATAGTTACTATTTGCTTACCATGCTCGGGAGCGTAGTAACTACCAGGTAACTACCAACGTCTACAGCAAACGGCGAGTCCTTGGCCGATCGGTGATGGACAGGAATTCAGGCGATAGACATTAGCCGATCAGAACAAAAACAGAAATTAAGATGTACATCTACAGCAATCGGCTTCCGGCGAACGTCAAAACCTACAAAAAGTTAGACGGCTACACTATCACCGAACCAGTCGCCGATCAAATATGCTGCTTTTGTGTCTACTTTCTTTTTTATGGCCTCGTCATCTTTTCACCGACAATTTTCTGATTTTATAGCTAATCCTTACCTTTCATTGGAATCACAAAAAAATGCCCTACTCCTCAGCATTTCGAAAAATTCTGCCTGTTGTGCATTCTGTAGTATTCTCCTTTTAGAAGAATGGTGTGTCATTTATTTAGCAATTAGGCTTGAAGTGGTGTGTCATTTATTTGGCAATTAGGCTTGAAAGACTAGAATTTGTATAGTACCGTAAGTAGTTAAATTTTGAAAGAGACGGCGGATTAAAAAAGAAATTCACCTGCTGCGCTTGCTTTAGATTGTTGTGGGTACAGCTGTTGGAAACTTCCCTATTTAGCAAAAGCTGAAATGAAAAGCTGTGGTTGTGAATTTAAATGTAAATTTTGATTACAATAATAATTTTAGCTCATTTATTGCAGCTGGTATTACATACATTCATTTTTTTATACTGCCCCTGTCCTGAGTGCTTGGGGCCACCCGTGCTTGCAGCCTGCTTTCTTTGAGCAAGGGCCTTTTTCCTGGTCTGTGCTCCTACAGTCCAGTATGTATCATTTTCTAATGATATATTGTTCCATTTCAGGCCACGGAAATACATGTAGAGAGCCAGAATGTTTGGATTCTTTGGTAAAGACTCGAGCAAGGCCAAAGCCAAACCCGCAAGACCAGTCAGACAAAAAGGGAATGGTGATGAGGTAAAAATGAAATGCCAAAGGGATTCTCTTGGATTGATTGGGACACCAGGCTAAGCAGTCTACAGCAAATCCCTGTTTTTTTGGTGTTTCCGGACTTCACTTAATATGTCAGTATTTTGTTGAGTTAGGGAAAGGTGCCCAGCATTTGTGTTGGCTAACTAGCATTGGTTGTTACAAACATTTGGGTTATACAATTGTTGTCATAGCCTAAATATCACAAGTTTCTTTAAAAAAAGAAAATATCAAGCCAAATAGTTGGGCTATCTATTTGGCTTCTCTGTCAAAACTAGCCTATTTTTGTATGAGGAGGGGGGCGGGGGCGATATTTTACCAACAGGAATTGACATCTTACCAGCAAAAATTCCATGCAGATGCATCGTAGAGCAGTTATAATAATCAATTGTAATGCATTCATTGAGATGATTTTTTTTTATGAAAGTTTGTGTATATGTTACTTACTTCTTGACATTAATGGGTTAACCATTCATAACAATGATACCATATAGAGCCAAGAACATAATAGTAAGTCAATAGTCCAGCAGTTATAATAATCAATTGTAATGCATTCATTGAGATGATTTTTTTTTTTATGAAAGTTTGTGTATATGTTACTTACTTCTTGACATTAGTGGGTTAACCATTCATAACAATGATACCATATAGAGCCAAGAACATAATAGGAAGCTCTGAAGAGTATTTGGAGTAGCAAGAAGATTACTTTTATGGCATTGCTGTCCAGCGATCGAGCTGTCAAGCTCTTTCGGTCTGCCCAATTTTTTCTAGTTCTGGTACTTCTTCATAAGCTAGGACAATGAAACTTGGAAGGCATAAAAAGTTGCTGTACAGCGATCGAGCTGTCAAGCTCTTTCGGTCTGCCCAACTTTTTCTAGTTCGGGTACTTCTACATAAGCTAGGACGGTGAAACTTGGAAGGCATAAAAAGGATCACATCCGAAAGGAATCTAGGTCCAATAATATCTAGGGGAGGGGGTGGAGGGATGAGGAATCGTAAATCATATGACATACGTCATTTGCGAGCAGGCGATCCGATTTGACTGACCATTGCTCACTGGTAGGAGCAGATGCCCCGGATGTAATGTTTATTTGTCTAAACGAACAACGGTAGGGGGGAGTTGGAATGGGGGTCTTGGAAATTTTGTGACACACGTCACAAACCAGACGGACGAAGGGATTGGGCTGAAACTTAGAACGTGCAAAGTTCGTGGGCCCTAGATGAGCCGTTTGAGGCTCGGACAGGATCCGACCTAGGTGGGGTGGGGTAACAGATATTTCCCTTAAGTGGTCTGATTAGAGTGAAACTTGATGGGTGGTACAGGGAGCAGAAACCCTATATGTGCCATTTATGTGTCCGATCACATTGGGATGGCAGTGGTTGATTTATTGACACGTGTAGGGATAAAAAGGAAGGAGGGGTTGGGATGAAACTTGAAAGGTACAAAGGTTATGAGTCCTAGATGTCTCATTTTGAGGCCCAAACTGCATCCGAACTCGGGTGGGGTTGGATGGATGGGACATACCTGACGTAGAAAATAAATGCCCTAGATATGCCATTTGTGTGTCCAGACCAGATCTGGCCACGGTGGGGGAGTTTGAGGGGGCGTGAGCGAAATTTTGAGAAACGTATAGGGACCCAACGGGTTGATCGATTTGGATGAAACTCCGATGCTGTAAATATCATATGACCCAGAAATACCATTTTTGGTCCTTCGCCTGATTCGACCTCGATAGGCGACGGCGATAGGCGGACGGGGAGGTACCGGACATTTCTTGAAGATCAATCCCAATGGGTGACCGGTTCGAATGAAACTTGATCGGTTGTAGGAGTAGATGACCGAGCTATGCCACTCATGGTTTAGAACCATATCCAGCCATGGTTGGTGAGAAGTTGGAGGGTCTTGTCCTGTAGTTGGCTGATGAAAACTATTTTAGAAACGAAGGATGTTGTTAAATAGGACAATTGGGCTAGTGGACTCCACATATTCTGCCTAAACTTCACTCATCTTCGGAACTCTGTGTCTTGCGACTTAACTGTTTCAGTAGGAAACTAGATGCCGGTGTGGCAAATTTACCGACATAAGATGCAACAGAGTGCTTTTACCTATGGGTTTCTCGATTTGCCGACAAGGCTCTTTCCCATCATCAGCTTTTCCGACAAGGGTTTCATCGGTACTAGAAACGGAACGTAAAAAAGGCTTTGTAAGTACCGTACTTCCGACTTACCCAACAATTTTTTTCTGATCACCGCATGAAATCATCAAACGAAATAAGGATCTCGATTTGACGACAAGGCTTTCGTCAGTACTAGAATTGGAACGAGAAAAGGGTTTGTCGGTCGACTTCATTACTAGATTCATCGAAAAGTTTGTTTCTGTATCAGAAACTAACAAAAAAACAAGGGTTGTCATTGCTTCCAATTCATCGATAAGGCTTTTTTCGGTCTCGCATCGAGAACTCACCGACAGACGAAATGAGGGGAAAATATTGCTCACTTGTCCATGATCACTCAAATGCGGGTTGTTCGTGGCTGCGAACTGACAAACAGTTTCTCGATTTACTGACTAAGCTTCTCTTGGAGGGGTGGAGTTTAGTTTCGCTACTGGATGGCAATGGAACTACCTTGTGAATTCCTATGCACAAAAAATGTAATTTGTTTACAAGGTAGATTTAAGCATTGCAAGCAAGTGTTCTCTTGAAAAAATAACGAGGAGCACTCTCACTGCGTGCGTATAAGAACGACCTAGGTTACTGTGAAACAGTGCATGCAAATTATAAATTAATAGTAAGCGTTGTTTTGCACTGGACAAAATCTATAACTTCTGGGAATAAGTCAGAAAATAAATATAGAGGAGGCCAAGTGTAAATAAATACATTGCTTTTTTAGCTTGGAATCTTCAGCCCTTTCAACGTTGATCCTGAAGTTGGCCCTGAAATCAGTGATGATGAGGGATTGGAAGATGAACTTAATGCTCTTGCCGGGGTCTCAAAGCCGAAAATGAAACCAAAAGCCAGAGGTGAATCTTTTTGATGACTTGCTCATATATCTTAGCACTAAATCTGCTAGATATTCTGTGTTCTCTGGAAGTTTGCTTTCAGGACTGTAATCTCAGTCTTATCCACACTCGAAAGTCTTAGCCCTAATTTAAGCTTCAGGTTCTGCTTCGAACAAACAACCCTTTGGGTGGCAGCATCAGTGCGAGACAGGATTTCAGGCATCAAGCATTCCTATCCTGCAGCAACAAATTTCGAGCAAGAATGAAAGAGATTGAAACAAAGCATTAAAAATGTTCGCAAAGGTGAATATTCTTTGAGCCCAAGCTGACTTTGAAACATTTGTTCAAACAATGTTTACAACGGATACGTCAGCTACGATTCTTCATCAGCGATATTTCGGCCGTTCTTGGCAAGGGTCCTCGTCAGGCTGTCAATCCTCTGGTTCAACTTCAGGGAAGGAAACAAACCTGTAATAAATAACTGAAGCTTCTACCGATTATAAATATCTTATTAAAGTAAATTATCTTCGAATACCACTATAATGAAAAAACTAGTCCTGAGATTTAATTTTTGACACGGACGCTGTTTTTGCTGCACGATTGGGGCGATGACAGGAAAGGTTTTTTTCTGCATTTTGGTCAACTTCGTTTTTTTTTATTAACAAGGGGCTGAAAACTTAAATATTATTTTGTTAATACCTCGTTCTACGTTTCTATTATGGTGTACTCGCCTGTATCTATTACTTTGAATAATTACTGCACTGAAAAACTAGTGATGAGATTTAATTTTCGAAACGGCTGCTGTTTTTGCTGCACGATTGGGGCAACGACAGGAAACATTTTTTTCTGCATTTTGATCGACTTCGGTTTTGTTGTTAATAAGGGACTGAGGCTTAAGTTTTCTTCCGTTAATAACCCCGTTCCACGTTTCCGGTAGGGAGTACTCGCCTGTATCTCGGTTAATGCCTGCTAGGTTTTTCTTTATCTTGTTAAGATGTGGATGTCTCCATAACAATCTCAACGGCTTCTCGAATGGTTTGATGGAGTCCGGTGCACGTTGCAAGAATTTGGGCTTTTTCATAATATACTGAATGGGATGGGTTTTCGAAAATATGTTCTTCAAGTGCAGATTTGAAAGTATAGTTATGACGGTGTCCGTTGGAGAGGGAGGGCGTGGTCAATTTCTTGCTCATGCTCTGCAAGTCGTTTTCCGACAGTTCTCTCTGTCCTTCCTACGTAACGCTTTCCGCAATCACAAGGTATCGAATAAATTCCTCTTTGGTACTGATTTGGGACTTTATCTTTTCCGGAGTTTAGGTAGGACAGCAAATTGGGTTCTGTGAAAGAGTTGGATGTTGTATTTTTTCAAGCTTTTGGACAGTTTTTCGGTTACTCCGCGGACGTACGGAAGGTAAACGCGGGCTTTTTTTTCTTCTGCCTCACCATTACTAGTAGAACTTACAGGATCTTTGGGGGATGAATGCAGCTTCAGTCATCTTTTGATTATCTGTTCAACCAGTTGAACGGGGTATTTATTTCCAAACAGGACGTCCCGAATGTTGCAAAGTTCGTCATCTAGGAGATCTTTGTCGCAAATTTTGATGGCTCGATCGACTAGTGAGATAACTACTCCGCGTTTCACATATTCTGGCTGGTAAGAATCGTATGGAAGGTATCGATCGTTGTGGGTGGGTTTTCTGTAGACTGAGCAGACAAAACTTCCACTGTTAGCAATCAAAACATCTAGTTACGGCAGCTTCTGTGCATCATTTTCAAATTCAATCGTGAACTGGATAGTCGGTTGGATTGAGTTTAAAGTGTCAACGAAACTCATAATGTCTGTTTTTTTGCCTTCCCATGCTGTGAAACCATCATCAACATAACGTTTGTAGAAACTTGGAACCATCGGCGCGATGCTGATAGCAATTTCTTCAATTTTCATCAGTACCAAAGAGGAATTTATTCAATACCTTGTGATTACGGAAAGCGTTACGTAGGAAGGACAGAGAGAACTTTCGGAAAACGACTTGCAGAGCATGATCAAGAAATTGACCACGCCTTCTCCAACGGACACCGTCATGACTATACTTTCAAATCTGCACTTGCAGAACATATTTTCGAAACCCATCCCATTCAGTATATTTTTGAAAAAGCCAAAATTCTTGCAACTTGCACCGGACTCCATCAAACCATTCGAGAAGCCGTTGAGATAAAAAAAAAAACCGAGCAGGCATTAACCGAGATACAGGCGAGTACTCCCTACCGGAAACGTGGAACGGGGTTATTAAGGGAAGAAAATTTAAGCCTCAGTCCCTTATTAACAACAAAACTGAAGTCGATCAAAATGCAGAAAAAAAATGTTTACTGCCGTCGCCCCAATCCTGCAGCAAAAACAGCAGCCGTGTCGAAAATTAAATCTCAGCACTAATTTTTCCGTGCAGTAATTATTCAAAGTAATAGATACAGGCGAGTACTCCAAAATAGAAATGTAGAACGAGGTTATTAATAAAATAATATTTAAGTTTTCAGCCCTTATTACTAACAAGAGCTACGAGCTCATATGGCACTTGTTACGAGTAGGTGGTACAAAAAAGTAAAAGAGAACTTCACAAAACACCCCGCCATCCAAAAATACGTTTCGGACCTAGAATTAGGATATCGAGTTTCACTCAAGTCCCTCAACTCCAAGCCATCGCCAACCTTCCAAGTTTCAACCCAAGAAAGCCACTCGTTATGTCTCTAGACGTGCCCAAGATTTCCGGTACCCCTTTCCAACTTCCCATACACTGCGGCCGAATCTGGTCTGGATTCCTAACTGGATCACCTGAAGCATTTTCTCTTACCACCTATCTTCATTCGAATCCGAGCATTTTTTGGGGAACTTCCGGTAAATCCGCCCCCCCCCCCACCACCACTCCGTGTTCGGATCCGGTTCGAACAATATGTCATCTAAGGCATATGATCTCTGTACCTTCCAAATTTCATTCAATCACTCCACTTGTTTGACCCTTATTTGCATGTCAAAAACTTCTCGCAACCCCCATGGTGGTCGGATCGGTGAAACGACTATTCTCAAGTCAGTCTATTCGGGTCTCTGATACGTCTTCCAAGTTTTATCCGAACTTGCGGGATCGCCAGAATTAAGCCCCCCCCCCCCCCCAGCTCCGCCACAGTGTCCGAATTTGGTTCGCTTATGTCAACGATGTATCAGACTTGCGCTTGTTCTTCCCAACAAGTTTCATCCCGATCCCTCCACTCTAAGCGTTTCCCAAGATTTCCGGTTCCCTCCTGCGGCTCCCGCCAAAGTCATCGGATCCGGTCCGGATTTGAACTGGGTCGTCTGAGACTCGGTGTCTTTACAAACATCAAGTTTCATAAGATCCGGTCACCCGTTGGAAAGTTATAAATACCTCAAGATTCCGGATTCCCTCCTCCTCCACTACTCCCCGGACCTGACATTGAACATCTGAGACGATAGCTCTTTGTACTTGCCAAGTTTTATTCAAATCCAATCACCCGTTCAAAAACTGCCCGTGCCACTTGATTGCGGATTCCCAATGCCTCCACTCCTCCCATGATGGTCGGATTTAATTAACGACTATTCTCATGTCAATTTATTCGGGTCCCTGACACGCCTACTAAGTTTCATCGTCCTAGCTCATCAAGAAGTACCGAACTCTGGCGCTTACTAGAAATCCGGACCCCCCCCCCCCATTCTACCACAGTGCCCGAATCCCGTCCTATTATGTCCATGACATATCTAGAACTCGTGCTTGTTCTTCCCACCAAGTTCCATCCCGATCCCTCCACTCTAAGCGTTTCCAAAGATGTCCGGTTCCGCCCTCCATCTCCTCCAATTGTCACCAGATCCGGTCCGAATTGAAAATGGGACGTCTGAGGCACGAGGTCTTTCTAAATATCGAGTTTCATTTAAATCCGATCACCTGATCGAGCTACCCATGCCACCAGGTTCCGGATTTGCCATCCATCCACTACTCCCGCGATGGTCGGACCGAGAAAACGACTATTTTCAAGTCAATGTGTTCTGGTCCCCGACATGCCTACCGAGTTTCATCGTCCTAGCACATAAGTAAGTACCGAACTCGCGCGATCACTAGAAATCCGGACCCTCGCCCCCCCCCCCAACTCCCCCATTGTGCCCGAATTCCTTACTGTTATGTCAATGACTTATCTAGAACTTGCGCTTTTTCTTCCCACCAAGTTTCATCCCGGTCCCTCCACTCTAAGCGTTTCCAAAGATTTCCGGTTTCCCCCTCCAGCTCCTCCCAGTGATACCGGATCCGGTAAGGATTTAGAACGGGACATCTGATGCACGAGGTCTTTCTAAATATCAAGTTTCCTTTAAATCCGATAACCCGTTCAGTAGCTGAGCTAGCCACTAGGTTCCGGATTCCCCATCCCTACACTCCCCCACGATGGTCGGATCGAGGAAACGACATTCTCAAGTCAATCTGTTCGGTTACCTGACAAGCCTGACAAGTTTCATCGTCCTAGCACATAAGGAAGTACCGAATTCGTGGGATCACTAGAAATTCGGCTCCCCCCCCCACAACTCCCCCACAGTGAACGGATCTGGTCCGGTTATGTCAATCACGTATCTAGGGCTTGTGCTTGTTCTTTCCACCAAGTTTCAGCTCGATCTCTCCACCCTAAGCGTTTCCGAAGATTTCCTGTTCCCCCCTTCAGCTCCCCCCAATGTCACGGGATCGGGTCCGGATTTAAACTGGGATGCCTGAGACACTCAAGTCTTTCTATATATCAAGTTTCATCGAGATCCGATCACCCGTTCGTAAGTTAAGAGTACCTAATTTTCCGGATTCCCCCTCCCTCTAGCCCCCCCCCCCAGATAGTCGGATCGGGGAAACAACTATTCCCAAGTCAATATGTTCGGGTCCGTGACATGCCTGCCAATTGTTATCGTCATAGCACATTAGGAAGCACCGAACTCGCGGGATAACCAGAAACTCCCCCCCCCCCCCTCCCAACACGCCCAAAGTGAGCGGATCTGGTCCGATTATGTCAATCACTTATTTAGGACTTGTGCCTGTTCTTTCCACCAAGTTTCATCCCGATCTCTCCAATCTAAGCGTTTCCAAGATTTCCGGTTTCCCCCTCCAGCTCCCCCCAATGTCACCGGATCCGGTACGGATTTAAACTGGGACGTCTGAGACACGAGATCCTTCCATATATCAAGTTTCATCAAGATCCGATCACCCGTTCGTCAGTGAAAAATATCTCATTTTTCCTAATTTTTCCTCATTAACCCTCCCTCCACTCCCCCCGAGATGGTCGGATCAGGGAAGCGACTATTTCTAATTTAGTCTGGTCTGGTCCCTGATATGCCTGCCAAGTTTCATCGTCCTAGCATATCTGGAAGTGCCCGAACTAGCAAACCCGGGACCGACCGACCAACAGACCGACTGACCGACAGAAATTGCGATCGCTATATGGCACTTGCCCTAAGAAACCGAAGTTGACCAAAATGCAGAAAAAAACCTTTCCTGTCATCGCCCCAATCGTGCATCAAAAACAGCGTCCGTGTCAAAAATTAAATCTCAGGACTAGTTTTTTCATTATAGTGGTACTTGAAGATAATTTACTTTAATAAGATATTTGTAGTCAGTAGAAGCTTCAGTTATTTATTACAGGTTTTTTTCCTTCCACGAAGTTGAACCAGAGGATTGACAGCCTGACGACTGGCGAGGACCCTTGCCAAGAAGGGCCGAAATATCGCTGATGAAGAATCGTAGCTGACGTATCCGTTGTAAACATTATTTGAATAAATCGCAAGGGGAAATGTTCAGAAGTTGGTTTTTCAGACTCACATTCACCATTGTTGTGTTATTCAATAATAGTTGCGTTTTTGCAGATACCACGTGCCTAAAGTCGTTTAGTTATCGTTGTATCTGATACCACGGTCAAAAGGTGTTTTTGCAGTTGTCGTGGTATCTAGCCAGTTATCGTGGTATCTGATATTCAGATATCACGGTCCAACCTTGGTATCTTAAAAAGTCATCTCACTTTCATATATTTTTGTCAAATCGGTGGGAAAGAAGTTTGGCACTTAGTGATGTGACTCAATATCAGTTTTTCTTTTGGGATGACTTCGAAAAGCGCAATTTCGTCAATTGTCGTTTTTACAGAATAACCGTATATCAGATACCACGGTTACTGCAAAAACGATTAATTGCAGATCCAGTTACCGTGGTAGCAGATACCATAGTATCTGCAAAAATGCAGCTAGTGTGTTTTGATGATGTCTATAAATCCAAGGTTATAGCATCAAATACAGTGAACTGTTTTAGACCCACCGCCCATGGCTGTTCTATTTATTTGAATCTATTGCCACAATTTTGTCATTTTTAGGCAAGCCTGTGGTGAATCCAGCAGATCTTGACAGGATGGTAGCGGAGAGTATGAAAGATTTGGATGATGATGATGAGGACGATGAAGAAGATCCAGACCTTGAGGTAAAAAGTGGATTTTGTTATTTGTGGTGCAGATAGGGAATCGGGGTTTCCCGGTCGGGATTCTGTACTTGCATCACTTACGTAAATTCCAAACAGTGACGGTTCAGTTGTAACTGTAGGTGATGTAAATACTTTTTTTTACCACCATTTGTACTACTTACCCAACGGCTTCTGACAGCAACCGCTATTTTAGTGTCTGATTGTGATGATGAGGGGCCAATCGCTGTGACGAAGTGTTTCATTAACTGAAGAAGCTGAGACCGTCGAGTTCTTCATACCCAGTGGAGTTGCCAATTCGACTACTTCACGAATACCCTCACTATATTGCTAAACCTCTGACTGATGTAGTTAACAAATGCTTTGCCATCTCGAAATTCGCCAATCCTTGAAAAAATCTTACGTTCGAGTTATAACCAAAACCAAATCCCGACCTCATGTGACCAGCTGCGCCCCATTTCAATCACGCCCATGATTTTAAGGTTACGGAATCCTTCGTTCTAAAAAGACATATGGCTCAAACCAAATTGAAAATTGACGCGAGGCGTCAAAGAAGCAATACTATACAGTCCATCTAGTCCGGCTGTTTTACATTATCGTTAGATAGCTCGGTCTCGGTATGGGAAGTACTTTTGTGAACTTGTCCGTTGTTGATTTTCGCAAAGCTTTTGACTTAATAAACCGCCTGTGCTCCGGAAAAAGCGCGAAGCTTAGCTTATGGGGGCCCAAAAGCGAGTGCTCACGCTAGCTATGGACTTTCTGAAGGACCGGGTGCAGTGCGTTTTCCCCCTTTTTGACGGTGATGTGTGTTATGAATGGTCTAAGCTCACGTGAAGAGGCCCCCCAGGGTACGAAACTCGCAGGCTTTATCTTCATATGCCTGATCAACTTTCTGCTTTCATCATTTGAAGAGCGGAACCTGTCATTTGTTTCAAAATTCTTTGCTGTGAATGGAGTCGCTGAGCCAGAATTCGGGGAAGACCTAGTTCAGTCGACCACCAGTACACCTTTTATTCAAACAATGTTTACAACGGATACGTCAGCGATATTTCGGCCCTTCTTGGCAAGGGTCCTCGTCAGGCTGTCAATCCTCTAGATCAACTGCGGGGAAAGGAATCAAACCTGTACTGACCTAAAAACCTTTCCCCGCAGTTGATCTAGAGGATTGACAGCCTGACGAGGACCCTTGCCAAGAAAGGCCGAAATATCGTTGATGAAAAATCATAGCTGACGTATCCGTTGTAAACATTGTTTGAATAAATGTTTCAAAGTCAGCTTGGGCTCAAAGAATATTCACCAGTACACCGACTACGATCTTAGTTTAAATGCCCGAAAGTCACAGGTCCTACGGTTCAACCCGCTGAAAAGAGACTTTATGTGTACCCTTCCTAGTAGTAATGTCAGCAAAACTTCTAGGGGTCACCCCTGTCGAGTGATTGTTCATTTATTGACCACATTCAGACCATGATAAAATCGGGAAATGCATCACTCCAACGCTCATACAGATGAGGAGTTTTTTTGCGACCGCGATAGTCTGAAGGCTGCTTACCGTTGTTACGTAAGACCTGTAATCGAGTACGCATGTCCCGTAAGGGCCCTTTCACTCAAAATATAGCGCGCGTGTCTGACGAACTAGAGCGTGTACAAAAGAGAGCCATTTCGGTTATAGTAGGTCAGTAAGTAACATCAAGTTCCTATGAATCTCTACTAACAGACTTATCTCTCCTCTCACTGCATGAACGTCGTAAAACACTGATTTTCGAATTTGGCTGCAAAATTCTTGAATCTGTCCCACACCGTACTATCCTCCCACTTGATGCGCCCATAAACAATCGTACGCGTTCGCAGCTGAAGCTGAAGCCAGTTAAAAGCAAAACAAAGAGGCGCATCGATACGTTTGTGCCCTTTTTCGTTTACATGTTCAATAAAATGTCATTGCAACGTTAGTATTTGTACCGCCATGTATCCCGTTATGTAACTTACGAGTGTTAAAATGAATGATGTTTTGTAAAGACAACCAATTAGCTTGCTAGCAAGTTCTTGTCTATCAAACCTCACTTGCTTACTTACGTTAAGAAAAGTTGAAAGATTCTCAACCTTTCATGCCGAATTGTGTAACGATTAGAATAACCTAAAGGTTTCACCTGTGACCTGTGAGTAATTAATGCTTGTCCACGGACCTCAACGGTTTTGTGTCTGAGGGAGAACTTTATGAGCGTTTTGTTTTTTTTACCTCTGCTGATGTGTTATCCCGTAAATCCTTCCGAAGTTGCCGCATATTTGCATACATTCTCTGTTGCATTCAGGTCACCCCCACCCATTCGCCTTCTCTTTTAGTATGATAGGTTTACAGTACAGATGGCCCTTATGGGGAAAGCTCGGTACCAATGGCGATAGATTAGGCCTGTGTCCCAGAATGCGAGGGAGGTGGGTGAAGGTGAACGGTTTGGAAATTTGCCTACAACCTGGTTTGGGGATAGACCAACTCGTAATACTAAATAAGATTCTGAAAGTAAGGATTACAGTAGAACGTTGTCAGACGTAGAGACATCACGCCACGGTTTTATTTGTAGTCAGAGCTGATGAATCTGGAGTCTGGATCCATTTCGGAAGAAGATCTTGGAGGAGCAGAAAGTCCAGACGAAGCCGAGCCGGCAAAAGCGCCTCCGCCGAAGCAGAATCCGTCGGTCTTGACACAGACTCTGTCGGAAAGGCTAACTATGTATCAGATCGCGGAAGCCAATGCAAAAGCTGGTGGGGAAGCAGCGAGGGTAAAAAGGTGAGTGGGCTTCCATGCGATCGCTGCTTTTCGCTCCTATCTTTTTTCGTTTTGGCGCGATGACTACTATTAAAGTGTCTGTTAGAATGCTTTGCCTTTTCTTTCTTCGAGCGAATTTTAGTTTTTTGTTGAGTCACAAGTTACAGGAGAAACGAATATTTCATATCTTGAGGTGATTCGAGCGATCTCACGGATTCGTTTTACAAAAAGCAAAGCGAGAATCCGCCAAGCGCCAGAACAAACGGAAAGTCGTTGCGCCTTTACAATTTCTCGCCGGCTTGCCGAATCCATTTTCCACGTACGGAGTGGGTACACTGTCAACGTCACTTTCCTAAACTATTTAGCGGAGCGCCAGAACAGCCTCGGAAAGCGAAGCGAGTTTTAGTCGCAATCGCTAGAACGCACGGCGGATAAGCCAACGGAGCTTTCCAGGCACCAAATCGCCCTCTTGTCAGCCCTTGAGAACAAGCGAAGTTGCCTTACTGCATTTCTTCTAATCCCGGTGAGAAAACGCTCGCTTCTCAGCCGTCTTTTGTAAACTTTGGAGTTGCTTTGAGCGTGTTCCACCCTTCTAACAATAGTAACTATTAGTTACTATTTTCGTTCCAGCCTCGGGAAAAGTTACTAACCCAACTGTCCCAACCTTCTCGAAATAGTAACTAATAGTAACTATTTGCTTACACGCTCGGGAGCGTAGTAAGCGTGGTAACTACGAATATCTGTAAAGTGATTGGCCGGATTACCCCGTGGAGTGGAAGGAATCTTCCCAACTTTTCAATGTCTCCAAATAGTTTTCTTCCCATTACTTTTACCAACCAATCCTCCCCCCAATAACCAACACCAAAAATTTCCACCCGAAGATCTGAAAGCTCAGGGCATACGCAGATTAAGTGAAAAGTATTTTCATCCAGTTGTCCACACATTGGGCAACAGTAAGGACCAGACAACCCTCTTACTTTACCCAAATATCTTCTACGCATTCCTAATGGTAGACAATCACCCCGTAAACTCATTAACAACCTCAAATGATCTGCTGGAATCCCCACCTTGAAATAAATTTCCGCTCCCCATGTCTCTTTGGCTCTTGCGTACAACCACAATGAATCAGAGACAGCCACCCCACACTGCCACAATTGTATTTCCTGGTCTTGTAACCTAACCTCTACCTCCTTAGCAATACTCACACCATTTCCTGCTCTAGGTCCTTTTCCATCACACCAAAAATGAGACAAACCACTACTATCCAAAATATTTTTAACCTGTTTTGACCACGATTCCTTTGCTCCATCCTGGAGGGATTCCAAATATACAGCCTTCAACGGTCTTACTCTCGCCACACAAGTTGCGTGAAGTTAGGATAGACCAGGGATGGACTAAGTGGACTGGTGGACTAAGCTTGTTTTGTGGAAATGACGCAAGTGTTTCGTATATGCGATAAATCGCGATAAAGCTATTTGTGCAGGATATGGTACAATGCGGATGAAAAATGTAGAAGGAAAACACAACTAGGACCATGGAAACTTTTAAATCTGAAATCCTTTTAGGCTTCAGCGGGGAATGAAGACATTGCAGGAGCAGATCGTCGCACTAAGGAAGGGAAAGGCTGTAGATGAATCGGAAATCCCCCCTCCTGTGGCCACTGGTGCGAAAAAACCTGAACCTTCTCCTGACGTGCTAGAAACTGTTGCCCCTCCGCCAGTGCCTGTCCGAGTGGTAAGTAACCAGAACTTACTTTTCTACAGAATTTCATAGAACCTGGAACTATAGCCGAGGTTCGTGGTAACTACCGAATCCTAAAAATTATACCGAATAAATTACCGAATCCCAATCATGATGCCGACCGATTTTGGACCGATACCCTATTCGGTATTCTGTGTAACTACCGAATCTCCATAAATATACTGAATCGTTCTGGCGTCGAAAAATTACCAAATCAACGCTTTCATGCTTCGTCCCAAGCTGATTGCTTATCCTTTGGGTTCTGCAGGACCAGCCAAAAAGAAAGATGTGCAAAGAGAAATGCGACAATTAACTTGGTACACAGAAAAATTCCGGTGACAGTGAATGGAAGAACAGGGTTTTCCTCACTATATGCTCTTCTTCTAACAAAGATATTATTAATACTGAAGAGGCTGGAGAGAGCATATAAGACTGACTTCATACATGAATGAATGAAGGATTTATGACGCACTGCCTAAGGGGTGTAAGTGCAGTAGAAAAGGACAAAGAAATATAAAATAATCGCAAAAATGCAAAAAATATTTTCCATACTTCACTAATTTAGAATCACATTGATGGGATCGTGGACAGGTAAGTTTTCAATCGGAGAACACAAATTAGAGGAGAGGGCTTCAAGCGTCAACACTGGGTCTGAAATTAACAAACGGCGATACAGAATGTAACCATAAAACAAGAGAATGGGAGAGAGCTTCCTCGCCGATAAAGAATCCGATAAAGGATAAAAGGTAGATGGCGCTTATGCGCTAGCACAGCTGCAGAGCCCATCTACCAAGTTTAGCTCAACAGTGCCGAATAAATGTGTGCTGGTTCGTCAATGGCGTCATCAGTCAAAGCAGTGGCAATCTTGACAGTTTTTTGTGCCATCAATATGCAAATTAAGTACAGGAATGATACTTTATTCGACCTTTGTTCACCCCTGTATACAGTGGCGCCATCTACTTTTTCGAACCTAGTGACTTTAAACCTTCTGACGAAGCCACCAGATGCTGCTGCTGTCCCTTTTTCAAATGTCAGTGCTGCTAACGGCGGAGGGACTTCTAAGCCTCCCATTAAAACGACTCGCGGTTGCAGAAGTGGTAAACGCGTTTCTGAGAGGAGGAATCCCTTAGTGGAACCGAGTAACTTATCCGCTGCAAGTGACACCCGCGCCAATGTAGGCAGACCGACTGAATCGAGTCTCACAGACTTACCCATAATCGAACGCTTCGACTGTTTGCCCGTGAACAACTATGCCAATGAGCCGCCCCCTATCCTAAGACCTGTTACTTTCAACGCTCGTTGTGGCCTTCCTAACTTCCTCGTTTGCAATACTAGATCGCTGTGCAACAAAACAGAAGATTTTGAAGCTGTTATTCGCCAGAACAACATTGCCATAGCAGCCGTTACTGAAACATGGAACCTCAATGAAAATACTGGTCGGGTGGCTGGATACTCTGTGTTCTTGAACACTCGCTCTGATCGTGGTCTATCGAAACTTGGGGGCGGTGTTGGTCTGTTCATAAGAGAAGATATACCCTGTAAACTCCTTTCTGATCTCGCCAATCCCGACCATGAAGTAATCTGGGCGATGTGCAAACCGACTTACTTGCCCCGTTTGTACTCATGCATAATTGTGGCATCAGTGTATTACCCAGAAAGTGCAAGGAATCGCCGAGACCTTGTCTCCTACTTGCAAGGGACTGTTGATGTGCTTCGGATCCACTATAGTAATCCTGCTTTTATCATAGCCGGCGACTTCAACCAGACGAAAAAAGGCTGGCTTTCATCCAGTCTATCCCTTAAGCAAGTGGTTCACATGCCTACTCACGTCTCAGGCAGCATTCTGGATCTCATTCTTACGAACTGTGAGGCCTACTACTGTAATCCTGTTTCTCTCGGACCAGTGGCCAAGTCCGACCATTTTGCTATTCTGTGGAAAGCCCACAGTTCATTGCCCAAGCCGAAATTAAGCCGCGTGGTTACCCGACCTCTGACGGACTCTGCCATTCGAGCCTATGGACAGTGGATAGGCAATTATGATTTCCCAGAAGTTCACGGTGATTCAAGCATCCACGAAAAGACTAAAAGATTCAGTGACATTCTGTACTTCAAATACATCGAAATCTTCCCCACAAAGTCAGTTACCATTAGTGAGTTTGATAAACCATGGATTACCCCTGCCATAAAGAAACTCATCCGTGAGAGGTGCCGCCTTCACTCTATCGGTGATGTAGTAAACGCAAAGAAACTACGAAATTATACCGTCACCGTAATACGTAACGCCAAACTTCAATATGGCCGTTTATCAGTGTCACCTATGCGCGTCAGTAATCCAAAGAAATGGCATCGGTCTGTTCGAAAAATGTCGGGAAAATCCACTACTTCTAGTGTGAGAATATTAGACGATAGTGGCAAACTTCTCACTGCGACAGATGTGAACTCTTTCTTCACTGAAATCTGCACAACCCACCCTCCACCCACCGAATCCCAGAAAGCCGATCTCTTGTCCGGCTGCTCAGAAGAAGAAGTTATAGAAGTCACTGAAGAAGACGTCTACAAAGAATTAATGAAAATTAAGCCCAACAGTGCATCTTATCCTTCGGAACTTCCAGTAAAACTTATTCGTGAATACGCCCCCTTCATTGCCAAGCCACTATCCGTGTTGATCAACCTGTGTTTCATGTTTGGTACTTTCCCTGATATTTGGAAAAAGGCGTATATCCGGGTTATTCCGAAATCAAGCCCCCCTAAAGCATGTGATGAATTGCGCCCTATCTCGATAACCCCCTGTCTGGCTAAAGTTACGGAAGCATTTGTGCTCCGTCGACTGCTCAACCAAATCAGTTCTTCTATCGATAAGTACCAGTATGGTGGACTCCAGGATTGCAGCACTGCAATTTACTTAGTGCGTATGTACGATTGTATACTTACATGGCTGGATAAAGGTAATCGGTTCCTGGATCTAGGTGCAATAGACTTCCGAAAAGCATTTGATTTCATTAACCTCCTGATTGCTGGCCAAAATTTGAAGATAATGGGTGCTAAAAAGCGCGTGCTATCTCTGATTATGGATTTCTTATCTAATAGGAAACAGCGCGTTTATGCCCTCTTTGAGGGGGATTCCGACTCTGGCTGGACAGGTATTACATGTGGAGCTCCGCAGGGCACAAAGTTGGCTGCCATCATATTTATAGCCGTGATCAACTACCTACTAGTCGATTATGAGGATCATTACAAGTTTATAGATGATATCTCTTTTCTATTGAAATACCTAGTTGAAAACGGGATTGTTAAGAAAGAGTTCAGTGATGATTTCTTCGATGCGTTTATTGCCGAGTGCAATGTCTCTAAATTGATAATTAACACGAATAAGTCAAAGGTCTTACGCTTCAATCCGTTGAAGCGCACTTTCAGCCAACCGCATGTTCCGTTTCCGATTGTCGACTCAATAAAGATTTTGGGAGTTACTTTTTCCAGTGATTGTTCTTTCGCCTTGCACGTTGAAAATGTTGTCAAAAACGGAAATGCATGTCTGCAGTCTTTAAGTACAATGCGTAGATTTGGCTGTGATGTCCAGTGCCTTTTGCTAGCTTATCTCACATACGTCCGTCCAGTTCTTGAATATGCAAGCCCGCTGTGGGGACCTGCAGCACTACGTACTGTGTACCTCATCCAAGAACTTGAGTCGGTGCAAAAGCGGGCTTTGTTCATTATTATTGGCGATCGACAGCTATCTTATGGTGAAGCGCTTGCTAAACTCGATCTCCCCACGTTGGCCCACAGATACGAGCAGATTATCCTGAGGTTTGGGAAGTTTCTTCTCTCCAAACCCCAGCATCGAGACATCTTACCACCCACTGCACCGCCCAACAACCGTACGCGTCACCAAAATAAACTGGTTCCAGTATCTTCGCGAACGAACCGCCACGCAAATTCGTTTGTACCTTTTTTTACGGATTTGTTAAACAAAGCCGAGTGATATTTTCTTCCTTTTTTTTTTTCGTGTTAGTTTGTTATTTAGTATAGTGAAGCAACGCAAATTAGCTGTCAGCTACGATGTTGTTTTAAATAAACCTATCTCTCATCTGACCAGATTGCGCGGTGGGAATAGGATATCGGGCAGTATCTGCTCTAGGTCCGAATTATTTTCGACATATTTTGTTGGGTGCGCAGTAGTTAAACCGTGTAGGATTTTCCAGTCATGAGCAGTGAAAGTTTCTTAATCTGTTTCATAGGCTCCACCACCAGTGGTAATTTCGGATTCAACTGAGTCAGATGTTGTTGAGCTGCTGCGGACGCGTAAGGAAGCCTATAAGCAAGCTGCCGTTGTTGCAAAGCAGACTGGTGATACAGAATCAGCATTGAAGTATGTTCGCATAGTCAAGGTAACGCCAGTTCCTCATAAAGCTTTTAGCCGGGATTCCACAACCCGTCACGAAGCCACATCTGGAAATTCAAAAGCCTGTCCATACATTGTCGTAGCTTGAAAATCTCGGGTTTCTTAGGTTCCCGACCTACATCACATGGTTTTGTTGTGTGTTGTTCTCCCGAGTAACGCATTCTTAAAGCTACAAGCAAAAGAAGGAAATTGAAGGAATTGTCGAAAGTTTCAGACCAGTTATGATCGCATTTGATGAAGGAAGTATTGAAATTGACATAATTAATGTAATAATAATAGAAGAGCTAACTTCATTAAAACTTCGTCCACCAGAACCTTAGCGATGGGCTTTCAAGATCCAGGACTACGCAGGTTCCATGAATATTTTGTATTAAAATAATTAGTTATAAATGTTCAATTTGTAAATAAGGTTGTCAGTATATTCAAGTTTAATGAGGTTTGTAAGTTCAAGTTCAGTAAGGGTCAATGTAAATATTAATTATAGTTTCAGGAATTTGTTAAATATGTAAAATGTAAATAAGTGTCCGTGCTTGGCTGTTACTTGTGATTTTGATTGGAGTTCGTATCCAGACTTCGTAGCGAATAGTGAAAATAAAGTAGTGTTTTAGTCTGCCCTTCAAGTTCAGACTGATCACAAAGGATTGTTAGTTACATATGTTCGTTGGTTAAGTTACATAAGGCTGGGTCGCCACAGCGTCAGGATTTTGCCATCGTAACCGGATTTGCCCATTGGCAGTGGCGTGTTTAGGACTCGGTCCAGCGAGGGGCAATCCGCAAACCTATCTCACATATTCTCACTCGCTTAACCATAAGAAAAACTTGGTCGTGCTGCTTTACCTTGACAGATTTCTAAGTAAGAACAGCAGAAAACCAATCTGCTAATTTTTTGTTGCAAGGGGAGAAGACTAATTATGTGCCTATCAAGCGTTGTTTTCACATTTTCTCTTCTTAATAGCAATTTGACCCAGTCATCGCTGCAGCCGAGTCCGGACAACCCGTAGATCTCTCAACCATCCCTCCTGTCCCGACAGTTGGAGTGGAGACTAGGACAGACAGTCCCAACGACGCCTCCCCCGTCGTTTTAGATGGAATACAGGGGAAGCAGGTTCCTGCAGGTACAGCGGTGGTTCCGTTTTTTTAATGAGAGCTTTGTAGTGCGTCTGTTACTTCGTTCTTTAGCTTTTTTACAACTGTGAGGCATATTGGACGATCTGCGAAGAAGACTTGCTAGGGATACCTTAATCAGATAGATGCGTTTGAACTGTAGCCTAGGATTTATCGTATGACAAATCATACCCCCATCCTCGATGTCATTAGAAACCGGCGATGGATGTATTGGGGTTATATTGTGTGAATGGGTGATGGAAGGCTGCCACACGACATGTGGTGTCGGACACCCCCTGGCGTCCACAAGTCAGGGAGACCCAAAATGACCGTTGGCAGGTCGTTAGAGAAGGAGGGGAAGCGGGCGAAGTCTTCCATGGAGGAGCTTTGGTCGATGGCTCAGGACAGGTCGTCATGGCGAATCACTGAGCTGCCTTATGCGCCTCCAGGCGTAGGAGAACCTAAGTCGTCTAAGTAAGGTAAGCGTAGCCTAGGCAGAAAATAAGATTTCTTTTCCATGTTTTTATCTCAGGTACGATGTGAAAAGACTTTTCTACAGTTGGATCTAGACTCATTTGAGCCCAGGAGATTCATTATTTCATACTGCCAAGGCTGAGTCGATGCATTTGGAAAATAAACCAATGAGCAAGATATACAAGTGGAGTTTTAGAAACAGAATGATTGGTCCTTGGAGCAGCCTTACTGAAGATACGGTTAATGCTGAACCGGTTAATAGATTCAAGTGTATTATAATCAGATTTTTTACTCGGCTGAATATAACCACCTTCGGTTCCCTTGAGATATGTAGAAGCGAAAGCCTCTTATAATGCGTTGTATGATTGTTACACTTGAAATTCGAAACATGATGCTGGTAACACTCAAGAAGGAGCAAGAAGTGAAACAAACCACAAGGGAAAATTACGTCAGAAAATTACCAACACAATAGCTTAAGTAATTTTCTATTTTATATTGAGCTCTCGTTGGTTTTCAGAAGAGCCGGCGCAGCTTGCCATCCCCACGCCGCGAACCGCTTTGGAAGCTCTGGAGCAAAGGCTGGAAAAATACAAAGCAGTTGAAAAGCAAGCGCAGGACGAAGGAAACAGCAGTAAAGCCCGTCGTTTCAGCAGGATTGTCAAACAGTATCAGTCTGCTATTAAGGACCATAAAGCAGGGAGGGCGGTAGAATACGCAGAGCTACCGTGTCCACCAGGTAATTCTCTCGGCCATGAGGTTCATAGTGATGAACTAATTGCTAATTACTGTTTAGAAATAAGGGTTTTGAAAGGAGCAGGTATACTTGCCTCTGCGAAATCGTCGAGAAGGATATTAGTCATTTTTGGTACCTGTGACCAAGGCTTTCTAATCTAAGAGGGAAAATTTGAGTTTTTTTTGTTTAGTCCTGGCTGGCATCTGAAGCAGCCTTACAGCCCCAGAATGAATATTTAGAGAATATTTGTAGAAATGACCGAAGAGCTGGAGTACTATGAGGTAGTTTTACAGGTTTAGTTTGGAGTTTTAAGCAAGGCGACGCGTTACACGTATTTGGCTTTCGGCATGCAGTGATAAGCGACGTCTGTTGGAAAAGAAACGCCATTCATTCATTCACTCTTTCAAATACTTATTGAGCCAAAGCTGACTGGGAAACGTATATTAAACATTCTTGCGAAGAAAGGCCGAAATATCACTGACGAACATTGTAGCTGATTTTTTCTGTTTCGAGCCAATAGTTGCGTTTTTGCAGACACCATGGTATCTGATACCACGATGCAAAATACGTTTTTGCAGTTACTGAGTATCTGGCAAATTACCGTGGTATCTTAAAAAGTCATCTCCCTTTCAACATCACTAACACAAGAGCATATAAGATTTTGTCAAATTGGTGGAAGAAAAGTGTGTAGAGATACTTCTTTTGGGGTGACTTTTAAAGTTGCTAATACGGCAATTGCGGTTTTTGCAAAGCAACCGTAGTATCAGATGCTCTAGTAGCTGCAAAAGCGACAAATGCAGGTTCGGTTACCGTGGTATCAGATACTATGGTGTCTGCAAAAACCCAACTATTGTTAACACATGCTTTGTCACATTACTTCTGACAGAATCATCATCGTCACTATTTCTCATTCTAGGCTTTCCTCCAGTACCTGGCATGGCGCAACCTCCTCCCTCTCGAGAACCATCCCCAGTACCGCCTTCAATGCTGTCTGCTGGAGAGCCAACGGTTCGGGGTCCGTCCCCTTTCATGCGCGGTCCTTCTCCAGTTACGGCGGTCACAGGTCAAATTACAGCGGTGCCCGCCTCAGTGGAAGAACCAGGTAAACCTAGGTCAAAATTAAACGCGCGGCGTCTCTTGGTACGAATCACGCGACAGCTCATAAGGGGACCAAGTTTTCGCAGTGTTGGGATAGAAAAGAATGAAACACGATAGTGCCCCTTCAGAATAGGCTGTAACTGCCTAAAACCGACTCCGCTCTGTATTTCGTTGTACCTGTAACTCCCTGTAAACACTGACAATCTGCACATACGTTCACTTCCGTTAAGTTGCTACTTGCAAGTGTGAAACCTCTTGCTGGCCTATCGAACACAGTTCGGCTACGCTGGGATTCTTAATTTCCTTTCGTGCACATAATGAATAATTAGTAAGGTCATATGTCTGAGAGTTTTAAATATCAGCATGCAATATGTCATCCTTACGAGTATTTTAATCATTTCTATTCTCTTGCTATGTAGGAGTTATAGAACAAAAATGTTTCGTTCCTGTAATTTTGGCTGGGTAGGTTTAGATCAGGCAGAAGCTGAAGATTGGGTTAGGATTAGTACGCCAAGGGTTTGCTACAGACTAAACAAACACTGGAATTAGAGAATTTGGGGCAGGCAGTTTTGAAATAATAATTTACGTAGACTTGCCGGTAATCAGCCGGCGAAGCTTTTTTCCAGTCAGAGCTGGAACTCGGGTGACACAGTCACAGACACGCACCTCCCGTCAGAATTAAGCTTTTGCTATGTTCTGACAGAAGCCGCATTGTCTTGTTGTATTTCACGGTTCCTGGCGACCAAATCATGTTTTTCCGAGCGAAGGTAAGAGCCGCTCAGTTCACTATTTCGATCCGACCAACTCCTACAAGTGATTAGATTTTCAGAAACTTCTTGCACCGTAATTTTGTTATCTGCAAGTCACTTTCGGATTTTGAATCGAAATTCGAACGAACACTGTAAAACGTTTCTCCGAGAAAGGATTAAAGTTAATTGCAGTATTTACTTCTGGGATTAATCTTATCTTTGCTGGGATAAGATTAATCCGGATAGAAATAATCTTATCTCAGTAGAGTCAATATAGATTCCAGTAGCAAATACTGCAAGATTTTTTTTTGCAGTGAATAAAAGAAACTTCTGGATTTGGCCCATGTTTCTATTTATGCGTGTAGTAGAGGCGTAGAGCAGCCAGTCGACTCAGCACCCGGTCTTGATAATCGGAAAATGATGCGGAATGTTTGCACGCCTGAATGAAGAGCTTCATCTGCTGAATGATCGGTCCGTTATTTAGTAACAGGCTCCGAAATGGAATCCTGACACTTTTTCTTTCTTTCAGCTGTTGATATGTTCAGACCTCCTCCTCAGCCTGCTACTGTCCACGAGGCGCTTCTGCAGCGACTCGACAGGTACAAGTCGATTGAGAAACAAGCTAGCGACGAGGGGAATCAAAGAAAAGCCAAAATGTACGGTCGCATTGTCAAACAATACGAAGATGCAGTCAGGGCTCACAGTAAGGGCAGAGCGGTGGATTTCAGTGAGCTCCCAACACCTCCAGGTAAATTTTGTATCTTGACGGGAGTGCACATTCACTCCTTTGCTTTGCTTTGCTTTATTTGTAAAAACGAAAAGAAATCAACCGACGAATGACAGAGGCTCTAAACGGCCAGTTCAGGAACTCAGACGAATTAATACCTCTAAAGAAGAGAAATTTCATCTCTTAGGAAAATCGCAACACTAACTTTCAAGTGTATTCGATTTGAAGTGTATTGGAAGATGTTTTCATCTTTCTCTGGAAAGCGCTCAAAGACACTGATTCTTTTACACAGCACGGCAACATGTTCCGTATTTCTACGTCAACATGTCGTAACGAAAGAGCCTCCATCAGCCTCGAAAGAGCCTCCCTCAGCCCTCTTTTAATTTAATTTAGTTTCAAATAAACGCGGCACAACATTTCATGCACGAGCAAATTAGAACTAAAACTAAAACTAAAACAAATATAAATTTGTCATACAATAAATACAGTAATTCAGGTAAGGTTGTTATGATACAAGGTACTGAGGCACAAAACTATTACGGTGCCTTTCAGTTTTACAAGCGACAGGTGTGAGTTTTGGTACTTTCATAGCTGCTTCTCTTGGAGGCCTGGTTCTTTCCGGTCTAAAGGATGGAGGAAGGATGTTTCGGTAGAAAGGGTAGGATAACAACTTTGTTCCGAGACGTTGACACAACTGTTCTCTACGTACAGAAAGGGGTTCCAGCTTACACTCATTTAGGAGATATGAGTACGGCAACTTTGTTCCGAGACGTTGACACAACTGTTCTCTACGTACAGAAAGGGGTTCCAGCTTACACTCATTTAGGAGATATGAGTACGGCATTTTATGGCCACCGGTTATAATTTATAATTTTATAATCTTCCAAGTGGCATTTCCTATATGAGCGCAAAATAAAAGTTGCGTTTTTGCTGATACCATGGTAACTGTTACCACGGTCTAAAGTCGTTTTTGTAGCTATAGTAGTATCTGATACCACGGTCAAAAGGTGTTTTTGCAGTTATCGTGGTATCTGGCCAGTTATCGTGGTATCAGATATTCAGATACTACGGTCCGACCATGGTAACTGGTCGTGGTATCTGAAAAGTCATCTCACTTTCATCAAATTTTGTCAGATTGGTGAGAAAGAAGTTTGGCACTTAGTGATGTAACTGGATATCTGTTTTTCTTTTGGGATGACTTCGAAAAGCCCAATTTCGGTAAAAGTCGTTTTTGCAGAGCACCGTGTATCAGATACCACGATAACTGCAAAAACGACTTAATTGCAGATCCAGTTACCGTGGTAACAGATACCATGGTATCAGCAAAAAAACAACTAAGGTGTTGCGGAAATCAGAACCGGATCATCTGAATTCGGTTTTAAGCTTTGGCTTTGACAACTAGGTAACTCCTATTCTGCACAGACCTTATGAGGTAGAGATACACGTTGACTTTTGAAATACTATGGAATTCAAAGTATAATACAGAAAGAAAAGAGAGGAGTGCAGTGTATCACCGAAGTATTTACACTACTGACAACTTATAATGTGAGACTACCGACATAGCACCAATAATATAATAATAATATATATTATAATAAAACTGCAGCAAAAAGGCTTTCGCCTCTATAATTTCTCGAGACACTGTGTATAAACTAAATTGAATTTCAGCAAGGTTGCAATCCACACCTGCTTTAAACTCGTTGATATTTTCGGCATTTACGACAGTTCCAGGGAGATTATTCCAGTATTCAACTATTCGGTTTTTGATCCATTGAATGCTGTTTGAACCATTGAACGCTGTTTTGTCGTTATTGGTTAACCTCGGACGGAAGGAAATTTAAGGTTTTGTTCGCCCATATTTAATTTAATATGTCCGAAACCTCATTTCGATAGGAAGGAAGCATTGTCTTGTGATACTTCTTGAAGCATTTAGTTATGATCTGCTTCTTCATCTTCTCTGTTTTCCTCCATCTCCTCTCCATAATCCATATTTCTAATGTAAGTTTGACTCTGTTTCCATCAGCATTGAAATCTCTTTGAAACGCTGAAAATTTTGAATTGCGTTTAGGGTTTGGAACGATACCCGGTTTTACCCCACCTTCGGACGATGCCCCAATGCTTGCTGCCACAGCCGAACCAGCCCCGAGAGTCAGCCCTCAACCAAAAAGGCAACCTGAAGCACAGCTTCCAGTCTCAGCGAAGAAACCTGCTCCCTCACTGCAGCAGAAACAGTTGGAAATCCTAGTCGAGAGGCAGAAATTATTCAAGGTAGCAGCGATGGAAGCAAAGACTAGGGGAGAGTTGAATCAAGCCAAGGAGTTCTTGAAAATCTCGAAGGGGTTCGACCCCCTGATCGAGGCGAGTAAGGGAGGATTGCCAGTGGATATGAAGACAGTAAGTTTCCCTGCGCTAAGTGAAGTTAAGAAATTAATTTCCAACGTCACCTGCGCCTTTGCTTTGGAAGTTTTATGTTACAGACTTTGTGACAGGTCTCTATAGCCATCGGTACCCATCTTTTTCCCAGAGCGTGTGCCCCCCTACTTACCGTAGTTACTACGCTTGACGTCACGAATTCTGGCTTTTTGCCGTTAAGGCTGGAATGTTTTTTCTATTTTCCAGCAGGATATCATGCCAAGGGCGAATCCGACCAGTCACGTTACAGAGATGCGTATTTACCACGCTTACTACGCTCCTGAGCATGGCAAGCAAATAGTTGCTATTAGTACTATTTCGTGAAGGTTGAACGGTCAGCGTACTAACTTTTTACGAGGTTGAACGAAGGGTGGAACGCGCTCCGAATAGTCCCATCCACCGAATCTTCAACATAAAATGATGGGATGCGTTAGAAAGAGAAGTTTTCCTTCATATAAACCTTATTGAAAAATGCCATCAGACGCCTTAAACGCCAAAAAATCAGAAAAAATGATATTACAGATTGTTCTTTTGTAAAATACCAGAATCATCTCATAAACGCCCCATGAAGGAAACTCATGGCACTGTCCTGAGAGGTGTTTTACACTATCTTTCCCAGAGCTACAATGAGCGTGTTCCACCCTCCATATAATGGTAAATATTAGTTACTGTTTTCGTTCCAGCCTCGTGAAAAGTTACTACAGTGACCGTTCCAGCTTTCTCGAAATAGTAACTAATGGAACTTTTTGCTTATTACGCTCAGGAGCGTAGTAAGCGTGGTAACTACAAATCTCTTTAATGTAAATGGTCCGATTAGCCCGTGGCACGATATTTTGCTGATAGTAGAAAAATGTGTCCCAGCCTCGACGCAAAGAAGCCCGGATTCGTGACGTTATGCGTAGTAACTACGGTAAGTAGGTTGGAACACGCTCAAGCAACAAATTCAGTGTTTGCCTTGTGCTTCAGCAACAAATTCAGTGTTTGCCTTGTGCAAGACCGGACTGAACGTTAGTCTTTCCGCACGCCTTCTGAAGAACGCTCGACAAATCGAAGTAGGGTGATTCCTATTTCGGGTTGCAACAATGTCGTAGCACTCAAAGAATCAGGAATTGGTTGCGCGGGTTTCTTTTCTTCTTTCCAGCTTTACCATGATGACAAAAAAGGCCGAGTCTTAGTGCCGATCGAGTGGTTCGCTCTCGGAGCTTGAGCCGCTCTCGGTACAATGCGAACAACCCCTAAGCGATAATTCTGACCGTCTACCTCCCTCTCTTGCTATACCGATTCCAGCGTTCCCTATTTCATATATTTTGTTCGACCTTCCAGATCCCGATCCCCCCGCAGCAGCAAGCAGCGCTGGAGTCAACAGTCGAAGATGGGTTTGAAAAGGTCTCAGCGGATGATTGCTTGGCACCGGTGGACCTAAGCGCGGACACGGCACTCAGCTTGAAAGATGTATATCGGCAACTGGAAATAGACTTTCTGACTCAAATGAAGGTTAGTTAACAGGAGAGGTAGGTATGCCTCTCTGGAAGTTATTTAAGATTAGTCGGTGCCGTTTTGCTATACTTCTGTGATCTAAGCAACTATTGATGGGTCAAAAAAGCTCCTTCAGATATCCTAAGGACTACTGATTGGGATTTCTTCACGCTGAGATTGGATTGTACTAAGTTGAATAACCGTCATAAGTATCATACCTCTACTTCACTTCCCGCTCTTCTTCCGAATGTCCGAATCACCATTGCTGTAACCATGGCCGAGTGGTTAAGGCACTGAATTTATACTATGAGGGTTGCTGGCAAGCGTCCTGTGGTCAGCCCCAACCATTCACTAAATTCCTGACCGATGAATATTCAGGCCCTTAACAGCGTCATCTAGATCTTTACAATATGGGCGCCCGTGGCATGATATTCCGATGGAAAATAGAACAAGTGCGCAAAAGCTCAGACGTGGAGTATAAAAGTAAAATGTTTATCACATTTGTATACAAACAGCTTTAGAACCAAGACATTTCTCTTCCCCAATAACCAAACAAGTATTGAAATAACCTTGTAATCACCCCCCTTTAAAAGCTTTAAATGTAAACAAACCGCCAGTATAAATACAAAGAATTGTTGAAGATCTTGCACGAATAGCATTTGTTCGAACACCACCCTTGCCAATCCCACCCTTTAAAGTATTTGTTCATTAGCAAGATAATAACAAGTGCAATAAACCAAGTCATAGCAGACTAGTGCCCCCTTTGTCACAATTCATTAAGTAAGGCATATCATCTCATATGGCAAAACAGTCTAGTTTCCATCTGTTGATTAAAGATTAAAGTACGTCGCGTCGTCTTATTTGTTGATGTTACACCAAATCCTCATCCATAGATATATCTCCCCAAATATACAAGAGTCATGGACGAACTTAACTCATGGTACCCAGTTGCCCGAAGGGGGGGGGGGGGGGGGGTCGGGGCCTATCAAAATGCGTATTTACACCTTTTTTCCTCCAGTATATGAGTTTAGAGTTTGATTCCAGTCATGGGTCAAAAACTTATTTCATGGGCAATTTTGGGCCCACTTGCCCATGAACGGGGAGGGTGGGGGTGGTTCAGCTCTCCCCGGTCCTTATGATCCTAAAGGACAAAGGATTTTCATCGCCTTGTCTCCACTTATTGTCAAATTAAAAACATTAAAAAATGTGCAATCTGGGCCCAATTGCCCCTGAACTAAGTGGGGGTGGGATTTGGGACCCGCAACAAGTACAAAGAGACCCCAATGCTCACAATCCTACCAAGTTTCCACTGGATACCTGTTGATTCTTGGCAAGGGTAACGAACTTTACTCCTGGGCAATCTGGGCCCAGTTGCCCATGAACGGTGTGGGTGGGGGAAGTGCACCTTTAAAAGCAATTTCCCAGCCTAGGAGCTACACGTCCAAGAAATGTCATCGTCCTATGTCCAGTTCTGGTCAAGTTATGAACATTATTCACTGGGCAATCTGGAGCCATTTGCCCCTGAACCGGTTGGGTGTGGGGGGCGGGACCCCCAGAAGGCACAACTAGACCCCAATACCCACAAGTGTACCATGTTCGAACTTAATACTTGCACTCGCTTACGAGTTATGAACTCCACAAAATATGGTGAAAACCGAAAGCTGAAAGCTGCGACAGCGCTCGCAATAGGGGATTGTTCCAAGGAACACTCCACTAAAAATTGTTCTAGCATTGACGACAAAAAGCCAGAATTCGTGGTGATGTCATGCTTAGTAACTACGGCAGGCAGGGTGGAACACGCTCATCGTGTCATATTTTTTGAAATAGTTGACGACTTTACAACTAAGCCTTGCTTATAGAACAAGACCAAAGGTTTCGATGGGATCCCAAAAATTCAATATCTGATCCAGACAACTGGGTCTTGTCTTAGCCAGATCCAGTCATCGCCAGACTCCTTGAACATTTTTACCATTAAAATTCAGAAACAGATTAAGGCCAAATAGCTAATCATCTGAGAAAAATTTCCTGCCACTACCGCCAATTTCCCGATTTCGGCCAAACTCCAGAACTAATTGTCCGGCGAAAAAAAGAAAGCTAAAAATGAACTCAGGGTTCACTCACAGTTCTTTCCCCACTAATGAACATCTAATCAACTTCAAAGAAAAATTTAACTTATAACAAATTTTCCGACTCCAGCCGGATTCCGGTCGAACTATATGTGTGGGTAAAATATGATTGTCACACACGGATTCAGGATCTCTTCTTACCCCTAAATCGGTTGTCTAATCAACTAGAAATAAAACTTTAACTTCTACCAATTCTCCGGTTTTGGCCGGATTCCGGTCGAACTACATGTCCGGATAGAAAATTGTTTTCACATACGTGTTCAGCATGTCTTCTTGCCCTAAATCGAACATCTAATCAACTTAAACTTCAACTTTTAATTTTAACAAACTTTCCGGTTTGGGCCGGATTCCGGGCGAACTACTTGTCCGTCAAGAAAATGGTTTTCACCACCGTGTTCAGCGTGTCTTCCTACCCCTAAATCGAACATCTAATCAACTTAAAATAAAACTTTTACTTATAACAAACTTTCCGGTTTGGGCCGGATTCCGGGCGAACTACTTGTCCGTCGAGAAAATGGTTTTCACCATTGTCTTCAGCATGTCTTCCTACCCCTAAATTGAACATCTAATCAACTTAACATAAAACTTTTGATTTTAACAAACTTTCCGGTTTTGACCGGATTCCGGGCGAACTACATGTTCGATAACAAAATGGTTTTCACCATCGCGTTCAGCATGTCTTTTTACCCCATAATCGACTATCACATTAGCTGTTTCAAAATATTTTGTTTGCCCCTTAATTTGAAACCCCTCCCCCACCCCTAAATGTAGGGCTACAAAGCCCGTCTACGAACTTGACTGGTCCGACGACCCAACGAATCCTCACACCAAGTTTCATCAAAATATCTCATTCCCTTCGAGAGTTATCGTGCTTACAGACGGACGGACAGACGGACAACTTTTCGATGTCATAGGTATCCCTCCACTTACGTTTTGGGATCCCAAAATTACACACGGCTTCGGCCGTTTTTAGCCTCTTTCCGTGTTATTTGCTTTGGAGGGTGATCTTGACAAAATTCGCATAGCCAATCTCCGGACGAATAAGGTTCTCTGAAGCAAAGATCGGGTGCATGATACGACAAGTAAAGGAAACAAACGTGGCAAACGTGATAATGAGTGTATTGCTGATAGAGGAGATAAGAATTACTTATGAAGTGAAGAATCTCAGGAAAGAGAATGGATAGAAATACTATTGAAGTAGAATGAATTACTATAATAAATACGACGTGTCTTTCAAGAGTTGGGAGTAACTGTGGAAATGAATACGGACAAAAAATTCTGGTATTCTCATGTGGTTGGTCAAGGAAGGGGGTCTCTTGATGTATTAATAAAACCTGGATTTATTTCTATATCCTTTATTTCTGCATCTGTTATTTACTCCGTGTCTTGTGGCTTGGAGTGACTTGTTGTCTCGGAGGATTCCAGGTATTGCCAGTTCTGTTTTGTTTATAATAACATTAGCTTAGCCGGTGGAAATTAATTAATGCGGAAAAAAAGTTATCTGGTATTTCCTCTGTTTGGTGAATGGGTTACTTGACGGATCGTTAGAACTTGATTTTTTGTTTCTGTACGATACTCTTTTTATGTTCGATGTGTTATGCATCATTTACTCCTTGTCTTGTTTTTGGGATCCCAAAACTTAAGTGGAGGGATACCTATGATATTGCAAAAGTTGTCCTTCTATCTGTGAGCACGATAACTCTCGAAGGGAATGAGATATTTTGATGAAACTTGGTGTGAGGATTCTTTGAGTCAAGGGTAAGGTGAAGTTCGTAGATGGGCTCTGTAGCCGTACATTTAGGGGTGGGGGAGGGGCCTCAAATTAAGGGACAAACAAAATATTTGTAAACAGATAATGTGATAGTCGATTATGGGGTAAAAAGACATGCTGAACACGGTCTGCAAAATATTTTCTCGTCCGTCAAGTAGTTCGCCCGGACCCGGCAAAAACCAGAAAGTTGGTTAAAAGTAAAAGTTTCATTTGAAGTTGGTTAAATGTTCTATGTTAAGTAGACATGCTGAACACTTACGAGAAAAGAGTTTTCTACCCGGATAACTATAGTTCGCTGGGAATCCGGCCAAAACCGGAAAACTTGTTAAAAGTAAAAGTTTTATCTGAGGTTGATTAGATGATAGACCTAGGGGTAAGAAGAGACGCTGAGTCTGTAGGCTGTATGATAATAATTTTTTAACTGGACATATACTTCGTCTGGAATCCGGTTGTAACCGGATTTTTTAAGTTAAAGTTTTATTTGAAATTGATTAGATGTTCTTTGTACGTATAAGGAAATACGCTGAATTTGATTCTGAAATTTCTTTTTTTGCTGGACGATTAGTTCGCTCGGAATTCGGCCGAAACAGGAAATTTGGCAGAAGTAAAGCAGGAAGTTTCGGTCAATATCGTCAAAACAGATACGGATTATAGAGGCAAATCTGAACTTGGTTTTAGTAAGCAAGTAACGAATTTATTTCAAAAAACCACTATCATGGCAATGCCAAATTTGGGTATTACGTCAAGTATCATGCACATTTTATAATATATACAATTAATCATCAATTCGTCATCACAGACCTATTATAGTATATAAATAAAACCAAAAACAGAACACGGATCTTGAAATAATATCACAGACTCTGATGATTAGCCTGGCGAAGACTGGATCAAATATTAGATTTTTGGGATCCCATCGGAACCTTATGTTTTGTTACTTCTTTACTTTGTAAAATAGCTGTAAGACCATCAGATGGTTCCTCCAGTCTTCATCAACTTAATGATCGCGAGGCGTTTAGGCTTTCCCGAAATCCTAATTCTCCAGCCTCCTACTGGTTTTAATCCCAGAAAACGAAGATCGGTAATTCTTGGAATTGAGTCATGGTACACTTACGGTTTTATTTACTCTTTTTTCCGTGTTTTCCTTATAGCCTGTGAGTCATCTGTTTGTGGGATTTCTAAGGGAAATGAGATATACCTGTGGTACTATAAATCTGTCCGTCTGTTTTTCTGAACTTAAACTCATGATTGGCCTTAGACATCCCAACTTCTGGTCAGAGTGAGACCGAGTTCGTCGGCCTGCATCCTACCTCTCAGGCTAGAGTTTGGAAATGGGTTAGAAAAATGGGGAGCAAAAGTGTTTTCCGCGATCAAACTGATTGGAAGGGAAAGACGAGCCGAGCTCGGAAATGCTAGTGGTTCTTGCCTCAGCCGAGATCTGTTCGAAAGCGGAAATTTCTGAATGAAACTTATCCAGTGATTAGGGCATCGAAACAAGGTTTAATAAGTTTTCGGGTGGGTTGGAAAACTTTTGCTGGAAGAACAGAAAATGTGAGAACAGACCAGATGCATTAAGGGAACTGGCTGAGTGATTTGGGTAAGGTATCGGGTTTAATCAGGCCTCCGGGCATTTTTGTCCGTTGATGATTACCGTATTTGCCGAAAATACGTCATGTTTTATTTTCCACAGGCGTGCTTACGTAACCGCGATCATTTTCGAGCTTCTGGTGATGCGGCAAGTGCTAATAGGATGGAACAGCTGGCACAGGAGGCAAAACGTGACTTAGATCGACTGCGGGTTTATAAAATGAGAGGCGATCCTGTCCCCCGATACAAGTATGAGAGCAAAACCTTCTCGATTGTAAGGTATGATCTTTTGTGCTTAAGTATTCTTCCGGACCAAGCTGACTGCAAATTATATTTGATGGAGCCAAACAGTTAAGTCAGCAAGAAGGGCTGAAATGTTGCTAAAATTAATCTTCTATTGCTTATCTATTTAGCGCCCTCAAGTATAATCTTGGGGGGTGGGGATCTGGACCTATAATGAAAACGAGACCAGGATCAGACTGGGGGGCAGTAAACTGCGGGGTGTGGTCCTTCCTCCTGGTATAAGAATGGGACTTTCTCGATTGCCATGTATGAGCTAGTTTTGAATGGTGTTGGGAGAAATAATGGTGCCGATCTAGCAAAGACAGACTTTGATCGAGTGGCGATTGCGGCTTTGTCCCCTTCGAGATCAAACCGTCTCATTCGTCAGATATGACCTTTGGTTTTCTAGAGCGGGTGGGGAGGGGGACTCTATCTGCTGTAGAAAGATTTCAGATGACCTAAAAAGAGGTGCGTACTTTCTACAGAAGGAGGGTGGCAGGGTACATTCATTTCACTAGTATTAATAATAATAATAATAATAGCTTTATTTCAGCCAAAGCCCATAAATATTTGGGATATTGTAAAGGAGACCGCATCCGAGTGAGGTCTTACGGTGTTTGACTGAAAAATCCCCTCAGGTCCACCTTCCCATTTCCCATTCAGTTTTTATTCAATTGAGTTTGCGTTCCCGGTAGTTAGCGACAGCCAAGATCCCATAATTTTTTTGTTCATGTCATCCTTAGAAGGATCTTCGGAAATCAGACCTTTTCATCTTCAGAAACAAGTATCCACGTTGACAACTATAGTTGCGTTTTTGATCGAAGTTTGAAGTTACCTTCTACCTCAAAGGTCTTCTTTTAATTACCATTTTTGGTAGCCGGTCGCAGTTTCTTTCTCCTTCAAACTCTGACCGTCGAACTTCTTGACCTAGCAAGTTCGAAGTTTGCTTGAATCGTCGAAGAAACGTCAACCAGGCAAGGATCGCCGGGGTCGTAAAAACACTAATTAAGCAAACGGCGAACTTCGACGGCGTTCGAAAAGGGAAATTAAGCAGCCGGCTACGTTAACGGCGAACAAAACTTCGATCAAGAACGCAACTTAAGAATGTTGGATGCCGGTCAGCCGGTCAGCCGGTGCGGAGCATGGGCCCTGAATGGTGGCCAGCGAGAGGAGTTGCATATTCGTAGCTTCTAATTGATTCGAGAAGCGTTTATTAAAATTCTAAACACAAATTTGGGCATCTGATACGCCCGTACGAGTGAAACGCTATTGGTACCAAAATGAATTTTAGGTGTAACACCGAGTTGGATGACAATGTTTTAGAGATATTCATCGTTCGAGGCATCAGTTACGTCGTCCCTAACCCAAAAGAAGTAGACACCTACGTTAAGTTCGAGTTCCCCTGGCCTTCGGTAAGTTTTTGACCAGAAGTTCTTTGGATGTTTGCACGTCAAGACTACGTGTTTGCGTCCCAAGTTCTTGGGATATTTACGGCCCATGTTTGCATCCCAAGTTCTTGGGATATTTGCTACCGATATTTGCATCCCAAGAACTGACGAGGACCCTTGCCAAGAAGGGCGGAAATATCGCTGCAAAAGCATCGCAGCTGACGTATCTATTTTATGTATTATTTGAATACACATCCTAAGAACTCGGTCGTTCTTGGATGTCTGCGACCTAAACTAATAAATAAATATCTTTCTAATGTAAAGGTGTCTGAAAGGTGGGCTGTTCCCCTCAGGTCGTTTTGAAATTTTGTTGTTGTAGCTGAAAATATGCTGACGCAGATCTCTTTGCCGTAGCGATGACCTGTGTAAACTTAGAGACTTGTGACGCCTC
The DNA here is from genome assembly GCA_023053575.1 of Branchinecta lynchi. Classification (NCBI taxonomy): domain Eukaryota; kingdom Metazoa; phylum Arthropoda; class Branchiopoda; order Anostraca; family Branchinectidae; genus Branchinecta; species Branchinecta lynchi. The sequence goes on from JAKZAP010000007.1 coordinate 16,041,124, forward strand.
CGAACGATATTTTTTATTCCTCGCGTATAAGCCGAGACTTTTTGGGATCCCAAAACGTAAGTGGAGGGATACCTATAACATCGCAAAAGTTGTCCGTCTGTCCGTCCGTCCGTCTGTAAGCACGATAACTCTCGAAGGGAATGAGATATTTTGATGAAACTTGGTGTGATGATTCGTTGGGTCGTTGGACCAGTCAAGTTCGTAGATGGGCTTTGTAGCCCTACATTTAGGGGTGGGGGAGGGGTTTCAAATTAAGGGGCAAACAGAATATTTTGAAACAGCTAATGTGATAGTCGATTATGGGGTAAGAAGACATGCTGAGCACGATGGTGAAAACCATTTTGTCATCGGAAGAGCAGTTCGCCCGGAATCCGGCCAAAACCGGAAAGTTTGTTAAAAGTAAAAGTTTTATTTGAAGTTGATTAGATGTTCGATTCAGGGGTAGAAAGACATGCTGAAGACGATGGTGAAAACCATTTTCTCGACAGACAAGTAGTTCGCCCGGAATCCGCCCGAAACCGGAAAGTTTGTTGAAATTTAAAGTTTTATTTCAAGTTGATTAGATGTTCGATTTAGGGCAAGAAGACATGGTGAACACTTATGTAAAAACCATTTTCTACCCGGACATGTAGTTCGCCCGGAATCCGGCGAAAACCGGAAAGTTGGTTAAAAGTAAAAGTTTATGAAGTTGATTAAATGTGTGATTTATGGGTGAAAATCATTTTCTCGCCGGACAACTAGTTATCCCGGAATCCGGCCAAACCCGGAAAATTTGTTAAAAGCAAAAGTTTGATTAGACGACAGATTAAGGGGTAAGAAGAGAGGCTGAGTCGGTATATGACAATGGTTTTTTACCCGGACATATAATTATTCCGGAATCCGGTTGTAACCGGATTTTTTTTAAGTCAAACTTTTATTCAAAGTTGATTAGATGTTCTTCATAGGGATAAGGAGATACGCTGGTTTTGTTTCTGTATTTTTTTTTTGCTGGACTAGTTCGCTCGGAAATCGGCAGGAAGTCTTGGTCAGTATCGACAAAATAGATATGGCTTATAGAGGTATATCTGAACTTGGTTTTCTCTGATGATTAGCCTGTCCAAGACTGGATCTGGCGAAGACAAGACTCGATTGTCTGACTCAAATATTAGATTTTTGGGATCCCATCGACACCTTTGGTCTTGTTTTTTTAAGTCCTCTTTCTGAGAGTGAGACAGAGACTTAAATTCATCGAAATAAGCTGGAAACTTCCTTATGGGCCACCGCGGAATACACTAGATTGTCCAAGAGGGAGACAAGATAGCATTTTTGAGCGAATATAGTACAAATTATAATCGCAGGTGTTTACAGTTTCCGCTCAGAATACCAAGTCCAGGAGAAAGACAGAAGGAAAAATGATACCTGTTATAATAACTCAGCACTGTAACTCAAAATAGTCAATCCAACCGCTATACGCAGTCCGATCCGTTCAGTAAAGTATTGAACCAATAAAATTATTAAATCCTCGGTCTAAATTCCGATATTCGTAACCATCGTTATGTAAAACTGAGGGGTTGATGGCTCAAATTTGTTTGCATACAAGTTATGATTGGTGGTTTCCGGTTCGAGCGGTTTCTGATGCCTAGGAATGTTCATTCTCGTGTCACGGAACCCGTCGTAGAAACTCCAACCGACGGGTGGTGAGATGGCGAAAGTATGGGATTCCACCTCGCCCGCTGTCGTGAGTACATCGTAGCGAAGATATGGGGTCCCATTTCTGATTCCGTTGTTGCAAGGCTGGCTGCGTAGAGGCGAAACCTTAGGGATCTGGGGCTAGTGGCCACCTGTGGTGTCAGAACGTCTTCAGCCCCCACCAGGAACCTAAGCTTTCGCCTTCCATGTGGCCCTCCTCAAAGCATCGCATGATTCACTACTTTAAAAAAGAGAGCAACTTTCTGTAAGTAATCGCCGAGAAAATCGGGAAAAACACCACAATTGCTCCCGTGCAATTGGGATTGTGATTATTCTAGCTCGCGAGTAATAGCGATTGTGATGTATTTCCGAGTAATAGTGATCGCCGTTATTATTTACTTTTCAGAGATGTCATTTTTAAAACGAGGAAGCTTAGAATTTTGGGGACAATATCTGGTGGAATATCCATAGATAGATAGATATATAATTTATTGCTATAAGCAGCCCGGGGGTCATGGAAAAAAATTTAACAAACGAAAAAAACAAACACCAACATATAATAATACTCATTTCCGTTTAATTTGTACCACCAGCAATGTCTCATTGGTAGTTCAGTGCCAGGGTTATGCTCAAGGGAATTGGCAGTGACAGTGTTTTGCTTCAGATTAGAAGTGAATTACGCAGTAGATATCATGTAAAACATAACTAGATATAACAAAGATGGGGTTCAGCTTTACAGAAGAATATAAATATTCCTTCAGCCCAAGCTGGCTGTGGAAAACACAAGTTCGTTTTTCCAACTTGAGCGGCTTTAAGCCTGAAGAGGACACTTGCCAAGAAAGGCCGAAATATAGCTCTAATAAAATTCAGCTGACGTATCCGTTTCGCACTGTCAAATATGAAACGAATATAAATGTATTTATTGTTTATTTATTCATTGAACTAAGGACCAACTAGCGCCACTCTGCGGAAATACCTAACATATTTTTCTGCCGTAGGAAACACCAGTGAAACACAAGACGACCCTTGTCAAAGATACGAATAACCCCGAGTACAACCAGTCCTTTATGATTCCCATCAATCGACAGTCCAGAGCCTTTCAGAGAGTCTTAAAGAAAACGATCAAATTCGAAGTTTTCTCGAAGGGAAGCTTTTTCTCCGGAGATAAGGAGATCGGGAAAGGCGGAATGAAGATACAGGACTTGGAGACAAAGTGCGAAGTTCACGAAATTTTTGACATTTTGGACGGGCGTAAGCCGGCGGGGAAATTGGAAGTGAAATCCCGACTCAGGCATCCGGTTCTGGCGAAGCAGGTGGAGACGGTGAACCAGAAGTGGATCGTTCTGGTTGATTGAGTCTCCGTTCTACATTTCGACTTGACCCCCCCCCCCCCCCCCCCCCGGAAGGAAAACTGTGTGCCTGTGGAATTGGGATAGCGTGGAAGTTTTTGCAGTTCGTCGGGACACGTATATACTGAATTCCGTATCCGAATGTGTGGGAAACCACTTAAGTGATGACTACTGCTTCATTGTGTTCACGGGAGTGGGCGTCCCCCTCCCCCCCCCCCCCCCCCAAAAGGAAAATTGAGTGCCTGTGGGGCTGGGATAGCGTGTAAGTTTTGCAACTACTCGTAACACAGAAATACAGTGACGACTGTACCTTCATAGTGTAGAAATGTGATTTGGAATCTAAGTGTGGAGTGAAAGTCCAGGTGTCGAGAACTGCGCCGCTAAATGGTGTTTTTATACTGGGCAACTAACAAATATATCTCAATATCTCTGCCTAGAGCCGAGATGTTTGATCGTAGAAAAAGATTTACGAACTCCTTGGAAAACGATAGTTGGACTGTGATTGGATTTTTGCCATTTATTGGCGTGAAGTCCAAGATCACTTCCTTGCTAGGAGTTTATCACTTGTAAAAGAAAACGTCAAATCTTAGAGATTAGAGATTTTAGCAAAATCGACACAGGTTCGTTCGGGCTTCTGTGTTTGATAAACATTACTTCTAGGTTTGGGTTGCCCAGCGATGTGCTAGAAAATCCTCATTTCAGAAAAGTTTCTGGTTGGAAACTGGTTAAGCTGTTCGTCTGCTGAAAGCTGCACAGCTCTGATGTTGACGATTTCAGTGCTGTTTATATTGAATTCTGCAGGAGTTGCTTCGTATCTTGCGAAATTTAGGTTCTATAGGAACTAAGCATCGTTAAGTCTTTGATTTATGTGGGCCGAGAAGGGGCGAGACACCATCATTTTTCGATGGGTCGGATTTTTACGAACACACTGGTACCTTTGTTGTTTTCTTTAAAATCCTCACGGCAGCCAATGTTATCCACAAAGTACTTGAACGCAATTCACTCCTGAAAGCAAGTCCGCCATTGCTAATCAACTATTCATTGATCTCACGGCGGAGGTCAAAAGAGTTTCTAAAACCTTCGAGAAAATCGAGTGGCATGTAAGACGATTAAAACAACTAAGTATATCACTGTAATCTAGTTTACATATTTCTTTCTTTGGACTTACGGGAATTAACAAGAAAAAACAGAAAACAAAATACTTAAATCGATAATGCAAGTAACTAGTTTGATTTTCTACACATTTTCCATATGCCTGCTAAAACAAAAACATTTTGTTAGATCCATAGTCAAACTATGATCCCAGCCTCCCCATGTCGGGCGCTTCCGACCCGCGCTACCAGATGACCCAGAGGTCGGATCGAGCCGTGGCTTCATCTTGCGTCTTGGTTGAGGGGGGGGGGGGGCGGGGTCTAGACGTTGCAAGTACTAGAATGTCCGGCCTGATCAGGATTTAGAGCCCGTGATACAAAGGAGGTCTACTAAAAATAACCTAAACAAAAACTTTGGGCCGGGAGGGTGGGAGCTAAACTCTCACTTCGCCATTGCACTCCTTGTTCGTGATAATAAGGATAAAACTTAACCTCGGCAAGGGTTTTTCAATCGTATTATCATCGTTATGCGATTTTTTTTTTAGATTAGAAAAAATCCCCTGTGTTTTAATCAACGCGTCAGAAGTCCGAGGGTCGTATGGGCCAAAGTTTATGTTTTCCAGCACAGTAGATTATCGGAAGTATGATGTAGCATTTCCCTAATTGTGGTCTTAATTCTACTCTACCCGCTAATTATGGTAGTAGATTTTGTCATTTGAATTTATCTGTGATTTGTTTTGTTTATCTTACGGTCGAACAATAATATTTCTGCCAACCGAGCAAAATTTCCGAATACAGTAAAGTGGGTCCTCCACTGGCAATCGTAAGTCCGTCGTAACCGTGCTCGTCCGGACCCGGCGTGCTCTCCTTACCTGAAAACCGCCAAAATGGCCGCTTACGACACGTTACGATCGCTTCTGACCGCTTACGATTGCCAGTAGAGGACCCACTTAAGTTATCCTTGTTTGGACCTTAAATTGCACTTGCAAGAAATAAGGTTGCAGTAACCCTGTGAATAGCTTGCGGTTGATGATGGTGGTTACTTCGTCTTCACGGGGCCTCTCCTCCATGGTTGCGCAGGCCAGTCCACGTCAAGCCGTTTTTGAACCCCTCAGGTGTCCTGGATCATGGCCGTTTGATTCCACATACTGTGGTAAAAGTCAACTATTGGTGAGTGAAAACAGCTTCTTGATGTGTTCCAACAACAAATGAATGGGTGTTTTATGTACCCATACCCATACAAACAGATATATCGCAGTAAAGCCCCGAGAAGAAATTTCGACAGAAAATCCGATTGGTTGGAAACCTTCAAGCAGAGGGTCGGTGGATCCCGCCGACTATAACCAGTAAAAGAAGAAGGTTGTCTACCATTGTGATGCAATATATGAAACGCTGCAGATAGGGTCAGCACGCCTGCTGCACCTTTTTCCTTTGATATGCGCAACAGCGAAGAAGAAAGTTAACTAAAGCTCAAAAGTACCTCTAGCTCATCTCAGTTTTGTCGGGGTATCAGTCGCCGCATGGGAGCAAAGACGGAGTTTCTATTGGCTTACGCCTTCCTGATGGAAGTCTCTACGTCACATTCAGAGAAACCTCTGGCCCGGACTACAGAAAACATTTATTACAATCACCGGCGATTACAAAGACAGATAGGTATGGTATACATTGTACTGAAACCAGATAGTAGTAAACAAAATAGGTTCATAAGACAAAGAGCTTAAATGAACAGTCCTTCCGAGTAAATCTTAGTACACGCGCGAAGCTGAACTGATGGTAACATAACGTATCAGCCAAGAAGTTATCGTCAGGAAAGTCCGTTCCTAGTAATAAAGCCGGCTAAAAGCAAATAAAAAACAAACAAATAAAACAGTAAATAAAAAAGAAGAAAAAGATGGTGGAACGGGTCTTCGACATACATGCTAGCTTAGCATCAGACTCAGAGTCTTCATAAGGCTCGCAAGTGGAAAACCTATTCCATCTTTCGTCAAAATTTTGCCTCGGTTCAACAATGAGAAACAGCGCTAAATGAAACCCAACGGTGAAGATCTGGCTAGTGACGAAGAAACACTCTTAAAGTAGGCCCTTAGCCTTGAAATGATCTCTCATGATATTCTTGACAATCCGGATTTCCGCGCGAACTTTGTTGGCCTCGCGAGACAAACTCCTATAGGTCTGGACCAGATCCTTCTCATGCATAGCGAATGTCTGCTGCTCTTCCTTCTTCTTCTGTCGGTAGCGGATAGCAGCCTGCTTGTTCTGCTCCTTCTTGCGGAGCCGGCGGTCTTCGGCCGAAAAGCGGGATCGAGTGGGCTTGGTTACAGGAGATTTGCGCTTAGACTCTCGCTGCATCTTCCGCTTGTTGGTCGCAGGAGCGGAAACTTTCTGCTCCTTGGTTGATCGGCTGTACGAGTGGTCTTCAGCGTACGGATCGGAAAAGAGCGACAGGTAGTCTTCGCCGATGGTAACAAGGCTGCTACTGCTGTCGAACGAGCCGTCTGACATGGTGGTATCGCTTCCGTAAGCTTGTCCAGGGCTCATCAGCTCGTAATAAGCGGAAGTCGGGCTAGCGCAAGTCTCACTGGGACTAAAAGCATCATATTCGGGACTGCTCCTGACCTCGGCTTCAACCGATTTGAAGAGAAAATCAATTTCCATAGGGCTACCACTGAGCAACTCATTGGTAATGGAGAGGAGTTCATCCGAGCTGTCAGTTTCGGCAGGAGGAGTGGCCGGTGGTGTGAGCACGATCGAATCATCGAATTCTTGGGGGAGTAGCTCTGTCTGAAGTGGTTCAATGAGGTCGAAGCCCTCAAGTTCCGCAAACAGGGCAGAGTAGGGCTCTGCAAGAAAAGATAACACGTGAGTCAATAAAACATGTTCAGCACCTGACGGTGGCCTTCAGTCAGCGGCCAAGAAGCCATGGCGGAGAATCAAAGTGATTACAAAGAAAAGATCCCTAGGGATTTTTGCCACTATAAAACGTGATTAAGATGGATGAAACCATGACGACGACAAAGGAGAAGGATCAAAACAAGTCTACCATAAACCGTATTCGAAATCATACCCCCCCCCCCTGCTTAATTACAGGGTTAACAATATTCCGAGTAACCAGTGTAACGCCAGATCTGCTACAATTTTATTATTCTTCAACGCGCCAGCTATTCAAGGCCATGGCCCTTCTGTTTAAGGTTGCAGGTTCATTAGACCAAAAGAACCGAACATGATAATCTTTAATCAGTCGCGCAAAAATTGACGTAGCTGGAAGCGAGAGGATTGGGTAGTATAATAATCGTTTCATGAGTCCAGTATCAGCAGAAGAAGGTAGCCAAGTACTGTTACTATCTTGCCGCGTGATCAAATTACTTGGTATGAGGCTAAAAAGAAGCAAGTTTTCACTCCTCAGTTTCGTCGAATAAATAAACTAAATCAATGAGGGCAGGATGGAAATCTGACCAGTTGACCGACGTCGGCTAGAGTGTCAGAATAAGGATCAAAATACGTTCTGAATCAATATCTGAACATTCTTTTCTCGTCGGAGAAGTGGCAACCACCCTAACCCGACAAAAACATAAATTTGTGACAAGTAAAACTTGCGCCTGAAGCCAGTTAGAGTGTATAAACAAGGGTAAAAACACACGCTGAATCCATATCCGAACTTATACTCGAGACACGTAGAATTATTTTTACACATAAGCTAATATTTATTCTCGCCTCGGCTGGATAGTTCGGCTGGAATCCGATATAAACAAGAGCTACGAGCTCATATGGCACTTGTTACGAGTAGGCAGTAAAAGAAAGTAGATGAGAACGTCACAAAATACACCCGCCTTCCAAAAATGCGGTTCAGGAATGGAAATAGGATATTTAGTTTCACACAATTCTGAACAATTCCGGCATCGTCTCAGATTATCTGTAGCAAATGCGCATGACTGTTCAAACTTCCAAGTCTCAGCCCAATAAATCGTTGATCCCTAGACGTGCTACACGATTTCCGGTACTCCCTCCATCTCCCCTACCGTGGCCGAATCTGGTTCGGACTAAAAAAAATGGATCATCGGATTTTCTTTTATACAATCTATCAAGTTTCACTCGAATCTGAGCATTTTTGGAAAATTCCGGTACCCCTCCCCCCTCCCCACCACCACCACCGTTGTCAGATGCGGTTCGGACCCTAAAATATGTCATCTAGGATATATGCTCTCTCTGCTTTTCAAGTTTCATTTAAATTGATGCACTCGTATGACCTACCCCTCTTCGAGCCTCAAAGTTTCCGGCAATCCCCCTCCAAATCCCCCCACTGTGGCCGAATAGGACATGGAAACATAAACATCGTATCTCTTAATCCACTCTTCCCGTCCATCAAGTTTTGCTGAAATCTGATCATAGTCTATCTGCAAACTTCTGGTACCCCCTCCCCCCCCCCCTACCTTGGCCGAATCTGGCCCGGACGCCAAATAACAAACTTCGGCCGCATAAATTGGGCGTTGTCGAACTTTCATCTCATTCGCTCCATCCGATTGTTTTTTGTGCATGTCAAAAGCCCTCCCCCCCCCGATTCCCCCAACCGTGGTCGCACATAGTTCGAACGCATGGTCATCGATTCTTATCCCCCATTAAGTTTCACTCGAACCAGACCACTCGTTCGCAACTCAACTTGCAGAAGTCAATTTCCATATGTCGCTTCCCTCACTCCTACAAAATGCTCGGATCTAGGAATGGAAGTTTCCGGGGGTATGTTGTGTCAGGTTCTTAATTCAATCAAGTCGGGTATTATTACCCGCGACTCACGGAATTCCAGGACCACCCCCCCCCATCCACAGAGCCCCGAAACCATCTGGCTCAGTCAATTTCGTATCAGGCCTAATACCTGTTATCTCCATTAAGTTCCGCCCAATCCCTCTGCTTTAAGCGTTCCTTGGGTTTTCCGGTCACGGCCCTCATCCCCCATAGGTATCGGACCCGACCGGACTTGACACTGAACATCTGAGGCGATAGCTCTTTCCCCCTGACAAGTTTCATTCAAATCCGACCACCCGTTCAAAAGTTATGCATGCCACTAGATTCCGAACTCCCCATCCATCTACTCGCCCACGATGGTCGGATCGGGGAAACGACTATCCTCAAGTCAATCTGTTCGGATCCCTGACATACGCGCCAAGTTTCGTCGTCCTAGCACATCAGGAAGTAAGCTGACAAGCGGGATCGCTAGAAATCCGGACCCCCCCCCCCCCACACACACACACAAACTCCCCCACACTGCCCAGATCTTATGCTTGTTCTTCCCACCAAGTTTCATCCTGATCCCCCCACTCTAAGCGTTTCTCAAGATTTCCGGTCCCCTCCCCCAGCTCCCCCCCCCAGTGTCATCCGATCGGGTCCGGATTTAAAGTGGGACGTCTGAGACAAGAGGACATTCTAAATATCAACTTTCATCAAGAACCGATCACCCGTTCGCAAGTTAGAAATACCAAATTTTGTGACTTCCCTCTCCCTCCTTCCCCCCCCCAGGTGTTCGGATCAGGGAGGTGACTATTTCCTATTTCATCTGGTCGGGTCCCTGACATGACTGCCAATTTTCATCGTCGTAGCACACCAGAAAGCACCGAACTCGCCGGATCACTAGAAATTCGACCCCCCCCCCCCCCCACACTCCCCCAAAGTAAGCGGATCTGTTCCGGTTATGTCAGTCACGTATCTAGGACTTGTGCTTGTTCTTTCCACCAAGTTTCATCTGGATCTCTCCACTCTCGAAGTGTTTTCCAAGATTTCCGGTTTCCCCCTCCAGCTCCCCCCAATGTCACCGGATCCTGTCTGGATTTAAAATGGAACGTCTGAGACACAAGATCTTTCCATATATCAAGTTTCATTAAGATCCGATCACCCGTTCGTAAGCTAAAAATATCTCATTTTTCCGGATTTCCCCTCCCTCCAGATGGTCGGATTGGGGAAACCACTATTTCTAATTTAATCTGGTCCGGTCCCTGATACGAGTGCCAAGTTTCATCGACCCAGCTTATCTGGAAGTGCCTGAACTAGCAAAACCGGGACCGACAGACCGACTGACGGACAGAAATTACAATCACTATATGGCACTTGGCCGAAGGGCAAGTGCCATAAAAAAAAGGAAGTTTACGAACGAATATAACTGTACAATATTTTCGGTGATAACGGATCTGATTTAGTGGTCAAAGGAGCAAAGATCGAACTCAGCTAGTGGAAATTAAAATCCTACGGTAGCTTTGCGTTTGGAGATGGGTCTGAAGGATCGGATATAGCGGACGGAAATAAAACAATATAAGGATAAAACAAATAAACATATAAATAAAATAAAAAAAATTTCCCTATGGGATCCCATCGAATCTTCTGGTCCTGTTTCGGAAAGGAGAATCCAGTTCAAGAGCTAGTTGCGACGCAGGGGGGGGGGGGGGTCTTCGTATAACCAGTAAAGGGGCTACCTGGGATACGCAAAACTAAATGACGCATGACTACGACGATGAACGGATTTTCTTTTGAGCATAGATTATCTTTATCACAGCAATTCAAATGTCAGTGTTATTCGCTCTAACTCGGAGGCTATCACCTTCTCCGAACGAGCTTTTCTGATGCAATCACGATCTGTCTGGACCACAAGCAAGGGTATCCCAACATTTTCACTGACTTGTAACACTTCATAGCACTTTCATTTTATTTTGTTTACAACGCGCGAGTACGAATCAAAACAACACCGCTATGAGCAATCCACACTACTGAGGCACGACGCTTTCGGTGAAGTTCTCGGTCAACCAGTTTCACTAGGAAAAGGTAAACTCCGAAATTCTCGATCAAAAAACGATCCGCGCCCGGAGATAAGGCAACTGGCCAAAAAAACGAAGCATGAGTTCCAAACGTGATCGAGAGTACATGCGCTTGTTTGTAGGTCAATGGCAATATTTGTTTACAGAATAGTGCTATCTTTCGATTACAACAGTATAAATTTAGTAAGTCTTTTAAACTGGTCACTAACACAATTATGGACATAGCCGATACAGGATACTCAAAAAATAAAAGATTTGTTCCTATTATTCCACTTGATTGTTAACTTTTTATGGACAATGAGTAAATATAAAAGTATATTTGGAAAGTATATTTCTGCAAAGGACTCACTTGTTTGTCTGTCTGAAGATCAACCGTCTTCTTCGTTCGTTTCTAAGTAGGCACACGAAAGGCCCATTAGAAAACGAATGACAGCACCAAGCCTTTGGACAATATGTCAAGGCCACAAGGAATAAGTAACCTGTACTACGCACGAATCCAGAGTATCAGCCGTAAATACGTGATACTGATACCCCAGAGAAAACTGAAAGGAACCAACAAACCCACAGCTCACGACCAGGAGCCCCTGTCAACCTTACCGGAACTCGGCTACTGTTCAGAGCTAGCATTACGAGGAGCCTGAACCAAAATGTCACATGTTATAGACGTCCGTTGGTTTAATCTGAGGGGTTGCCAACTTTCGATTTTAGTGTACAGCAAGTGTCCGGTGTCGCCAGCGGTTGCCCCGTGTCAGAACATTAAAATGAGCATGTTTAAAAGCGGGAATCGCCAAATCCAAGGTCAGCACCACTGCCGACATTGCTGGTTTCTACCGGTGTCGGAAAATGGTGTGCAGCCAGTGCGGGGGAATGGGGCATCCCATTCAACAGTGTGAAATATTCCGACGGAGACTACCCAAATCTCAGTACGTTCTCTTTACCGCGACTGTGTCTGTATCTTCACTGCAACGCATTTTAATATCTTCGTAACACGTAGCAAAGCCTACTTCCCCCACTGGTTCAGAGAATAACTCCATCCCTGCCTATTACCATGAGCAAAAAACGGGCGAATAATATCCTAGGGAAGTTTTACCCATTCTTGCTCCCAGCACGGTTAGAGAGTTGAAAGTACACCCAAAGCCTGTTACCTGCTCCACTTCTACAAACCCTTTATTGGGCAACTCCATGAGATGGTCTACCGAGGGATAAATTTTCAAATAAAGGCTGGTGGAACATTTTTAGGTTTTTCTTATAGACCATACCCTGGGCTTTAAGAATCTGTTCCAAGTATCAAAATTGGAGCATCCTTTCTAAATTTTTCCGCTGTCCAAATCTTAAGCTGATTAGTTTCAAGGATTGCCACATTTTATGATCATTTTTGAGCCTATGAGAACCTACCTGGGCATAACTCCTAATCCTCTTAATTTAAATGAAACTTGGAATGTAGAGAGCGCATATTTTAGGGTCCGAACCGGATCCGACAACGGTGGTTGTGTGATTCGAAAATGCTCAGATTCGAGTGAAACTTGATAGATGGTATAAAAGAAGGTGGTTTAGATGATCCGTTTTTTTAGTCCGAACCAGCGTCGCCCACGGTAGGAGGAGAAGAAATCGTGTAGCACGTCTAGGGATCAAACGAGTGGATTTATCTCGGATTTATTGGGCTGAAACTTGGAAGCTTGAACAGTCATGCGCATTTGCTACAGATAATCCGAGACGATGCCGGAACTGCTCGGAATTGAGTGAAACTAAATATCCTATTTCTATTTCCGAACCGCATTTTTGGATGGCGGGTGTATTTTGTGACGTTCTCATCTACTTTTTTGTACCGCCTAGTCGTAACAAGTGCCATATGAGCTCGTAGCTCTTGTTATCTAGAGGGAATAGGTCAGTAGGCCAGAACTAACTTAACTGTACTTCCCTGGGATGACCCAAAGCTTAGAGAAAGAAGGTGCAAATGTTAAATTGATGCAATGTTCACATTTTGCCGCCGGGCGCAGTAGATGCTGATGGCCCGGAAAGAGTGACATTATATTTTATATGAGATGAAACATAGTACAAAGGCTACCCTCCCCCCCCCCTTCCCACTCCTGTCGGTGGTAATAGCACCCGTTCTTAAAAAAAATTATGTAGAGTCCGATTTTTAAATCATCGTTCACTTTTCTTTTACAAATAAAACCGTTTTGATGCAGATTCTGCTGAGAATTCGTACGAGTTACGTTGGTAACGAAAATCTGTCAGTAATGGATTAAAAAAATCGTAGAAACTAAGCATAGCATAAGGCTCAATCTTTCCGAATTTCTGCCTTAACAGTCCTAAGACTGTTGCTAACTGACGAAAAAAAAATCAGCTCGCAAGACTTTACAGATTCTCTAAAAATTGAGGCTATGTACACGCTACCAAAAAGTCACTTCCGTTTTTTATTACGTTGGAAATGCCTGGGTTTTGGAGCCGTGCACACAAACTGTTGAAAGGAAATCGATGGAACACTTTACATAAGAAAGATGAAGGCTTGAACTTTGACATACAGCAGGAGCGATTCCTCCAAGTTGAGAATCGATGACGCTACAGCCTTTGTAAGCGTACAAATCGTTACGTAGGTAACGATGGAGTTGCCCTACTAGCAACCAATGACTCGGGATTTTCAATCCTTTTGCTTGTAGAAAAATAAAGGCAGTACTAACCAGTTATTTTAGTGATATCGTCAAGCAGGCCATTATCTTCACCAAAGGGGCTACTGGCTGTTTCATCATAGCTCCATGCTGGCGACTGCTGTTCAACAACAGCAGACCATGACAGGTGACCTGCCACTGCTGGAGGATCCAAAATGATATAGAAGGACATATTGACTTGAGGCAAAATTTTTCAAAATACTCAGGGTTGAGGTGGCGAAACGCCATTGCGTGAACCTATAAGAAATGTATATTATTGACATGTCACTAAATAGTCTGGCCAGTCAGTAATAGTATTTTCGCTACTTCAGAATAAAACATGGGACTTTGCCATCCCCTTGCCTGAACCTGAACCCTTTGCAACTGGAGAATTGAGGTAGGATGATCCAGACTGCCTGTGAATAAATTGGGAGCACTACCACCGTGACTTTCTTTGCAATTATCTTGAATAACCAGCCTAGGCCAACCCTAAACCCAAAGTTGGGTCAGGGTATTGAGTCAGTTATGCTATGAATGAATGAATGATGTATTTGCACATTAAAGCCATGTTGACAAATTGTTCAAACATTAACTAGTTAGAGCTAAATTTTTCTTTAACAATAAAAAACAACTGACCCACTCTTAATCTGCCCATAAGTTTAATTTTTACGTAACGTTTTTTTTTCACTGTGACAAAAGCAACTACTAAAAGCCTTGAAAACAATAGCTTTTCACTGATTTCCAAACAAAGGTGGGTAAAACTTAGGATGAGTTTCAACGTAACAATGAGAGTTCTGAACTTGAAGATGATGGGTTTCATAGTAGCTTAAGACTCCTCCACACTGACTGGATTTATGTCATTATAACTGAAATTTGCAGCTAGGTATCCTAGTTATCTGGAAAAAACTGACCCAAACTCCAGGAGAGCTCTATTTTATGCTAGTCCAGTGCCAATCCACAATACTTTACAGGTAGGCTAAACATAAAGTAGTTTTGAGATTCTTATATTTGATAACAATTTATTTACTAAAGGGCATCACATGTTATGGAGAACCCTCCCGAGCATGGGAATGTCCTACTGAAGGAGCCAATCTGGGGGAGCCAGAGATTGACAATAGTTAGGACGAGTACTCCTTACGCCCAAGACACTAGCTGATTGCCCTCGCATCCCCCCACTCACTCTTGTTGGATAGACTCTCCCAGAATACGTTAAAGTAGTTATATCATAAGCATTCTAGCACTTGGAATGTCCAGAACCAATGTAATAGAAAAATGTGAAAACTCCAAAGTTTTGTCAGTCTTTTCAGTTCAAGAGAGCTCTGGTGGCAGACATATGTGATTTCTGCAACCAGAGCCGTTGCTACCCAAATCGCGAGGGGGGGAGGGCAGGAGGCATCCTGCTTCAACATTTATTTGCAACTGATGCGACTGATCCATCTAGATTTTAAGGGAAAACATGCGTAACTTGCTTTTCCTTCACTCCAAGAAATTCAAATATTATTTCGTTTTAATTATTAGTAGAGGAAGTCTACACTTCAACAGTTCTGACGCCGTCAATTCTCGTCCCTTGTGAGACCCTAGGGCAGAAGTACCAGTTTGCTTTCTGGCATGAAATAAATAAATAGGCAGATTCTAAGCATAAGCATTGGGCTTTGCTGTTTGAGTTGGTAACAACCTGTAGCTCATTTCGAAGCAATCCCCAAGTGTTTAGTGAAATTTGTGTTGCTTCGGATAGTATTTATATACCTAGCACATTTGAATCTCTTATGCCTATGCCAAAACAAAACTAACATCCCAAAACAAAACTGTTGAAGTATTTGTGCTATTGGTCCAGTTTAGCCGGGGACATTCACCATGGAGACATTTTCGTTGGGGACATTTTGTCATGGAGATGTTTTGCTGACAACACATGACTTTAACCTTGTGACCTGAATATCAACTGGAAGAAAATCCAAATAGCTCCCTTCTGTTCTCCACACCCTCAATCCGACTGAAAAAATAAGTGCTGTGGGGTTGGCAACCACTCCAACGAGTTGTTCTTATAATACAATGTGTCTAATGCATTCAGTAAAGCGGCGTTCATAAGCATGCCTAGCCAAGCACAGATGCCTAGGCAAGTGCCCAAGCTTAGCCAGGCACCGCGTTCTAGAGCTTGGAACCCCGTGCCTGGCCCAAAATCTGTGCCTAGGCATGGATGTAAACGGATGCTAGACACGTGCCTAGGCATCGGTGCTTGGCTAGACATGCTTGTGAACGGGGCTTAATAGCCGAACGAAAGGCAGCCTAAGCTGTATTTTGCCCGATCTTTTGTGCATTCTTTCCCGATCCCTGGACAAGTTAAAACTTAGCTTTACGGTCAACACAGCATAGGCCAAGTAGCAACACCAGAACATGTGACTAGAACAATAATTGCAACATGGCACTTGCCGCTAAACTTGTCACTGCAGCCCTGTATAACTAGCAATACTGTCACTTTCTTTTTCGAAGTTTCACCCTTCCATTCATGGTTAAAATTCAGAAGTCAGACCTCTTTGTGATGCCACCTGATTCCTAGAGTCCCTGTCTTCAAGAAGTGCAAGGATGCCATTAAAGACAAGTAAAAGACAATGTAAAACATTCCTGAAACGTAACTGTTTCAATTAGGCCTCCCTGGGTGGCTTTGAGTGGCAACAAGTGTAAATATCAGTAAATATGAGTAAAATTACACGGAATATGAGTAAAATAGGTAAACTACTTAAAATTAGTACAATACCAATTTTACTGGGGTCCGTAAACTGTCTCTAAATCACTGTTAAATACGTAAAATACCCAATTTTACTGTGACCAATTTTACTGTTTACAAAACAGTAATATCAGACAGGCGGAAAATGAGCATCGCTTCAATATTTCTTTTAATCAAACTGCTCAAGTTGGAAAAAGGAACTTGTGTTTTTTTCCACAAGTTTCTTTTTCTAACTTGAGAGGTTTTGAGCCTAAAGAGGACCCTTGCCATGAAGGGCTGAAATATAGCTCTAGTAAAATTCAGCTGACGTATCCGTTCTGCACTATCAAATATGATTCACAGTCAGCTTTAGTCAAGCACAAATCCACAATTTTTGGGCATGGTGCCCCAACGTATGGGCAAGCCTCGAAGTATGGGCATGGTGCCCACACGTTGGGGCACCATTGCCCTGGAGCATGGGCATCGTACCCCTGCGGAATTTAGTTTAACTAAGACTGGCTACATACCTAAATAGGGTTGTCTTCCTGTCCTGGATCAAAAGATACCTGGTTTTACTTTCTATCCAACCTCATTTTCCAATTTTCAAAATGTTAGAGCACTTCCAAGATACAGAGTTTTGTGGAGGCCACCTCTTTTCTTGTCGCTTTTTCTCTATCCTTTTCCAGGCTGTCACCCCTAGGTTACTCTATCCTTCTCAGGTAGTCACCATTAGGTAGAGTGGTTGAGGTAAGCCTTTGAATTTTCTTCCTTTAGGGATAAAATTTCTTTTCCTTCCAAATTCCTTTGATTGTTCACCTTTTATTGTATTTCTTTTGAGTTTAGTGAGTTTCGATAACGATTGCTAACATAGTAAAAAAATAATCACTCAAAATCAATACAATAAAAGGCAAAAAATCTAAAGGAAATATTTGCTCCAGTGAACAAATTGAAAAGCTTGCCTCATTCATGCTACCTAGCAGTAATTTTCTAAAAAAGGACAGAGTAAACACACTAGAAGAGAAGTGGTCTCCAAAAAACTCTATGTGTTTTGGAAGTGCTCTAACATTTTGAAAATTGAAAAATGAGGTTGGCTAGAAAGTAAAGAATAAAAATTTATAGCTTCAAATGTCAGTGGGAATAGAAAAACTATTGTAAATTACAACTTAAAAATGTGTGAAAACTATAATTCTGAATGCAAGCTATCGTAAACGTTTTTCTTCATTCTTTAAAGCTTAAAGTTGAACTGAAAACCTTAGAAGTACAAATCAGAATATTAGATATTTTTCGGTTTCATAAATTTCACTTTGGGCCTCGATTTATAAATGTGATTGGGTATTTATGGGTTTAGTCGTAACTGATGAAAAAAATATTTTTTTGGGGGGGGGGGTTGCATCATGTCTTTAAATATCGTCGTTAAACATGGGTGATTGATTCATGGTTAAAAATCATATGGGTATTAAATATCATGTATACCATCATGCAGATTCGTTTGGATTTTACTTTTTGACTGCGCATGTCACCAAATATGATAAACAAAAAAGTGTGTGCTGTAGAGTGTAGGGGTTCAGTTACGGTAGTAGCGTGTGGTGTGCCGTTATGTGCAGCGGGCGACCATGATAATCTTGGCGACTGGTTTGGGTGCGAATACACCAAGTCTTTCGAAGGCGATACTCAGTTCGTAGGTCAATAACTAAAGCACTTATATTTCGTATTTACTTACATTGGAGTTATGTCAATAGCACTTGTCACTAGGTCAACTATGTCGGGACTGTGCCCAGCTCGAACTGTGGCTCTAGTCGAACTCCAAGTCGAACTGAGGTCCGAATCGAACTGATTTCCCAACTGCAAACTCTGTCATTTTAAACCGCCTTGGAAATGTCAACAGAGTGCCTTAAGGAACAGGGTTGCTTTTCCAACGTCCTAGCAAATCTCTATCCAGCATGAAAGGGTTGGTGACCAACGGAGTAAATTTGTCTAGGTTCTTGATGGGGAAAAGAATTCCTTGATTGGAGGAAAGGAAATAAACTTTTTCAGTCGGAGAAGTGGCTGTTAGATCTAGTCGGAAATAGAGAGAGTTGAGGATAGAGCTTGTTGAATAAGTATTGATCAAGATACTTGTTTATACTAAATGTATCCTCACACTTTTGATCTGGGACAGGAAAAAACCCTATTTAGGTATGTAAGTCTCAGTTTAACCAAATTTCACAGGGGTACCATGCCAATGCTCCAGGGCCCGGTGCCCCAACATATGGGCATGCCAAGACATTGGGGCACCATCCCAGCATTATGCCCCAAAATCGAAGATTTGTGTGTGAAGGTCAGCTTGGGCTGAAAGGAATATTTAATTCTGTCCTTCAACAACAGACCAACTTGAGTGTCTTGAGTTTGTCTAAGTAAACCAGGCAAATGACCAGCCATGAAGAGGCATAAACATGCGAACAGGGGCGTCACTAGCCTTTTACCTTAAGGGGGGGACGTCCGGTTTGTGTCGACGGACTAAAAAATGTGCCGACAAAAAACACAGAAACGGCAATGCCGTACGTTTCCCGCGAGCACATAACAGAACTGGGCTAAGACTAACTGTAATGAATCAGTTGAGACTATTCCTCTTATGTAATTTTGTATTCTAAGTTCACATATTTGGCTTTTCATTTTAACTTTCGCTAAAAAGCGATGCTTCCAATGACTGTATCAAGAGCAGTAAACTAAGCGGTGCAGGCGACATTTTTTAAATCTGCCTTTTTCCGGAATAATTTAGCTATACCTACCATACAGGTTCTAGCTTTTAACATATTTCAGACCCCCACCAATTTCAATCCTAAAACGACAACTAAAACGACAAACTAACTGTAATGCATCAGTTGAGATTATTCCTTTGGTATATTAAAGTTCACATATTCGACTTTTCATTTTAGCTTTCGCTAAAAAGCGAAGCTTTCTGCAACTGTACTAAGACAAGTTAAACCAAGCGGCCCATGAAAAAAATTTTAGTCTGTCTTTTTCCGAAAAATTTAGGTATAGTACCGTACAATTTCCGGCTTTTAACATGTTTGAAACCCCAAGAATTTCTGTCCTAAAACAAAAACTCAATGGTGCACCTTTCTTCCAAATAAAGAATATTACAAAATGCGCTGCAAGCGAAATTTTCAGTAAGACTAACTGTAGTGCATCAGTTGAGATTGTTCCTTTAATGTAAATTTATATATTTATAGTCACATATTCGGCTTTTCGTTTCAGCTTTCGCTAAAAAGCGAAGCTTCCAACGACTGTACCCAGAACAAACTGAACTAAGCAACGGCGGCGAAATCTTTTAAGTCTGTATTTTTTCCTGAAAAATTTGCGCCCGACAAATGCTTACATATAAAAAGGCCTGACGTGTCGACACAAATACCGTCACCCGACAAAAGCATTCAGAATTCAATTTCTTTGTGTTTTTCCCAACAAGACAGTAAAGAACTTTAATTTTTAGGTTGTGCGATGTACCGATGAGACTTGAACTTTTCGCATGCGCCCAATAAAAATTTCCAGAATTGGATTTCTTTTAGTGTAAAAAGAACCTGATGTGCCGACGAGAATACTGATGGCCGACAAAACCATGTGCCAACGAGAATACCGAGGCACGACATAAGCATACAAAATTCAATTTCTTCAGTGCTTTGCCCAACAAATGTTTGCAGGATTTCATTTCTTGCGTATAAAAAGAACTGGTGTGCCAACAAGTCAATTGACTCCCGACAAAAACATGAAGAATCTATTTCTTCTAGATTTCTTATGTATAAAAAGAACACGATGTGCCTACGAGCCTACCGAGGCTGACCGAGGCATGACAAAAGCATGCAGAATTCGACTTCTTCAGTGTTTGGCTCGACAAATGTTCGCAGGATTTCATTTCTTGCATATAAAATGAACCCGATGTGCCGAAGAGTTGACCAACGCCTAAGAAAAGCATACAAAATTTAAACGAAAGCCCTTTCTCAAGACCTTTAGGGGGGAGTCCTCCCCCCTCCCCCATAGTGATGCCCCTGCATGCGAAGTGGACAACACATGATCAGAAAGAAGCCAAATGTAGCTTGTAAACGTGGAACAGAAAGAAGCCACCAAAAGAAGAAATAAGGCCAGAGTTAGATTTTTGGCCTGACTTACTCCATTATGGTAAAAAAGGAGCACACGGTGTGTGCGGTGCTAGGGATTAATCTCCCATTGTCGGACGTGAGTCTGGCATTAGATAGCCATTCTGGCTATAAATTTCACAAATATTTGGTTTATAGCAATTTGATTTGATTTGTTCTTTTCTTTTCCAGACCAAGGCGTAACACAGAGTTAACAACGGCCGAAATTGTCGTTTTCGTTTGCTCTATCCAAAAATAAACTGCGAAATTCAAACCTTCCAGTGTGGTTTCTGGCGGGAAATTGTAAGGTAGTTGTTAGTTCCATCAGTTCTAGACTTCTAACCTTGGGGTTGCTTTTGGTCCACTAGGACATGGACTATTTCTGTTTTTATCTCATTGGATTTGTGTACACTTACAATCAGAATCCCCGGAAGTGAATCTTAGCATTCTCCTGTTGAACATTGCACTGTTGCAGTCTCTTAGCTAAAAACCTGTTTAAAACAACAGTCTCCATTTTACTTTTTACTTGAAATTTTATTTCATAAATATTGTTTATAAATTATTTTTATCTGGATCTGTGATTGTGTGGTGCAGGTGTGATGTGTGTCAGTCTACCACAAATCCCTGGGAAAGCCTATGCCAAATGCTGGGTAAATCCAGCATTTGGTATACCCTATGCCTAGCGCTGGATACATTCAGAGGCGTTACTAGCCAAAAATTTATTTGGGGGGGACGAGGAATTTACCGACTGGTTGGTAATTTATACCAACTTTTTCTGCAGAAAAAACGACTGTTTTCAACAACAAAAATGAGATTTTTGGAAATCAAAACCACTATTTTGACGAGAAATTGGGCAATTTTCAGAAAAAACTACTGTTTTCCTGAAAAAAATCAACTGTTTTCCTGAAAGATTGCGGTGCTTCGCTGCGACTCGGTTATTTTTTACCAACTGGCCGATGGCATTGGGGGGGCATCCCCCACCCCCAGTCGTGATGCCCCTGGATACAATATACCAAATGCTGGATACTAGCAGGCTGCTGGCAGGCAGAGACATTACTAGCCAAGCAAAAATGTTTGGGAGGGGACGAGGCTTTTACCAACTGGCTGGTAATTTCTAACCGACTGTTTTCAACCAGAAAACTGACAGTTTTGAAAAAAATCTACTGATTTTCAGAAAAATAGACTGTTTTGACGGAAAATCTACTAGTTTTCAGAAAAACGACTGTTTCCGTGAAAAAACAAACTGGTTTGAGAAAACCCGCCAACTCGGTTATTTTTTACCGACTATTCTACAACATTTGGGGGCATCCCCCCCCCCCCCAGCTGTGACGTCCCTGCTGGCAAGATACTGGGACCCACTAAAAAATTGATGATGTGAAAAGCTAAGAAATCAACTAATCAGAATTCTCCTGTAGTGAGGTAGGTCAAGGTTAGGGTACCAACAGTTATCCAGCATCTGGCCTAGGGTATCCAGCGTTAGGCATAGGCCTAGGCTATGTCAAACGATAGATAAACCAAGCATTTGACATAGGGTATCCAAAAATCAGAGGTTTGTGGTTGACTGATCTGTGTTGTCTTTTTTTTGGTGCTATGAGCTATGCAGTCGTACACAAATCTTAATTTTGTGGGCATGGTCAGGGTTCCTGGAGCTCTGGAAATCAGGGAAAAGTTAGGGAATTGTTTTTTTAGTCAGGGAAATCAGAGAAAAGTAGGGAAAATCATGAAAAGTTGCAGAAGGTCAGGGAAATTAATGGAAAAGTTCATTCTGTACTTGTGCATCAGGTTTTTTTTTACTGGAAGTTTCTTTTCGTCGGTTCTCTGTCCAAAGTTTATGATATGGGACGGCTCAAAGAACTGTTTTGAGCCGTCCCAGTTTGTGGAATGAGGAATTGCATTGTTAATTTCTCTTACAGTTTGAACGGCTTTATGAAGCTGATGGATGTTTTGTTCAGTTTAGCCAAGTGCCATAATCCGACCACTTTTCCGTCGGTTGGTCGGTCAGTCCGGTGTTTGTGAGTTAGGGTACTTCCGGATGTGCTAGGACGATGAAACTTGGCAGGCATATTAGGGACCGGTCCAAACTAACTTGGAAACAATCACTTGCTCGATCCGACCATCGTGGGGGGAGGGAGGGGAGCCGGAATCCGCAATTTAGACATGCATGACTTTCGAACGGGTAATCGGATCTTAGTGAATTGATATTTGGAGAGGCCTCGTTTCTCATATGTCCTATTTCAAGTGCGGACCGAATACGATGAATGCGGGGGGGGAGTAGAAGAAGGGCAGACCGGAAATCATGTGACATGCTTAGAGTGGAGCGATTGGGATGAAACTTGGTGGGAGGAACAAGCACAAGCCCTAGGTACATTATTGACAGAACCGGACCGGATTCGTGCACTGTGGGGGAGTTGGAGGGGGGTTCCGGAATTCCGATGATTCGGAGTTAAGTTACTTCCAGGTGGTCTAGGACTATGAAACTTGACAGGCAAGTCAGGGATCCAACCAGATTAACCTGGGAATAGTCAACTCCTCCATCCGACCACCGTGGGGGGAGTGGAAGGAGGGTGAATCCGGAATCTTGAGGAATGTATAACATTGGAACGGATGATCGGATCTTAACGAAACTTGATATTTGGAAAGAGTTCGTGCCTCGAATGACCCATTTAAAGCCGGATCTGATGAATGTCGAGGGGAGGGGGGCCGGAAATCTCGTGACACGCTTAGAGTCGAGTGATTGGGATGAAACTTGGTGGGAAGGACAAGCACAAGAACTAGATACTCAGTGATAGAACCGGGTCGGATTTGGGCACTGTGGAGTTAGAGGGGGGAGGAGTCCGGAAATCGGGTTATCGCGATCTAAGGTATTTCCAAATGTGCTAGGATGATGAAACTTGGCTTGAACATTAGAGACTTGACGGGATTGTTTGAAAATAATCAGTTCTCCGACTCAACCATCGTGGGGAGTGGAGGGAGGGGAAATCTGCAATCTTGATGTATGTAAAACTCTTGAACGAGTGTCCGGATCTTAACGAAACATGATATTTGGGAAGACCTCATGTCTTGGATGTCCCGTTTTAAGTCTGGACCGGATCCGATAAATGTGCGGGGGGGGGGGGGGCTCTTGTGACACGCTTAGAGTGGAGCGATTGGGATGAAACTTGGTGGGAAGAACACGAACTATTTGGACCGGGTTCGGGCACTGTGAGGGGAGTTGGAAATATTTTAACGAACTTTGAATTTTTAAGCGTACTGACATTTTACACATATATTGTAGTTTGTTCTGTCTGTTTGACAATAATCGCAAATTTTGTTTATAACCACGATAGTCGATTTTTAAAATAAACTTTCTATCTATCTATCTCCATCAGTTGGTGGGTGGGGGGTCCGGAATTTCGGTGATCGCGAACTAAGGTAATTCCAGATGTTCTAGGGTGATGAAACTTGGCTTGAACATTAGAAACTTGACAAGATTGGATCAGAAATTGTCACTTCTCAGATCCAACCATCCCTTAAAGTACTAATCCTAACCTTAAAGTACTAATCCTAAGCACAAGCCGGGTACGATGCGGTAGCAGCTTCTATTTATTGTATTTTCTAGATCCCATTTCTGTTTTTTCCTGTGGGTTACAGTTTAGCGGCTACTGTAGGCTTTTAGGCCTCCGGCACAAACTTTTACCGAATCTAAAAAAGGTGGGGGGTGCTGCCCCCCCCCCTTGCTACGCCCCTGCATAAAGCATCTCAAAGTGTTTGGTCACGTCATACTTCAAACAGTGCGAGACACTAACTCAAAACTCTTACATGACGGTGCTTCAACTCAACCCTTTCCAGACAAAATGACCATCCGAAACAAAACTGAACCTTGGAAGGCCAGGGGGTGGCAGCCGCCCCCTGCCCCCTCCCCCCCCCAATGTCTGGACAACTAAGCGCCAGGGGTGTCACTAGCCTTTACCTTTGAGGGGGGGGGGGCGTCCCGTTTGTTCCGACGGACATATATCCCACTAGCATAGAATAGAACCGATGTAAAACTAACTGTAATACATCAGTTGAAGATATTCCTTTCTTGTAATTTCGTATTTTAAAGGTCACATATTCGGCTTTTCATTTCAACTTTCGCTAAAAAGTGAAGCTTCCAACGACTGTACCCAGAACAAGTTAAACTAAGCGGCGCAGGCGAAATTTTTTAAATCTGCCTTTTTTCCGATTTTTTTTTTCTATACCGGCCATACAGTTTCTAGCTTTAAACGTGTTTCAAACCCAGATGTCCATCTTAAAACGCCAGCTAATGAAACGCAAGATGCTACAAAGAATACTACAAATCTACTAAAACTACAGACTACAGAAAATACTACAAAGTTGTGTGTAAAACTAATTGTAACGAATAAGTTGAGGTATTCCTTTAATCGATTTTTATCTACTGAAGTTCATTTCAGCTTTCGATGAAAAGCGAAGCTTCCAACGACTGTACCCAGAACAAGTTAAAGTAAGCGCCGCATGCAAAAATTTTTGTATTCTGCCTTTCGCCCGGAAACATTTTGCTATATCTACCATACAAGTTCTAGCTTTTAATGTGTTTCAAATCCCCCAAGAATGTCAATCCTAAAACGCCAATTAAATGAAACACCGATCTTCCAAATAGGGAATACTACAAAATGCGCCTCAGACAAAATTTTGTGAAAAACTAATTTTAATACATCAGTTGAGATTGTTCTTTTACTGTAAATTCGTATATCTAAATTCACACATTCGCCTTCTCGTTTCAACTTTACCTAAAAAGCGAAGCTTGCAACGATTATACCATACCCAGACTAATTTGAACTAAGCGGTGCATGCGAAATTTGTTTAATCTCTATTTTTTCCGTAAAAATTTGCGCCCGACAATGTTTGCAGTATTTGATTTCTTAAGTATAAAAAGAACCCGATGTGCCGAAAGATCATCGACGCTCGACAAAAGCACTCAGAATTCGATTTCGTGTTTTGCCCGTTCTTTGCCCCGAGATCTGTATTTCTTACGTGTAAATAGAAGCCGATGTGCCGACAAAACTTAAAACTTTCGGGATGCGCCCGATAAGGGTTTACAGACTTTGATTTCTTCTTTGATTTTTCTTCCATACAGCATGTGATTTCTTATGTGTTTGGCCCCGACTGTATTGTACAGAAGTTGATTTCTGACGTGTAAAAATTAACCCGTTGTGCCCGACAAAGCTGCAGCAATTGAATTCTTACGTATAAATAGAACCCGATGTGCGGACGAGTCGACCAATGCTCAAGCATACAAAATTGTATTTCTTCTGTATTCCTTATGTATAAGAAGAACCCGATGTGCCGACGACAATACCGAGGCCCGACAAAAGCATGCCGTTTTTCTTCCGTGTTTTGCCCGACAAATATTTGCAGGATCTTATTTCTTGCGTATAAAAAGAACCCGAGGTGCCGACGACGCCCGACAAAAGCATACAAGTTTGATTTCTTCTTTCTTCTCAGGTATAAAAAGAACCCGATATGCCGTAGAGAATACCGAGGCCCGACAAAAGCATAGAGGATTCGATTTCTTCCTTGTTTTGCCCGACAAATGTTTGCAGGATTTTATTTCTTGCGTACAAAAAGAGCCCTATGTGCCGACGAGTCGACCGACGCTCGACAAAAGCATACAAAATTCTATTTCTTCGGAGCGCCGACAAACAAGTGAACTTTCGCCGGGCTTCGCCCGACGAGTCCCCCCTCTCCCCCCATAGTGACGCCCCTGCCAAACGCTAGGTATATCTTCTAGTGTTTGGAATAACCTATGCCTAAAGGAAACAAATAGAAATGTGGTTGTGAAATTTTGCCATCTCTTTTCTCTCGTGTTACCTGAATGTCTTGATCTGTGAAACGAAAAATATACAGGCATCAGAAAATAATGAATAGAGTTGGTTTAAGCAAGAGAGAGTTTCTGAAGGCTATCTTTAATTCTTGGTATTTTTCTGACTAGACTCCCTCTTTTTAGTTTGAGCAATGGCAGAGCTTTGCCCTCATATTCCAGTCATCTCTGTTATGGAACCAGGTACACCCAAGAAGATGTATCCATCCCTTTTTGACACACCACGCAGATCACCAAGGAGAATAAAGGAAATACCAGGTGCATCTTCAAGATCAAACACTGCTCTTAAAATAGATGGTGTTTCGGATGACCTTCCAGCACAAACAAGCATTGACACAACTCCACGAAAAGCTTCTAGACTGGTTTCGCCTAATGGCATGAGGACTCCAACAACAAAGATCTCCAGGGTTGCTCGTAAGATCATTGAGGATTCCCCTCAGAGTGATGCCTCACCAGTTCCACGGTCAGATTGCTTCTACAAGAAACCGAAGAATCCTCTGAGTGCCAAGGAGATTCGTAAGATGCTGAATATGAAAGTTGATCGAGTGAAAAAACGCTCAAGATCCAGTAGCACTGAATCAGCGAGATCTCACAATGCACCGCCACATCATCACACTGTTCGGCCGCAAAGTAAAAAAAGACGAGAAGGAATCAATAAAGGGGTGGGTCATTGTATCAAGAAGTTTGTACCTCCAAGCGCCGCTAAAGCCAGGCATATGGAACAGCAAAAGGCTAAAGCCAAAGCCAAGCATGCTCTGGAATGTCCGAAAACCTTTGTTGTCACAAGGAAGAGGAATCCAGTTGAGTTAAGCGACTCGCCAACAGAGAAAAAGTTTTTCAAAGTGAAATCAGCTGTCCCAGACTTGTCAGAGGTTGTTGTTCCTGGATTCGGGAAAAATATTAGGTATGTACATTTTTTATTCTTTCCTTGGTTACATCCTCTTTCGTCATCTTTGTTAAAACATTTTTTCTCCTCATCTAGCAACACAAATTTCGAAGCAAGGGTAAACGTATTCATAAGTTCTTCTAACACGCGGTAATACAAGCCGCTAGGTGAGAATGGCTGGCAATTCCTTTGACCAAAGTTTAACTGAAAAGCCAACTTATTTGTTTGTCATTTAATTGAATACACTGAATTATTTGGATTCTGCGAAGGGACTTTTTTATGGCACTTGACCTTCGGCCATGTGCCATATAGTGATTGCAATTTCTGTTCGTCCGCCGGTCGGTCGGTCGGTCCAGGTTTTGCTAGTTCGGGCACTTCCACATAAGCTAGCACGATGAAACTTGGCAGGCATATCAGGGACCCCAAATGATTAAGTTGGAAATAGTCACTTCCCCGATCCGATCATCTGGGGGGAGTAGAGGGAGGGGGAATCCGGGAATACTTACGACCTGATGATCAGATCTTAATGAAACTTGATACATAGAAAGACGTCGTGTCTCAGACATCCCGTTTTAAATCTGGAACGGATCCGGTGACACTGGGGGGGGGGGGCTGAAGGGGGAACCGGAAATCTTCGGAAACACTTAGAGTGGAGAGATTGGGATGAAACTTGGGGGAAAGAACAAGCACGAGTCCGAGATACGTGATTGACATAACCGGACAAGATCCACTCGCTGTTGGGAGCTGGGGGGGGGGGGATGTCCAAATTTCAACTGATTCCGCGAGTTCAGTACTTCCTGATGTGCTAGGACGATAAAACTTGACTTGGCAGGCGTGTCAGGGACCCGAACAGATTGACTTGAGAATAGTCGTTTCCCCGATCCGACCACCTGGGGGGGGGGGGGGTATTTTTAACTTACGAACGGGTGATCGGACCTCAGTGAAACTTGATATATAGAAAGACCTGCGTCTCAGGCGCCCCATTTTAAATATGGAGCGGATCCGGTGACATTTGGGGTAGTTTGAGGGGGAACCGGAAATCTTGGGAAACGCTTAAAGTGGAGGGTTCGGGATGAAACTTGGCGGGAAGAGCAAGGACAAGTCCTAGATACGCAAATGACATAAACGGACCGGATTCGGTCACTGTGGGGGAGTGGGGGGTCCAGATTTCCAGTGATCCCGCAAGTTCGGTACTTCCTGATGTGCTAAGACGATAAAACTTTGCAGGCTTGTCAAGGACCTGAACAGATTGACTTGGTAATGTAGTTTCACGATCCGACCATCGTGTTGCGAGTGGAGGGATGGGGAATCCGGAAAATTTAGTAGTGCGCGCTCAGCTATTGAACAGGTGATCGGATTTAAATGAAACTTGATATTTAGAAACACCTCGTGCCTCAGACGTCCCATTTAAACTCAGGACTGGATCTGGTGACATTGGGGGGGGGGGGGTGGATGGGGGAACCGGAAATCTTTGGAAACCCTTAGAGTGGAGGGATCGGAATGAAACTTGGTGGGAAGAAAAAGCATTAGCCCTAGGTACGTAATTGACAGAACCAGATCGTGTCGGGGCTCTGTGGGGGAGTTGGAGGATGTTTCCCGGAATTCCTTGGAAGGCATATTAGTGGTTCAACCAAATAGACTTAAGGACCCGAAACAATGCCCTAGGAAGACTTCCATTCTTGGATGACTTCCATAGGTTGCGAACAAATGGTCCGATTCAATTGAAAATTTATGGGTGATAAGAACCTAGATGTGAAAAGCATGTGTCCGAACCCTATGCGGCCATGGTTCAGGGAATTGGGGGGGGGGGGGGTCCGAAAACTTTGTGACATGCACAAAAACCAAACGGATGGGCCGAATGGGGTGTAAGTTGGACAGTACCAAGTGTATTCGGCCTTGATTTGTCATTTGGTGTCTGAATTAGATCCGACCAAAGTAGGGAGAGGAGGAAGTGGGAACTGGAAGTTTGAAGATATGCTCCGGTTCGAGTTAAATTTGATGAACGGGAAGAGGAGATAGAGACGCGAAGTTTATGTGTCCGAGTCGTATTCGGCCACAGCGTGGGGAGATGGCCCGGAAATGTTGTGACGCGCATAGGGGTTAAACAAGTGGAGTGATATAAATGAAACTTGGAAAGTAGAAAGATCGTATGCGTTAGCTGGCATATTTTAGGGTCCGGACCGTATCCGAGCACGGTGGGGAGGGGGACTCGCAACAAGTGCCATGTGAGCTCGTAGCTCTTGTTATTTTTCACTATCTGCTCTAGTTATGACATTCAGAATATCTGCGGCCGTCCCCACAGCGTAAATTCTACTATGACGCGGGAAATTTTAATTTCAACACAAACGCGGCTTTTCAGTTGGCAGTGGTGAGATTGGGGAAGATTGCTTGGTGCACAAAAATACAAGCGCATAGAGGTACCACAAATCCCTCGGAAATTCCACTATTTAAAAATCTTTATTCGTGAATAGTGGAACAACGAAGGGACGCATTTTCAGCGGGTCTTCAAGCCAATTTAAGTGAAGAAGTGACTTGTATGAATCAGTGACACTTCGAAGGAGATGGAAAAGAGGTGCCAGCATATTGTGGAGGCGAAAGCCTTTTTTGTTGGAGTTAACTTATTAGTATATTATTATATTTGGCACACAGAAATTTTGTCGAGGTTATTTTTTGTCATTTTGCTATACTATGGCTAAGACCTTTTTTTAGACGAACTTGTTACACAGATAACCCCTCCTCTTGACTCACCAGTGTTAGGGAGCCAGTCAAACATGTTTCTTTCAGCTAGATGTTTGTCTGTATGGCTGTACTGTCAGAAGTTTCATAAAAGATAGCACAAGGATGCGCGGTTTCAACAGACGACAAATGGGGTGTCATTTATTGTGTTTGACAATGGACAAAATTGCCAGAAAGAGCCGAAAAACCGCCAAAAAAGCATCTGCTGAATTTTCCGACATCATGACTACAGACAAAAAAGTTAGCAGATACTTTTGTTGCTGTTTTTTTTTTGTTTTGCTCTTCCTGGCAATGCTGGTTATGCATAACGTTTTCAGACACAACAGATAACATCCTAAGGGTTTTCTGTTACGCATTGTCTGTTGAAACTGCGCATCCTTGTGTTATCTGTTGTGAAACTTGTGACAGTGTGCACCTCATCTTTTATGAGATATCTTCTAAAATCGTTAAACTGTAGAAAGTATCTAGGGCTCTCGTATAACTGATACTTTTTAGAAGCTACGAGCTTAAAAGCTTAATAAATAACTACAGTCATGCCGACGGTTCACTGGCATGATAGAGTGAAAGGCTCGTGTGATGGGTTTCTAATGCTCGCTGAGGGGAGGACTATTGGGAAAACTTTTCTACTGCGTTTTATTGTAGTCTCGCCTGACCACTTGTTCGTTGATCAACTGATCCGTATCGCCGAGAAACAAGAATGATAATAACCGTTCAGCCAGTGTGCCGTGCAGAAATGGGCATCGTCTTCCGCAATAATACAGTGCAGAATTGGGCATTGGCCTCGACATAGATAGGATATAGCGTGGGTCTGTAAACAATCCGATTTGAATAGCACCGTATGGTAGGGCCATTGTATAACAGAACATTACGAATGGCGTTAGTGAGGATCAACGACCGCGTAGCGGCACCATGGTTGTATACTCTTGACGACTAAAGATAGGTGCACACAGAACGCGAATTTTTTCCGCCAACGAATTTGTCCTTTCGCGCCGCTCAGCGAATTCGTTTCGTAGACCCCACTGACAGCGAATACGCGAACGAACTGGCCACGACTAGATACTTATACGTCGATACGACACGTAGGACTAGAAAGAAAATAGGGTGAAAAGTCAATTTTATGCTTATATACTCTGTATCTGGAAAACCGGTACGAAACTCTGATAACGGGTTTTGGAAAGTTCTTGCTTTCTAAAACTCAGCACCGAGACATTCTACCTGATCAACCTCCACCATCAAGAACGAGAAAGCAAAATAAGTTAGTTCCAGTTAATGCAAGAACAAACCGATATGGTAATTCTTTCGTCCCGGCTTTCGTCGATATGTACAATAAGAGTTAATGTTTCTTGTTTGTTTTATATTTACAAGTGTAGTTTGATTTTGAATCTTTTGTAAAGAAACGCAAATCAGCGATGCTGCCAAGTTTTTCTATTAAACCTGTCTACTACTACTACTACTACTACTTATATACTCTACTTTGGCCAGGTTGATTGTTGATTTCTTGAATTTCCTCAGTGCGATCTAAGGCGACGCGAAAATGGTTCGACTTGGAGTTGAAACGGGGCGGCGCGAAATTTGTGCCTAGCAAAGCGAATTTTTTCCGCTAGCGACGTCAAATTCGCCTAGGCGAAAGTGAATTCGCGTTCTGTGGACACCTATCTTAACTCTTCGCTCGAAAGAAGAATCGCCGTGTGCCTAGCGAGGAGCCAGGAACTTCACCATAGCGAACGTTTTTGATTGGTTTACATCTGATTAGAGTCAGTTTTGAGGATTACTGCGGGTGACGTTTCTCGTTCTTCTCGAGGATCACTGGCGTGTTTCGGATTTTCCCAGATAGAGGATTGCGAGGTCGAAAGCCGGAGGCTGTACTACGCGATATTATTATTTGTTCTGTGCATAATATTCTCCCTTTAACAGGTTGAAGTACGTCAACGTTGACAAGACCCCAGAAAAGCGGAATGACCCTAAAGACCTCCCAGTATTCGACCAGTCACTGGAGAGAACCACGCCAAATGTTGAGACTGCCCTTGCCATTCTTTTTGGGGACGAAAGCCCTAAGTCAACTAACCAGGCCCCAACCAGAATCCGGTTCTCGCCTAGAAAACTTTCTCTCCAAATGGGAGAAGGATTGGCAAGATCTCCAGCTAATACTCAGACACGCAAGTCGCCAAGGAAGATCGGAAGTAGTGTGTCTTACGGTGGATCTCCGAGGAAGCAGAATACGACGGGGCTCAGCTTCGACTCCAAGCTGATAAGGTAAGAACGAACTAATGTGTCTTGGGTCAGGAACAGAAAACACTTCTTCATGGGAGAAGTCTCTGGAGCTTCGTTGTGGGGTTGCCTTAAGTTGTCATAGAAGTTTAGCTGGATAGGCCTGAGATTTGACAGTCTATTTACAGTTAACTTATTTACTTAAAGTTTTACTGGAAAGCCAACATGTGTTTGTGTCATTTAACTAAATACACTGAATAATTTCGATTTTGCGAAGGGATTTTTTTTATTGTCCACTATCTGCTCTAGTTATGACGTTCAGAATATCACACAACGTATATTCTACTGTGACGCAACGTAAATTCTACAATGACGCGGGAAAGTTAGTCTCAATACAAACGCGGCTTTTCAGTGGGCAGTGGTGAGCTTGGTTAAGACTGCCTAGTGCCTGAACAAAAAAGAAATCATAAATCTTTCAGCTAAGGCATACAACACAGATACAATTGCATAGAGGTACCACAGATTGCACGGAAATTCCACTATTTGAAATCGATTATTCGTGAATAGCGGAACAACGAAATAATGCATTTTCAGCGAGTTTTCAAGCCAATTCAAGTGAATAAGGGATGGGTAACTAAATTGTCCTATCCCAGCTCTTTTCAGTTAAACTTTAAATAGGCCTGACAACCCGATAAAAATGCTTTACTTCGTTTTTCCGCTATTCGTAGATAATCGATTTAATAGACTGAACTTCTTCTTTCGGATTTGTGTGCCCCTCTATGCATGAAATATTTGGCAACTACTAAGGGAAGCGATTGCCGAAAAATAACACATAACAAAAATATATATCTCATCACTTGCCTACTCGCTACAGAGGAATTACTTTCGCCAGTTTCCCAAGGAAATGCATGGAAATGCAGGTTTTAGTTTGAATTCAGATTATCCCCGTCTGGATGAAATTCTTGGTTGTCGTGCAATCAGCGCACACTCAGATCCATGAGGTGAGTCAAAATAAAATGTATTCAAATATCAGATGCGAACATAAGCTACCTTTTTAGTTAAACTTTAAAGTTTAATCGAAAAGGGCTGGGCTAGGACGGTCTAGTTACCCATCACTTATTCACTTAAATTTGCTTGAAGACCCGCTGAAAATGCGTTACTTTCGTTGTTCCGTCTATTCACGAATATCGATTTTCAAATAGTGGAATTTGCGTGTGATTTGTGGTACATCTTTGTCTTCACTAAGTTCACCACTGCCCATTAAAAAACCGCGTTTGTGTTGAGATTAAAATTTCCCGCGTCATAGTAGAATTTACGTTGTAGGGACGGGCATAGATATTCTGAGCGTCATAACTAGAGCAGATAGTGGAAAAAAAAAAAATCCCTTAGTATAATCCAAATAATTCAGTGTATACAGTTAAATGACACAAAAAAAAGTTGGCTTTTGGGTCAAACTTTAAGCGTCGATTCAGTTTCTCACAAGTGAAGATAATGTGCAGAAAGAAACGGTACGGCAGTATACGTAACATTAGTCATTTCTATCCACTAGCTGTGGTTTCTCTTCCATATTCGTCATATTCGGTTAAAGCCTTTACATAGACAGTATTAGATTTTTGTCGCTTGTTAGAGAAAATTTACTTTGGCTCTTAAGCCTTGCCCGAGATCAGTCCCTATCGGTTCTAATAGAGGAAATATTCTGTTCCTTATTTGAAATTTTCTGTTTTGCAGGAAAGCTGAGACACCTTGCTCCGGTGAAATCAGATGCAAACTTTTGAGCTGCGCACAATGTGTAGTTGATAAGGAGAACAATGGAAACTGTGGCTTTGTGATGACTAGCCAAGCCGAAGTGTCGCTCCGATACGTAGTAAGTGATACCTCCGTTCGTTTGATTGGTTTTAGAGGTCGATCTCACGCGTTCACTTTCCAAAAAGCTAAGCGAATATCTACCGAATGCATGAACGAACTCAAAGTCGTTGCGCCTTTACAACTTCTCGGTAACATGTCGAGATCGCTTTCCACTCGCGTAATGGATTCACTTTCCACGTCACTGGCGGGAACTAGTGGAGTATAAGAACAGCTCTGGAAAGCGAAACGAGTTTTAGCTGTGTCGACTATATCACAGCCGATTATCCAAGGGTCGTGACGTCACACCTAATTACAGGGGAGTTTCCCATTTTCGCATTTCCTGACCTTAATGATTATGCCTAGAAAGGTCCCCTAAACGCGTCCTGCGCCTCGCTGGCCGCCCGGCTCTATATATATAGATCCAAATATTTATTCCGCAATATATATTTGATCGAGTTTCGCGACTTTCTTCATGACATCAACAAAGAATCGAATTATCGGCTGAAGTTTGGTTCCTGACCGTTTTAGCCGAAGTCGCAAGAACAGCCAGCGCATCAACATTCGGAGCTCTCCAAATCTGCAGAATCCCCTTTTGTCTAGGTGGCGGTCACTTTGTATAGTGTCCCTCAGTTCATGGATTGATAGATTTGGGTCAGTTTTGGTGGCGATTTGTAGTTTGTGAGGAGAGTGGTGACGATTAATGACGCAGGAAGTTGGAACTTAACCGTTTTGTCGCCTACATTAGATGTTAATTGTCGAATTTAATTGACCGCAGAAACAGCCTTTAAAGTCTGTTCGTTCAAAATATTTGTATTCCCGACAAATCGAAGTTTTTTGTGCGAAGAAGCCTCTGGCTTCTTTGATTTTTTCAGAAAACTTTCTTCAAGACTTTGATCATTTTAAGCCAATTTTTTAATCTTGTGTACTTGTTTTGCGCATCGTAGTTACAGTTTTGTTACATCTAGAAATTGATTGAATTGTAGTTTTTGTTAGTTGATACAATACTGTAGCCTAGAGTTTGGAGGGATACAAGTAAACAAAAAAAGTATGGTAAATATTGCTTCAGTCCAAGCTGACTGCGAATCCTATTTGACAATGCAAAACGGATAAGCCAGCTACATTTTATTGTGATAACAACACAAAATGTAGCTGAACTATCCGTTTTGCATTGAAAAAAATATGGTATTAACCAGGCCCGTATCCCGGAATTTATTTCGGGGGCGGGGGGGGGGGGGGGGTCAACCCCCTAACCCCCCCCCCCCCCCCCCCCCTGGATACGGCCTTGGTATTAACAATCTGCCCGAAGCACAATCCCTTACACTTCTTTTGCGTTTGTTAATTTTCGGGACGAATGAAACTTCGCTTCCTTATTCTATGTTCCGGGATGCTCATTGGTCAGGAACCGGGTGTTGTTAGCTATTGAAGCCAAGAGTCCTTGACTGTGGCTCAACTTTTAGAAGTTAGTTTTAAAGCACTCTCAGTTCAGAGTAGCATCTATTGTGTTGTGTCCTTTAATTCTACTTATCTGCAGGGTTTCAAAAAGGAACGCGTGGTCGGCCAGTTTGCCAACGAATATGTTATTCAGATCTGCCCTGGAGACTCTTTCCATTTCTGGAGAAAAGTTCATGATGTCTTGACGATCGTCGATGGAGAACTAGGTTTCCCAGAATCAAAGAAGGAGGATGTTGAAGAGAAAACGGTAAGTTGTTCGTCGAAAATCGTCACAGAATTCTATCTTCGGCAGGATGATGATTAGTCCACGACCCACCGGCACTGCCTCATTGAAATGATGGCTTTGACAAATAGCTTAAAAAGACAAGGGGTGGTTTTGGGAACCTTAAACGAACAGTAGGCCGTCGCACACTCATTCTGATTCAAATATTTCTTATCTGATTTTCGATATTCTCTATTTTGTATTTCTTGCTATATATCCATTCGTCCTAACGGCACTAGAAGGATTTTTATGCTTGACGCGACTGTCTCTTTCCCGAATGTTTTGTCCGGGGAATTCAGGGTTCAGAAAAACCGTTTAAGCAAATAACCACGCCAGTGATCCTCGGGAAGAATGAGAAAACGTAGCACTAACGACTCAAACCCAACAAACATAGTGATCGGTGCTTTCGATGTTAGTATAGCGTTTGATTCGTCGATTCATGCTCAGGCCCTTCTAGCGGCTTACCAGCAAGGTATAAACCTCCGCGTCACCCCTATACTGTATCATATTTATTGCCGTTTGAAAGCGCGTATAAAGTTAGGAAACCGCGCCACTTCAGTAGTTGTTCCGGTAGAGAAAGGTGTTCGCCAGGGTTCATATTATCCCCTAGTTTGTATAATAACAGCGTTTTAAATGCCCAGGCAAGTGTCAATGTTTCATGTATCGCCAAGAGTATAAACGTGTCGCTACTTACGTACGCGGACGACCTATTAAGTTTAAGCCGGTCTACTAGTGGTCTGCAATCTAATTTCGCGATCCTAGGAGATGAATATCCCAAAATCGGCCTTGCCTTCAATACATCTAAATCTGATATACTGTTTTTTAATGATAATTCCCCTCAACCTGAACACCTTCAACTGGGTAGCGACTCAATTACCGTATCGTCTTACGTCGTATACCTTGGTCTGCCGATAGGCCGCAACCTTAAAGAAACTCGTGTACCACTCATTAAACACGTTGAGAAAAAACTTCGAACCGCATACGGTTCTATCGTCGCCAGTAGACTCCTATTATGCCGAAAGTTGCTCGCGATCATGTATAGCGCTGTCGCACTGCCGCATGTTCTGTATATCGCGCCGTTTTGGAATTTGTTAACCGAGACCCAAAAACGTATGCTCCGGTCCCTTTACTTCAGATTTGCAAAGTTTCTGCTGCGTTGTCCCTTGTGGACTAGGAACACCTTCTTGATTGAAAAACACCAGATTGCGGACCCTAGTATCGCCGTGGATTGGGTAATTTCAAATTTCCAGGGGAAATGGAACCACCCCTGGCTTAAACACTTTTGTAGTTCGTGATTCCGTAATTATTATGTAAAACGTCATGTGTCTGTATCTGTGTTGTGCCTTAAATTTCTCTTCTTTTTCTTTATCTTCTTATTTACTTCGTTTGTTCTTAAGTAAAAAATACGGGAAATAAATACTTTACTTACTTACTTACTCAGTCCTGTGTTAACCAATCACGGCGATGTTTGGGAGCAGCTGTGATACTGCTCCTGGCTCTTCCGCTAGGGACAGGGCGATTTTGCATCGGCAAGAAGAGTTAGTCATCAAGGGTATTGTGTAGTGTCTCTTATGGAAAGTGCCTGGAGAGTAGCAAACAGCCGAAGACCTTAGTTAGAAGAAGACCTACGCAGTGCAGACCAAACGCCACATGCAGTTCACACGATTTGATCAAACTGGTAATCGCCCGATTTCCACATAATGATGGGTGTTCAGGAATCGAGGCTCTCAATACGTCAGAAGTTCCTCGCCCTTGCAGGTGGTCTGCTTGCTCCGGGCTAGGCTGGCCCTCTTAAAGTCCCAGGAAACTAAGAGAACAGCATAGTAGCAATTAACAAAATAAATGGTTTGCTGAAATAGGGTTTGTTAATTTTAATACTATAAAATCCAACCAACGTCCTGTGCTGAGGTTGCACACGAAATGTCGTCCAAAGAAAGTACAGCCGCGGTTTGTTTTGCACATTAACCATCTGCATTGCCAATACTTTCTCTGTTTCTAAGATAAATATTCTTTGAGCCCAAGCTGACTTTGAAACATATATTCAAATAATGTATACAACGGATACGTCAGCTACGATTCTTCATCATTGATATTTCGGCCCTTCTTGTCAAGGATGCCCGTCAGGCTGTCAATCTTCAGGGTCAAGGTCGGGGAAGGAAACAAACCTGTAATAAATAACTAAAGCTGACGTATTCGTTGTATACATTATTTGAATATCTGTTTCTGACGTACGGCCACTCTATTCCCAAATGCCCAACGTCCGACGTGTTTGCACAAGTTCGTTGAATACTTCTGAAACAAGTTTCCGTCATTTGTGTGTTCGGTCTGGTTCTTATTGGGGGTTGTCGCGGGCGAATTGGTATAATGGATACGTCTGATCAAACCTGATTGGTTCATCATTCACTGTTAATTACAGTTATCGTTAAAGAAATGATAAGCCAGCCTATTTTTGAATATGAATCTGGAGTTTCGGAATTGTTTTGACTGCTTTGAGGGTTGTTTTTTTGTTGTTGTAGGTTTATTGCATTGAGAATATCGATGCGTGGCTTTTCGTTTTGGCTGTTTAAAATAGTGAATGACAGAAGATTGCAGACGATGGTAATCCCCGACTGCAAATTAAGGGGCGATCTCTTGGATTCGCTTTCCGAAAAAAAAGCTAGAATCCGCCGAGCACCAGAACTAAAGGAAAGTGGTCGCGCCTCTATTGCGCTTTACAACTTCTCGCTGGCTCGCCACTTTCCATGTTCGAACTGGGTTCACTTTCCCAAACTAGCGGAGCGTAAGAATAGGTTCGGAAGGTGAAGCGAGTTTTTAGCCAAGTTTACCGCCAGAATCGCCGTCAAGTGAAATGTGATGCTGTTGCTGTAGGTCAGTATTTGTAGGTACATAGAGCTGCCACGAGTGTGAAGAAAAATGAAATATCCCCCGGGAGTAGTGGAGGAATTTAGCAACGCATTTTCATCCGGTTTTCAAAACTCTTTAAATCGAAAATATATTCGTGAAGAGACTTGTAGCCCAAAGTATACGAGAATCGCTAATCACTCCCTTCCTCCTGTAGGTATACCTCTACATCACGGACAGGCTGGTTGTTGGCTGTTTGGTTGCCGAACCTCTAGACGTCGCCCACACCGTCATCCACGGAATGGATGGAGCCGTCGAATGCTCCGAAAAAACTCGACCCGTCAAAGTAGGAGTGTCGAGAATTTGGACCCTGGCTTCCTTCCGACGGAGGAGGGTCGCCACCAGACTAGTCTCGTGCCTCAGGGCACATTTTCAGTTCAGTACCTTATTGAAGCATGATCAAGTAGCCTTTTCCTCCCCAACTATGGATGGCGCCATGTTCGCCAGGAAGTATATGAAGAAGAATGATTACTTAGTGTATCAGCGCGATTATTGAGATTGTAGCGGTGGTATCGATGTACTTAAAGCTCAGGAACAGTGTGACGCAGGGAATGATTTTATGATTATTTTTATTTTGGAATGACAGATTCTTGGATGATTTTTAATTCGAGGACGCATTTAGTTTTACGATGAGCAATGTGATTGAACGGCGCAACATGGTAAAGAGTTACATTCTATTGTATTTGATGTTCATGGGTCAGGACAAATCGGAACAGGGGCCTCCTAAGCCCCTGACACCAGAAATACAGTTTTGTACAGTAACCTATCAGTTTTCCGAAATCTCCATCATTCCTCCGGGGTTTTAACTTTTCATTGTGCAGAGAATCTTTCAAGTAGCACGTATAGCTTTTTCTGAGATTATCGCCAGTGTTGCTAGAAAGTACTGAAACCATCCGTTGCTCAGCTGTCAGTCTTCTTTTGTAACCGACCTCATCATATTCCAGTTTGGACCCGTTTTTATGCTGTCTCATATCCTTTTTATCGTTAGTCTTAGGACGTCTTAGCCGTTCCTATGTACTCATTCCGTTATTCTAGTTCCAGTTGACCGCTTAATTCAACAATTCGTACAGTTTCATCATTTAAGGCAAAGTTTGGATGTATACTAGCATAGAACGACTATCTCGTTCGTATAGAAGTACTTGTGAGTGCGGGCATTACAAGAGATATGGGACTAATGATTTTTGTCTCCGGTCGGAGTTAGTTAGATATGGGTTCATCCAGTTAGATATGGGGAGTCAGCTAACGGAGGAACAAACCCCTCGATCATCACATATACTAGCAGTAGAGGGCAAGATCTAATTTAGGTCAATGGGTACGGAAGCCACAAGCTTGACTATCAAGCCCGGTTGAACAGTAGGCCTACCTGTTCCCAGGTGATTCGTATCATACTGGTGTGATATCTTATACACATAAGAGTTTCTAAGGAGAGATTACTACGGAAAAATATATGTTCTCACTTGGCGAAAAAAATAATATCCAGCAGTTTACTTTTCTATCGGAGAAAAAGTCTGAGCAATGAAAACCTAACTTCAGTGTGCTTTGTGAGACATAGATTTACCGGCTGGCTGGATTTTCTGCACTTCCTTCAGTTCCCTACGGAAAACGTTGAGAGTTTCCAGCTTCATGTTGCGCAGTTTTTCCTGACGAACCTTCCGCACTTTCATCATGAAGTTGAAAATATAGAAACTTTTCCTGAGCGAAATTTATGCATGATCGTGCTGGAAATCCTGGCAGGAACTCGAGATCGCGACCGCCCCAAACAAATCGAGTGTAGAGTAGAATTTAATTTGAAAATGACTTTCACAGCAATCATGCCGAATTTGCATTTCTCGTCGACATATCATAAAGGAAATGATACCATAACTGGCACTATCATTGTAAACCATCCAGCCTGATCTCTAGCCCGTTCTCAACATCTTTTTGTCTTGTCTGATATTCAATGGTATCACTTAAAGGACTCGTAAATGTTTGTTTGTAACTCCATTTTCCTGTGTTCGTAACAAAGGGCTCTGACTCTGAAAATACTATTGTCTACGTGATTTCCACCGGTGTGCCTTCAAGGATCGCGTGTACTAGTTAGACGACGCCAGCAGCCCCTTATTTTGTAAAGGGTGATGGCCCATATAAACTTTTTGTACGACTGATATTTTATCCGACTGAGTGAAGTATTCACGTTCCTTTAGTATGCCATGTTGCTTTCTAGTGCCAATCGGGTGCCATCACTCTGAGCTCGATCAGCGTGTATTTTATCTCTTATTCATTTGGTGTATACATTCCCAGGGGTACAAGCCTGCTAGGAAATAAGTACGACACCAGCCGTACTCCCATTTGTGTGTAACATTCCCTTGTACGTGAGTGAGTTTAGTTGCTAATGTTTTTTAATAGGCCGAAAAGGCATTGATATAGCTATTGTACATATGAACGAGGGACCATATTTAGTTTCATAAATTTAGTAACTCACAAGGGTTTTCCGCCACCTATTCTTTAATACTAGAGGATACAGAGACCTACTTCGCAGGGGATGCTCGGATGTGAAAAGGATCCCGCGTGTTTTGGCAAAGCTAACCTGCCCGACCCTTCTGAGCTTTTTCGAGAAGATTTTACTGTAATTGGCTAAAACAAATATCTCTTTTGACCAGTACCTCTCTCCAAGGGCGTAATTTTTCGGTTTTTGTTTCAGGTGCCCGTCTCCCTTTGATCGATCAGTGCTTGAATAGAGCGATCTCCCCCTTTTTATTTGGGCTCGCTTCTGTCAACTGTCTGCTGTGTCACTAAGGGCCACATTTCGAAATAACAACAATAATATAATGGCACCAAAAAGGCTCTCGCCTCTATAAATTTTAAGATTTTATCTTTACATTTTTGGTCAGATAGAATGAAGTACTGCGTCCATGGAAGTCCGGTTTGTTATCCAGACCAGATCAGTTTTATGTCTGTCTAAAGTCGAGGGACAGAGAGCACTGAATTAATTTTGTTACCGTTGCATCTAGTGGAAAACCCTTGTGAGTAACCATGAATGCATCATGGGCCCTTGGATACCACGAAGATATATTTTAAACGACAAGCTGTATTTAAGGCTAGGTTAGTGCTCGTTCTTTAGGTAATTGACGACACAAGTATTCCGTTTTACTTCTAGAACATGACCTATATGACTTAAGTCAAGGGACCATAAGTTTTCTTTCCTTGCAGCATATAACTAAACTCTTGTTCTTATCTTAGCGAGGTTTTTAATCTAACAGTGCTTGCGTGGTCAGTGCCACGAGTAAAGAGGGAAACCTGACAGGTATACGCCCCTCATAAAATGCAATGGCGGATTGCCGTCAGATGCGCTACAGAAACAATAACAAATACACGTGAGATCCTGGTATAAGTTATCTTATGAGTGAATAAGCGATTACGCTTTCGCTTCATACCGAATCGTGTATTAGCCCATGGAAAAAACAACCAGCTCAGCACTGAAGTCGGAAGCCAACATTGACAAACTTGATGAAGCTTGGCAGAAAACAGTTCGGTAGAGCAAATAGAGGCATAGGCATTTTAAACAGTTTTAAACATGGGTCGACGTAAGAGGAACTGAAAACAGCCAAACAAACTTGCATAAGCGTACATCAAGTAGTAACGTGTCATTGTTTTACTTTATGCTAGCGCAACTAGCGGCCAAAAAAGAACTAATCTGGAAGGATTCTGTGAAGGGCGTATTGATGAGGATTGAAATACTAGAGCAGAGGAGGTATTCCCTCGGATTGAAAAATTGTGGACCCTTGCTTATACAAAGTAGCTTAGAGAGTTACTTATCGCGCTGTAGTATTTGGTATTATCCGTTTGGAAGATATGTGATCAAAGAATTAACTTAATTAGCGGGATTCGAATTTTGTAATTTATGACGAATTATAATTAAAGTCGAAAGAGAAAGATAGATCGAATGTACACATATGATCCGTTTTACTTCGTACCACTTTAATGATTTCTTCCCTGAAATGTGCCTAAAATGAATAGGGACATTCAGGAATTTATTTCGGCGGGGGGGGGGGGGGGGGGGGGTCCTCGCGGGCCATACCTAATCCACGTAACAGTAAAACGAGAACATGCTTAACTGAAAAGGCCTGGGATAGGACAATCTAGTTACCCATCACTAATTCACTTAAATTGGCTTGAAAACCCGCTGAAAATGCGTTACTTCTTTGTTCCGCTATTCACGAATAATCGGTTTCCAAATAGTGGAATTTTCGTGTGATTCGTGGTAACTCGATGCGCTTGTATCTGTGTTGTATGCCTTACCAGAAAGATTTATGATTTTTTTTTATTCAGGCACTAGCATTCTTCACCAGGCACACCACTACCCACTGAAAAGCCGCCTTGTGTTGAGATTTAAAATTTCCGACGTCTTAGTAGAATTTACGTTGTGGGGACGGCCGCAGATATTCTGAACGTCATAACTAGAGCAGATAGTGGAAAATAAAAAAAGTCCCTTAGCAGAATCCAAAGTATTCAGTGTATTCAATTAAATGACGCCAAAATAAGTAGGCTTTTCAGTTAAACTTTGAAGCCTATAAAACACGAT
Source organism: Branchinecta lynchi (assembly GCA_023053575.1). NCBI lineage: Eukaryota > Metazoa > Arthropoda > Branchiopoda > Anostraca > Branchinectidae > Branchinecta > Branchinecta lynchi. The sequence continues at coordinate 16,084,192 of JAKZAP010000007.1, forward strand.
AATCTTTGTATGTTTCGGGGGGGGGGGGTTGTTGTACCCCCTAATCACCACCCTGGATCCTTGATAAGGAAAGACGATCCGAGAACCCGGTGACAGCACTGACTAAGAAACTACCCCGAAACCACTCGACCGTTTATTTTACCACACAAATTCGTTTATTTCATTTTCTCTAGCGCCTTTATACGCACTAGGCCGACTCACCGGAGTAATGCAAAACGGCTCTCTGGAATCCGTCACGTGACTACCGTCTTTGCCCCACGGAATCTACTAGAATCTTGGAATCTACCGGAATGTTGCTCAGAGAATTTACAGGAAGTTTGCTCAGAGAATCTACCGAAAGTTTGCTCAGGGAATCTACCGAAGTCTTTCTCAAGGTATCTACCGAAATCTTTCTCAGGGAATTTATCGGAACTTGTCTCGGGGAATTTACTAGAGGCTGGATCGGGGAATCTACCGGAATCTATCTTGCTTAAGGAATCTACCGGACCTTGTCTCAAGGAATTGACTGGAGGCAAGATCAGGGGATCCACCGGGTTTTAACCCACAGAATCTACTAGAATTTTGGAATCTACCGGAATTTTGCTCGGGGAATCCCAGAATTTTGCTGAGAGAATCTATCGGAATTTTGCTCAGGGAATCTACCGGAATTTCCTCAGGAAATCTACCGAAAGTTTGCTTAGCGAATCTACCGAAAGTTTGCTTAGGGAATCTACCGAAGTCTTTCTCAAGGAATCTACCGAAGTCTTTCTCAGGGAATTTATCGGAACTTGTCTCGGAGAATTTACTAGAGGCTGGATCGGGGAATCTACCGGACTTTGCTCCACGGAATCAACCAGAATTTGGCTCAGGGAATCTACCGGAATGGTGTTGCTTTCCGGATAAGTATAGACTCGCAGCTTACCAGGATGACCCCAGCACACAAATCACCAGAGTGATTCTTGCAGACAAACAACATAGCGTACCGGAACATTCATCGTGTGATTCCGGTAATCCAGGGTTGGTCACCAAAAGTAACTTCGTACACCCTGGAAAGTAACCCAAAAGTATCTCAAAGTATCCTGAAGTAACACGTACACCCTGATTGTTGGTGACCAACCCTGGCCGGTATTCTCAAGTTTCATTAGCTTTCAAGAATTAGGCAACCTTCTGAAATCTTTCATTTCCAACTACAAATACTGTTCCAGGATTAGTTTCACGGTACCGTCTACTCCAGTTTCCACAGCTTTCTCGACTCCTCACAGGTGATAAGCCGAGAAGAGTTCAAAGGCGAGTTAGCCTTATTCCGACCTCAAAAGTCGCCAGGAAAGACTTGAAACAGATAAAATGAAAATACTCGGAATTTTTCTTGAATTGAAAGATGTCTTCACAAGTATGGAAAGCTTTCAAGCTGGCCAAGACAATCCCTATTACCTCAGCAAAAGGGGAAAGATGTTTTAGCAAGATGAGTATTGGTTAAGGCCACTTTGCGTTCTGCCTTGGCTGACCAGCATCTGTTACTAATCGCATTTGAAACCGATCTAGTTGACGAATGTGAAATTGGATGTGTTGTGAACAAATGGAAAACGTGATGAAAAAAAGTGTAGGGTGGGTTGAAGGTTGAGGATATTTTAGTCTTACCGGAAAATCTTAAAGTTTAACCGAATAGGTCTAAGGTCCAATACGTCTAGTAATTGAAAAAAAGTATAGGGTGGGTTGAAGGTCGAGGACTAACAATCTTAAAGTTTAACCGAATAGGTCTGAGGTCCAATAAGTCTAGTAACATTTCACTTATTCACTTAAATATTCCTGAAAACTCGATAAAAAGGCATAACTTCGTTTCTCCGTTATCCCGGGATAGTCAATTTCATAGAATGAACTTGTTCTTTCGGATTTGTGATAATTGTGATACCTCTATGTGCTTGTCCCTCTACACTTGAAATATGCACCAACTAGAAATGTAAGCCATTGCCGAAAAATGAAATAAAAAATATCAGATTCATTGCAAGACATATCCTAAAATCATTTTCTTATTTGATAGTCCAAAACGGATACGTCAGCTGAATTTTATTAGAGCTATATTTCGGACCTTCTTGGCAAGGGTCCTCTTCTGTGTCAAAGCCGCTAAAGTCGGAAAGGCAGGCCTTTGTTTAAATTCAGATTCTCCGCGTCTGGATGAATGTTGGCTTGTCATGCAAGCAGCCCACGCACTGAACGTTGTTACGAAAAAGACAAAACCCCTCAGACGTGTTTCAGAAATATTTCAGTATGCAAATATCACAATGAAAAATAAGCTGCCTTTTCAGTAAAACGTTAACGAGCCTATATTGTGTTATTTTGCAACATATAATAGAAGTGAGAACACAACAGTAGGCCTATTCTAGAGTTTCTGCAGAGATGGTCATAACAGAGACATTTCCGGTAAAACCTGAAAAATTCCGGTAAAATTCCAAAAAATTAAGGTAAAATTCTGAAGCTGCCCCCCCCCCCCCCCCTATCAGGAAGGTATCGGGACGCCCTGCCCAAGATTACCTATTAAACCCCGAGCTGTCTGGCGAAACGAAAGGGGCGATCCAGGGTAAAGTAGATACAAAGTACATTCGTTCGGAATTTACAGCAAATAAAAGTAGGCTAGTTTTCACGTCAAGAGACGTGGTTATTCCTGGAATACTGCAATCCTAAGAAGTAAAAAAAAGAAATAGCAACCAGATGAAGCTACCGTAAATGATAAAGAACAAAAAAAGAAATAGCAACCAGATGAAGCTACCGTAAATGATAAAGAACGAGAGCTAAATAAATGCCATTTACTTTATCAAACTCAGTAACTGGGTTGAAGCAAATAATGAATTCGTACTATACTGAAAACAAACTAAAAAATAAGGAACAGATCGAAAGCGGTATTACAACCGAATTTCGTAATGGAATAAAACTCTTGTTGGAACCACCTAAAACAACCGAATTCGGCAAGTCTAGTACTAGAAACGGACTGAAGAAAAATCCGTTGAATTACCGAATTCGGTAACGAATCAGAACCAAATGAATCTCACCGAATTTAATTACGAAATGGAGTCACCGTGCGACCGAATCCGGTAAAGAATGAGACCAAAGAAACAGGTTAAATCACAGAATTTACTCAGGGACGGAAAAGTTGGATGAATTATCGAATTCGGTATCAGAACCAAGTGAATATGATTAATTACCGAATTATGAAATGGACTGACCGAATGCAATAGAACAGATACGGACTGAGAAAAGTCAAGTGAATTACCGAATTCGCTAACGAGTGAGACCAAGTAAACAGGTTAAATCACCGAATTTACGAAGGGACGTACCGAACGCGGTGAAATAGATGCGAACCGAACAAAAGCTGGATGATTAGCAAATTCAAAAAAGAAAGGGGAACCGATAACACATTAAATCACCCGATTTGAAAATGCGGGGACAAACGATTTTTATGAAAAGGTCTTCGCCGCGATGCCCGTTTTGACCGAATTTTTAGCCTTCGGCGAAAATTTGACCGAATGCCCAAACCGTAGGGGGGGGGGGCACTGCCCCCCCCCCCCTCTTCGGGACGCCCCTGTACGGACGTATTTGTGAAATCGGTCCGTTCTGTATATAAGTACTTCCGTATTACTAGAAATCTTTTCTGGCCCACGTGCATAAAATACGCTCGGATTTTACGCAAAGTGTAATACTATTGGTAGAAGGGTGGAAATGCTCACAGAGTGTTGGCGACGAAGCAGGGTATTAGGAAGTTTCAAAATTCAAATGATGATACTTTGGTCCTGGAGTAAGCAAACCCTCGACTACCTCATCCTGGGAAAGTTTACCAAACACGCCACTCCGCAAGCAGCTTAGAAAGAACAACAACACAATTGTTGCCAAACTCCAAACTAATCGACAGGCTCCGGTATAATCGGATAAAGAAACGACTATACCATTGGCCGCTAATCATTCGTCAAGTTAATTGCTTAGAAATACGATATCCAGCTTTAAATAGGGGGTGTTACTCTTGATAACTTGAGCGAGACTAATCGCAAAAGCACAGTTGACTTGGTGACTGTGTGGACATGGGTCCTGTGAATAGGGTAAGGCAGGATGATGCAGACTGCAGCACCTCGCGGAGAAGGCGTGGTAAGGTCTTTTTGTTTTGGATAATAGTGGGGACGGACGAGTTGGGGATGACGATCTCGGAAATTCCTGCCACTCTCCCGAGTTACTATCCGTACCGGCAAGGTGGGATCTGTCAACTTAACCGGTCTAGATAAATAAAATTTTGAAAAGCCCGTTCGCACCAAAAAATTACATAGCTGACCGAGCGTATGCCGTTGAATCTCGGAAGTACAGTTTCGGTAAGTACTAGAAGTAAAATAGTTTTATTAGCACACACAGTCCAAATCGTGATCCCGAAGTAACAAAGAATAATTTCGCGCTTTCGCTTTTTCTAGTATTTCGTTGCGATTCACCATGAGCCATAAGCATTTCCTTTTCTATATGTCTTTCCTAATAATACTTTTTTAGATTGAGGGTACCCCTCTCGTCGAAACATTCAGCAGAACTTCCTGGTTGTTTGTTTTTCCACTTAGCTGGAAACACATCTTTTTCAGACGCAATAAATTTTAGTACAATAACTTTAAACATGCGAACTTCTTTTATATCTCTAGACTGTATACCAGTCGTATACCATTGTTTGTTGGATCAGTGAGTATTACAGCTGTTCTCCTTCTTTTGTCTCTACCTGTCTTAGTAGTTTAATGTGGGTTTACACTCTGCGTAAAATCCGAGCATATTTTGAAATCCGAGCGTATTTTACGGACGTTTTGAGCTTGAAAAGATTTCTAGCAATACGGACGTATTAGAGATTTCGGTGCGTGTTGTATTTAAATACATCCGTATTGCTAGAAATATTTTCAAGCTCAAAACGTGCGTAAAATACGCTCGGATTTTACGCAGTGTGTAAATGGACCATTTATAGAGTAAATGTGTGGTTGAAGAGAATACCTTAGATCCAGAAACCTTTTTACCTTGGATACCTTGAATCCATAAAAAACCGCTAGTTCGTTTACTCCCTCAGCTTTCGAAGACTCCTGGCATGAAGAGCCGAAATATTCTAAAACAAAACTTACAGCTGGCAGACCAGAGGGGTATGGCCGCTCTTGGTGGAGAAGCCTGAGGCGCTCCAGCCTCAACCTCTTCATCAACACCACGTCGACGAGCGAGCGAGCGACTTGACCAGCTCATCGACCCGGTGGTAACAAACATAGGCCGTCGGCAATTTGATAAACTTCTTCACTTCGACGCTCCTAGCCGAACAATCACGTCCATGTATTTTCCTTATGCGAAGGTTTCAATTTTCTGTCTGACGCAGGAGTTCTTAGCCTTTTTAAAGTTTAGCTGAAAAACCAACTTACTTTGTGTCCTTTATTTGCGTATACTGAATTATTTAGATTTTGCAAAGGGATTTTTGTTTCGACTTTCTGCCCTGGTTATGACGTTAGGAATATCTGCGGCCGTCCCCACAGCGTAAATTCTACGATGACGCGGGAAATTTTAATCTCAACACAAACGCGGCTTTTCAGTGATTGATTAGTGTCTGAACAAAAAAAAATCATAAATCTTTCTCGTAAGGCATACAACAAAAATACAAGCGCATAGAGGTACCACAAATCACACGGAAATTCCACTTCGTGTTATTCGTAGCGGAACGACGAAGTAACGCATTTTCAGCGGGTCCTCAAGCCAATTTAAGTGAATAGGTGATGGGTAGCTAGATTGTCCCATCCCAGCCCTTTTCGGTTAAACTTTAAAGCAGAATACCGATATTGTTTTGCTCTGCGATGTTTGTCAGTTTAGATCCGTTAAAAAAAAAATTTTTATGTGAACATGAACATATTCTGTGGTAGATTTGAACAGACTTCTGAACTTTTGTTTCGAGGACTTTCAACAAGACAGTCAGAACTCCAGCAGTGCAAGAAAAGAGCGTTACAGAAAATAAATAAAAAACATTCCCTGTAATATTTAATGATTCATTTTCATGGGGCATTTCCTGACCACTGCTTTATTGTATAAAATTGCCATATTATGATTTATCGAACAAAAACGACAGGTTCGGTAGTCCAGTGCTGTAAAGTTCGTGGTAAAGTAAGTTATCCGAACTCAGGCTATGTATTGGGCAAGTTATTCAGGAAAATTATTGGCAAGTTATTGGGAATTACGAAAAGTGACCTGAGATTTCTAGAGGTTTAAGTTTCAGCATCGACTTTAAATTCCAGGCTGCCCTCGCCAGCCTCCAGTTAGGAATGCTGAACGCGAACGTTCAAGAGTTCAGAGCCTACGAGATGCGTTTCTATCCCTGCAGGCCTCTTTACCAGAAGTACCACCTGATACGAAACTATCCAAGCTTGATGTTTTGATCCTCGCTTCGACATACATCGGCCACCTAACTCGACTCGTTCAGCTAGCCGACGGTAGGTTCTGTCTAAACAGGAATATTTGTATGATTTTAAGTCTCAAATGCCGTGGCATCCCTGGCGACGCTGCTCTTTCCTGGCCCCCCTGGCGGAACAAACCAAGCGATCTGACTGGCTCTGCGTAAGCCGAAATAGAAACCGGGTACATCCCCTTATACACCGTATTACAGCGCGCCTCGGTTCCAGGGATTCCGTATTACTACACCTATACTACACCTGTTTTAACAATGCTTTTGCCGATGATTTGAATTTTTCCTCAAAATTTTGAGCCACAAACCGAAACCACATCGAGAGGTCACACAGTCTACCAGTGGATCGTGTAAAAACACCGTAAGAATGTTCTACTTCGCAATTGTCAAACTATAACTAGCCCAATTATGCCTCCCCCCCCCCCCCCTTCCCGCATGCCATAATGAGATGATTCGAAATTTTCAAAACAGGCGAATATTTGAACAGGGGATCGCAATAGCGTATTCGATAGTCGGATAATTGGTATTCGATAATCGGATAACTAGATCGTCCACTAACTATGAATTTTCGGATGCCAAAAATTTATATAAAACCGTGTTTCGGTTCTAGTCTTAGATTCATCTCACTGTGCCACCCAGAGCAATTTGACGAGAGAAAAGTTAATGCCAAGTCGTATATTTTGATGTAATCACCTCGGAGATTCGACTAGGCTTCTTCAGTCTTCAACGCTTGCAGGTACCAAACGTAGCAAATAAGTTACTACCAAAGAAGACAAATATTCTGTTCGAAAAAGTTATAGTTAACATACCTCCATCTATGGATCACTAACGAAAGTACATGATAGATAACAATTATGTTTCCGGTATCTAATTTGTGTTTGATGTCACTTATTCCCTATGACAAGCTCTGTGACATTTCTTACTTCACAGCTTTATTTTTTTCGCAGATAACAGCATCGGGGAAGAACCCTGCAGTCTACACGACTGGATGTCCAGCTTCGGTTGCATACATCCCATAAAGGTAACGAAATGTAAATTTGCTCTCACATGGAGCGTGTTCCACCCTACTTACCGTAGTAACTACATATGACGTCACGAATTCTGTTTTTTTGCCGTCAAGGCTAGAACGATTTTTCTATTTTCCAGCAGAATATCATGTCACGGGTGGATCCGACCAATCACGTTACAGAGATTTGTAGTTACCGCGCTTACCACGGTCCCAAGAATGTTAAGCAAATAGTTACTACTAGTTACTATTTCGAGAAGGCTGGAACGGTCAGCGTAGTAACTTTTCGTGAGGCCGGAACGGAATTAGTAACTAATAATTACTATTTTTAGAAGGGTGAAACACGCTCAATAGCAAAATAAGAGACTTCTTCATGATAGACAGCACGTTAGAATTTCTCCAATCTAACTGGTGGTTCAAGAACGGGCGGAAGTAATAGGAAATGGTGGACACCATTGAGGTAGCCGTTTCTTCAAAGGTCAACTCTCATTTCCTGCATCCGACCCAGACTTCACCGCTCAAGCTTCATCTCTCACGTCTTGAACTTATTTAACTTATATAATTATAATTATAAATCGTTTATTCATTAAGAATCTTACTCACGGCGTGTGCTGGCTAACTGATTCCAACGTCAGCATACAAATACACATCAATATATATAAACAAGAAAATGCAAGCGTAACTGCCGAGTCAACTGCTATTTCGGTTTGCATCGAAACAACAGAAAAAAAAATATAAAGTTAAATACACTCTACTAAACGGTCAAATATTTTTACTTACAAACCAACATAAAATCATGTGGGCTCTTTAATGGTGGATGAAGCGTTAAACAGTTTTACAAATGCCGGAACAAAGCTGTTTCGGAACAAAACAAGAACGTAAGAGTGTCAATGTCTAATTTCTTGTTTTTATCTACCTATTCAAGGATCTTGAATTTAATTCAGCTCCACTTATCCAAGGAGTGTAGTCTCAACCCTGGGCAAACTGCCTACGAGTTCGTGGCCGAAATAGGCTATTGGGAAATGAAAATTTAAACACTATACCTTATTATCCTCTACGTAACGAATTGGAGGATGTCGGCCATGTTCGGAGAGAACGCAACCAGCTTTCGAAAGTTCCCCCGCACCCCTCCCAGAACCGTCCCGGGCTCCGAAATTTACATCCTAGTAGTGAATTAAGGCGTATTCTCGCCGTTCCCCGAGGACTCCGAGGACTCCTCGGGGAATCGAAGGGAACGACGAGAATACAGGGAATCACTCCACGCGGACTCCGTGTACAGAAACAGCGAGAACACGGGGAATGCTTCCAAAATGGATTTTGTTAGAAAATAAAATATGCAGTTGACGAAATTAGTCTTGATCCATTTCATTTTAGGTTTTGTTTATTCTGACTGTTTTTTTTAATTTTACATTGCACCAACACCAGCAAAAATTGATTCCCCTGCTAATCTGAAAGGGAGTCCTTTTTGATGATGGTGATGATAATCGAAGCATTCCCGGCCCGTGGGGACTCGCGAGAATACGGGGAGTCAGTCCCTGGGACAAACAAAAACGCGGGGACTCCTCAAGTGGAGTCCTCAGGGAACGTCGAGAACACGCCTTTAGTGATGAATCGAATCCCGGGCATTCTTGAGACTCGCAAAATTATTAGACAGGTAATTAGGCATTTATACATACTTGATATAATAGATACTTTCAAGTGGAGTTTTATTTTTGTGGGTTTATTCTTGTCTGGCAAAATAGCCATTAAACTATTGTCAGAGTTCATGTGACGGAATGTCTGTTTCCTTCGCCTACGATTAATCTGCCATCTGCTATTTTATGGTAACGTCGGCAAATACGGACTGGTTGGATTACGCCATCTAGTAAATCAAGATGCAATGAAAAAGTGACTTGAATGAATCAGTTGTGCGTCCTTGGTGAGCGCATGTAACCTTACCGGTCTTGTCGATTATGGCGCCGCTTTTTAAGATAGCCTGTTGATCAAATCTTCGGTTATGTTCTTCTACAATCCGAAAGATATTCTGCAAAAACCTCCAAATTTTCCGGCGCCTTAATGCCATCTAGTGTATATACCGCTGACGAAGTTTTTCGCGTTGCGATAGATGACATCCTACAGCAGCTATTTGAGGCTCGCGGTCGCCTATGGCAAAGACTGAAAGGCAGTGCAAAACCCCAGCGTTCTGTCTACAACCGTCCATATTGACTCGATTTGTATTTTTCTTGGTTGCAAATTTACAGTTGAAACACATCTTGTATGAGCGAAGATGAGTCCTACCTTGGACAGGCAGGGCTCATCTTCGAGATTTTTTTTATTATTCCGGATTCCTCTTTTCGTAATTATTGATCTTGATCCGGAAGGCATAACCAGGCCAAAAACGCAAGCAAGTCATCCATTGCAACGCATTTGAGAAACAGAGTAAATATGTTGGGCTAGGAACACATGACCAAAGGTTTCGATAGAATCCCAAAGGTAGTTGGGCTTGAACAGTGACCGCGAAATTCAGCGTTGATACCGCGACTTTTCCACTTGTTGGCCCCGCCACCTCCTGGAATGATGCTGGGTGGTAGAAGCTGGCAAGCTGTAGAAGATGACACATTAGCAGTTTTTAAACCACCAGTTCATCGAACGTTTCCTGAGAATCCAGTTCACCGGAAGTTACCCAGACTGACGGTCCCTCTTCGTTCATCCTGGCATAGGATGACTTTGGGATTGTATCCCAATAGATCGGAATTGTACTAACGATAAAAATCAATATTTTCATTGTTCTATTCCGAAAGCTGTTCTACCGATTCATCGAAGGTTTATTTTTATATTTAAAAGCGATAAAAATATAATTTTTCTTTAAACCTGTGTGGCATACTTTTCTCTCCACCTCTTTCTCTCAGTACCGTTAATATTTGTTAAGCGCTTAGCGTCACCTGCTGTTTCTAACAAACTTATTCTTTAAACAACTAATTCTCAAATAGCCCTATTTTTCGTTTTCTACTTATATTTCGTTTCTACTTTTTTGTCTGTCCTCAAGTAACATAGTACCATTGCAAGCTTTTGACTAAAAAGATTTATCAACCTTTTCTAGCTGAACCGAACCGTTGAGTGTGAACCATGCTGTGATTTGTTAATAGTACATTTTAAATTTTCTTAAATTCAAAATCAAACTTATTTTTATAGAAATGGCCAATGCGCGCTAGACTGTATGCTGGGATTGCCTCATTCTGTACGTGCTGTTCAGGACCGGCTGGTGCTGCTGCCATAGAAGCTAAAAGGCTAAGACGGAATAAGACTCAAGGTCTGGAGAGAATAGAGACACGAAGTGCAGACATACCGCATGAATCAGTAGCCTTATACAATTTTTACAAGACACCAGTGGATTTAACTTTTATGCATCACGTAAGTACGACTTCTTTGTGATTCCCGCCAAGCGCTTGCTAGATGACCCTTGTACACTGGTCACTCCCAACCATTGGAGAGTACAGACAAGAGCCGCCCAGATTCCTTAGTAAAGCCTTATGCCTGAAATAATGATGGCCCTTTCGTGGTGATGGCGTCGACCTTATTCCCGACGATTTGACCCTTGTGAGTGTGACACGGGTCTGCGCGCAAGGATCGTTTTGCCGCAGTACAAAACCTCTTCCTAAAATAGAATACTTTCCATTTTTTTTTTTTTATAGGTTAGGTTATTCTTTATTTTACACAAATTAACAGATCGGAATGATTAGCGGTGCGGATAGCTCAATGTCCACCAGGGTGTTTTTGGCCTCGTAATAGAAGGTTGTTTTAACCCTATTTTAAAAATGTCAGCAGCCTGCTTTACAAACGTTTGGGCAACCAAGAGCTCGGCCTTGGAGTCCGGTGACACTAGGCTCAAAACGTGAAGATTTAAAGATAGACTCGTCTTTAACACCGCGCAGAAATCACCGCTGTTTCAAAAATCTGTGCCGTTTTCAGCCGACTGACCAGGCTCTGATAAGTGTGTATGTAGTTAAATTTTATTCATATGTACTAAATTATTGTTGTGTCTGCCGGCTGTTCGGGTGACAAATTCGAAAATATACAAAGTGAGCAAGTAGAAAGTGAGCCCAAAGCCGGAATAGTCTGCCGAAACCCAGTCACCGCGATAACTGCAAAATATTTTGTTTTTGTTTTGACCAAATCCAAATAACCTGGCATACTGGTCCTTCACTTATGTGGTGGGGTGGGGGAGTGGGGGCTCTCAGCGAGTGGCCCAAAATTGAAGTAGGGTCCACAAACTTGGACACTGCGTTTAACTGCTAAAATATTTTTTTTTTTTAACCAATCAAACTACCCCTGGGCCCGGGCATTAGTTATGTGCAAAATCACTTCTGGTGAGACTAGGGAGAGCGGGGTACCATGAACACATTTGGGTTTTGATTTTCTTCCAGGTGAACCAAAGGAGCTTCCAGCATCTTTTTCACTTCAGAATGTAGCTTATTTATCGGCCCATCTCCGAGTATTTTTCGTTGATATGTAAGTTGTTGGAGCACAGCACACCGACGGTTTTAGAAAACTTGGTCAGCTTGTTCATCCTACCAGTGTGATTGATCTTCTTTTTCTGTGTAGTTCTCTGGTATAATATGAAGATAAAACCACTAGAAAGTAGAAAGTTTATAAAATACCAACTATATCTTATCCAAGTGAAAACCTCCCAAGCTTAATTCCAAAAACAAGCCTCCCTGCTTGGCGGGATGTCCCACCAACAGGGACTGGCTTTGGGAGGCGAAACACCAATTGGAACTTCAAATTGAATCTCGTCTCATCGAAAGAAACAAATTCTTCGTTATCCAAAATGCTTAAAAAATGCTATCCAAATGCTTTTACGTACTTGCAGAGCAAGCGCTCTTGCCCTTAGTTTGCTGAACATCCGTGGACTTTTCCATAGTCAGCCGCGGACTGACCTCTTTTTGGGATCCCAAAACGTAAGTGGCGGGATACCTATGACATCGCAAAAGTTGTCCGTCTGTCCGTCCGTCCGTCTGTCCGTCCGTCTGTTTTTCCGTCTGTCCGTCCGTCTGTCCGTCTGTGCGCATTATAACTCTCGAAGGGAATGAGATATTTTGATGAAACTTGGTGTGAGGACTCTTTGGGTCAAGAGTAAGGTCGAGTTCATAGATGGGCTCTGTAGACTTATATTTAGGGTGAGGGAGGGGGTTTAAATTAAGGTACAAATGAAATATTTTTAAACAGATAATTTGATAGTCGATTATGGGGTAAGAAAAATAATGAAATATTTCCATAATTCTCCGTACGCTGGTCATTTTTCGACAGCGAAAACTCTCTCGAGATTAAAGGACCGTGTATTCTTCCCTGTATGTATTCAGTGTGTAAACGTTATTGCGAATCATGTCCCACGTGTATCTTCCGGAAGCCTATGAATGTGACTCATAAGGCGCCGCTCCAAGAATTGGCACTTCCGTCAAATGTATTAGAAATGATTTCGATTGATTTAGTAGGCCCTCTGGCTAAAACGGCTAATGGTAATACCTACATTCTCTCCATATTAGATTATTTTACGCGTCATATTCATCTTGTCAGTATTGTGGATGCCAAAGCCCAGACAGTTTTGCGTGGTTTAGTTGAAAATTACTGCCACATTTTCGGATTCCCTACTACCATTTTTCGAATAATGGCAGTCATTTCAAAAACCAAGAATTCCAAGATTTTTGCTTTAAATTGGGAATAAAACATCTTTTTACGTCACCCGAACATGCTCAAAGTAATGACTCCTTGGAAGACGACATCGGGAAGTTGCCTCGATTCTCTCGCAGTATGTCGATCAGCAGCACCGAGGGGATTGGGATGCATGGACATCTTATGTTTCGTTTGCTATGAATACGGCTAAACATAGTATGACTCAAGAAAATAGTTTCTTTCTCATGTTTTTGCGTGATGCCATTTTTTCCGCAGAAAACGTCACAGAACAGCGAACGTTTTACGACTCGGATAGTTCATACAAGTCTGAAATGTTGATGCGGTCAGGAGACGTTTATCAACGCCTCAGCTCAAATATTTTGACAGCTAGGTCCAAGCAAAAACAACAGTATGACAAAAAGGTTCATTTCAAACCTTATGATCCCGGAGATGTCATGTATTTAAATGTTCAGTCGTCAAAGGAAAGGACAGAAACTTTCACTTTTAAAGTTTTATGGTCTTTATCTGGTCTTAGCAAGGGTTAATGAAGTAAATTATAAAATCAGGAAAATTGACTGTCAGTCGCGCGTCATCACCGTACACCATAACGGACTAAAACCAGCCGTGCTAAGAACTCCTTGGTCGTTTGAGGCCAGTGACCAACTACTAGACAGACAGACGGACGACAAGACTACTCCCACACAACACTGAGATATCGAGTTTGACTCGGAAGCTTTTCCGGACTATGATACTGTTCGCCAGACTAATTTGGCACACGACAGTTCAACAAGCTGTATGGCATTCCAATGTTTGGACACAACTGATAAAGTTTTAAGACCAAGGCACAAGCACACCCTACATACAACATTCTTGATACAACGAGAAATTCCCGCGAACATGACTCCTACAGATGACATGCTAAACACGATGGTGAATTTTGACATCGGACAAGTAGTTGGCCCGGAATCCGGACAAAACCGGAAAGTTTTTAAAAAGTAGAAGTTTTATTTGGAGTTGAATAGGTGTTAAATTTAGGGGCAAGAAGACATGCTGAACACTTATGTGAAAACAATTTTCTACCAGAACAAGTAGTTCTCCCGAAATCCGGCCAAAACCAGAAAATTATTAAAAGTTAAAGTTTTATTTGTAGTTGATTAGATATCTGATTTAGTGGTAAGAAGAGATACTGAATCCGTGTATGACAATTGAAGTTGATTAGATGCCGGACAAGTAGTTCCGGAATTCGGCCGAAACCGAGAAATTGGCACAAGTGGCAGGAAGTTTTCGTCGAAGGAAATATAACGTATAGGGGTAAACACACATGCTGAATCCAGATCTGAACTTGGTTTTCTCAGATGATTAGCTATTTGGCCTTAATCTGTTTCTGAATTTTAATAGTAACCAGGAGTCTGGCGGAGACTGGATATGGCGAAGACAAGACCCAATTGTCTGGATCAAATTTTGGATGTTTGGGATCCCATCGAAACCTTTGGTCTTGTTCCTTGTGCTTCTAAATGTATCGAAAGAGTGATATACGAACAAGCTGTTTCTCATGCTTTTGCATACATTTGCAGGAGTCAAGCCTTTAATAGTTTTCCTTGTGGGATTTCGCATCATAGGATCAGCAGGTTTTTGATACGATATAATATTGTTCAACCGTTCATATAGATTCAGATAATTAGTAGTAGTAAGTCAAGCAGTAAGTAATCAAAACAGTAAGTATGCAGTAAGGAAACAAAACGGTTGGCGCTTCACGATCCATAACGGGGTACTGTGAACCACTGGTTCATTGTTCCCCATGGCAAGTGGTTCATCGATCCCCTGTGGCATAAGAATTGCTAAAAAATGGCTAAATAAACAAGACCAAAGGTTTCGATGGGATCCCAAAAATTCAATATCTGATCCAGACAACTGGGTCTTGTCTTAGCCAGATCCAGTCTTCGCCAGACTCCTTGAACATTTTTACAATTAAAATTCAGAAACAGATTAAGGCCAAATAGCTAATCCCCTGAGAAAACCAAGTTCAGATTTGGATTCAGCATGTGTGTTTACCCCTATAAGTCATATCTGTTTTGACGAAAACTTCCTGACACTTCTGCCAATTTCCCGGTTCCGGCCGAACTCCAGAACTACTTGTCCGGCGAAAAAAGAAAGCTCAAAGACGAAATCAGGGTATCTTCTTTCCCCAGTAATGAACATCTAATCAACTTCAAATAGAAATTTAGCTTATAACAAATTTTCCGATTCCAGCCGGATTCCGGTCGAACTATATGTCCGGGTAAAATACGATTGTCATACAGGGACTCAGCATCTCTTCTTACCCCTAAATCGCTTATCTAATCAACTAGAAATAAAACTTTGACTTCCAACAGTTTTCCGGTTTTGGCCGGATTCCGGACGAACTACATGTCCGGTTAGAAACTTGTTTTCACATAAGTGTTCAGCATGTCTTCTTGCCCTAAATCTAACATCTAATCAACTCGAAATAAAACTTTTAATTTTGACAAACTTTCCGGTTTGGACCGGATTCCGGTCGAAATACTTGTCCGTCGAGAAAATAGTTTCCACCATCGTCTTCAACATGTCTTCCTACCTCTAAATCGAACATTTAATCAACTTCAAATAAAACTTTTACTTTCAACAAACTTTCCGGTTTGGGCCGGATTCTGGGCGAAATACTTGTCCGTCGAGAATATAGTTTTCACCATCGTCTTCAGCATGTCTTCCTACCCCTAAATCGAACATCTAATCAATTTCAAATAAAACTTTTACTTTCAACAAACTTTCCGGTTTGGGCCGGATTCCGGGCGAAATACTTGTCCGTCGAGAAAATAATTTTCACCATCGTCTTCAGCATGTCTTCCTACCCCTGAATCGAACATCTAATCAACTTCAAATAAAACTTTTACTTTCAACAAACTTTCCGGTTTTGGCCAGATTCCGGGCGAACTACTTGTCCGATGACAAAATGGTTTTCACCATCGTGTTCAGCATGTCTTCTTACCCCATAATCGACTATCACATTAGCTGTTTCAAAATATTTTGTTTGTCCCTTAATTTGAATCCCCTCCCCTACCCCTAAATGTAGAGCTACAAAGCCCATCTACGAACTTGACTGGTCCGACGACCCAACGAACCCTCACACCAAGTTTCATCAAAATATCTCATTCCCTTCGAGAGTTATCGTGCTTACAGACGGACGGACGGACGTACGGACGGACGGACAGACGGACAACTTTTGCGATGTCATAGGTATCCCTCCACTTACGTTTTGGGATCCCAAAAAGTAATAAACGAAACTTAAATCGAAATCCACTGTAATCCACAGTCTTAAAGCTATGATATTATTCCATTACAAACCCAACAATTATCCTGACCTGACCGGTTCTTCACCTTAAAAGTAATCAAATAGCCTGGAACAAAATTTGTACTTTATCGCCCCAAAATACTCTTATTGCCGTCACAAGTGGAGCCTTTGTCCATAGTGAACAGAAATACATCAGAACCTAGAGGTACTAGGGGGCGATACTGGATGAAAAGGAAGAGCAATCACAGCAACAAGAAGTGGATGATATGGCCCTGGTTTATAGTGCTCCGTGGTTCATGGTACCCCGCTCTCCCTAATCTAGTGAGAGTAAACAGTATTTTTCATGAATCGTTATAACTGCTAAAGAAAGTAATTTTTTCTTTAGCATCATGGATACCACTGAAGCTGTTTTGAATTCTGGCGGAAACGGGATCCATTTGATGGCACCTCATCGCCCGGGAAAGTCCCAGACCCAGAACGCCCCTCGGAAGTCCAATGTGTCTCAGGATAAGCATTTGTGTGAAAAATTATCCCATGAAAAACGCTTGAAGTATATTCGTGATGTATATAACCAACTAAATCAAGACGACTGGATGTATCCGAAAGTTGACTCTCTTATAGGCCATTAAATGTCCGTTTGATATTCCAAAAGTAAACTGAGTATCTTTATGTCTGAAGAGAAGATCGATAGTGAAGTACGATGAAGGGAGTTATCGTCATCCGCAAGCGGCAAGAAATGGGAGTGAAATCTTTTTAAAAACTAAAGTGTCGGTCTTTAACACTAAAGAGGTAAACATTGTAAAAAGAATGATACGTGATCATTCGTGATCCTGGATTCGTTTTTAGCTTCACCCTATATTACCTTAAATCACCGCTTGGAGTGAAATAAGGACTTTTGATTATGTTGCACACCCCTTGTGATTATGGTTGAAGACTCTGGTGCTTCCCAGTAAAATCTCCATGGTTTGGCGCTCCACTCAGCTTCCAGATGGCGTTGAATACGTCTGTTGATTCAGCAGCGACAGTATCGTCCTTGACAGTCCTTGATGTTGTTCCACAGGTTCTCGTTCCGGTTCGAGAAGAAGTTGCATCTTGCTCCAGTCCTTGAGTTAACTTTGCAGACTCGTTATGAGTGTCCTCGTGTTATGTGTTGGGTTGGGGGGGGGGGGCAATCTTTAGGAGCTCAGTTTCTGCGTTTGTAGAGAGGAGTTTGTGTGCCTGGATCATGTTTCTGTCTATAGGCTAAAGGGGGGAAGTTCAATTCTCTCAGCAGTTCAGTGTAGGACTTGTTTTCCGTACCGGCGACCAGCTTAAGTTATAAGTGGCTCTTCGTGGAACTGTTCTTTGTGTCTTCTATGCCCTAACTTGAGACTTCTTTCGAATGTTAGTACCTCTGTGTGCTACCAGGGCGTGGAACATTTAAAATGACGCCGGCACGCGGCACAATATTTTTTATTTCAGTTTTTGTTGTACTCAGTTTAGGGCAGAAAGTGGTTGATGATGCTTTTGGCTCTCCTATCGCAGAAACTGTAGCTTGCAAAGAAGATGTTCAGAGAAAGTGTGGGAGGTTGGAAGGACGAGTATTGCTTAGCAATTTAGCAGTTTTGGACTGTTTGCAGGACTACAAGGTAGGCTAACTTGAAGGAATATGGTTGTTTCCATATTTCTATAAGATACAGTATATTTATGCTTATTTGAATGTTGTCTAACAGTCAATAGCTGCCAAGAAAAACTTATAAGGAAATTAATAGTATCATGCAGAATATGTCACTAATTCTGCTTCTTCTTTTAACTTTCCCTGTGTATAGCCTACAAAGCAGTTTTTGATTTCATTTGATGTGCTGAAACCTTGTTTATCCAGCTATGTGCATACATTGGTGGTATCTCTCTTCAGAGTACAGAAAGGTACTTGGGCCCCCACACAAATGACGCCGGTACATATTTTCGGGCATCACACAGTAAGGTATTTGCTAGCGAGGCAACTGCAACTTTCTTTTTAAAATCTAAATCTGCCGTAACTACCACTTGCCGCTTTATTTCGAGCGCACCATTTCTCTTATTTGGAATTGTCAAGGTGCACGAAATGCAACTGGTACACTCGCGGGCCATCGATCAGCCATCATGAAAAAGTAAGTTTTTCCGTGCAGGCACATTATGAGTTTGCGGTATGTCAATTACTTACCAAGAATTTACTTATATAACAAGAGCGGTAAGCTATTTTGGGTATTGTGCACTAATATTTTGTGCCTGTGATGCTACCAATTCTATTTAATAAGCACAATTTTGCATGATATGATGCTCAAGGTAGGAGAAAACTTACTTACCTCCCCTCTCAAATTATTTCTCAAGTCACACTGCAACAGTCGTAAATTTTCAAGAAATGGTGGTGAATTTACACACATTTACACGATTTTCAAATCCATAGTACTGCCTAAATGACAGAAAATACAGAATTTGGAAAGCGCATTACAAGTGTGGCTTCTGATAGATAAGCTACTTTACGATAAGCGAGATTGATCGTAAAGTTGCACGATACTATGTCATTTACCTTACTCTGTTATAGGCTACTTTCAGCTGATCCTAATAAAGTATTTGACAAAAGGCATTGAATTCCATACCCACTTACCCAGATGTGAATCCTTTTAAAATATTTATTACTTGTGTCTACTATTTCCTCTTTTAGAATTTATGTTTTCTGCCATTCACATTATGATTCCTCTTCTTCGATTTTTATCAGCTCAAGATTAAAGCAGACCATGGTCTTTCTACCACATACACAATGATAACTATCCCTACTGTCACTATGAATATTCAAACTCACAAAAGCAATGTCGAACGATGAGCAAATAAAAACAAAAAAAAATTCCTAGGTTTGACATAATTCGGTCTGGACTGAATCTCAGCCAATTATCCGGGACGGCCGTTATGGCACTTAGGGAGCCAGATATCAAAATAATAATTTCCATCTATTGGTCAACACAAATATAAATAATTTAAAACAAGAGCTACGAGCTCATATGGCAATTGTTACAATTAGGCGGTACAAGAAAGCAGATGAGAACATCACAAAATACACCCCTCATTCAAAAATGCGGTTCGGAAATTCAAATAGGATATTTTGTTTCACTCAATTCTGAGCAGTTCCGGCATCGTCTCGGATTATCTGTAGCAAATGCGCATGACTGTTCAAACTTTCAAGTTTCAGGCCAATAAATCCATCTCCCTCTACGGTGGCCGTATCTGGTTCGGACCAACAAATTTATCATCTAAAGCATCTTCTTTTATACCATCTATCAAGTTTCAGTCGAATCTGAGCATTTTTAGAAAATTCCGGTACCCACCCCCCCACCTTGGCCGAATCCCGTCCGGACACCAAATAACAAACCTAGGCTGCATACACTCGGCACTGTCGAGCTTGCATCTCGTTCGGTCCATCCGTTTCGTTTTTGTGCATGTCAAAAGTCCCCCCCCCAATTCCCCCAAGCGTGGTCGCATATAGTTGAACACATGTTTTACACGTCTAGGTCATCAATTCCTATCACCCATTAAGTTTCACTCGAATCGGGCCAGAAGAAGTCAAAAGAAAGTCAAAGAGAAGTCAATTTCCATATTTCCATTCCCTCGCTCCATCAAAAATGCTCGGATATAGGAACGGAAGTTTCTGGGGGTATGTTGTGTGATGTTCTTAAATCAATTAAATTGGGTCACTAATGTGCCTGCAACGTTTTTTTGTCTTAGTACATCTGGAACTGTTCTAACTCGTGACTACCGGAATTCCAGAAAAAACCCTCCAACTCCCCCCACAGAGCCCCCCAAAAATTTACTCCGTCAATTTCGTATCTAGGCCTAATGCTTGTTCTCTCCATTAAGTTCCGTCCCATCCCTCTGCTTTAAGCGTTTCTTGAGTTTTCAGATCCCCCCCCCATTCCCCCCACAGGTCAGTATGCACCTCAGTCAGTATGCCGAACTCGTGGGATCGCTAGAGATCCGGACCCCCCCCCCCCCCAACTCCCCCCACAGTGCCCGGATCCGGTCCGGTGATGTCAATGACGTATCTAGGACTTGTGCTTGTTCTTCCCCACCAAGTTGCATCCCGATCCCTCCACTCTAAGCGTTTCTCAAGATTTCCGGTTCCCTCCCCCAGATCCCCCCAATGTCCATCAGATCCGGCCCAGATTTGAAATATCAACTTTCATCAAGATCCGATCGCCCGTTCGCAAGTAAAAATACCTACATTTTGGCTTCCCCCTCCCTCCACTGCCCCCCCCCCCCCCCGAGATGCTCGGATCAGGGAAGTGACTATTTTTTATATAATCTGGTCGGGTCCCCGACATGCGTGCCAATTTTCGTCGTCCTAGCACATCAGGAAGCATCGAACTCGAGGGATCACTAGAAATTAGAAACTAGAACCCCCTCCAACTACCCCCCCCCCCATGTCACCGGATCCGGTCTGGATTTAAAATGGAACGTCTAAGACACGAGTTCCTTCCATATCCCAAGTTTCATTAAGATCCGATCACCCGTTCGTAAGCTAAAAATATCTAATTTTTCCTAATTTTTCCGGATTCCCCCTCCCTTCACTCCCCTACAGATGGTCGGATCGGGGAAGCGACTATTTCTTATTTAATCTGGTCCGGTCCCTGATACGCCTGCCAAGTTTCATCGTCCTAGCTTATCTGGAAGTGCCCGAACTATCAAAACCGGGACCGACAGACCAACTGACGGACATAAATTACAATCGCTATATGGCACTTGGCAGAAGGGCAAGTGCCATAATAACAAGATCAGTGTGGTACTCCTGAAGACATAAAAAAGAATAATCTATTAAGTCTTATACTTCTTTGCTAATCAAACCTTGGAAAATTTTGTCATCTGGAAAAATTGACCTTCTGCATGCATGTTTTCTCGAGCCAAAACAGCAACCTGGCAATCAAGTTCAAATCTAAATAAACTGGTGGCTTCCGATCAGTAAGAGAAGGTAAACATAATGTGTGGATTAGGTCTTTAAAACACTATTTTCAATAGTTGCAGGAACTTTTTTTTATTTTATCTTTCACCTGTTTGATAGCGTTCTAACCGACAGACTCCTCCATAAAAATGTCTACACCCTGTGGCTAGAATTTTCAAACCAAAAGTTGAAAGAAGAAGGTTTTTTTAATTCAACTAATTTATTTAAACTCAATCTTCTCACTTTACCTGTGTGCCAACAAATCTTGCTGAAACATTTCATTTGACTGATTTGTAATAAGCAAGAAATAAAACCAAGGCAAACCTGTAGAAAAATTTAGAGAGGTGTCGAAATAAGCATACCTCTATTATACCTCTATTTGTTCATTACATTTGCTTTTATTTATGCCACTACTTGAATATCCGTAGCTTTGAAGAGAGTGGTGGCATACAGGTTGCATGGAGTAATGCGCTAAGAGGCCTATGCTCTCTCTTCGGAAGTACAGTAAGCTTATATGAGCTGTACATTCTCCGGTGGATTTATTATCTATTCTTGGTATTGTCTAGGTTAGATCTGTTTCCATTTTTTTTCTAGGTAACGGGATATTTAGAGGGAAGGCTGAAAGACTAATGTCCAGTGGCAAAAGTAGCCCATTTCCATGGGGGGGGGGGGCAAGCCCAGATTTACCGAGAAGACTTGGCAATTTACCAACGAAATGTATCATAGAACCACTGTGACAATAAATTGTAATATATCAGTTGAGATGGTTTTTGTAATGAAAATTTGTGAATTGTATTTCACTCCCTCGCATTAGTGTTTGCCACACCATTCAGTCAGTGTCTAGCAAACTAGAAAAGTTGCGATGGAAACTTTACTAATTAATGATTTTTGGTGCTATCTTTTTCCCTTGCAGACTTCACAACTTTTTTTTTTATGGAACTTGCAGCCTTTGGCTCTAAGGGCTATATAGCAATGATAAAGTATGTTTGCTGTCGATCTGTTCCTCTGTTGGTCTGCCCAACTTTGTCTAGTTTGTAAGCTAGTCCTGACTACCAGATAAGCTAGGACAATAAAACTTGGCAGACCATCTAAATTACCCGACCTAATACTCTAGAAATCTTCCCTTTTTATGGCACTTGAGCTTACTCAAGTGCCATATAGCGATTGTTATTTCTGTCCGTCAGTCGGTCTGTCGGTCTGTCGGTCTGTCGGTCCCGGTTTTGCTAGTTCGGGCACTTCCAGATAAGCTAGGACGATGAAACTTGGCAGGCATATCAGGAACTGGACCAGATTAAATTAGAAATTGTCGCTTCCTCGATCCGACCATCTGGAGGGGAGTGGAGGGAGGGGGAATCCGGAAAAAATAGGAAAAATGAAATATTTTTAGCTTACGAACGGGTGATCGGATCTTAATGAAACTTGATATATGGAAGGACTTCGTGTCTCAGACCCTCCATTTTAAATCCAGACCGGATCCGGTGACACTGGGGGGAGTTGGAGGGGGAAACCGGAAATCTTGGAAAACACTTAGAGTGAAGGAATCCGGATGAAACTTGGTGGAAAGAACAAGCAGAAGTCCTAGATACGTGATGGATATAACCGGAACGGATCCGCTCACTTTGGGGGAGTTGGGGGGGGGGGGAGAAGTCCGAATTTTTAGTGATCCCACGAGTTTGGTGCTTCCTGATGTGCTGGGACGCTGAAAATTGGCAGGCACGTCAGGGACCCGACCAGATTAAATGGGAAATAGTCATTTCCCCGATCCGACCATCTGGGAGGGGGAGTGGAGGGAGGGGGAAGCCAAAATGTGTGGTATTTTTATCTAGCGAACGAGTCATCGGATCTTGATGAAATTTTATATTTAGGATGACCTCGTGTCTCAGACGTCCCACTATAAATCCAGACCGGATCCGATGACACTGGGGGGAGTTGGAGGAGGGAACCGGAAATCTTGAGAAACGCTTAGAGTGGAGGGATCGGGATGAAACTTGGTGGGAAGAACAAGCACAAGTCCTAGATACGTCATTGATATAAGCGGACCAGATCCGGGCACTCTGGGGGAGTTGGGGGGGGGGGGGGGGGGCGGTCCGGATTTCTAGCGATCCCGCGAGTTCGGCATACTTCCTTATGTGCTAGGGCGATGAAACTTGGCAGGTATGTCAGGGACCCGAACAGGTTCACTTGAGAACAGCCGTTTCTCCAATCCGACCATACTGGGGGGAGTGGATGGATGGGGAGTCCGGAATCTATTGGCGTGTATAACTTTTGAACGGGTGATCGGATCTTGATGAAATTTTAGATTTAGGATGACCTCGTGTTTCAGACGTCCCACTATAAATCCGGACCGGATCCGATGACACTGGGGGGAGTTGGAAGAGGGAACCGGAAATCTTGAGAAACGCTTAGAGTGGAGGGATCGGGATGAAACTTGGTGGAAGAACAAGCACAAGTCCTAGATACGTCATTGATATGAGCGGACCAGATCCGGGCACTCTGGGGGAGTTGGGGGGGGGGGGTCCGGATTTCTAGCGATCCCGCGAGTTCGGCATACTTCCTGATGTGCTAGGGCGATGAAACTTGGCAGGTATGTCAGGGACCCGAACAGGTTCACTTGAGAACAGCCGTTTCCCCGATCCGACCATAGTGGGGGGAGTGGATGGATGGGGAGTCCGGAATCTAGTGGCGTGTGTAACTTTTGAACGGGTGATCGGATTTGAATGAAACTTGTATGGTGGGAAGAGCTATCGCCTCGGATGATCATTGTTAAGTCCGGGTCGGGTCGGGTTATATCTGTGGGGATGGGGGGGGGGGGGACCCGAAAACTCAAGAAACGCTTAAAGCAGAGGGATTGGGACGGAATTTAATGGAGAGAACAAGCATTAGGCCTAGATCCGAATTTGACGGAGCCAGATCGTTTCGGGGCTCTGTGGGGGGGGGGGTAGAGGGGGTTTCCTGGAATACTGGTAGTCGGGGGTTAGAATAGTTCCAGAAGTACTAAGACAATGAAACTTTGCAGGCATATTAGCGACCCGACATAATTGACTTATTTATTTAAACTAGGATACGACCAACTAGGGTCAAACAAATGGGTGATTAGAGTCGATGGCCTCGACATGTAAAAGATGCGTTCGAACAAATGCGACCACGGTTGGGGGAACTGGGGGGGGGGGGGGGACTTTTGACATGCACAAAAACCAAACGAATGGCCCGAATGAGATGCAAGTTCGACAGTGCCGAGTTTATGCGGCCTAGATTTGTTCTTTGGCGTCCGGGCCGGATGCGGCCAAGGTAGGGGGGGTACTGGAAACTTACAGATAGGCTATGCTCCAATTTCAGTGAAACTTTATGGACAGGAAGAGGGAATTAGGAGATATGACGTTTATGTTTTCAAGTCCTGTTCGGCCACAGTGGCGGGAATTGGAGGGAGATTGCCGGAAACTTTGAGGCTCGCATAGGAGTCAAACGAGTGCATCAGTTTAAATGAAACATAGAACTTAGAGAGAGCATATACCCTAGATGACATATTTTGGGCAAGGATCCGGATCCGACAACGTTGGTGGGGGGAGGGGGTACCAGAATTTTCCAAAAATGCTCAGACTCGACCGAAACTTTAGCGGTGGTATAAAAGAAGATACTTTAGATGATCCATGTTTTAGTCCGAACCAGATTCGGCCACGGTAAGGTGAGATGGAGGGAGTACCGGAAATATTGTAGCACGTCTAGGGATCAAACTAGTGGATTTATTAGGCTGAAACTTGGAAGTTTGAACAGTCATGTGCATTTGATAATCGAGACGATGCCGGAACTGCTTAGAAGTGAGTGAAACAAACTATCCTACTTCTATTTCCAAACCGCATTTTTGGATGGCGGGTGTATTTTATCACGTTCTCATCTACTTTCTTGTACTGCCTACTCGTAACAAGTGCCATATGAGCTCGTAGCTCTTGTTGATCATTGGAGGGGTGGGGAGTGGATGAGTTGAGAGGACTCTGGGGTCTTGTGACATAAATGTAAGTCGCGAATGGGCAATACTATTTTACTCAAACTTGATGGCTTATAGGAACAGATGTCCCAAATTTGCTGCTTATATTTGCGAGCCAGACCTAACATCGTTGAGGGGATTTTGAAGGGGGGGGGGGGGGCTGGTTACGAATATATTGGGACACGCCTCACAAACCCAACGGAAAGAAGGGTTGGTATCCTGCGTGTGCTCCGATTCGAGATAAAATTGTAAAAGATGTGCCAATTATCCCCATATGACAACGATGGGGGAGATCCAGGAAGTTATCTAACACATAGAGCGATCGAACGGATGGTGGAACGAAACTTAGAAGGTAAATGATTCATGGGCCCGAGATAAGTAGTTTGAGACTCGAACCGGACTCGACGTCTGTGGAGTGAGGGTGGGTCTGGGTCTTGGTCTGGGCGTATAGGGAAGGGATTTTTCGGGAGTGCTCTACTTCGAGCGATACTTGACGTACGGTAGGAGCATACGTGTGCAGCCAGATCAACCAGGAAGTGCAGTTTGTAAGAACAAAAAGACAAATCACCCAAGAACAAAACAGGTTTGGCGGTGGGGGCAATTTACCGACAGGGAATTATTGGAACGGAATGGTGTTTGTCGGTGATTCCCCCCCCCCCGAAAAATTTTATAGATTTACCGACGAGAGTTTAAGATCACCACATCACCGACAAGGAGTTTCACGATTTCACAATTACTAGACTTATACCAACAATTTTTTTTTTTTGCAATCGATTTCAGCAGGAAACGTAACGAACAAGACAAAAGGTTTTGATGGGATCCCACAAATCTAATATTTGATCCAGACAATTGGGTCTTGTCTTCGACAGATCCAGTCTTCGCCAGGCTAATCATCAGAGAAAACCAAGTTCAGATGTACCTCTAGAAGCCGCATCTATTTTGACATACTGACCGAAACTACTTGTGCCAAATTTCTGGTTTCGGCCGAACTCCGAGCGAACTAATTCTCCAGCAAAACAAAAAATATTGAGAAACAAACTTAGCGTATCTCCTTATCTGTATAAAGAACATCTAATCAACTTCAAATAAAATTTTAACTTATAAAAAAAAATTCGGTTACAACCGAATTCCGGATGAATAATATATCTGGGTACAAAATATTTGTCATATACAGATTCAGCGTCTCTTCTTACCCCTAAGTCTGTCATCTAATCAACTTCAAATAAAACGTTTGCTTTTAACAACTTTTCCGGTTTTGGCCGGATTCCGGGTGAACTAGTTGTCCTGGTAGAAAATGCTTTTCTTGTAAGTGTTCAGCATGTCTTCTTACCCCCAAATCGAACATAAAATAATCAACTTCAGATGAAACTTTTACTTTGAACCAACTTTCCGGTTTTCGCCGGATTCCGAACGAACTACTTGTCCGGCGAGAAAATGGTTTAACCATAGTGTTCTTCTTACTCCATAATTGACTATCACATTAGCTATTTTCTCGAGTAACACTTCAACAGTCGTCAATTTTCAAGAATTAGTGGTGAAACCCCAAAACGTACGGCTACAAAGCCCATCTACTAACTTGACCTTACCATTGCCCCAAAGAAACCTCGCACCAAGTTTCATCAAAATGGCTCATTCCCTTCCAGAGTTATCGTGCTAACATACGGACAAATTTTGCGATATCCCTCCACTTACGTTTTGGGATCCCAAAAAGAGAACCCGTTTTACCAGCAAGACTTTTACCTGTCTCCGGATCTAGAAGGGAAAAGAAACGAAAAGAGAATAACTATTTACCTGTCTCCGCATCGACGAGGGAAAAGAAACGAAAAGAGAATAACGATTTGCCGACAAACCTTGATACGGTAATCGGCTTGATTTCCGGACAGAGCTTTTTTCGGTAGGCTACTAGAAACGGAACTAAAAAATAGGATTCATCGGTGCTTATTGGTTATCGACAAGATTTTTTCCGGTGACCGCATCGGTGAGTCCCAGCAAACGAAACGAGGGATCTGGATTTGGCGATAAAGTTCTTATCTTCGGCTTTTCCGATGAGGCTTTCGTTGGTACCAGGAACGGAATGAGCGCTGGGTTTGGTAGTGCTCCTGTTTTACCGACAAGGCTTTTCCTATCACTGGAGTGCAGCAGGATCACCGAAATGTGGGTCCTTCATTGGGCTAACCAACAACCGACTAACACACGAAACAGGGAAAGCTACCGATTTTAGCGACATAGCTCTGATCGGCACCAGAAATAGAATTCGAACTGGCTCCATACCGACAAATACTACCGATTTACTGACAAGAACTCCTGCCCCCCCCCCCTAGTTTACCACTAGTCATGCCCAGAAAAAGTGAAGTCTTGAGTATGCAAAAATCATTTTACTAGTTCTGGAATAATCTAGTCAGGCCATAACGATGAATATTGTACTATGGTAGAGCATTTTAGTGAACTTGAATATTTCTTTCTAGAAAGAAGAAGAAGCAGATTTAAGTGAGCCCTGTCACAATGTAAGTATATGTAATAACTATCTGCCGCTACTTTGAAAGATACAGCAAAGTTTAACTGGAAAGCCGGATTGTTTTGTGTCTTGTATTTGCATATACTACAGATGTTATTTTGCGGATATTTGTGTGCCACGCACTTTTGACTGTTGTGATGAACAGAAGTGGGTGCCACACATTCGACCCACCAGTTGAAATTCCCAGGAACGGCCTTTTTTCTGTATTTTCAGATGTCCAGTAAAAAACAAGATATAGTTTCAATAAATACGCTTCCGTCCTTACCGTTATGTACTAGAAGGATCCTCTGTTTGACATCCATCTGTTTGATAAATTAGTAAATATTATTATTAGGACTTTTGATATCTTCATAGTGGCTAAAGTATTCCTTCAGCTCAAGTTGACTGCAAACAATGTTTGGTGTAGCTAAAAGGATTGCAACAGAAATTTGATTTGCTGACGTGTCTACTCGTCTTGTCAGAGATCCTGTTCAGACCATAGGTAACAATCAAAGTTAGTAGTTGAATATTTCCCTTGTCTTGAGGCACATTATACACCAAGATTGTCCTTTTTTAGTATCTGTGGAACTTCAAGTATAACTTAACCAGAGATGATCGCTTTCATGAAGCTGCTCAATCTTCCTGTAAAGAAGACCTTGATGAGATGGAGAGATCTAAAATTTGCTTCCAGAATAAAAAGGACGAATTTCTAGAGTGTGCCATAGAAAACAGAGAAAATGTCAAAAGTGCTGTTTGCAAGGATTTCCTGTTCAGAATGGCTACAATCCTGTTCAGCAATTACAAGTATATTCAAAGGTTTGCTGATGTCTGCAAAAGTGATATAGACAGATTACAGTGTGGAAGAGTTGACCCCAACGAGGTAAGGATATTTAGTCTTAGTTTTAAAGTTTGTGGTCGTTTAACCTACCTACCTAAGCTGAAAACTGGCTAAGAACCTGATCTGAGCTAAATAAAATAGTTAGTTGCTATAATGAGCAACTGAGGAATTGTTTTAAAATTGTTCACAACAGTCTTCAAAAATACATCGGCCATTGGGTAGCCGTCTCGAAAAGATCCCTATCGTTTGCAACAGTCGTTGCAGTCGATGCCTGAGATGGCTAATACGCCAATAATAATCCCTAGTTAACCTGCGTCTGGTAGGGATGATTTCGTCTTGAGAGTTGGCAAAGAGCTGTACTTTAGGTATCAAAATTTGTAAGCCTTACTTTAGCAATTGTACATGTATAAGTATATACATTTGTATGCCTTACTTCAGCAATTGTACATTTACAATGTTACCTATTTAATTTTAAATACTTTACTACAGATTTTAAAAGTTATCCAGTATTGCAGGGCGTCCCTCCCCCCCAATGTTGTCGGCCAGTCGGTAAAAATAACCGAACCGGCGCGAAGCGCCGCGATTTTTCGTCAAAACAGTTGATTTTTTTCATGAAAACAGTCGTTTTTTCTGAAATTCAGTTGATTTTTTGCCAAAACAGTATTTTTTCTGAAAGTCAGTCGGCTTTTTATGGCATTTGCCCTTCGGCCAAGTGCCATATAGCGATCGCAATTTCTGTCCGTCCGTCTGTCTGTCTGTCGGTCGGTCTGTCCAGGTTTTGCTGGTTCGGGCACTTAAGCTAGGACAATGAAACTTGTCAGGCATATCAAGGACCCCAAATAATTAAGTTGGAAATAGTCACTTCCCCGATCCGAGCATCGTGGGGGGAGTGGAAGGACGGGGAACCCGGAATCTTGATTTATTAATAACTTTTGAACGGGTGATCTGATCTTTGTGAAACTTGATATCTGGAAAGATCTCGTGCCTCAGACGACCAAATTAAAATCTGGACCGGATCCAGTTACTTTTTGGGGGAGCTCGAGGGGGCAACCGGAAATCTTGGGAAACGCTATGATTGGAGGGATCGGGATGAAACTTTGTGTGAAGACACCAAGCAAACAATAGATTCATCATTGACATAACCGAACTGGATTCGAACACTGTGGGAGGAGTTGGGGGGGGGGGGGGAGGGTCCGAAGTCTGGTGATTCCGCGAGTGTGGTACTTCCTGATGTACTAAGATGATGAAACTGGGCTGGCGTATCAAGGACTCGAACAAAGTGATTTGAGAATAGTCGTTTGCATGATGAGACCATCGTGGGGGAGTGGAGAAATGTGGAATCCGGAATCTAGTGGCATTCATAACTTTTGAACGGGCTATCCGATTTGAATGAAACTTCACAAGTGGAAAGAAGTGTCGTATCCGATGTTCCATGTCAAGTACGGACCGGATCCGATCCTTGTGGGGGGAGTCGAAGGGGGCACCGGAGTTTTCGTGAAACGCTTAGCGTCGAGGGATCTGGATGGAATTTAGTGGGAATAACAAACATAAGCCCTAGATACGTTCTTGAGAGAGCTAGACCATATCGGGGCTCTTTGGGGGGAGTTGGAGGGGGTTTCCCAGAATTCCGGAGATCGCGAGTTAGGATACTTTCAGATGTGGTAAGAACGATGAAACTTTGCAGGCATATTAGTGACCCAACCAAATAGACTTACGGACCTGACACAATGCACTAGGAAAACTTCTGTTTCTTGATCCGACCATTTTCGGTGGAGTTAAGGGGAGGGGAATCCGGAAATTACTGATTTGTGTAGGTTGCGAACGGGTGGTCCGATTCGAGTAAAAATTTTCTGGTGATAGGAACTAATGACCTAGACAGGCAAGACGCGTCTCCGAACCACATGTTTGTGTTTTGCGATTCAGACGGGATCCGGCCAGGGTAGGAGGACGATGAACCGGAAACCGGAAATTTGCTGATATGCTTCGATTGGACTCAAACTTGAAGGACGAGAAGAGGATCGATGTCAGAGATACGACGTTTATGTTTCCTAGTCGTATTTGGCCACAGTGTGGGGAGTTGGAGGGGGAGTCCCGGAAATTTTGTGGCTCGCATAGGGGTCAAACGAGTGGAGGGACTTCAATGAAACTTGAAGAGTAGAGATACGATGTTCCCTAGATGACAAAGTTTAGGTACGGACCGGATCTGAACACGGGGGGAGTACCTTAGTTTCGCGGATAATGCTCAGACTCAAGCGAAACTTGATAGCCGGTAAGAGAAGATGCTTTAGATCAGTTTATGAGTCTGGAACATATTCGGCCGTGGTAGGGGTAGTTTGAGGGGTACAAGTACCGGAAATATTGTGCCCTGACATTTGCTCTAGATGATCCGAGGCGATGCTGCGAATGTTCATCCTCGAGTGAAACTAGATATCCTATTTCTAGGTCCGATCCTAGGAGGTTGAAGGGGACATTTTCTGACGTTCTCTTCTGCTTCCTTGCAACACCTACTCGTAACAAGTGCCATATGAGCTCGTAGCTCTTGTTTTCAGAACTGTCGTTTTTTTCTGCAAAAGCAGTCAGTAAAAATTACCAGCCAGTCGGTAAATGCCTTTGCCCCCCCCCCCCCCGGGTAGTAACGCCGCTGCCTGCGGGAACCTCTTAGAGTAATCGCCGTAGGCCTACTTAACCCATGTCGTCGTATGGAAGTCGTAATTCAGGCGTTTCGTCATTATAACTCGCTAAAGTCGTCAGTATAAGATGGAAGGTGGTGAGAATTCAAAGCACAACCCACAGTACATCCAGTTCTATTCCAGCATTCAAGAAACTAAAATAATATAACGAAGAGAAAGTAAATTTTTTTTGGTTGGGTATAGGAGATATGATTTTCCACTGCGTAGGATCGACTGTGACATATTAGCCCGTAGAAATTGTAGACGCAGTTTCGATTTGTGCGGCGTCATCTGTGTCAAACTAAGTGCGGCCGCACTCTTGGTGGGATGATATAACTCTTATACCGAAAACAAGTTAAGATACTTCAGTTCGTTGTACTTTTTTAACTGTTAGATTCAAGTGATTACATATGAAACCTGTCAGATGCCGAGGGTTTAAGATTGTGTCGGGATTAAGAAAGATTACAAAGCCGTTCAAAGCCGGCAGTTCAAGTAAGTAAGTAATTTATTTCTGACCCGCCATTTGGAAAGCGGAGTATGTAAAATAAAACGAAAGAATTAAATAAAACACAACAAATACAATATTCAGTTTTTCGTTCATCGGCCAGAAAAGAATGTAGAATATCATGTCCTGGCTGGGCCTTGTTGTCCATGATTTTTGGCAGAGCTGACGACATTTCTAAAACTGTCACTCGTCCCCCTTTGCTTTGATGAGAAACATGGAGAACTTGCA
Organism: Branchinecta lynchi; assembly: GCA_023053575.1. Taxonomy (NCBI): domain Eukaryota; kingdom Metazoa; phylum Arthropoda; class Branchiopoda; order Anostraca; family Branchinectidae; genus Branchinecta; species Branchinecta lynchi. Next base: position 16,116,233 of record JAKZAP010000007.1, read on the forward strand.
TAATAGATATTTCTGGATGCTAGGGAGCGATAAGCCGGTGTAATAAATGGGAGCCTGATCAGCCTCGCAGCGAAACACGGAACACGTAAGAACCAGTGTAGTGTCATCTAGCGTCGATAAATATTACGTTGGAAGTTCGAAATCTCAGAAATGAGAATAGATAGGAGTGGGAGGTAGAGTGAACCAGTAATATCGGTATTATTGGTGTTCTTTATTATTATTAATTTAACCCCGTACAAGGCGGAGTTACAAAAAGGAAAGACAAAAGAAGAAACAACAAAAATAAGTACAAAAAAACAATGATTCAGGACTAGCCTAGATAAACTTAATCAGTAGAACATTAGGCGGGTAGCGCATTATGTTTGTGTCAGTAATTCCAGATCTACATCGGAATTTGAATGCTACGGTGGTAACTTTTTAAGCTAAGCACTCTTTAACCGCTTTTTGTTTTGCTTGCAGCATAAAGGCGTCCACCAAGGTTTCACCATTGAATGCTTGTCAAACCATGTGAAAGATCTCTCTACCGACTGTCACCTAGAAACGCTTCGCATCGCTGAGATGCAAGCTGACGACTATCATCTCGACAGGCCTCTTTTTTTCGCGTGCAGGGATGATCGGGAAAAATTCTGCCGATATATAACAGCAGGTTTGTGTTACTGTTTATCAGTTGATCTACACCGTCAGAAGTTTGATAACAGATAACACATGTCTGCGCATCCTGGTGTTAAACCTTGTGCTAATGGACATGTTAAGATTCTTATAGGTTAAGTTGTATGTGACTGAACACTTAAAAGGTTCATATTAGAAGTTTTGTCTCGAAGCATAACACTGAAAAGGGTCATAGCAGATGTATTATGGTAACAGTAGATTGATATCACCTTTATTCTTTTCGAACTGTCATGTGAAGAACCAAATTTGTCGAAATCGTCAGTATATACAAATGTAAACACAAATAAAGGTTAAAAAATTTCACGAAAGACTGTACAAACGTCTTTTCTTACCGTACATGGTAACATTTTAGCTATTGGATTGCCACAGATGCCGCTCTTGCAGGTCTTTCGCGAGCAGTCTCAAATGGTGGCGGGAGCGCATTTTATTACCAGAAGTCATGAACAGTTCCAACCTACAGGACTCAACGGACTTGAGTTCAAATTTCTGGAGGAGCTCGTTATTTGTTGTTATTGTTATGTGTTATTTGTTATCAAACTTCTGACAATGTAGTAACGATTAGCATATCTTGAACATTCCTGCTCATATCCTGTTCTCATTCGGAAGTATTCTGGCCGAAGCACGAATACTCTAGGAACTAGGAACGTCATTCGCTACTAGGAACTTGCTAGAAGATGTTAACATTTCTGTTTGTTTCTCGACACGAATGAAACACGAATTTCTGAGCCTGAGCGGAACCGAAATATCACACATGCAAAATGGAACATGAAGCCTCTGCTTCTAGCTTGATGAAGTTTGAGCAACTACCCATGGTGTGGCAGCAAGGGTACCAGCGCAGTTTATGTCAAACTTTTTTGGGAAAAATAGTGTGCAGAAGAGTTATGCTTATTTGAATGTCGTCCAACAGTGAACGATCGCCGAAGAAATTTTAGGGCAAATTTTACTGTAAAATACTTGCAAAAATACCCTGTTTAGTCATGTTATACTATATTTTTGAAAATTTTGCAGTCTGTCTGTCAGCTGTCTGTTAACTGCCACCTGCTGTTCCTTTCGCAGTTTGAATCTTTTGCTGTGGAATGTATCTTCAACAGAGAAGATGGCAGTTAAATCATTTTTAATAAGTTTATTTTTCTAGATTTTGAACTTCAAGTTTGTGCCAGGACAACCCTGACATAGTTAGCTATTAGCTGATACCGAAATTGAAATTTTCTTGCCATTTGACTGTTTTATAAGCAAGTAACAAAACCAGGGTAGTGAAACAGTTACAGAAGTGTTCAAATAAGCACACCTCTACTGTTCAAAAGAAAACTACACTCATACAGGACAGCCAATGTCCCATTTACCCCCTCTATTGAACCGAACTAACAACGAGATTGTTGGATGCGCGGAGCTGGCTTTGTTTGAAGTCCAGCTCACGGTAATGAAAGGCGTGTGAACGGGATGCTTTTAAAAGCTCTGTTTATTTGTATTTAATGCTTGAATTATACTTTTTTCATTTTGCCGATCCACTGGTCCGTTGAATGTGGTTAACCAATGATCATCACAGCGGTGATCGAGTGACCGAAAAAGCCGCCGATGGGTTTGTTTTTCCTGCGGCTGGCAGTTTTTCTTTTGACCAATAGGTCGCCCTTCCCCGGCCTGCCAAGAGCTGGTCAAGGATGATCTATCTGGACAAGAAGTGGAAAGTTTAAAAAGTATTCGTGTGGTGCCGGTCTCTTTGTCAAGCGCCTAATGTACGAATTGGCCCCTGACACGTTGCATATGTAATCACTTGAATCTAGAAAATCAAATCTGTGGGTTGTGCTCGATTCTGCAAACCTCGTACCATTACGAAGGATTTTTGTTGTTGTCTTATGTTACTTTAGTTTCTAGATTCTTGTGAATACAAATGCAACATGTCAGGTGCCGATACGTACTTCAACTAGCTGTAAGTGAATATTGTTTTACGCCCTTTTTGGAGCATAATTGCGCAAGTAAAGGAAAAGAGGAATGTCTGAATCCGTTAAAGGACCAGTTTTACCTATAATACTAACGCAACCTACTTCATTAATCACTCCATATATCTCTAAACCCGGAGACCCCAATTTCGTACGGTACAGTCTAAGCCCCCCCCCCCCCCCCCGCCCATGAAACCACGCTGATTTTCTCACTTGCCGTGGTTTGCTACCTTCGATGTGTATCACGCTGTCGACGGTTGTCTGTCCATCGGAAAAACCGGTTATGTAAATTGTTTCCCTGTTCTCGCTACAAGTCATCGGGTCTCGGAAAAGTCTTAAAACAGACAAAACCGTGGGCTATTAGTTAACAGCACAACCTAGTTTTAAAGTAAATATTTTAAAATACTGTAAGTTGAAGAGTAAGTAGTGCGAGGGGTCCTTTAAAGATTCATTCGTATTTGACTATATTTTTTCCATTTTTCTCCCCAGCAGAAACCATCACAATGGACCCTCTTGTGGTCGTATTTGTGTGGCCTAGCCTATATGCTATCATTTTAGGTGACGGTCGTGTCTACAAATGTCTGATGAAACACAAGCTTGACCCGACAATGTCTAGTAGCTGCCAGGAGCAACTTACTCGCCGTCAGAAGATCATCAGTCAGGACTTTAAAGCAAGCAAGGGGCTAGTGAAGCATTGCCAGAAAGACCTATCGGAGAACAACTGCGATCCTGGAAAATCAAAGTATAAGACGTTTCAGCTCTCAAAGATTCTCCTATGCTTGGAAAATGCCATGCATGAAGGTACTGATTTGTTTAGCCTAAAGTGGCAGTACTCGCCTTTTCATCCTATTTTCGAGTCAACTGGCGGTCCCGACTAAAATTGCGTCGCTTATTTTCCACAGTTTGCTTTAAGTCGCCGTACCGGAATTCCCTCGTTAAGTGATCCTGGCAACCTTACACGACGGGAAGACAAGTTTTGCTAATTTTGTATAATGGAACAGAACAGTATACTGTTATATTATACTACATAATCAGGGGGGGGGGGGGGGGGGGGTCAATCCGCCCCCCGAAACATTCGAAAATAATAACTTTTATTGGCTTCAGCCTCTGATCTATGTCTTTTTTGTACTTTTTGATCCGACCCGCGGAGACCCCCCTCCCACCCGAAATACATTCCTTTATATGGTTCTGTATACAGTGATATATTTATTTTCATTTTACCTTTCTGGGATCCCAAAACGTAAGTGGGGGGATACCTATGACATTGCAAAAGTTGTCCGTCTTTTCGCACGATAACTCTCGAAGGTGTTGAGATATTCGATCAAACTTGGCATGAGGACTCCTTAGCTCAAAGTTCAGGTCAAGTTAGAAGATGGGCTATGTAGCTCTATATTTAGGGGTGGGGGAGGGGTTTGAAATTAAGGGGAACAACAAATATTTTTTTAAAGCTAATGAAATAGTAGAATTAGGGGTAAGGAGACATGATGAATCCTAATATGAAATTTCTTGTCTCGCCGGACAAATAGTTCACCCGGAATCCGGCGAAAACCGGAAAAATTGTGAAAATTGAAAGTTTAATATCAAGTTGATTCGAGGTTCAATTTAGGGGCAATAAAACGTGCCGAGTCCGAATAGGAAAATTATTTTCTCTCCGGACAATCGGGACAATTAGTTCGGCCGGAATCCGGCAAAACCCGGAGAATTCGTTTAAAGTAAAGGTTTTATTTAAATTTGATAAAATGTTCCATTTGCGGGTAAGAAGACATGCTGAATTCGCATATTACAATCATTTTCTCACCGGACATATATAGATCGCTCGGAATCCGGCTGAAACCGGAAAATTTGTTAAAAGTAAAAGTTTAATCTGAAGTTGATTAGAGGTTGGATGTAGGGGTAAGGAGACATGCTGAATTCGTTTTTGAGCCCTTTTTTCGCCGGAGAAGTAGTTTTGGAATTCTGCCGTATCCGGAAAATTGGCAGAAGTAAGGCAGGAAGTTTCGATTTGCTTCGTCAAAATAGACATGACTTAAAGGGGTAATCACATATGCTGAATCCATGTCTGAACTTGGTTTTCTCATATGATTAGCTATTTGGCCTTAATCTGTTCCTAAATTTTTATAGTAAATGTGTTCAAGGAGTCTGGTGAAGACTGGACCTGGCGAAGAAAAGACCCAATTGTCTGGATCAAATTTTAACTTACTTTTGGGATCCCGTCGAAACCTTTGGTCTTGTTTTCTCAATGACGTCAATATTTCAAGCATTTAAAATTTTCGTTTAATGTCATTTTCTCTGGTATAAAGTTATTACTTATTCTATTCCCCACATCTCCTCAATCACCACCTCTCTCAACTGTTCAAAACACATTTATTTTTCAGATGCAAACAACGGAAGCATGCGCTAAAAAGAGAAGAATACCTAATTACTGTGAAATAACCCGGCACATCCCTTTGATAGGGTTCCCTTCGCCCATAGGTACTCAAGATAAGACACACATTTACTGATCTCCGTATAAAATAATGGCAAACGATTTACTGAGAAGGTTGCTGAGAAACAGCCAGTGGACCCAATTAGTACCGGATAAAATGACCAATGTTTTGCAGGTCGTAACGTAAGCAACGAGTGTCAGGCGGAGATGCTCGAGCATCGCCAGTCTCTACTTCAAGACTACAGACTGTCACCGGAAATAGTGTCCAATTGCGAGAAAGAAATCAATCAGCTGTGTCCGGGAAAAGGGATTGGTGGGAAAACCATCCACTGTCTGATGAAGCGAATCAGGACCCAGGTATCGTGTCACTTTTTATAACTTGGTCATACACAAATCCTCAGTGCTTGGGCATAGTGCTTCAACGCTGGAGCAAGCCCAGTGCCCTGGAGAGATGGGACTACAACCCCATACTTTTACAACGTTAGGGTATACCCCAACGTATGAGCCGTGCAGTGCCGTGGAGGAAGCGGACAATACAGCCACGAGAATCTGAAATGCAAGTCTGTTTTTGGGATCCCAAAACGTAAGTGGAGGGATACCTATGACATCGAAAAGTTGTCCGTCCGTCCGTCCGTCTGTAAGCACGATAACTCTCGAAGGGAAGGAGATATTTTGATGAAACTTAGTGTGAGGATTCGTTGGGTCGTCGGACCAGTCAAGTTCGTAGATGGGCTTTGTTGCCCTACATTTAGGGGTGAGGGAGTGGTTTCAAATTAAGGGGCAAACAACATATTTTTAAACAGCTAATGTGATAGTCGATTATGAGGTAAGAAGACATGCTGAACACGATGGTGAAAACCATTTTGTCATCGAACATGTAGTTCGTCCGTTGTTAGAAGTAAAAGTTTTATTTTAAGTTGATTAGATGTTCGATTTAGGGGTGGGAAGACATGCTGAAGACGATGGTGAAAACCATTTTCTCGACGGAGAAGTAGTTCGCCCGGAATCCGGCCCAAACCGGAAAGTTTGTTAAAAGTAAAAGTTTTATTTTAAGTTGATTAAATGTTCGACTTGGGGGTAGGAAGACACGCTGAACACGGTGGTGAAAACCAGTTTCTCGGCCCAAACCGGAAAGTTTGTTAAAATTAAAAGTTGAAGTTGAAGTTGAATAGATGTTCGATTTAGGGCAAGAAGACATGCTGAACACTTAAGTGAAAATAATTTTCTACGGAACTGTAGTTCGCCCGGAATCCGGCCAAAACCGGAAAATTGGTAGAAGCTAAAGTTTTATTTCTAGTTGATTAGATAACCGATTTAGGGTTAAGAAGAGATGCTGAATCCGTGTGTGACAATCATATTTTACCCGAACATATAGTTCGACCGGAATCCGGCTGGAGTCGGAAAATTTGTTATAAGTTTAATTTTATTTGAAGTTGATTAGATGTTCATTATTGGGGAAAGAAGATACTCTGAGTTCATTTTTGAGCTTTCTTTTTTTCGTCGGACAATTAGTTCTGGAGTTTGGCCGAAATTGGCGGTAGTGGCAGGAAGTTTTTCTCAGATGATTAGCTATTTGGCCTTAATCTGTTTCTGAATTCTAATTGTAAAAATGTCCAAGGAGTCTGGCGATGACTGGATCTGGCTAAGACAAGACCCAGTTTTCTGGATCAGATATTGAATTTTTGGGATCCCATCGAAACCTTTGGTCTTGTTCCAAAAGATTTGTATGAAGAAGTTTCGTAAAAGATAACACAGCGATGCGCAGTTTCAATAGACTACTCGTGGGATGTTATCATGTTACGATTTTGCAAACGTTACGCAGATAAACGTTATGCATAGCAAGCATAGCCAGAAAGAGTCCCAAAACCGCCGAAAAAGCATCTGTCGACTTTTTCCGATATCATGATCAGAAACAAAAAAGTCAGCAGATGTTTTTTTCGGCGGTTTTCGGTTCTTCTTGTATGCATAACGTTTTAATGACGTTTGAAAAACAGAACAGCTAACATCGTAAGTGTTATCTGTTGCAACCGGGCATCCCTGTGTTATCTGTCATGAAACTTCTGACAGTGGGCTGTTGCAGTCCCGTTTCTCCAGGGCACTCTGCTACTTCAACTTTGTAACACTGTGCTCAGACGTTAGGGAGCAACGTTGGAACACTGTGCGAAAAAATTGAGGATTCTTGGGTGACTGGGAAGTACTTGGTCGATTTGTTGTATGCCAGCACTTTATTCAGTTGAATTGAGAAGTTTATGTGCGTGGATTTACATCGCTGGCAGAAGAAATATGGAAATACCAACTTCCGTGCGAGCGATCGAGCAGTAAATACGTGTTTGCTGAGTCTCGTCCTATGAAGCGTGCATGAGACCTCCCTCGGATCTTTTTTAGTCTTTTTGGCAGAAGCTTGCAGGTAGTGGCTATAGTCGTGTTGACTGTGTAAAGGGAGATGAACTTCGGAGAAGTCCGACACGAAGAGAAAGAAACCAACAGAAAACCGCTGTGAACAAGGAGTCTACTGAAGGCTGATGAATCTCCACCCTAGCTACCTCACCTCTGGAAGTTTCTCACGATAGAAGCCTTAAGTAGAAAAAAAGAAAGGATTTTGATAAAAATATGTTAAAGTTTTTTGGAGCAATTGTGGTCACAGACAGACGGACGGACGGACAAGTCTGTTATCTCAGTCGGACAAGTGTATTATCTCAAGTCTGTTATCTCCGTATTACCTCAGTATCTCACTTTCATCTGGGATCCCGAAAACATACTGATACTGATACTGATACTTTATTGTAAAACGAGACTTTCACAGCATTGGATTGCCGAACTTGTCGTTTTCGTCAGGTACATCATAATTACAAAACATTTAATAAAGCGGTTGTACATAATAAAGCAATAGTCAAAAAATGATCAAACAGAATAAAAACCCTAGACAATTAAAACATTAAAGGGAAATAGTTGATCAATTGTTCAAAACTTCAACAAATAAAGGGGCGCTGATATTCGTGCATTCTGGGTTCATTCCGCTGTGCAGGACTTCTTCCTAAGTCTTCGGCAAGAGTAGATAACCCCAGGTTTCCAAAATCATGTGAGCTTTTTTTTTAAGTCCTTTTCTTAGTTTTTTTTTTAGTTTTTTTGGGATCCCAAAACGTAAGTGGAGGGATACCTATGACATCGCAAAAGTTGTACGTCTGTCCGTCTGTCCGCACGATAACTCTCGAAGGGATTGAGATATTTTGATGAAACTTGGTGGGAGGATCCTTTGGATCAAAGTACAGGTCAAGTTCGAAGATGGGCTCTGTAGCTCTATATTTGAGGGTGGGGTTTCAAATTAAGGGGCAAAGAAATATTTTTTGAAAGCTATTGAGATGGTTGATTTAGGGGTAAGGAGACATGCTGAATTGGAATATGAAATTTATTTTCACGATGGACAAATAGTTCAGCCGGAATCCGGCGAAAACCGGAAAATTTGTGAAAAGTAAAAGTTTAATATGAAGTTGATTAGAGGTTTTAGAGGCAAGGAGACGTGCTGATTCCGAATACGAAATTTATTTTCTCGCCGGACAATTAGTTCGGCTGGAATCCGGCCAAAACCGGAGAATTTGTTAAAAGTAAAAGTTGTATTTAAATTTGATAAGATGACATGCTGAATTCGTATATGACAATCATTTTCTCACCAGACGTATGGATCGCTCGGAATCCGGCTAAAACCGGAAAATTTGTTAAAAGTAAAAGTTTAATCTGAAGTTGATTACAATGTTGGATATAGGGTAAGGAGACTCGCTGAATTCGTTTTTGAGCTTTAGTTTTTTGCCAGACAAGTAGGTTGTCCGGAATCCGGCCGAAACCGAAGTTTGGCAGAAGTAAGGAAGGAAGGAGATAAGATGTAGGCTATATGATACACCACATGCTGAATCCATATCTGAATATTTGACAGAGCAAAACGGATATCTGAATACATCTGAACTTGGTGAGATTCAGCTGGTTTATCCGTTTGAACTGTCAAATACGAACTTTGGTCTTCTCCGATTATTCCCATTGGCATTAACCTGTTTGTAAATTTTAATATTAAAAATGTCTGTTGAAGACCGAATATCTACAAGACGTAATTGTCGGGAGCAAATATTAAAATTTTTGGGATCCCGTCGGAACCTTTGGTCTTGTTTTCTTTCTAGTCCTAATAAGAGGCTTACATTTATTCCAAAAAAGTTTTCAACGGATATGTCAGCTACGATTCTTCATCAGCCATATTTCGGCCCTTCTTGGCAAGGGTCCTCGTCAGGCTTTCAGTCCTCTTGTTCAACTTTGGGGAAAGAAACAAACCTGTAATGTAGAATGTAGATTACAGGTTTGTTTCATTTTCAGAGGAAAAAACCCGACGCTGGAAAGGTCGGAGATATCTGTGTCCGTGCAGTTGAAGACCTAATGAGAGAAACAGACGCTGGTTCCATTACTTGGGAAGCAGATCCGGTCCTGAAAGAAGCATGTCAGTCAGTTGTCGATAGATACTGCGGCCGCACCCGGGGAAATGCACAGAGGTAAGTTGGTCACTGCTCTGGTACTTAGGAAACTAATTCTTAGCCTGTGCCGAGCCCTAGATCCCTTTTATGTAATAATCTTCTCTTTCTTCTTCTTTTTATGGCACTTGCCCTTCGGCCAAGTCCCATATAGCGATCGCAATTTCTGTCCGTCCGTCGGTCTGTCGGTCTGTCCAGGTTTTGCTAGTTCGGGCACTTCCACATAAGCTAGGACGATAAAACTTGGCAGGCGTATCAGGGACCCCAAATGATTAAGTTGGAAATAGTCACTTCCTCGATCCGAGCACCGTGGGGGGAGTGGAGGGAGGGGGAAACGGAACGGGTGATCGGATCTCGATGAAACTTGATATTTGGAACGACCTCATGCCTCGGACGACCCACTTAAAATCCCGACCGGATCCGGTGACTTTTGGGGGGAGCTGGAGGGGGCAACCGGAAATCTTGGGAAACGCTATGAGTGGAGGGATCGAGATGAAACTTGGTGGGAAGACACCTAGCAAACACTAGATACATCATTGACATAACCGAGCCGATTCGGGCACTGTGGGGGGAGTGGAGGGAGGGGGAATCCGGAATCTTGAGGTATTTATAACTTTTGAACGGGTGATCGGATCTCGATGGAACTTGATATTTGGAAAGACCCCATGCCTCAGACGACCCACTTAAAATCCGGACCGGATCCGGTGACTTTTGGGGGGAGCTGGAGGGGGGCAACCGGAAATCTTGGGAACCGCTATGAGTGGAGGGATCGAGATGAAACTTGGTGGGAAGAGACCTAGCAAACACGAGATACATCATTGACATAACCGAGCCGATTCGGGTACTGTGAGGGGAGTGGAGGGAGGGGGAATCCGGAATCTTGAGGTATTTATAACTTTTGAACGGGTGATCGGATCTCGATGAAACTTGATATTTGGAAAGGCCTCATGCCTCAGACGACCCACTTAAAATCCGGACCGGATCCGGTGACGTTTGGGGGGAGCTGGAGGGGGCAACCGGAAATCTTGGGAAACGCTATGAGTGGAGGGATCGAGATGAAACTTGGTGGGAAGACACCTAGCAAACACTAGATATATCATTGACATAACCGAGCCGTGCCTACTCGTAACAAGTGCCATATGAGCTCGTAGCTCTTGTTAATTGTATCTTACCTTACTTTTCTATTTATATTTGACATTTTGTCCTATAGGTCTTTACCATTCTCTTATTTTTCCCTTTTCATGCCTTGCTCTAGGAAGTTCTTATAGGAATAGAGGATTATGGTTTTGCGTATAATGTTGTTCCTCACCTTTCCAACGGAGCTCAACTAGTGCCAACAGCTAAAGTAGAACTAATGGCTCACAAGTTGGGGCATTAGAAGACTTGCCACTCTCCTTTGACATGCCAACGTCTCATCATGTAACTTTGAAATAATAAAACTTTTTTTCCAGCCGGGGTTCACATATCCTAACAGGACGAAAAAACGAACAGACACCAAAACGCGCTAGGGACAAACGTTCTGAGTATCAAGTATCAAGTATGCCACTTCCGAATTTGGCACTTGAGCTTCAAGTATTAAGTAGCACTTCAAATACTGCACGTTGAGAGAGTACAGGTGTAATCGTATGCTTACCAGGGGTGCAATGTACTTCAGAGACTGCCCGAGTTTTTTCAGCTTAAAGCTTTTACTTTTTCCGAAGTACAAGTACTTCCCAACACTGCGGCTCACGGGAAGGCAAACTGAGGAGGGGATCAGCTGCATTCCTGATTAACAAGTTGACCGATCGAAATATTCGCTTATGCGGAGAGGCATTGGAGCACCTCATAACCTCCTTGAATTTGCCGCGTCTTCGGAAAACACTTGCGGCTGAAAATTACTGACTGATAGGTCACTGCTGATTGGAAAACAGGGGACACAAGTGAATTGAATGGAAAAACACCCGTGGTCTGCTTGCGATGAATGAACCCACTCGACCAAACGCTATACTGTCCTTCAGTTACCTTAAAATAATATCGTCGCTGTCGCGCAATCAGGGTTTTAGGCGAAATTTTTCAAAATTTTCAGGAGGATTAACAAGAGCTAGAAGCTAATATGGCACTTGCAAAGTTGGGTCAAAGGATGAGTCTGGGAATTTGTGAACTCGTGGGTTTGTTGTAATCCTTCGTAAGCAAAACCCTTGAGGCCAAAATGTTCGTAGGCCCTTGGGGATCGTGAAAATGTATCATTTAGTAGAATGTATATTTTTGCACTTTTTGGTGATATTTCGCACTTTAAGGGGGCTACCAATTCATTTAAGAACCTTTGAGGCAAAATGATCATGGGCCTTGGGGATCATGAAAATGCATCGTTTCTCAAAAGTATTTTTTTACTTGGCGGTAAAGATGTGTATTAAACGAATTCGTTTGTTAGCAAACCCTTGAGGCAAATATGATCATGGGCCCTTGTAGATCATGAAAATGCATCTCTCGTCCAAAAGTGTTTTTTTTTATTTGCGGTTAAGATGCGCACTTTAAGAGGACTAGGAATTCATTTGTAATCAAAACTCCAACAGCCCAAATAACAAACTTCAGAGGCATGTACTCTCCCCAGTTATCAAGTTTCATTAAGCTCTGATCACCGATTCGGAAGGTGTGCGTGCCTCAAGTTTCCGGATGTCCATCTATCCATTCTCCCCCCTGCAGGGTGGTCGGATCTGGAAAGCGACTATTTCTTAGTCAATCAATCTAATCTTTAACGTGCCAGCAAATTCTTATCGTTGTAGCACACCTCGAAGTACCTTAATTCGCCATCACCGGAATTCCGGGCCCCTCTCCAACTTCCCCCACAGGGCCTGGGTCTGTTCTGGCTCTTTCAACGATGTATCTAGGGCTCTGTTCTTGTTCTTTGCACCAAGTTTTATCCCGATCCTTCCACACGTAGCGAATCGCAAGACTTCTGGTTCCCGAAAGTCACCGGACCCAGTCCGGTCATGAAATGAGACTCCGGAGACCCGAGGTCTTTCTAAATCTTTCCCGATCACCGGCTCGAAAGTTATGCATACATTAAGGTTCCGGATTCCCCCTCCCTCCAATCCCCCACGATGGTCGGATCGGGGAAACTATTGTTTTTACGTAAATTTGAATGAGTCCACGATACGGGCATTTGGCATTTTTCATTATCGAAGGAACAAAGAGATAAACTAGAAAGAATACAGAAGCGGGCTCTTCTTATTATTCATCGTGGACCGAAGCTTTAAAAGCCTTTTAAAACACTTTAAACTAAAAACACTGCAGGAGCACAGAAAGGAGCTAAGCGCCGACTTCGGTTCAATCATGGTATCTCATCCTCTCCAATCCCAAATCCTCCCTCCCCCCTATCAGAATGTTAGAAGTCGACCAGAATGAGTGGTAAGTTCTATAGTCCCTTCGCTCTGTCCCGTACCTTCAAAACACGCTAGATATGCAAAAAGTTTTATTCCCGAGTTCGTGAAATATTTTAACGAAGGGTGAATTCTTTTAAGCGTACTGACATTAGATACATATATTGTAATTTTTTCTGTTTGTTTGACAATAATCGCAAATTTGGTTTATCACCACGATAGTCGATTTTACAATAAACTTTCTATCTATCTATCTTTCTATACGCCTGCCAAGTTTCATCGTCCTAACACATCTTGGAAGTACCTTACTTGGGATCACCCGATTCTGGACCCCCCCATTCAACTCCCCCCACAGTGCACGGATCCCGTCAGGTCTTGTCAACTATGTATTTAGGGCTTGTGCTTGTTTTTCCCATCAAGTTTCATCCCGACCCCTCCACTCTGTGCGTGTCACATGATTTACGGTTTCCCCCTCCCTAACTCCCCCAAAGTGACCGGATCCGGTCTGAACTCGAAGTCTATTATTTGAGACACGAGTTCTTTCTAAATATGAAGTTTCACTGGTATCCGATCACCCGTTCCAATGTTATAGATACTTCAGTATTCCGGATTCCCCCTCCCTCCACCCCACCCCCCTCGTCCCTCCGTCGGGGAAGTGGCCATTTCTAAACTAGTTTGGTCTGATCCCAGATATGCCTGCCAAGTTTCATCGTCCTGGCGACCGACAGACCGACGGAATAGTGATCTGTATATGGCACTTGGCCGGAAGGCAAGTGCCACAAATAGTGTTTTAAAAATCTGTTTTTCAACCGATCTTGATGATGTTTATGTTGAATAACACCTCTCTTTCAGCGGATAGAAGAAAACAACATGTAAATTTGTTTCCGATATATTGATGATTTTTATGTCGCTTAGCTCTTTTTTATCCGTTCTCGTGGCGGTTGCATCTTTTCAGCAACTCATGTACCTAGGGAACGGCTTGTCGTACGGCTCTGGGAAATTACAGTAAATGCAGGAGCTAAGATCCATAGTCCTACCATAAATAACTCATTAAAAAAAAAAAATTTCGCTTGCCCCCTTGGTGCGTGACAGCAATGATATGCACAGACGGTACAGCTAGATGATATAGTTTATGTTAGTATTATGTTACTATAGTAACATAACTATGCAAATGACCGTAGTGTCGTTGTTTAGTGGCCATTTGGCAACGCGTAGATAAAGGTAGAAGTTCCAGATTATTCTTCCCCCCAAAAAAGAAAAAGTGTTTTGACGTGTTGATTTTTTTTCTACAGAGTGATGTCCTGTTTGATGTCGAAAATCGGAGCGGAAGAAATGACTCCGTTTTGCCAGTCGACTTTGATGGAAATCCAATACTTCGCCTCGAGGGACTTCCGGCTCGACCCGCAGCTGTATGACACATGTCGTTCCGACGCTAAGAAGTTCTGCGCCGCACCGGAAGAATGGTCAAATAGCAACGATCATGCCCCCGACAGCTCGCCTTTGGTGCTCCCTTGCTTGTATCGATATTCGTATCACCCTGAACCGAATATGCGGGTAACTCTCCCTTTTACATTGTAATTAAAGAATCGATCTTTATTCCCGAAACTTACTACATTTTCGTCCGCGCTAACGGCTTCTAATGAATTTTTACGTCTGCCGCGTTTGGCTCTTTTTCGCTCGGTCTTTCCGTTACTACGGGCAACCAGTTATGCAGACTTTCCACTATCTTTAAACACATTATATTGCATAAAGCAGATGCTCCGCGTCGAATTTCACAGCATGGAATGATGTAGCGAGAACTCCGGTCTTGTTTCGTTGATGTAGGGCTTGAATGAAACTATAGTATTTTCCAAGAAAGTTTTTCATTGATCAAGAACCAAATTGAGGGGTTCGAACGAATCAGATAGGTTTTAGTTTTAACAAAAACTGATGCCAATCAGCGATTCGCACTTAAGTGACTTGGCTGGCAGCTTGCGGAAAACCAGCGTCTTTCAGATCCAAGTTCAGTTTAATCACAATATATTTCTCATTACAAATAAAAATAACCTTGGTCAGTAAGAATAGCAATCTATGATCACTAAAGATAATTTATTAAAGAAAATCAAAAGTTATTTGCAGCGTTAAATTTAAATTCACAGTGAAATATTGCCACCAGGAGTGGAGCCTGAGGCTTCATTTGACTCGACAGGGGTAACGTTACTAGGTCGCATTCGCATTGACACGATCATAGTCGTAAGGGAGTCAAGTATCTCAGAATGCCGGAAATCTGAAGTGTCTACTGCGGCGTATTGCCGAAGAGAAAGAGATGTTTGTTGTGAAAAAATAAATACAAAAATTCCGTTTGACAACGGTCTTGTCCTATGGCCAATGGGATTGCAAGAAAAGGAGATGAAGATAGAACAAAATGCTGAACGTAGTACCAACTTCAAGTGTCCTAATCGACCGCAAACCATTCCTCACAAAATAAAAAAAAATTCAGTTAAAAAAGTAAAAAAAAGTCAAGCTTTGTAAAATCTTTTAGCCTTTTGTGTATATTTCATTATTGTTATTGTTAAACTGTAATCCATCGCTTTTGTTAATTAAGAGGTACATCTTTTCAGCTACGAAAAGAATGTCTTGTGGAGGTGCGCCGTGTGATGCGAGAGCGGGCTGCCACTGTGGAGCTCCGACCGGAGATTGAGGAGAAGTGCATGCAACATTTGTCCACACTTTGCATGAACAGAACTGGTAAAGGAGAAGAGATGCTCTGCTTACAGGTAAGTGCTTTAGCAAATTTTCGATATAATGACGATAAACAAAAAGGTCAGCTGATGCTTTTTTGGCTGTTTTTCAGCTCTTCCTGACAATGCTTGTCAAGCATAATCAATCATAACATCTTAGTGGTACTCAGTTTAGATTCAGCGCTTATGTGAATACTTTTTAGTGTATATTCGTTGAAGAAGTGTGTATAGTGCAGTGTTATTAAACAATAGTTCATGTGTTTTCTAGGAAGAGAAGATTCGTCTAACCTCTTTTATTAAAGGCACAGAAAACTTGACTACGCAACTTTTGGCCATTAACAGGGACTTATTGTCGACAGGACCCCTTCTTTGTTATCTCGAAGCCCCTCCTTAGTGTTCCGAAAGCTAGCTGGCAGGCCCTTGCCCCTTGTGCATGTAATTATGCAGTTTTGCACTTTAAAAATTCGCCTTTGGCCGTGTTGACTAACACATCGGGATAGTAGTCAAGAGGTCCTGCGTTCGATTTCTACTCCCGGCACACAAACCTTTTGCTCTTTTTTTCTACTAACTCAAAAGTCGAATTCTAGGAAACTGACCGGAAACTACAATGGTCGTAACGAGAATTTGTTTACTCTCAATATTGACTCGGGGTACATTCTTGATATATCAGCTAGCTCCCTGAGTCAAGTTTGAGTCAAGTTTTCTGTTCCTTTAATAAATAAATAAAATGTAATGCATAACATTTGAAATCACAACAGACAACATCCCAACTGTTGTCTGCTAAAACCGCGCATGCTTCTGTTATCTCTCTATTACCTTGCTAATTGAAAAGAGGTTTAAAGGGTCTGACTGGCTGGCAAGACATTCAGTATTTAACTTGAAACCGTTCTTTGAAGATGATCTTTGGATTTCTACATGCGGTTTGTTTCCATTAAAAGCTTTTAAAGCGGGATGATTTCAAATTAGGCTAGTTCAGTAATTGTTTGGTTATTGAGGATGTGAAGTGCCTTGGTTCTAATGTTGTTTGTGATAAGATATGATAAACATTTTACTTTTACACTCCATGTTTAATATTTTCATGTGTAATATTTTCTACTCGCATTGGAGCGAAATTTTCGGATTTCGGATCACACATGCATGTGATACGTCCGAAATACGGAGCGAAGGAGGAATGGGTCTAGGCAAGAACCCCCCTACACCTGCAAGAAAATAACGTGGGTTTGGTGCCGATGGGGGCGGGGGGGGGGGGTCCAGGAGGAGTTTCGCATCGATTGTGAAAGTCTGACTGTTTGTGACGTTACTTTATACACCTTCCGAATAGAGTGACGTGAATTTTGCATGTGAAATCTTATCGGTCTGTTGCACGTAACTTAATGCACAAGATCATTTGTATCGCAACATAGCCGAACTGGCGAGTACTCCTGTGAGTGGGCAAGAGGGTAGTTTGGCAACCTGTAAGCGGCCGACCTTGCTCATTCCCTTTTTTTCAGGACAACCTCGAAGTTCTAAATCCAGACTGCGAAGAGCTTGTGACTGAGTTTACAGAGGAACAAGAAGAAAGCATTGAGCTTAATCCTATTGTTGCTTCGGCATGTGGTGCTTTCCTGGACACGCATTGCCAGGTGAGCCTTCTAGACCTGATTATCCTTCAACCTGTTGCAACACAACAGATAAAAGAGGGATGCGAAGTTTCAACAGACGGCACTTCGGATGTTGTCTATTGTGATTTTGAAAACGTTATGCATAACAGGCATTTCCCTGTTTGTTTGTCGTCATGATATCGGGAAAGTCAGCAGATTCTTTTCGGCGGTTGTTCGCCTCTTCTTGGCAATCCTTGTTCTGCATAGCATTTAATGTATAACGTTTTCAAAATCAGAGCAGATTACATCCCAACTCCCAAGTGTTGTCTGTTTGAAACTTCGCTTCCTTGTGTTATCTGTTATGAAACTTCTGACAGTGTACCCGGGTTTAAATTTTTTCAAGAATTAGTCGTATGTGGTTTGTACAAAAAAGTAGCATGCATTAGTATCTGTTGCCACTGCATGCTACTACTAGCAAACTGGCTGCTACTACAGTAAGATTCTATGCTATCGGACACTACTACTTAAGATTAACCCAGTCGAAAGCATGTTAAATCAAAGTATTCCATAATACTACAAATCAATACATGTAACTTTTTCGTACAACTACACAGTCAAAGAATTTTTCATTGGGTAGTCATGAATATGACACATGTATCTCCCATCTCGAAGACTAAGGACTCTCTTAAACGAAAAGAAGAAATAGACGAAAATAAGCATACATCTCCTTAATATGAGTGACAACATCAGATAAAGCACCAGAAATGGCACCCTGTTTACGCCACTCTGCACTTTTAATCTTTGGTTCCTTACAGGCAGCACAGGAATCTGGCGTTGAGGGCGAGGTGATGGCTTGTCTTATTCAAGAGAAGATGACGCCTGGAACTAGAATGAACTCGAAGTGTCGCGGGGCCATTGATCATTTCCAGCTGATAACGATGAAGAATTATAAATTTACGTTCAGTTTCAAACAGGCCTGTAAGGAGAGTGTCAAGGCTATGTGCTCCTCTGCCAAAAAGAAGTAAGTAGAAAAAAAAAACGCAAAATTTCCCCAGAGTAGCCTTCATTTGTCTCCATGTGATGTGTGCCTATTGTCTATTTATGGCTGTCAACCCTGTGAGTTGACGTATCGGATTTCGAAAATAGCAAAACCTCACCTGCGATTTACGGGAGTGGTAGCTAGTCCGTGAGTAGTTGTCGGGGGCGAAGAGGGAGGGGAGACAATTAGAGTTGAGAAGTTTGTAGACTAGTAGCATGTCCCCTCTCTTTCGCCGGTAAGTCAGTGTTGGAATCTTCAGTTTCTGTAGTGGCTGTTCGTAAGGTAGTGCTCTAAGGCCTATGATTGATTTTGTTGCTCACCTCTGGATACCTTCGATTAGTTTCTTGTCTTGTTTGTAGGAGGGTGAAGTGAGGGCTTTACCGCTGGCCTGACCAAGGTTTTGTAAAGCTTCAGCATAACAGTTGGTTTGCGGGATGCTACTGACCGTTTGATCATCCCCACTACCTTTTTGGTGTGAGAGTGGAACTCTAATTTGTCGTCCACAGTAACTTCGAGGTCCCTTTCTTCTGAGGTGGAAGGGATCGGGACTGGGGTGCTTAATCCATGTCTTTTTGTCGCAGTTGTTTTGGGTTGTTGTGTCCAAAGTGGACACTTTTGACTTTTGACTTGAAGTTAGCGATTTTCTAGTTACCGCTTGTCGACTCTATCCAGCCTTCCTGCTCTCCGACGCGGCGGCTGGGCGCAAAACGCTTGAAAACTGGACGCGCCGTTGTTAGATGTTGGAAGTAAAAAAAAGAAGATTCTCATATCTTTGTATGTGAAAGAGTTGTCAGCGGACAGATTCTGGCAAACTTCGCGTTGGGTGACGGGCAAAACTCGGCACGGCCGAAAAAGCGCTAAAAATTCCTAGGCACAAAACGAAACCATGGAGCAGGGTGGGGAGTTTAGAAGCTTGTAATTCCACAAGGGGCTAGGTAAATTATAAATAGCTGAATAAACAAGAGGTGTCCTTTAAGGCTAATGCCTAATTTCTCTTGTCCTAGGTCCAGCGTAGTCGCCTGTCTGAGTGAGCGAATCCGAAATGATACGATCGATGGCTTTGGCCACCGAGTCTCCAAGGACTGCCGAAAGCAAGTGAAGGCTCTCTTACTGGAGCTGCACGAGAGTATTGACATAAACCCAGACTTGAAGCAAGCTTGTCTCGTGGATATCCACAAGTTCTGCTTGAATGTCACTTCAGGACAGGGACAAGTAAGACCAATATTTGTGGAGGTGTGATGGTATAGAATAGTTTAGTCTTACAGTCGCAGTCTCCTCATCTATGGAAGGAATATCTTGTCTGTAGGTTATGAGATGTGAAGGCTATTTGACAAGGCCGGGGGGGGGGGGGGGGTTGCCCCCCCCCAAAAAAAAAAAAAAATTTCTTATAGGCTTTTCCCTGTGATCTGTGTTTTTTTTTCCCTTTTTTGTCCGACCGGCAGGCAAAACCGGCCCACCGAAATAAATTCCTGGATAGGGGCCTTCTATTTGATGCTGAAAGCAAAAACAACACTAGGTCGTTGTTTCCCTTTTAGATAGATGGATGGATAGATAGATATTTGTATTCATCTACGTAGCGCCGACATGGCACGACCATTACATTTACTGCGTTAAAATACTTGAATATACACAGTTATTACATAAAAGAAAATAAATTCCTTGGAATTCACTCGTTTTTTGTTAATTTTCTCAGTAAAATATGGTACGCTAAAGACCTTTCCAAGGTTGCTAAAACCATGCGCAAAATCTAGAAATAGATGTAGGCTATCGCATTCCCAGTTTTTTACACGAATTGGGTTCGTCCCATAGACATATAGTACATAAAGCACGTATCAGATCCCAACCTGACGATTGCAGATGCTTTTATTTGAATAAAGACGGAGAGAAAAAAAATTGCCTTGGTATTACAGTTACGAGTTTTCCGCGTGGCATAGTATGTCTACATATAGCGTGGCCTAGGTCATTTGACAGAAATAACGCTTCTGCTGACAGCGCTACGACGCTGTTTCCAGTTTCGCCCCGTCGTTTGTGTCGAATGAAGCTGTGTCGTGCTCTTTGCGGACTACTATGTCTCGCGAAGTCTACACAGTAAGTCTTCTATACCGGGGCGGACATTTTCAGACTCGTTATTTTTTGTTTGTTTTTTTGTTTTCTAGATTCAAATGAGGACAAGGGCAACCTGCCAGGTGTAGATACGTGTTTAAGCTCGTTGTTCTTCTATAAAATAATGCTGGGCTTTTCATCCACACTCCTAGAACTGCGTAGCATCGGTCAGTTTTATTTTGTCCCCCAATAGCACTTGGCTAGCACGGTCGAAAAGGTATTGGGGTAGCTGACGTGGTAGCTGAGGATTGCAATGAAAGCAGGGTCTTCACATCAAACAAATTTAGAGAGTGAATTTTTGCCGAAAAGAGAGAGCGAATGGGGAGTGAACATTTATTTTCATAAAAAAAAACTTCACTGCTGCAAAAACGACACATCTGAATTTTATTTCCATGAAAAAAGATCAGGTGGTCACTTTTATTCGGAATAACTGCTGCAAAAATAACACCGGGATTTTTTTTTTGGAATAGAGTCAATTTTATGTCATACGTAGGACAAGAGTGACAAAACAAAATAGAGTGACAATTCGAGCGACGAAAGTGTACGCAAGCGTAAAGTGCTAGGAACTTCACTAGAAGGCAGCATTAGATCCTACTTGTTAGAAGGGTGAATGAATGACTCAGGTATGAACAATGTATGACAGACTCATGGTGTTACAATTAAACCTTCCCAAGTGTCGAACAAATCTTCCAAATTATGTTTTGATTTTTGTTTTCCAAGGTTTTGGAGTGTTTAAAAGACAACCGACAGAAGTTGAATCCCGACTGTCATAGAGGTGTCTTCAGTCTCGAGAAGGAAGAGATGGAAGACAACTCGCTAGACTACAGTCTCAACGCCGTTTGTGCCAGTATGAAAAGCCTCCACTGTAGAGGCGTTCCGGAGGAAAATGTGCTAGAGTGTCTGAAGGTAAGGCATAATCCATTGGTTGATTATAACATGTCTCGGTCCGAGCCGCCTTTTGTACAAAACTCGAACGTCTCAGAGGTTTGACGACGTTCGTCTAACGCCTTGTACGAATCGCTTCGCAGTCATTATACATCTGTGTTGTATTTATTCCATATAAGGTTTGAAGCCAAGCTGACCATTCATTTCAAATAAAATAGAACAAGTGCGCAAGCGGTCCGACGTGGAGTGTAAAAGTAAAATGTTTATCACATTTATGTACAAACAGCCAAACAGCCGATCAAAATGCGTATTTACACCTTTTTTCCTCAAGTGAACGAGCTTAGAGTTTGATTCCAGTCACGGGTCAAAAACTTTTTTCATGGGCAACTTTGGGCCCACTTGCCCATGAACGGGGAGGGTGTGGTGGTTCAACTCTCCCCGGTCCCTATGATCCTAAATCACAAAGGAATTCCATCGCCTTATCTCCACTTATTGTCGATTAAAAACATTAAAAAATGGGCAATCTGGGCCAAATTGCCCCTGAACCAAGTGTGTGTGTGTGGGGGGGGGGGGGGGCCCGCAACAAGTAAAAAGAGATCCCAATGCTCACAATCCTACCAAGTTTCAACTTGATACCTGTTGATTCCTGGCAAGGGTAACGAACTTTACTCCTGGGCAATCTGGGCCCAGTTGCCATGAACGGTGTGGGTGAGGGAGGTGCAACTTTA
This sequence comes from Branchinecta lynchi, assembly GCA_023053575.1. Lineage (NCBI taxonomy): Eukaryota > Metazoa > Arthropoda > Branchiopoda > Anostraca > Branchinectidae > Branchinecta > Branchinecta lynchi. Next base: position 16,138,186 of record JAKZAP010000007.1, read on the forward strand.
AAAGCATTTTCCCAGCCTTAGGAGCTACACGTCCAAGAAACTTCATCGTCCTATGTCCAGTTCTGGTCAAGCTATGAACATTATTCACTGGGCAATCTGGGCCCATTTGCCCCGGAACCGGTTGGAGGGTCGGGCCCCTAAAAGGCACAACTAGACCCCAATACCCACAAGTGTGCCAAGTTTGAACTTGATACTTGCACTCGTTCACGAGTTATGAACTCCACAAAATATGGTGAAAACCGAAAACCGAAAGCTGCTACAGCGCTCGCAATAGTGGATTGTTACAAGGAACACTCCACTAAAAACGAGATTTGGTTCAAACACGAGCCAATGGGGAGGGATTCAGAGGCTCATAATTCCATAAGGGAACTAAGGATAATGCAAAAGGCAGAATAAGCAAGAGGGGTCCCTTAACTGCAGTTGGAATAAATACAAATAAAATAGAAAAACTAGATTTTCGGGGTTCTTCTTGATCAGCTAGTTACCCCTCCAAGATGATGTGCGAGGGACAAATACAATTTCGGATATTTCGGCTGCACTTCCTGCAAACCGTCCTCAGCGAAAAAAACAAAATAAATCATAATTTTTCGAGGTCTGGACCTGTCGCTACTAAATTATGCTGATGATATTTTTAACCTGAGTAAAACCCTGGCTTCGACAGAGAAGAATTTTGCCAGTTTAAGTGAGGAGTATAAGGATATCGGTTTAAAATTCAATCCGAGTAAGAGTGAATGCATCCTGTTTACTCGTAATCGACCAGGTTCCAATAGCGCTACAGTTTCTTTGGGTGATTCCAGTATCCAGCTTTCGTCGTCCCTAACTTATCTCGGTCTACCACTTGGTACCGACCTGAAAAGTACACGTGCTGGACTACTCGGACATTTCGGCGCGAAGGCTAGAGCATCTTACGGTCTATTAGTCAGTGCTAAAAACCCGTTATAGTAGACCTATTTTGGCTAGACTTTACAATGCTTACACAATCCCCCACATTCTAGCCCTATCTCCTTTTTGGAAGTTATTTAGCACAACTGATTTAAGGACCATTCGTAAATTGTTTTATAAATATGCTAAGTACCTACTCGGCCTTCCCCCATGGGCTCGTAACCGCAAAGTTACGCAGCTTTACGGCGTTACTGATCCGTTTGTGGCTGTGGCCCAACGCCGTGCCGAGTTTGATTCTTCTCTAGACAGGTGCCATCCGTATTATAGTGCGTTTGTATAGTCATTTTGTTTAGTTTAGTCTCATCTTTTTCTTTCCTTTATTGTTTTTCATATACTCCGTATGGGCATGTTCTGTGCCATTTGTATACGGGTTAATAAAATTATTGATTGATTGATTGATTGATAAAATTCACCACAATAACAACAGGAAAAAGATGCGGAACCCACAAACAATAAGACTGTTATTAGATAAGTTCTGTGGAAGGTTTTATTCATAGTGAACATATTGTGGATTTTTGGAGTGGGCCGTTTTCTGACTGAAAGCTTTTGCGCCTTCCCAGACGGATGGTAAATTGTAAATGTACACAGAATTCAGAATTGTAAATAATCACAGATTTGTACATATACACGAACACGCACATTTTATCTTTCGTTATTTTACTTTTATCTGCTTGTCGTTCAGTCCGCATCGTTCTTCTGGTTTTTAGTTACATATCGTCTTATTGTTTGTTGGTTCCGCATCGTTTTCCTGTTGTTATTGTGGTCGATTTTATGATTAGTTTTGTTTCTTTCGCTGAGGACGGTTTGCCGGAAGTGCAACCGAAATATCCGAAATAGTATTTATCCCTCGCACATCATCTTGGAAGGTTAACAAAGCGAATAACTAGTGTAATTTATTTATTTTATTAATGTACGACCAGCGTAATTTAGCAACTTCTAACGAAGAAAGCTACGAAGTTGGTTTATCAATAAACGATTTGATGTAACTAGTTGATCAAGAAAAAATCCGAAAATCTTGTTTTTCTATTTTATTTGTATTTATTCCGACTGCAGTTAAGGGACCCCTCTTGCTTATTCTGCCTTTTGCATTATCCTTAGCTCCCTTATGGGATTATGAGCTTCTGAATCCCCGCCTTTCCCCATTGGCTCGTGTTTGAACCACGACTTTTTAGCGCCTTTTCGGCCTAGTCGAGTTTTGATAGCAATGCAAACTTCACCGAAAGCTTCAAGGTTTGCCGACAATTCTTTCACACATAAGGAGCTTCAAGAAGCTTTAAAATATTGTTTTTCGTTTTGAAAGACATGGTAGACCATCACATCTACCTTCAGTTTTGGATTTGTTTTATTTTGCTTGCGGTTTTCCCACTTCTTAACCGTGGCGCGTTCAGTTTCAAATATTTTGCGTTCCGCCACCGTGTTGAAGAGCAGGTGACAAGCGCAACAAGAAAATCGCTAGTTTCACGTGGCGAATAATGATATTTCCGAAAATCGGCATTTCTAGGTCATTTCATCGTGAAAAGATAATTTCTAGTTAGAGTTGTGCTTTAGCTTTCGAGAAAAAAGCGATTCATTTGTTCATCATCACCAAAATGAGGCTTTACTTTATGGGTAAAACAAAGAAATTGTAGGGACCTTGTGGACTGGAATTCCATTTCTGCGTTGCGTATATTTGTCGTACGCTAAGCTTGCGTTGCGTCTTCGCAAACGGAGACGCTCAGTTTGAAAGGCTTCCGCTTTTGTGTGAACAGAATTTCGACCAACCCGTAAAAGCCAACTGACCGTACACACATTTACAGCATACCCGGGCAGACTATCATCTTCTTTTCTGGCCGATATTCTCCAAAAGATGTGTCTGCAAATAAGACCGTGGGAAGTGCTTTTAAACATTCCGGAAACATTTTACCAGGGAATTCGGCCGGGTTGTCTCTAAAAACTCCTCCCAGCTATTGGCACCTGAAAAGAAAACCGTCTACCCATAAATCAAACTCCCCCAAAAAGGGGAGCGTTGATTCAGGATTAGTTTAGGTAAGGCCAGCATAGTCGAGAGATGGGAGGATCCTAACGATGAACTAGACCTACGTTGCCCGGGCAACGTGAAGTGTTGCGGCAACCTTTGTCCGGCTTCGCCGGCTAAAGTGTTGCGAGAGCAACACTTTGGTTTTGTTTCTTCGCTATCGGTTAAATGCTGAAATTGTCAACTTATCGAAGCTTTTAAAACGGTATGTTCTAAAAAAAATAATCACATAATCAAAAGCTGTTCTTTAGCGTTGTAAAACCAACAACAAAACAATATCGGAAGAAGGCTATCCGTAACGTTTCAGGATTAAAATACCATAGATGACACTATTAATTATTACAAAACTACCTTATTGTTTTACATTACCGTATCGTTTGTACCCGTTGCGTAAACAGTTAATCCTAGGTTATAGCGATAGACCACCGATACAAACTTTCTTACTGTCATATTTACAGAAATCGAATACAATGTGCACCAATTTTCAAAAATTTCTAGCCCCTCGTGAACCGATCTTACTTACAAGTCCGTCTCCCGCGATTGACATCAAATTCACCGGAAATAAATAATGGATACACCAGCTATCAAAAGTTGCAAACCCCTCATCGCTGAAGATGATTATAGCATAAAAGCCGATTATTACTTACAAGTCCCATGCATGTCTTACAATTGGGAACAAAATTTTTCTTACCATCGAATACACCTGAGACAAATAACAGGTATACCAACTAGCAAAAGCTGCAAACTCCTCGTTGCCGAAGATGATTATGAGCTAACAGTCGACTGTTGCTTACAGTCGACTGTTGCTTACAAGTCCGTTACATGTCTCACAACTGGTATCGCCTATTTTTGGTTTCAGTGTGTACCTTACTCCTGAAGTTGTCAACCCCTTCAAACTTTCAAACTGGTTTATCTCATGAAGGATTTTTGTTTAAAAAAATGGATGACATATATTTTGATCAGCTCTTCAAGGGCTATCGATTGCCCTAACCACAACAAAAGCATATCGGAAAAAGGGACTAAATTGACTTTGCAGTCAGTTGAACTTTATCCTTTTCAATCGTAGACATCGTGACGGATGAAAACTTGGAATAATATCCCATATAATCTTGTTGGTATTATAAAGCTATCCGTAACTTTTTAGGATTAAAATACAATAGATGACACTATTAATTATTACGAAACTACCTTGTTTTACATTACAGTATCGTTTGTACCCGTTGCGTTAACAGTAAATCCTAGGTTACAGCCATAGACCAACGATACAAACTTTCTTACCGTCAGATTTATAAATCGAATACAATGTGCAACAATTTGCACAAATTTCTAGCCCCTCGTGCACCGATTCTACTGACAAGTCCCTTTCCCGTGATAGACATCAAGTTCACCGGATAAAAATAATGGGTACACCGACTAGCAAAAGTTGCAAACCCCTCATCACTGAAGATTTGTGTAGCATAACAGCCGATTATTACTTACAAGTCCCTTGCATGTTTTACATTTGGGAACCAAATTGTTCATCAAATGACAGGTACGCCAACTAGCGAGAGCTGCAAACCCCTCATTGCCGAAGATGATTATGAGCTAACAGTCGCCTGTCGCATACAAGTCCCTTAAATGTCTCACAACTGGTATCGCCTATTTTTGGTTTCAGTGTGTTTTTTACCAAAAAATGGATGTCATATACTTTGATCAGCTCATCAGCGGCTATCGATTGCCGTCGAAGTTGAACTTCATCCTTTTCAATCGTAGATATCGTGACGGATGAAAACTTGGAACAATATCTTATATAATCTAGTTGGTAATAGAAAGCTATCCGTAACTTTTCAGGATTAAAATACCATAGATGACACTATTAATTATTATGAAACTACCTCATTGCTTTACATTTTCGTTTGTATCCGTTGTGTAAACAGTTAATCCTCGGTTACATTCATAGACCATCGACACAAACTTTCTTACCGTCAGATTTATAGAAATCGGATACAATGTGCACCCATTTGCAAAAATTCCTAGCCCCTCGTGAACCGATTCCTACTTACAAGTTCCTCTCCCGTGATATACATTAAGTTAACCGGAAACAAATAATGGGTACACCAGCTAGCAAAAGCTGCAAACCCATCATCGCAGAAGATGATTGTAGCATAACAGCCGATTATTACTTACAAGTCCCTTGCATATCTTACCATTGGGAACCAAATTGTTCTTACCATCGAATACACCGGAAACAAATAACAGGTATACCAACTAGCAAAAGCTGCAAACCCCTCATTACCGAAGATGATTATGGGCTAACAGTCGACTGTTGCTTAAAAGTCCCCTATATGTATCATAACTGGTATCGCCTATTTTTGGTTTCAATGTACCTTACTATGAAGTTGTCAACCCCTTTGAAATTTTCAAACTGGTGTATCTCATGAAGGAATTTTTGTACCAAAAAATGGATGACATATACTTTGATCAGCTCATCAATGGCTATCGATTGCCGTCGAAAAAACAATTCTACCTGTCTTAGTTCAAAAGTTGACTTTTTTGCCTCAGGCCAACTTTCTAACGTCACGACTTAGAAAGGAGCAAAGGATAAGCTCTAGTTTCTTTAGCAATGAGAGAACTTTTAAAGTTTAAGAGGCACATCTGATACCGTTACTCTACCACAAACCAAAGTGCAAAAAAAAAAAAGTATAAACTCAGCTGAAATCTCGCAGACATGGACAGAAACAGTAGATGGCAGCACTTTCGGACCCGTGGGAAAAAGCCAATTTTTGTCTCTGTAGATTTTTCTATTTATCACTCAAAGAAGATATGTTGGCTGTCGGGCCGGGTAACTGCCGCATATATTTAACACTTATAGATTTTAGTCCATCTTCAATTTGAAACTGGTGCCTGCCTGCTTGCGTGCTAGAACGGAGCTTTCCACTCGAAAGCAGAAACATCTTTTGATGAAACGAAAGGTTCGCTACACAACTTCAGATAGTCCTCTCTGACATAGGCTATACAACTCCACTTCACTTCGCAAACCGTAGGCTCTGGCTCGAGGACAAGCAAAAACCATCCTTATTGGCCCCAGGCAAGAGTTCTACGGAGCTTTCCAAAATGTAATGTCATATTCATCAATCCGGCCTAACGTCCACACTTTCCGTAAAAACCGCACAGGTTAGACCCTTCTCAATTACCAGGAATAAAATGAAATCGGAGTCATAGGAAAAAAAAAAAAAAAAAAAAAAAAAGACGAGGACAAAACCAAAGTGTTGCTCTCGCAACACAATTCGGAGAGGAATTGGATTAGGAAGAGTTTTGAACAACTTATGTGCAACAGGTTTCCTCTACTCACAGTCCAGGAATCTGAACTAGACGAGGGACTCAAGCGCACTTAGATTGTCTTCGCGTCATGTTTTTCTGATGGTTGATTCGTCCCAGGTTTGCCCTTGTTTTTTCTGCTAGAACCAAGAACGAAAAAAAATATCCTCCTTAATGGAAGCATGCGTCGTCGATAGAAACCGCAATTTCGTGGCAGCTGAACGGCCGTTTGAAATTTGCCTAGCTTCCATTGGCTACTCTTGCCTGTGTGCATGCGTATGTTATTACAATGTTCCGGATTGCTCTCGGGGACGTCATTTCGTGAAAAATCTAGCGGATTCGGTCCGGGTCATTTTCTCGGCTTTTAAAGGTTGAAGTTTGATGGGAGACTTTCTTAAGATCGACTTCTTAAGATCCACTTTTCGCAACTGTCTGTCGAAGTTTGTTCAGATTCCTTGTTTCTCGAAAATTTTATGATTTTTCATGGGTAAGTTTGGTCTGACTTGGAAAGCCATGGGCAGCAGCCCCGCCCCCCCCCCCCTAAAAGACGCCTACGTCGACGACCCATTCATAGATTGGAAAATGTATAGAAGACTGGAAGCTGCTGAGACTCTCTCTGCAGAAAGTGCTATGCACTTCTAGCAACAAGTAGATTCAACACCCTTTCACAACGACATGTCAGTGCGATGTGTTGCGTCAGTGCTACCACCTCGGTTTCTCCTGCGTTGTGTAGCACCTTTTCACTCCTGCACGAGGAGCTTGATATTATCACATATTGACCTCCACGCCTTATTGATATATTCTGAGCTTTTTATTGTTTATTCCATAACGCTGTTGTATTAGCTTCGCCATTTATTTCTCAAAAACTTCCATCCTGCACCTACAAAATAGACAAATTTGATCCTCACGCCTTGACGAACGCACAAAAGAGCCTGGTTTTGTTTAGTTTCTCTTGCATTGCGCACCATGTCCCTCGCACTTGCGTGAGAAGCTTGATATTATCACAAACTGGCCTCCATGCGTTATTGGTGTATATACTGTTCGTTCGTCAGGGAGCTTTTGATCGTATAGTCCAGAATACTTTTGTACTCGTTTTGCCAGTTATTTCTCAAAAACACCCACTATGCACATATAAAATAAACAAATTTGATGGGCACGCGTTAACGCAACGCAAGAATAGAGTTTGGTTGTGGCATTGCATTATTTGTCTGCGCAAGCTCTACGTTGCGTCGTCACAAGCGCGCGTGGCTCTGGGAAGGTCAGTGCGACAATGTCAGAGGGACTTGCATTCTTTCTTTGCATCTTCTCGAGGCGCCAGATAGAGACTTAAGCCGCTTTCACACTGACGCGTTGAGGCTTTCACACAGAGCTACGCAACCTCTGCGTCGCGCTTGTGGTGACGCAACGCAGAGCTTACGCAGACAAACAAAACGCGACGCAAGAATAGAACCAAGTTCTATTCTTGCATTGCGTCGACGCATACACATGAGATTTTTCAGTGAAAAATGGAAGTTTTTGAAGACAAACTGGAGAGAACCTACTAACGAATATTAACGATGAAGAAAAAGTTAGTAATGATGAAAGAAACGAGAATTCAGCACAAGAAACCGAGAAAGGAAAATGTACATACACATACAGCGTGAAAGCTTGTCGCGCAGGTGTGAAAGATACACTATGCAACATGTACGCAGCGCAAGATAAACGCTACGCAGCGCATCGCAACGACGCGTCAATGTGAAAGCGGCTTTAGCTAAATCTCTGCTGTCTGTGATCGTGTGCTGCACAGGCTTAATTCGTCCTTTGAATATTTACAGGACCGACGGCAAGAAGCTGGTTTCGATGACCCTTGTCGGAAGCTTGTCATTCGGCGAATGGTGGATCAGAGCATGGACATTCGACTCGATCCGCTTTTCCGCAATTCATGTCAGCTGGATATTCAGAACTATTGTTGGAGCCTTTGGTCGAATGTTCCAGACGACGAAGAACTGAAAGGCCAAGTGACTGAGTGCCTAAAAGTGAGTATATTCATCCCCCCCCCTACACCCGTCGACGTGTTTCGTTCCCCCTTCTCGAGAGCGTGTTACTGGCTCGTTGCAGCGATCTGTCTCTGCTGCTCTCCTACACCCAGAGTCAGGCTAGTCAGAGCAGAAAATGGAGTGAATTCCGGTTGGTCTTACACGAGCTACGAGCTCATATGGCACTTGTTACGAGTAGGTGATGCAAGAAAGTAGGTGAGAATAGTCTTGAGTATTTCCGGCATTGCGTCGGATCATCTAGGGCATATTACTTTTCTACCTTTCAAGTTTAGATCCCCCTCATTTGATTCCTGAACGTGCCACACTATTTCCAGTACCCCCCCCCCCCCCCCAACTCCACCTGCCACGGTTCCGAGTCCGTTAACGGAGATTTAACCGAGGCCGCTGATTGGCTGGTGGCTACCAAATGGCGAGGAGTCAAGGGATGACAAGTGACAGTTTGTAGGTAAGCCCCGCCCTGTGGGAGGAGCAACAGCATGAAGCGAGCATGGTCGCTGATCATGCAGTGCGAAAACGAAATTAGACAAAGGTCATAATCATGCAGCCGCCGCTGCATGGAAACGAAATCAAATGGAATCGCTGATCCCGCAGTGGGCACTGCGTGGAGACGAAATCAAATGGTGTCGCTGATTATGCAGTGGCAACTGCATGAAAACGAAATTAGACAAAGGTCGTAATCATGCAGCCGCCGCTGCATGGAAACGAAATCAAACGGAGTCGCTGATCCCGCAGTGGGCACTGCGTGGAGACGAAATCAAATGGTGTCGCTGATCATGCAGTGGCCACTGCATGAAAACGAAATTAGACAAAGGTCGTAATCGTGCAGCCGACGTTGCATGGAAACGAAATCAAATGGAGTCGCTGATCCCGCAGTGGCCGCTGCATGGAAACGAAATCAAATGGGGTCGCTGATCGCGCAGTGGCTGCTGCATGAAAACGAAATTAGACAAAGGTCGTAATCATGCAGCTGCCGCTGCATGGAAACGAAATCAAACGAATGGAAACGAAATCAAAACGAAATCGTTAACGGAGATTTAACCGAGGCCGCTGATTGGCTGGTGGCTACCAAATGGGGATGAGTCAAGCGATGACAAGTGACAGTTTGTAGGTAAGCCCGCCCTGTGGGAGGAGCTACACGATGAAGCGAGCATGGTCGCTGATCATGCAGTGCGAAAACGAAATCGAATGAAAACGAAATTAGACAAAGGTCGTAATCATGCAGCCGCCGCTGCATGGAAACGAAATCAAACGAAGTCGCCGATCCCGCAGTGGGCACTTCATGGAGACGAAATCAAATGGTGTCGCTGATCATGCAGTGGCCACTGCATGAAAACGAAATTAGACAGGTCGTAATCGTGCAGCCGACGTTGCATGGAAACGAAATCAAATGGAGTCGCTGATCCCGCAGTGGCCGCTGCATGGAAACGAAATCAAATGGGGTCGCTGATCGCGCAGTGGCTGCTGCATGAAAACGAAATTGGACAACGGGATGATATTCATCCCCTCCACCCCCCCCCCCCCTCAACGTGTTTCGTTCCCCCTTCTCGAGGACGTGTTACTGGCTCATTGTAGCGATCTGCCTCTGCCGCTCTCCTACACCCAGAGTCAGGTTAGTCAGAGCAGAAAATGGAGTGAATTCCAATTGGTCTTGATCTAATAAAAACACCCCTATCGTAAATGCCGTTGTGCCTACATTGCGAAAGATAATTGACTTTCACATTGACATTCACGGTTTCACTATATATAGCAGCTTGTACCTAGACGTGCGTGGCTGAATCTTTGAGACTAGTGCGTGCTACCATAAGGATTAACCGGGTAACGGCTATGAAGCTTGCTGAAGCGATGAAACTCAGTTCGAGCCCCCCCCCCCCCCCCCCCCATTTCAGGAAGACCCACAAGATAAACCACAAGGAAGGAAGTTGTCCATTCAGCGCTGTAGAAGAATTCTAAACGAGATCTGACTGGTGATTGGCTCATTCGGATCTCTTAAAGCCTAAACAAGTTGAAGGAACTTGTTTAGGTTCCTTACCACTAAACGTTAGGTAAAAAAAAAAAAAAATGCAAGTATCAGTATGGCTCCCAAGCCTGTTATAGAACGGAGATACATTATCCTCACTGAGAGCAAGTTGTCAGTCATTTTTGCATACTGCGTCACGACTGAAAAAAATCAGATCAAGGAACAGGGAAGGCCATCGAATATCACAATGATACACGGCTTTAGTTCTCAGTTAGTTGTCAAGTGTAATATGAAATAGATATAAAACACTAGTGCACCTTTCAGCCAATGGGTTCACGTCTTATCCTGAGTGGAATTACGGATGGACAGTCGCCTGATCTTTAAGATCGGGAGAAGGAAGTTCGAAGCAGAAACGCCATTGCTGTCTTTAATATGTCCATGTTTCAGGAAGCTTTTGTCAAGAAAAAGAGCTTGACAGCTTCTTGCGAAAACCGACTTCGGAAAATAATTCAAGAATCTGTTCTGGACAGCCGGCTGGACCCCATCCTTCGTGAAACCTGCTCAGACGAGGTAAGTCTTTTCCCTGATTCTTTATCCTCCGCGAGATGTTGCTTATGCCATAGACTTTAAAATTGCGTCGCGTTTGTTCAGGGAGACCTGTGCTAATTTTCTGCATCTCAAAGGATCTCTAGTAGCGCCCGGCTTTTCCCTCGTCGGTTTGGACTTGTCTGATAAAGATGTTCCCGATGAATATACTTTTAAAATTTCCTTGATTTCCGATGACACACTGCTCTGATAAAAAGGACATGATGCAATGCTAGTGCTATGCATATGTGTTAGGTAATCGTTTTCTGTCCTCACTTTCTGTTAGCCCAGATCACGACCGGATTTCAACGCACTACTACAAACAGATAACTGATTTCGTCATATTAAAACAAGGGCTGACCGACGAAAATGGTGAAATGTCCCCAAGGTCTTTAAGTTCGCCAGTAGACTCTCGGGAACGCGAATGGATGGAAATACTGCTGAAGTAGGATGAATGACTATCATAAGTATGACCAGGGCGTTACTAGCCTTTTATATTTGGGGGGGGGGGGGGTCCAGTATGCGCCGAGGCACTCCAGAATTTGCAGACAAAACACGCCGTTGCCGCGAAATTGGCGGATGATCGAGGTAAAACAACCTCAGAGTTTGCATTACAGATGTAGACAAATTTTATATAGGCCGGGGCACCGTTTCTCTTCAGAATATGCAGTATAATACGCCTTACCCTACGCTTGTAGCTGATCAGTAGCGGGCCAGTTCTAGGTAGTTTAAAGCATCATGCATAACTTGCAATCACTTTTCGGTCCGTCTGTCTGTCGGTCTGTCAAGCCACTGTTCTCGAGTTGGGGTACGTCCAGAAGTAGTAGGACGATGACACTTTGGAGGTGTATCAGGGACGCGACCAAATTAACTTAGAAATAGTCACTTCCCTGATTCGACCACCGTGGGTGGAGTCGAGTAGGGAGGGAGAATCCGGAATCTTGAGATATGTATAATTTTCCCAGCGGCTATTTAGAAAGACCTCGTGTCTCAGATGTCACATTTCAAGTCCGGAGATCCGATGAATGGGGGGGGGGGATGGGAGAACCGGAAATCTTGTGACGAGCTTAATGGAGCTATCGTGAAGAAACTTGTTGGAAAGAACAAGCAAAAGAACTAGGTACACCAGTGACAGAAACGGGCAGGATTGTGGCACTGGGGGGAGCTGGTTGGGGGTCCGGAACTCCGGTGATCGCGAGTTAAGGTACATCCAGATGTGCTAGGACGATGAAACTTGGCTGGAACATTAGAGACTTGACAAGATTGGCTTAGAAATTGTCACTTCCGAGATCCGAGCATCCCTTAAATTACTCATCTTAACCGCTAAGTAGGCTACAATATATTTTTCAAGCAAAACATACATTTCATGATCCCCATCGGCCAGATCTGTTTTGTTTATAGAAATGAATTTTGAGCTCCCTTAAAGTGCACATCTTAACCGCAAAGTGAAACAAATATTTTTGACCAAACCATGCATTTCATGATCCCCGGGGTCCATGATCATTTGTGCCAGAAGTTTTTCTTCTTAAAAATGAATTTCTAGCCCCCCTAAAGTGCGCATCTTAACCGAAAAGTGAAAAAATACTTTTAATCAAACTATATATATTCATGATTCCCAAGGGCCCATGGTCATTTTTGCCTCAGGGGTTTTGCTTACAAGTGAGTTCCTTTGAGCAAAATACATATTTTCATGGTCCCAATGAGCCCATCGTGTTTGCCTCAGGGGTTTTGCTTACAGGTGAATTTCTAGCGCCCTTAAAGTGTGCATCATCACATCCAATTTCAAAATAAAATATTTCTTGTACCAAACAAGACATTCTCGTGATTTCCAAGGGGCCCATGATCATTCTTATCTCAAGGATTTTGCTAAGAATGAGAACAAACCCACGAATTAGCAAATTCCTGCTTTCATCATCTGACACAGCCTTGCAAGTGCCATATGAGCTTCTTCTAGCTCTTGTTATAATAAGCTCCTCCGAAGAAACAAGCGGAAGCCCGAGCTGGCTCAAAAAGATTCAAACAAGGAGAATGCAAAAATCAGTGCAGTGTCGTGATGGTGATAAAAATGGCATGGGAAGTTGAAGATCATGTTCTGTTTCTATAACTAGGCGGTTTTAATCTCTTTTCCCATGCGGTGGTAAAAAATTAATCCGCTCTGACAGAATGCGGGGTCTGATGTAAATCTTGAAATCCCCCCGAACAAGACCAAAGGTTTCGATGGGATCCTAAAAATCCAAGATTTGATCCAGACAAGTGGGTCTTGTCTTCGCCAGATCCTGTCTTCGCCAGACTCCTTGAACGTTTTTATGGCACTTACCCTCCGGCCAAGTGCCATATAGCGATCGCAATTTCTGTCCGTCCGTCGGTCTGCCGTTCGGTCGGTCCGGGTTTTGCTAGTTCGGGCACTTCCACTCAAACTAGGACTTTGAAACTTCGCAGGCGTATCAGGGACCCAACCAGATCAACTTACAAATAATCACTCCCCCAATCCGACTTTCCCCGGATCCGGGAGTCCGGAAATTATAAAGCAAAAGGGGAGCAAAAGGTAGCAAAAAGAGCGCTGCCGAAATGCGGGATCGAACCACGGACATCTGATGCGCGAATCCAGTGCTCTACCACTGCGCCACGACTTGGATGTATTAGGTAGCGAATGCGGGAGTAAATATGGTTTAACGATTAAACAAAAGTGGTTAAACTAAACAAATCTCGTAAAACACTGCCCCTTATAAGCTAGGACAATGAAACTTGGCAGGAATATCAGGGAACCGACCAGATTAACTTGGAAATAATCACTTTCCAGATCCGATCATAGTGGGGGGAGGGGCGAGTGGAGGGATGGGAAATCCGGAAACTTTTAGCAAGCATAACTTTGGAAAGGGTAATCGAACATGCGTGAAACTTGACATGTGTTTCGGATATTCAGTTTCAAATCCGGACCAGATTCGATACCTGTGGGGGGGGGGGGGCTAGAGGGGGGCACAGGAAATTTCCTGAAACGCTTCCACAGAAGCTAGGACAATAAAACTTGGAAGACATACCAGGGAACCGACCAGGTTAACTTGGAAATAATCATCTCCCCTATCCGGCCATCGCGGGGGGAGTGGAGGGATGGAGAATCCGGAAACTAGAATCATACATAACTTTGGAACGGGTAATCGGACATGCACGAAACTTGACAAGTGCGAAGAACAAGTGTCTCAGATTTTCAATTTCGAATCTGGCCCGAATCCGATAATTGGGGGTGGGGGTAGAGGGGGGGACCGGAAATCTTTTGAAACGCTTAGGGTCGAAGGATCGGGATGGAAGTTGAAGGGAAGAACGAGCATTAACCCTAGATACTTTATTGACAAAATAGGACCGGGATCGTGTCGCAGTGGAGGGTGTCGGAGGGGGTTTCTTGGATTTCCGCGGTGATCACGAGTTAGGGTACTTCTAGATGTACATGACCTTGAAATTTGGCAGACTTATTAGACATTTTCCTAGATTGACTGGAAAATAGTTCCTTCCCCGATACGGTGATGTTGGGGGAGTGGAGGGATGGGGAATCCAGCATCTAGTATGCATAACTTTAGAACCGGTGATCGGACGTGAATGAAACTTGAGAAGTGTCAGGAACAAGTGCCTCAGATGATCAATTTCAAGCTCAGAACGAATCCAATAACTGGGGAGGGGGACCTGGAGGGGGGGGAGTGTGCAAGAAATCTTGTGAAACGCTTAGAGTCGAGAGATCAGGATGGGGACTTGGAGGAAAGAACAAGCATAAGCCGTACAGACAGTACTGACAAAACAGGACCGGATCTTGTCACAGTTGGGGGAGTTTGAGAGGGTTTTCCACAATTCTGGTCATCACGAGCTGGGGTACTTCCAAATGTGCTATGACCATGAAACTTGGCAGGCATGTTAGGGACTCTTTTCAGATTGGCTTACAAATAGTCCCTCCCCCGATCCGATCATCGTTGTGGGAGAAACAGTTATCAGTGAGTGGAGTAACCATTTCACATTTAGTAGATCAAGTGGATTTTCTGATGAAATGAATATCGGGAGAGAGATGCAGCCTTGAGAACTGCAAACCGTATCTGACAAACATGCTAGCTGTTCTTACAAATGCCATATGAGCTTTCAGCTCTTGTTAATATTAAAATTCAGAATCAGATTAAGGCCGAATAGTTAATCATCTTAGAAAACTAAGTTCAGATATGGATTCGGCATATGTGTTTACCCCTCTACAAGTCATATCTATTTTGACGAAAGCTAAAAAAACAATTAAGCGTATCTTCTTTCCCCTATATCGAACATCTAATCAACTTCAAATAAAACTTTAACTTGTAACAACCCGGTTCCAGCCGGATTCCGGGCGAACTATATGTCCGGGTAAAAATTGATTGTCATATACGGATTCAGCACCTCTCCGTATTTGCCATGACCGTTGGCTCTTAGTGCAAATAAAATCTTACCTTATCTTACCCCTATATCGGATATTTAATCAACTATAAATACAAAATTTACTTTTAAAAAATTCCGGTTTTGGCCGGATTCTGGATGAACTACGTGTCCGGGTAGAAAATGATTTCACAGAAGTGTTCAGCATGTTTCTTACCCCTAAATCGAACACATAATCAGCATCAAATAAAACTTTTACTTTTAACAAACTTCCCGGTTTTCGCCGGATTCCGGACGAACTACTTGTTTGGCGAGAAAATGGTTTTCTTCATCGTGTTCATCATGTCTTCTTACCCCATAATCGATTACCACATTAGCTGTTTAAAATATTTTGTTTGCCCCTTAATCTGAACCCCCTCTCCCACCCCTAAATCTAGGGCTACAGAGCCCATCTACTAGCTAGACCTTACGCTTGACCCAAAGAATCCTCACACCAAGTTTCATCAGAATGTCTCATTCCCTTCGTGAGTTATCGTGCTCACAGACGGACGGACGGACAACTTTGCGATGTCATAGGTATCCCTTCACTTACGTTTTGGATCCCAGAAATAATGATATTATTTGGTCATTGGTCAACATTAGCCGGGGACATTTCGCCAATGGGCCGTTTAGTCATAGTGATGTTTTGCCATGGGGACGTTGGCCGACAACCCAAACAAATTACGATTTATAACAAGACAAAGGTTTCGATGAGATCCCAAATATCTAATATTTGATCCAGACAATTGGGTCTTGTCTTCGCCAGATCCAGTCTTCGCCAGGCTAATCATCAGAGAAAACCAAGTTCCGATATACCTCTATAGGCCATATCTATTTTGACGGTACTGACCGAAACTTCCTGCTTTACCTCTGCCACTACTCGTCCAGCAAAATCAGAAATTTTAGAAACAAATTTAGCGTATCTCCTCATCCCTATAAAGAACATCTAATCAACTTCAAATAAAACTTTAACTTATAAACAAATTTCCGGTTACAACCGGACTCCGGACGAATTATATGTCCGGGTAAACAACGATTGCCATGTGTAGACTCAGCGTCTCTTCTTACCCCTAAGTCTATCATCTAATCAATTTCAAATAAAAATTTTGCTTTTAACAAATTTCCGGTTTTGGCCGGATTCCGGACGAACTGGGTAGAAAATGCTTTTCACATAAGTGTTCAGCATGTCTTCTTACCCCCAAATCGAACATGTAATCAACTTCAATTGGAACTTTTACTTTGAACCAACCTTTCCGGCTTTTGCCGGATTCCGGACGAACTACTTGTCCGGCGAGAAAATGGTTTTCACCATAGTGTTCAGCATGTATTCTTACTCCATAATAGACAGCTGTTCAAAAATATTTTGTTTGCCCTTAATTTGAATACCCTCCCCCACCCCTAAGTGTAGGGCTACAGAGCCCATCTACGAACGCGACCTTACTCTTGACCCGAAGAACCCTCACTCCCAAGTTTCATCAAAATATCCCATTCCCTTCGAGAGCTATCGTGCTCACAGACGGACAGACGGACAACTTTTGCGATGTCATAGGTATCCCTGCACTTACGTTCTGGGATCCCAAAGAGAACATCCAAGAAAACGGACCTCTCTTATCGTCACTGAACCAGAAAATAGATACCAACTACGCTGTACCCGCAATAACTAGTTTGAAAATCTGCCAGTTCAGTCGTCAATCCATCAAATTCTGTCGGTACAGTTGGGCCGTCCTTCTACTCCCATAGCTAGCCACCCTCATCCCCAGTTCAGTTTTCGTCTGTTGTGGGGAAGTCATTGTGAGGCTGATAGGGATCTGTTGTATTTTTTGGCCTCAAAAGGCCACCATAGCCCAGCTTCCTCATCAAGTCGAATGTACGTCCATGTCGGAGAATAAAGCAGAGTCTGCTAGTGATAGGTGCTTCTATGCCTTCTGTATCGACAACATCTCACAATGACAGAAATAGCTCAAGGGTGGACGCTTCACACCTGGCGAGCCAATTGTTTGAAAGAGCTGCGCCCTTTTCGTTCGCTTTAAATACCTTTGTGTTACCCGTAAGAGATCCGTTACTCCATCTTGCTGTGCTTTAGCTAGTCGAAGAGCAGAGACAGGTAGAGGAGGATACGCGTCTCTGCGTATAAGGATTGAATATTGGGGTACTGCTGGACAGGTTTGCTCAGTTGGTAACCACCCCTCTGTAGGATAAGCTCTGCGGGTTCTTGTAGTCCAGAACAGGTTGTGTGAGCTGAAGGTACATGTGCGTTCGCAGCCTCCTACTTGCATTTTAGGTTGCGGTGTCATATCATGTTCTTTGGACTGGTGGGGGGCTGGGTTCAAAAAGGTTCAAGGCGACTGAAAGCTTTTGCACAAAAGGCAGGTCGTTGAACTGGTATGAAGACGGGTGGAGAAACAAGTTTATTTCGCGCTTGGTGTAATGTTGTTTAAGGCTGCTAAAAAGTGAATAAAGTATGCATGATTGATATGATTTGCCCCCGACCGTTTGGATGAGTGTTTTGAGGTGGGGAAGGTCAGAAAAGAGCCTGCCAGCTAGTTTCATGGCTAAGGAAGCCCACGACCGCACGTAGAGGATTTTGTAATTGTGTCCTGACCGTGTGTCCTCCACGGTACGAAATTCCTAGGTACAAGGTTTAACGCTTCTGGGGATCCCAAAACGTAAATGGAGGGATACATGACATCGCAAAAGTTGTCCATCTGTCTGTCTGTCTGTGAGCACGATAGCTCTCGAAGGGAATGAGATATGTTGATGATACTTGGTGGGAGGATCCTTTTGGGCAAGGGAAAGGCCGAGTTCGTAGATGGGCTCTGTAGACCTATATTTAAGGGTGGGGGTTCAAATTAAGGGACACACAAAATATTTTTAAACAGCTAATGAGACAGTCGATTAAGGGGTAAGAAGACATTCTGAACACGAATATGAAAACCATTTTCTCGCCGGACAAGTCGGACAATCCGGCCAAAACCGGAAAGTTTGTTAAAAGTAAAAGTTTTGTTTGAAGTTGATTAGATATTCGATTTAGGAGTAAGAAGAGACACTGAATCCATATATGACAAACATTTTCTAGCCGGACATATAGTTCGCCCGGAATCCCGCTGAAACCGAAAAACGTGTTATAAGTTAAATTTGATATGCGGTTGATTAGATGTTTGATATAGGGGTAAAGAGATACGCTGAATTGGTTTTTGAGCTCTATTTTTTTGACGGACAAATAGCTCCGGAATTCCGCCCAAACCGGAAAATTCGCAGAAGTAAGACAGGAAGTTTCGATCGGTTACGTCAAATTGCTATGACTTTATAGGGGTGAACACACATGCTGAATCCATGTCTGAACTTGATTTTCTCAGACCTACCAGTTTTTATAAAGGACACCTGAGTGAAGAGTACCAAGTATCATCCCTATCTGTATGACTTCGGTTAACACTGCCTGCAGAAAACCCAATCCAAATCGATTTTTGCTCCATTTTGCATCTGTCCTTATTTCAGTACAGAACAGTTTTAGAAATGAAGAAATGTCTCCAATCAACCCTTCTTCTGGAATGTTTTTTAACCAGTTAAGCCCAAACGTATATCTAGACGAAATTCCAATACGATCCGGCCAGCGCTGTACAAGATTTGAATGAATTGCGCTTCTTGTCTTGGAGTCTGCATGTGCGAACCTCCAGAAACGAACATCCCTGTTTTGAAAACGTCACGCAGTCTTGTTCTCCTAAGAGGCTTCAGTTTTCTGGCGCATAAAAAACATTATTTCGACCCCTCCCCCCCCCCCCAACTCCCGTTAACAAATTCTTGCTTGCGCTTGATCTGGCTTTTGGCCCTTACCCTCATGAACATTTACACTATCGTTCCTAGCTGATATTACAATAGAAACCAACCCAAAAAGCTAACCAGGATTGAACTCGAGACACGCCAGAACTTTAGGGACAAAACACAATGCTGAAATCTAGTACGAGAGTTCACTGCAGTGCTTTTGAAGGTTAAAAGTCTTTGTTTCATGTGGGCCAGGAAGGTGGGAGACATCATCAGTTTTCGATGGGTTGGATTTTTACGAACATACTGTCACCTTTATTTCCCGCAAAATCCTCACGGTAGCCAACGTTATCCACAAATTACTTGAACACAATTCAAGTTCGCCATGTCTAATTAACTATTCATTGTTCTCCCGGCGATGATCAAAAGAGTTACTAAAACCTTCGAGAAGATCGAGTGCCGTGTATATACGTGTAAGAGGATTAAAACAACTAAGTATATCACCATGTGGAAGTTTAGATGTCGGAAGAAGAAATCATGCCAGTTTGACATTTTTTGGGCTCGGAAGCTGATTATTATTCAGCTCAGTTCAGAGTCTTCAAGAAATCACTATAACGAATTTAGTATAATTTACTGCGTTTTTTTTATTGTTATTTAGTTGAGATCCTTAATTCTGTGGACTTTCGGGAATGAACAAGGAAAAAAAGAAAACGAAACACACAGAAATCGATAATGCAAATAATTTGTTTGATTTTTCTACAAATTTTCCATATGCCTGCTACAATTAAAACATTTTGTCAGATCCAGAGCAAAACTAGACTCTAGACGATGTAAGTGCTAGAATGCTTATGATACAACTCCTAAACTGTTGCGTAAGGTGTTTTTTTACATAGCCTGCATTGGAACTCTCAAGCTGATGTTGAAATCTGTGATTTTTAGTCGACTTGCAAAACAAACCAGTCAAAAAGTTCAGGTTCTGCTTGACACAAATCAAACCTCTCGTGTGGGTCACCATCATACCAGCCAAGACAGACGTTACATTTTAATTGTTCTATAAGGAAATTAAAAAGGTCGGTGTCGCATAATGTTGTGTTTGTGGCAATTTAATGGAAGGAAAAGTTTGCTATTGTCACGGTTTATAGAGGGACTTGATTTTTGTAAGTAGGAATAGCGTTTTTTCCAGGCACTCTTTAAAGTTTAACTGTAAAGTCAGTTTATTTGTATGCTTTGTATTTGATTCAACAACAAGTAAAGTTGTTGAATCCTAAAGTCAGTTTATTTGTATGCCTTGTATTTGAAGACATGGAATTATTCTGGCTCTGTTCAGGGATTTTTATTTCTTCACAAATAGGAAACAAAAATATAAAAAAAAAAATCGGGTTTTTTTTCATGATCGCAGCTAGTTATCCCTCTAAGATGATGTGCGAGGGATACATAAAATTTCAAATTTCATAAATAAGCTACGCTGAGTAGATGGACGGCATACCGAGAAGACCAAATTCAGACTTCTAGCGCGTAATCTGAATTTTATCGAGGACATGATTTTAGGTTCTGTGAAATCCTTGCTAATGATAGTAAGTCTTCGGTCATGCGGTTTAGTAGACTGCGAAGAGAAACTGCTGAATATCCATCGTCATTCAGGCAGTGTAAATCCGTTAAATTGCTTGGGGTAATAATCGATGACGAGCTGAAATGGAATTCTTATGTTGACAATATTATCCATAAAACTAATCTTTTTAATTAAATCCCTCTCCACTCTTAAATCTTTCGGTTTGGATACTAAATGCCTCCTCTGCTATTTTAAAACGTTTATGAATCCTCATTTAGAATATGCTTTACCGGTTTGGCATTCTTCTCTTTCTGCAGAGCTCTCTGATCGCCTGGAAAATGTCCAAAAGAGAGCAGTGAGAATCATTCTGGGTGATCATAATATTTCATACGAAGAAGCTCTCATTAAACTTGACCTTCCTAAATTAACAGAACGTAGAAATATTCTTTCAAATAAGTTTGGAACTAAGATAATCTGTTGTCCCCAGATGGCCCATTTATTCCTCCCTCCCCTCCCGTCTTCCGTGCGTCGGTCCGAGAGGAATACTGGCAATCAATTTGTTCCATATCTGCTAATTCTTCTGCCCAATTTTTACGGAGTTTCATCCCATCATTTATTTCTGGTAAAATCTTGTAAGTGTATTAGTTAATTTGTTTCGTGTCTGTGTATATTTTGTAAATTTGTATTCCACTTCTAGCTTTTAGCTATTTGGAATAAACTGATTTGGAATAAATAGAAAAAAAAAAAAAAAAATCCCAGACGATAGAAAATAAGAAAGGCTGCTGAATGCCTGGCTGGTCAAAACTGTTTTCATCTTCTCTATAATATTCACGGAAGCCGGGACCAGACTAGAACTTGAAAGAATGAGTGTGAATCGGGCTTGTCAGATCCGCACGACCATCAGGTGCCGGGAGGGGGGGGGGTCCATTGAAGAGATTTACCAACCATGAAAGGTTCCAGGGAAACTTTTCATGACCGGGTGATTAAGCTCGATGTCAACCAGCGTGGAGTTGGGGCACCAGTGCCGTAGAAACAGGCAGGAGAGCTAAGAAGTCTGACCACGAAAAGGAAGTGCAGTTAGCGGCTGCGGGCTTTTGGACACGCAACCAGCTAAATACACTGCCACTTCGTAACCAGAATATCCGCTATGATCGTGCACTGATCAGGGGGAGGAAAGTAGAATCTTCAGCCCACGGAAGGAAGTGCGGGTAGCGGCTGCGGGCTTTGGGACACGCAACCAGCTAAACACACTGCCACTTCGGGGGCCGATAATCTGGACGACGTGAGGGGGGCTCGCTGACTACTCCAACCACGAAGGCAGCGGGGATCGAGGCTGCGTGTATGAAATTGCGCAACCAGCTAACCACACTGCCAGTTCGTAGCTGAAAGTTACGACTGTTATCCTCGTACTCCATAATTGTATAAAAATCCAAAATCATCAGTAATGCACCTAACACTTCGGAAGCTGGGAGCGAACTGGTCAAAAAAGGTTTCCACCCTCCTATTTGATTGCAGTGCCATGTGTTGTTGTTTGTTGTTTGCCTGAGGGTCTGGGGATTCAACGAATAACATCGGAGCTGAACCATTCTCTTGAACGGGGGTTGAAAACATAAACAAGGCGAGTCGGGCTGTGTGTTTGCGATGGTATAGCTCTGGTCAGGATTTTGACGGGGGGTTAGTAGACTAGGTATGATCCTGTGCTCATCTCAAGCCGAGCCCTCTGGGAGATGGCGGCAAGAAGTCCAATGGGATTAAAGCTGATTTTGGCGGGTATTGACTTCGGTGCAGAATAAGTTCGAGTTCTTTAGTTCATCACATAAACCTTAAATACTTCTCACAAACACTGTATAGAATACAAATTCGGATGTGCAGTGCTTGCTTAAATGAAACAACTACTTCGTGCTCTATATATCTAGAACTGATTCTACCCAAATACAGCCTAACCTGCCATCTGCCAAATACCCCTCCTTCCTCTAAAAAGGACAACACCAACACCAAATTTGACATGAAAATAACAAAATACGGCTAAGATCGCCAATTCAGATTTTCCCGATTCGGCTGCGATTTCCGGTTCAGGTTCCGGATTTTATGAGCGCTGGGGAACAATATGAAATTTGAATTTTTTTTTTGTGTACGAATGGATTTATTAACTTCTGCTTCACTAAGACAAACACCTATACGGCAGGCGTTACTATCCAAAATGTTTTTTTTATGGCACTTGAGCTTACTCAAGTGCCATATAGCGATTGTAATTTCTGTCCGTCAGTGGGTCTGTCGGTCCCGGTTTTGCTAGTTCGGGCACTTCCAGATAAGCTAGGACGATGAAACTTGGCAAGCATATCAGGAACTGGACCAGATTAAATTAGAAATTGTCGCTTCCTCGATCCGACCATCTGGAGGGGAGTGGAGGGAGGGGGAATCCGGAAAAAATAGAAAAAAGGAAATATTTTTAGCTTACGAACGGGTGATCGGATCTTATGAAACTTAATACATGGAAGGACTTCGTGTCTCAGACCCTCCATTTTAAATCCAGACCGGATCCGGTGACACTGGGGGGAGTTAGAGGGGGAAACCGGAAATCTTGGAAAACACTTAGAGTGGAGGGATCCGAATGAAACTTGGTGGAAAGTACAAGCAAAAGTCCTAGATACGTGACTGATATAACCAGAACGGATCCGCTCACTTTGGGGGAGCTGGGGGGGGGGGGGGAGAAGTCCGAATTTGTAGTGATCACGCGAGTTCCGTGCTTCCTGATGTGCTGGGACGATGGAAATTGACAGGCATGTCTGGGACCCGACCAGCTTAAATAGGAAATCATCAATTCCCCGATTCGACCATCTGGGGGGGGGGGGGGAGTGGAGGGAGGGTGAAGCCAAAATTTGAGGTATTTTTAGCTTGCGAACGGGTGATCGGATCTTGATGAAAATTGATATTTAGGATGACCTCGTGTCTCAGACACCTCACTTTAAATCCGGGCCGGATCCGATGACACTGGGGGGAGTTGGAGGAGGGAACCGGAAATTTTGAGAAACGCTTAAAGTGGAGGGATCGGGATGAAACTTGGTGGGAAAAACAAGCACAGGTCCTAGAAACGTCATTGACATAACCGGACCGGATCAGGGCACTGTGGGGGAGTTGGGGTGGGGAACCGGAAATTTTGAGAAACGCTTAAAGTGGAGGGATCGGGATGAAACTTGGTGGGAAAAACAAGCACAGGTCCTAGACACGTCATTGACATAACCGGACCGGATCAGGGCACTGTGGGGGAGTCGGGGTGGGGGTCCGGATTTCTAGCGATCCCGCGAGTTCGGCATACTTCCTGGTGTCCTAGGGCGATGAAACTTGGCAGGTATGTAAAGGATCCGAACAGATCGACTTGAGAACAACCGTTTCCCCGACCCGACCATCGTGGGGGGAGTGGGTGGATGGGGAGTCCGGAATCTAGTGGCGTGCATAACTTTTGAACGGGTGATCGGATCTTGATGGAAATTGATATTTAGGATGACCTTGTGTCTCAGACACCTCACTTTAAATCCGGGCCGGATCCGATGACACTGGGGGGAGTTGGAGGAGGGAACCGGAAATTTTGAGAAACGCTTAAAGTGGAGGGATCGGGATGAAACTTGGTGGGAATAAGAAGCACAGGTCCTAGACACGTCATTGACATAACCGGACCGGATCCGATGACACTGGGGGGAGTTGGAGGAGGGAACCGGAAATTTTGAGAAACGCTTAAAGTGGAGGGATCGGGATGAAACTTGGTGGGAAAAACAAGCACAGGTCCTCGACACGTCATTGACATAACCGGACCGGATCAGGGCACTGTGGGGGAGTTGGGGTGGGGGTCCGGATTTCTAGCGATCCCGCGAGTTCGGCATACTTCCTGATGTCCTAGGGCGATGAAACTTGGCAGGTATGTCAGGGATCCGAACAGATTGACTTGAAAACAGCCGTTTCCCCGACCCGACCATAGTGGGGGGAGTGGGTGGATGGGGAGTCCGGAATGTAGTGGCGTGCATAACTTTTGAACGGGTGATCGGATTTGAATGAAACTTGTCTGGTGAGTTATCGCCTCGGATGTTCAGTGTCACGTCCGAGTCGGGTCCGATACCTGTGGGGATGGGGGGGGGGGGGGGTGTGGAAAACTCAAGAAACTCTAAAAGCGGAGGGATTGGGACGAAACTTAATGGATGGAACAAGCATTAGGCCTAGATGAAATTGACGGAGCCAGATGGTTTCGGGGCTGTGTGGGGGGAGTTGGAGGGGGTTTCCTGGAATTCCGGTAGTCGTGAGTTAGAATAGTTCCAGATGTAAAACGACAACGAAACTTTGCAGGCATATTAGCGACCCGAATTATCTTGACTTAAAAACCTGACACAACATACCCCCGGAAACTTCCGTTCCTAGATCCGAGCATTTTTGGGGGAGCAAGAGAAGAGAAATATGGACTTCTATAAATTGCGAACGAGTGGTTTGATTCGAGTGAAACTTCATGGGTGATACGAATCGATGGCCTCGACATGTAAAACATGCGTTCGAACCATATGCGACCACGATTAGGGGAATTGGGGGTGGGGGGACTTTTGACATGCACAAAAACCAAACGGATGGACCGAATGAGATGCAATTCGACAGTGCCGAGTTTATGCGGCCTAGATTTGTTATTTGGCGTCTGGGCCGGATTCGGCCAAGGTAGGGGGGGGGGGGGTACTGGAAACTTGCAGATAGGCTATGCTCCAATTTCAGTCAAACTTGATGAGGGAATTAAGAGATTGGGCCCGAACCGGCTCCGACAACGTTGGTGGGAAGGGGGGGGGGGGTACCGGAACTTTCCAAAAATGCTCAGATTGGAGTGAAACTTGGTAGATGGTATAAACGAAGATGCTTTAGGTGGTCGATTTTCTTTTATTCCGAACCAAATTCGGCCACGGTAGGTGGAAATAGAGTGAGTACCGGAAATCGTGTAGCACGTCTAGGGATCAAACAAATGGATTTATTGGGATGAAAGTTTGAACAGTCATGTGCATTTGCAATCGAGAAGATGCCGGAACTGCCCAGAAATGAGTGAAACTAAATATCCTATTTCTATTTCCGAACCGCCTTTTTGGATGGCGGGTGTATTTTGTGACGTTTTCATCTACTTTCTTGTACAGCCTACTCGTACAAGTGCCATATGAGCTCGTAGCTCTTGTTGTTTATTTTTTTTTTCGGGGGGGGGGGGCAATGTATTTACCGACTGGCTAGTCAGTTTTACCGACTGTTTTTGCAGTCTTGTTGTGTAAACCGGCATTCCGTCTGTCGGCCGGTGATGAAACTTGGCGGGCATATCAGGGACCTGATCAAACTAACCTGGGAATAATCGGGATGTCGACAAACAGTCCCCATTAGAAACGTCGAATTCGGTCATTTCATAATTAAATTCGGCGAGATTCATTTGGTTCTGATTCGTTACCGAATTAGGTAGTTCACTGGATTTTTGTTTAGTCCGTTTCTGGCGGTCTGTCTGTCGGTCTGGCCTTTTTTGTCACACTTTTTTATGGCACTTGCCTTCCGGCCAAGTGCCATATACCGATCACTTTTCCGTCTATCTGTCGGTCGGTCGGTTAGTCCGGTGTTTGCAAATTAGGATACTTCCAGATATGCTAGGACGATGAAACTTGGCAGACATATTAGTGACCAGACCAAACTAACTTGGAAATAGTCACTTGCCCGATCCGACCATCGTGGCGGGAGGGGGAGGTTGCGGAATCCAGAAAATAGGGACATGCGGAACTTTCGAATGGGTGATCGGATCTTAATGAAACTTGATACCTGGGAAGACCTCGTGTCTCAGATGTTTCATCTCAAGTCCGGACCGGATCTGATGAATCTGAGGGGGAGTCGGAGGGGGAGCCGGAAATCGTGTGAAACTCTCGGAGTGGAGCGATCGGGATGAAACTTGGTGGGAAGAACTAGCACAAGCTCTAGATAAATAACTGACAGAACTGAACCGGATTCGGACACCGTGGGGGGAGTTCGAGGGGGGTTCCGGAATTCCGGCGACCCGTAGTTGATGTGCTTCTAGGTGGGCTAGGACGATCAAACTTGGCAAGCATATCAGAGGCCCGACCTGACTAACTTGGAATGAGTCACTCGCCCGATCCGACCGTCTTGGGGGGAGGGGGAGACGGCGGAATCCGAAAATTAGTGGCATGCATAACTTTCGAACGGGTTATCGGATCTTAGTGAAACTTGATATCTTGAAAGAACTCGGGGGGGGGGGGGGGGAGTGGAGTGGAGAACCGGAAGTCTTGTGATACGCATAGAGTGGAGCGATCAGGATGAAACTTGGTGGGACGTACAGGCACAAGTCCTAGGTGCATCAGTGACATAATTGGATCGGATTCGGGTACCGAGGTGGGGGGGGGGGCTGTAGGGGGGTGTCCGGAATTCCGGTGATCGTGTACTCCCAGATGTGATAGGACGATACAACTTTCCTGGAGTATTAGAACCTTGACATCGTCACTTCTCCGATCCGACCATTCCTTAAAGAACTCATCTTAACCGCAAAATACAAAAAAATACTCTTAAGCAAAATATACTTTTTCAAGATCGCCATGAGTACATGAACCTTTTTGCCTCAAGGGTTTTGCTTAGAAATTAATTTTTAGCACCCTTAAAGTGCGCATCTTAACCGAAAAGTAAAAACAAACTTTTGACCGTCACTTCAATCCTCTGACCCGGCATTGCAAGTTTGGCGCATCTTAACCGAATACTTCCATCTGACCCAGCCTACCTGGTTTTTCTTTTCCTTCTTGTTTCCTTTTGATTTCTGTCTCCAGTTTTTATATTTAAAGTGAAACCATAGGTTGAATTTTCAGCCCCCTTCATTTTTTCTTGTTGGGGTATTTCTTACTACATATGCTTGCAAGTGCCATATGAGCTTACAGCTCTTGTTTAGTTAGGGTAATTCCAGATGCGCTAGGACAATGAAACTTGGCAGGCATATCATGGACCCGATTAACCCGGAAATAATCAGTTTCCCGATCCGACCATGTGCGGGGGAGTGGAGGGCGGTAGAAACTTGAAAATTGAGGGCAGTTTGTCACACTTTTTTTAGTTGCGGTACTTCCAGGTGTGCTAGGACCATGAAACTTGGCAGTCATATCAAGGACCCGACCAAACAAAGTTAGAAATAATCAGTTTTCCGATCCGAACATCTCGGGGGGGGGGGGGGTAGAGGGCGGGGAATCCGGGAATTGAGTAGTGTGTAACTTTCGAACGGGTGATCGGAATGGAATGAACTTAATGGCTGAATAGATCACATATATCTGATGTCTCGTTTAAAGTCTTGACCAGAGTCGATAGCTAGGGGGGAGTTGGGAGGGCCGGAAATTTCAAGAAACTGTTAGAATGAAGGGATCGGAGTGAAACTTGCTGGGAAGAACAAGCATCTGCTCTAGATAAATCGTTTAGACAATTGTACTGGATCCGGGCACTTGGGTGGGGGGGGGGGGTGGAGGGGGTTTCCCGAATTCCGGTGTTGGCGGATTTTCACGACGAAACTTGGCAGGCACATCAGGGACCCGATCAAACTTACTTGAAAGCAAAAGTTTCGTCGATCTGATAATCGTGGAGGGAGGGGAATCTGGAATACTGAGTCATAAGTAACTTTGGAACGGGTGATTGGATTCGAGTGAAATTTAATAATTGAACAGAGGACATTTCTCTGGTGATCTTTTTCATATCCGAACCGAATCCGACAACTATTGAGGGGGGGGGGGGAATACGTGACCCGCTTAGACTGGAGAGATCGGGATGGAACAAACAGATGCTCGTGATAAATCATTTACATAACCAGATTGGCTCCGGGCACTGTGGGGGGAAATCTCAAGAAACGGTTAGAATGGAGGGATCGGAGTGAAACTTGCTGGGAAGAACAAACATATGCTCCAGGTAAATCTGTTTACACTGTTGGACTGGATCCGGACACTTTGGGGAGGGGGGTAGGGGGTTGCCCTGAATTCCGTTTTTGGGGGATTTTCACGACGAAACTTGGCAGACATATCAGGGACGCGGTCGACTGACTTGGAAATATAAAAATCCTTTATAGGATAATCTTAGGGGGGAGTGGAGGAAGGGAATCCGGAATATTGAGCCATGCGTAACTTTGGAACGGGTGTCGGATTCGAGTGAAATTTAATAGCTGAACAGAGGACATTTCTCTCTGGTGATCTTTTTCATTTCCGGACCTGATCCGACACCTATGTGTGTGTGTGGGGGGGGGGGGAAATAGTTGACCCGCTTAGACTGGTGTGATCGGGATCGAACTTTGTGAGAATAACAAACAGATGCTCTAGATAAATCATTTACAGAACCGGATTGGCTCCGGGTATTGTGGGTGGAGTTGGATGGGGGGGGGGGGGGGTCTGGGATTCCGCTGATCGCGAGTCAAGATACTTCCAGATGTGCTAGGACGATGAAACTTCGCTGGAATATTAGAAGATGGCACTTTTTGGGATCCCAAAACGTAAGTGGAGGGATACCTATGACATCGCAAAAGTTGTCCGTCCGTCCGTCCGTCTGTAAGCACGATAACTCTCGAAGGGAATGAGATATTTTGATAAAACTTGGTATGAGAATTGTTTGGGTCAAGGGTAAGGTCGAGTTCGTAGATGGGCTCTGTAGCCCTATATTTGGGGGTGGGGAAGGGGGTTCAATTTAAGGGACAAACACAATATTTTTAAACAGCTAATGTGATAGTGGACTATGGGGTAAGAACACATGCTGAGCACGATGGTGAAAACCATTTTCTCGCTGGACGAGTAGTTTGTCCGGAATCCGGCAAAAACCGGAAAGCTGGTTAAAAGTAAAAGTTTCATTTGAAGTTGATTAAATGTTTGATTTAGGGGTAAGAAGACATGCTGAGTATGATGGTGAGAAATCATTTTGTCGCCGGACAAGCAGTTCGTCCGGAATCCGGCCAAAACCGGAAAGCTGGTTAAAAGTAACAGTCTCATTTGAAGTTGATTAAATGTTTGATTTAGGGGTAAGAAGACATGCTAAACCCGATGGTGAAAACCATTTTCAAGTCAATATTTTATTTAAAGTTGATTAGATTTCTTTATAGGGATAAGGAGATACGCCGGCTTCGTTTCTGAATTTTTCTTTTTTGACTGGATTAGTAGTTCGCTCGGAATTCGGGCGAAACCGCAAATTTGGCAGTAGTAAAGCAGGTAGTTTCGGTCAATATCATCAAAATAGATATGGCTTATAGAGGTATAGATAGGTAGATAGAATATCTGAACTCGGTTTTCTCTGATGATTAGCCTGGCGACAAGACCGAATTGTCTGGATCAAATCTTAGATTTTTGGGATTCCACCGACACCTTTGGTCTTGTTTTTTTACACAAGGGACTTGTACTGTGACCAATAAATATAATTCTCATGGTGATAACCAATTATATAATTTTAATGGGGAAGACGCCCTTGAGCTGGAAACATTATATAAGTAGTGAACTGATAGACAAAAATGCTCCTCGGAGCATAACTTTCGCGGTTTTGGCTTGATTCCGGGCCAACAAGTTGTCAAGGTAGAAAATACTTTTACCATCTAATCAACTTCAAATAAAACTTTTACTTTTAACAAACTTTGCGGCTTTGGCCGAATCCGGGGCGAACTACTTGCCCGGCGAGAAAATGGTTTTCACCATCGTGTTCAATATGTCTTCTTACCCCATAATCGACTATCACATTATCCGTTTAAAAATATTTCATTTGTCCCTTAATTTAAACCCCCTCCTCCACCCTTAAATGTAGGGCTAGAGAGCAGCCCGTCTACGAACTCAACCTTACTCTTGATCCAAAGAAGCCTCAAACCGAGTTTCATCAACATATCTCATTCCCTTCGAGAGTTATGGTGCGCACAGACGGACAGACGGATAACTTTTGCGATGTCATAGGTATCCCGCCACTTACGTTTTGGGATCCCAAAAATATGAACGCGACAGAGCAAATGAATTTGATAGGGGCCACTTTTATTGGAAGTTAATTAAATATTCGGTTGAAGGGTAATACGACATGCTGGATCTGTATATGACAATAATTTTCTACCTAGACGAGTAGCTCGCCCGGACCTTTCCCCGGATCGGTTTGGTTTTGGGGACATCGCGGCAGCCTCAACACTCTCCGACATCTTACACACAAAATCCTGACATTAGCTTGTCGACAGTACCAGTAGCTGCGTTTTGTTTGGGATCCCAAAACGTAAGTGACCTATGACTTGGTAAAGGTTGTCCGTCTGTCAGGACGATAACTCAAGAAGGTGTAGAGATATTTTCTTCAAACTTGGTAAGAGGATCCATTTGGTCAAAGTACAGGTCAAGTTCTTAGATGAGCCCTATAGCCCCTTATTTAGGGGCGAGGGAGGGGTTACAAACTAAGGGACGAACAAAAATATTTTAAAAAGCCAATGAGATAGTCGATTTAGATGTAAGGAGACATTCTGAATATGTATCTCGCCAGACAATAGCTGCATTTTGCATGCCTTACAGCAGGCCTGTGATTAGCAGCTGTGCTTATTGGGTGTTTTGGCAATTTCCCTGTAGCCTGTTTGCTTATAAGGCGTTTTTACTCCTCAGTCCAACGGCCAAAGAACGAAATCCACAGGCTACGGCCAAAGGCCTTCTTGATGCCGTTGATCAGCCTGTGGTTTCTTTTAACAAGAGCTGAAAGCTCATGGCACTTGTAAGAACAGTTAGCATGTTTGTCAGATACGGTTTGCAGTTGTCAAGGCTGGATCTCTCTCCCGATACTCATCTCAACAGAAAATGGGCTTGATCTAGTAAATCTGATGTGGTTATTCCACTCACTGACAACTGTTCCTCCCACAATGATGGTCGGAGCGGGGGAGGGACTATTTTTAAGCTAATCTGATAGAGTTCCTTACATGCCTGCCAAGTTTCATGGTCATAGCACGTCCGGCCAAGTTTCATGGTCATAGCACATTCGGAAGTACCCGAACTCGTGATCACCGAAATTGTGTAAAACCCTCTCCAACTCCCCCAACTGTGACATGATCCGGTCCTGTTTTGTCAATATTTTCTCTACAGCTTATACTTGTTCTTTCCTCCCAAGTCCCATCCCGATCTCTCGACTCTAAGCGTTCCACGAGATTTCCGTTACCACCCTCCAGCTCCCCCACCCCCCAGCAATCGGATTCGTTCCATTGAAATTGATCATCTGAGACACTTGTTCTTGACACTTATCAAGTTTCATTCACGTCCGATCACCCGTTCTAAAGTTGTGCATGTCATTAGATCCTGGATTCCTCACCCCCCCCCCCCCCCCACTATGGCCGGATCTGGGAAGTGATTATTTCTGAGTTAATTTGGTTTTGGAGCCCCAATCTGGAACTTTATCAAAATATAATTAGGACAGAAGTAGCTTACTTTCTTGGGAAGAGCAGAACACAATCAGAGAAAAGCTTAGTTTAGCATTGACCAAAATCCACTGTAGCTTTCCTCCATTCGGTTCTAAATGTAACGTTCAATAGCGCAGTGAGCTAGCGTGTCGGGCTTCCGTGAAAGAGGACGTTGGATCGATACCACATCAGCCCATTACCCTTTTGCACCCATTTTGCTACCCTTGTTCCTAGTTTCCGGACTCTCGGATCCGGGGAAAGTCGGATCGGGGAAGTGATTATTTATAAGTTATTCTGGTCGGGTTCCTGATATGCCTGCCAAGTTTCATCGTCCTAGCTTGCTTGGAAGTGCCCAAACTAGCAAAACCTGGACCGACAGACGGACAGAAATTGCGATCGCTATATGGCACTTGGAAGAAGGGCAAGTGCCATAAAAATGGAGGATGCTGAGCATCTGAAGATTCTGGAATACAAAACTGAATTTTGTTAAATGTAAGTATTATGAATGACTGCTTTGCTTGTCAAATCTCTGTATTCGTGGATTTTATTTTTGTATAGTCGGTCCCAAAGTTTTTGTAGCTGTAGGTTGAGGTGTGTCCAGAAGAGCACACTGGGTTAGTTAGCACACTAGTTTTAAACCAGGAAGTAAGCTGTTTAGCTGGGGGGTTTCAGAGTTTAAAATTTCCCGCCACTGTCCGTTTGAGCAGCTTATAAGGTGTTTTTGCTGTTCGAACTCACAGACCAAAGTCTACGGCAAAAAGCGTGCAGTAACGCCTTATTAGCACACAGGCCAACTGCTACGGCTACAGTCCACAGGAATGCAAAAACGCAGCTAATTAGTTCGTCCGGAATCCGTCTAGAACCGGACAATTTGTTAAAAGTAAAAGTTTTATTTGAAGTTGATTAAATGTTCAATTTAGGACTAAGAAGACGTGCTGAATCCATATATGACAATTGTTTTCTACTCGGACATACAGTTCGCCCGGAATCGGGCTAAAACCGGAAAATTTGAAAAAGTCTTTTCTGAAGTTGATTAGTTTGAGATAGTGGTAAGGAGGCATGCTGAATTCGTACATGAAAATTATCTTCTCGCCGGACAAATAGTTTGTGCAGAAAGTCTCGATCAATTTCGTCAAAGTAGATATGACGTAGGGGTAAACACACATGCTGAATCCATATCTTGGTTTTCTCGGAATAATCTGTTTCTAAATTATAATAGTAGCCTAAAAGTGTTCAAGGAATCTGGCGAAGACCGGATATCTACAAAACGCAGTTGTCTGGATCAGATATTAAATGTTTGGGATCCCATCGAAACCTTTGGTTTGTTGCGAGTAGTGGTAAGTAAATTCGTGACAGATCCCAGAAATGGGGATATTGACTCCCATTCACACATTCCGATTTCCGATCTGTCACACGTCACGTCTCTTCTTTATGAGGGCATAATTCTATACTTCGTAGAGCGTTCATTTTTGTAAATATTTACACGCAAATAATTTTCGATGGGATTCGGTGGGATCTCGAATATCTAACAGTTGATTCAAACAATTGGGTCATATCTCTGCCATTCAGTCTTCTCAGATTCCTTGAATATTTTTACTGTTAAAATAAAGTTCAAAACTGGATTCAGCATGTCTCCTTGCTCCGATACCGCATCTCAAATCGATTTCAGAAATGACTTTGAGCTTCAATCAAATTTCCAGTTTCAGCCGAATTCGTGATGAACAGTTTGTCCAGCAAGAACATTAAGTTCACATATGGATTCAGCGGACCTCCTTACCCCCTCAATGAATATCTTATTAGCTTTTAAAACATAGTTTTTACCGTAAATTCGAAACCCCTCCTCTGCCTCTAAAGATAGGACTAAAGGACCCATCTACGTTACTTGACCTGTACTTTACCAGTGAATCCTCATTGAACAGCCTCCTCGCTTGAACATCATATTTCCTCGTTTGGACATTATATATCAACCCCTTCGACCTTCGATTACACTAGATCTCTCCGACGTCCATAGAATAAACAAGCGAATGTACCTATACTGGTTTGAGAGTAAAGGGGTAAGGACTGCTATAGCCGAAAATTGGTTGACACATTTTGTGTCCGGTTTTCGCCGGATTCCGGGTCAACTACTTGTCCGGCAAGAAATAACCTTCATATTCGGATTCAGCATGTCTCAATAGCTTTAAAAAAAATATTTGTTGTGCCTCTTATTGAAACCCCTCCTCCACCCCTAAATATAGGGCAACAAAGCCCATCTACGAACTCGACCTTACTCGTGACCGAAAGAATCCTCACACCAAGTTTCATCAAAATATCTCATTCCCTTCGAGAGTTATCGTGCTAACAGACATACGGACAACTTTTGCGGTGTCGTAGGTATCCCTCCACTTACGGTTTGGGATCCTCCCAGTTCCACCGAGTGGAGGGGGCACTGCAGGGTTCTTGACGCTTATTTGAAGAGCGTTGCGCTCGCCGTTACTGTTACGCGCAATTTAAAACGGCCGGATTCCTGGTGAACATTTGTCCGATGAGAAAATTAAGCTCAGTACTAGATTCAGCATATCTCCTTACCTCTAAATCGACTCTCGCATTAGCTTGAAACAAATGTTTTCTTCATCCCTTAATTTAAAGCCTCCGCCCCTAAATATTGGGCAACATGGCCCATCTGCGAAGTTGACCTGTGCGTCGACCCAATTGATCCTACACCAAGTTTGAGCATAATATCTCAACCGCTTCGAGAGTTATCGTGCTGACAGACGGCGGACGGACCAGACGGACAACTTTTACGAAGTCATAGATTCCCTCCGCTTATGTTTTGGAACCCCAAAAGCCCGATAAATATTCGCTTTTGTGATTCCGTCGAAACCTTTGGTCTTGTTGGTTGGGGACGTTCTTCGGACGGGGAAGGTTTAGGTCGGGAGCCCTTCCTTGAAAGTTTTTTGCTAGGGGGGGGGGGGGGGCTGAGAGTCGACGTTCTACTGACAACCCAACGGCCTCTGGTTTTCCCAATCCTTTCTTCAAAGATTTTTAGGCAAAACACGTTGTTTGGTCTGCCCAAAGTCAGGCGGTGTACGTGAGGCTAGAAAAGGTGCAACCTTGCTGTTTTGACAGTCGACAGGGTGATTTTCATCCGGGTTTGTTATGCAATTCATGGAATCTCACAAACCTTTAAAGCAATTATTGTGTAACAGGATGTTTTGGTAGAAGATTGAGAATTTACCTTTAAAGGTGATGACGAGGGTGAAAGGTGTCCCACCTTGTCAGTTATAAAGTGGGAAAATGATGTAAAGGATAAAATTGTGAGCTCGGGAACTATAGTTGTTTACGAACGTTTCGACTTTATGATCAAATATTTGTGGGGTAAAGCGCGACTAACCCCATGTACGAACATTTCTAGTGTCTCAAAAGGATTCACACAAATAATTCTTTCTTCATCCCAACAAGCAATTGCTTACAGACAAGGCCGTATCCGGGGGGGGGGGGAGGGGTTAGGGGGTTGACCCCCCCCCCCCCCCCCCGAAACATGCAAAAATAATCTTTTTTATAGGCTTTTTCCTCTGTGTTTTTTGTATATTTTTGTCCGACCCGCAGGCAACCCCCCCCCCCCCCCCCCCCCCCCCCCAAAAAAAAAAAAATTCCTGGATACCGACCTGCTTACAGAGGTATTTAGCCTTTAATCAGGCAAATGCAAGTGGAAAACGAATGCTATTTTCTGCATTTTTTATGGCACTTGCCCTTCGGCCAAGTGCCATATAGCGATCGCAATTTCTGTCCGTCCGTCGGTCTGTCCAGGTTTTGCTAGTTCGGGCACTTCCACATAAGCTAGGACGATAAAACTTGGCAGGAGTATCAGGGACCCCAAATGATTAAGTTGGAAATAGTCACTTCCCCGATCCGAGCACCGTGGGGGGAGTGGAGGGAGGGGGAATCCGGAATCTTGAGGTATTTTTAACTTTTGAACGGGTGATCGGATCTCGATGAAACTT
Organism: Branchinecta lynchi; assembly: GCA_023053575.1. Lineage (NCBI taxonomy): Eukaryota > Metazoa > Arthropoda > Branchiopoda > Anostraca > Branchinectidae > Branchinecta > Branchinecta lynchi. Next base: position 16,174,128 of record JAKZAP010000007.1, read on the forward strand.
GATATTTGAAACGACCTCATGCCTCAGACGACCCACTTAAAATCCGAACCGGATCCGGTGACTTTTTGGGGGAGCTGGAGGGGGCAACCGGAAATCTTGGGAAACGCTATGAGTGGAGGGATCGAGATGAAACTTGGTGGGAAGACACCTAGCAAACACTAGATACATCATTGACATAACCGAGCCGATTCGGGCACTGTGGGGGGGAGTGGAGGGAGGGGGAATCCGGAATCTTGAGGTATTTATAACTTTTGAACGGGTGATCGGGTCTCGATGGAACTTGATATTTGGAAAGATCTCATGCCTCAGACGACCCACTTAAAATCCGAACCGGATCCGGTGACTTTTGGGGGGAGCTGGACGGGGCAACCGGAAATCTTGGGAAACGCTATGAGTGGAGGGATCGAGATGAAACTTGGTGGGAAGACACCTAGCAAACACTAGATACATCATTGACATAACCGAGCCGATTCGGGTACTGTGGGGGGAGTGGAGGGAGGGGGAATCCGGAATCTTGAGGTATTTATAACTTCTGAACGGGTGATCGGATCTCGTTGGAACTTGATATTTGGAAAGACCTCATGCCTCAGACGACCTACTTAAAATCCGGACCGGATCCGGTGATTTTGGGGGGGAGCTGGAGGGGGCAACCGGAAATCTTGGGAAACGCTATGAGTGGAGGGATCGAGATGAAACTTGGTGTGCAGACACCTAGCAAACACTAGATACATCATTGACATAACCGAGCCGATTCAGGTACTGTGGGGGGAGTGGAGGGAGGGGGAATCCGGAATCTTGAGGCATTGATAACTTTTGAACGGGTGATCGGATCTCGATGGAACTTGATATTTGGAAAGACCTCATACCTCAGACGACCCACTTATAAACTGGACCGGATCCGGTGACTTTTGGGGGGAGCTCCAGGGGGCAACCGGAAATCTTGGGAAACGCTATGAGTGGAGGGATCGAGATGAAACTTGGTGGGAAGACACCTAGCAAATACTAGATACATCATTGACATAACCGAGCCGATTCGGGCACTGTGGGGGGGAGTGGAGGGAGGGGGAATCCGGAATCTTGAGGTATTTATAACTTTTGAACGGGTGATCGGATCTCGATGGAACTTGATATTTGGAAAGATCTCATGCCTCAGACGACCCACTTAAAATCCGAACCGGATCCGGTGACTTTTGGGGGGAGCTGGACGGGGCAACCGGAAATCTTGGGAAACGCTGTGAGTGGAGGGATCGAGATGAAACTTGGTGGGAAGACACATAGCAAACACTAGATACATCATTGACATAACCGAGCCGATTCGGGTACTGTGGGGGGAGTGGAGGGAGGGGGAATCCGGAATCTTGAGGTAACTATAACTTCTGAACGGGTGATCGGATCTCGTTGGAACTTGATATTTGGAAAGACCTCATGCCTCAGACGACCTACTTAAAATCCGGACCGGATCCGGTGATTTTGGGGGGAGCTGGAGGGGGCAACCGGAAATCTTGGGAAACGCTATGAGTGGAGGGATCGAGATGAAACTTGGTGGGAAGACACCTAGCAAACACTAGATACATCATTGACATAACCGAGCCGATTCAGGTACTTTGGGGGGAGTGGAGGGAGGGGGAATCCGGAATCTTGAGGTATTGATAACTTTTGAACGGGTGATCGGATCTCGATGGAACTTGATATTTGGAAAGACCTCATACCTCAGACGACCCACTTATAAACTGGACCGGATCCGGTGACTTTTGGGGGGAGCTGCAGGGGGCAACCGGAAATCTTGGGAAACGCTATGAGTGGAGGGATCGAGATGAAACTTGGTGGGAAGACACCTAGCAAACACTAGATACACCATTGACATAACCGAGCCGATTCGGGCACTGTGGGGGGGAGTGGAGGGAGGGGGAATCCGGAATCATGAGGTATTTATAACTTTTGAACGGGTGACCGGGTCTCGATGAAACTTGATATTTGGAACGACCTCATGCCTCAGACGACCCACTTAAAATCCGGACCGGATCTGGTGACTTTTGGGGGGAGCTGGAGGGGGCAACCGGAAATCTTGGGAAACGCTATGAGTGGAGGGATCGAGATGAAACTTGGTGTGCAGACACCTAGCAAACACTAGATACATAATTGACATATTAACCGAGCCAATTTGGGCACTGTGGGGGGAGTGGAGGGAGGGGGAATCCGGAATCTTGAGGTATTTATAACTTTTGAACGAGTGATCGGATCTCGACGGAACTTGATATTTGGAAAGGTCTCATGTCTCAGACGACCCACTTAAAATCCGGACCGGATCCGGTGACTTTTGGGGGGAGCTGGAGGGGAGAACCGGAAATATTGGAAAACGCTATGAGTGGAGGGAACGAGATGAAACTTGGTGGGAAGACACCTAGCAAACACTAGATATATCATTGACATAACCGAGCCGTGCTTACTCGTAACAAGTGCCATATGAGCTCGTAGCTCTTGTTTTATTTTTTTTTCGAATGTTTCCCGACATTCGAGCGTCCTCTCGTTCTCGAGTGGATTTGGTTCTCGGGCAAAGTCCGTGGTCAGATCTCGGCCCCGAAAGGGGTAAACCTCTCATAATTTGCTGTGCGGGCTATGTTCTCTGTCTTAAGCCTTACTGGTCAATTTTATAACCTATCAATAAGCTCTGATTTCCATGTAACCACCGTCATCATCAACACTTGGTTAGGATCTTGTTTAAAGTATTTCATCTGATGCGAAAAAAATGCAAACAACCTCAGAACAATTTATTGAAAGAAACAATTACTGGCACATGTTTATCTGTTTTCTTTTACTTTTTATGGCACTTGCCCTTCGGCCAAGTGCCATATAGCGATTGCAATTTCTGTCCGTCCGTCGGTCTGTCGGTCTGTCCAGGTTTTGCTAGTTCGGGCACTTCCACATAAGCTAGGACGATAAAACTTGGCAGGCATATCAGGGACCCCAAATGATTAAGTTGGAAATAGTCACTTCCCCGATCCGAGCACCGTGGGGGGAGTGGAGGGAGGGGGAATCCGGAATCTTGAGGTATTTTTAACTTTTGAACGGGTGATCGGATCTCGACGAAACTTGATATTTGGAACGACCTCATGCCTCAGACGACCCACTTAAAATCCGGACCGGATCCGGTGACTTTTGGGGGGAGCTGGAGGGGGCAACCGGAAATCTTGGGAAACGCTATGAGTGGAGGGATCGAGATGAAACTTGGTGGGAAGACACCTAGCAAACACTAGATACATCATTGACATAACCGAGCCGATTCGGGCACTGTGGGGGGAGTGGAGGGAGGGGGAATCCGGAATCTTGAGGTATTTATAACTTTTGAACGGGTGATCGGATCTCGATGGAACTTGATATTTGGAAAGACCTCATGCCTCAGACGACCTGCTTAAAATCCGGACCGGATCCGGTGACTTTTGGGGGGAGTTGGAGGGGGCAACCGGAAATCTTGGGAAACGCTATGAGTGGAGGGATCGAGATGAAACTTGGTGGGAAGACACCTAGCAAAGACTAGATACATCATTGACATAACCGAGCCGATTCGGGTACTGTGGGGGGAGTGGAGGGAGGGGGAATCCGGAATCTTGAGGTATTTTTAACTTTTGAACGGGTGATCGGATCTCGATAGAACTTGATATTTGGAAAGACCTCATACCTCAGACGACACACTTAAAATCTGGACCGGATCCGGTGACTTTTGAGGGGAGCTGCAGGGGGCAACCGGAAATCTTGGGAAACGCTATGAGTGGAGGGATCGAGATGAAACTTGGTGGGAAGACACCTAGCAAACACTAGATACATCATTGACATAACCGATCCGATTCGGGCACTGTGGGGGGGAGTGGAGGGAGGGGGAATCCGGAATCTTGAGGTATTTATAACTTTTGAACGGGTGATCGGATCTCGATGGAACTTGATATTTGGAAAGACCTCATGCCTCAGACGACCCACTTAAAATCCGGACCGGATCCGGTGACTTTTGGGGGGAGCTGGAGGAGGCAACCGGAAATCTTGGGAAACGCTATGAGTGGAGGGGTCGAGATGAAACTTGGTGGGAAGACACCTAGCAAACACTAGATACATCATTGACATGACCGAGCTGATTCGGGCACTATCGGGGGAGTGAAGGGAGGGGGAATCCGGAATCTTGAGGTATTTATAACTTTTGAACGGGTGACCGGATCTCGATAAAACTTGATATTTGGAACGGCCTCATGCCTCAGCGACCCACTTAAAATACGGACCGGATCCGGTGACTTTTGGGGGGAGCTGGAGGGGGCAACCGGAAATCTTGGGAAACGCTATGAGTGGAGGGATCGAGATGAAACTTGGTGTGAAGACACCTAGCAAACACTAGATACATCATTGACATAACCGAGCCAATTCGGGCACTGTGGGGGGAGTGGAGGGAGGGGGAATCCGGAATCTTGAGGTATTTATAACTTTTGAACGGGTGATCGGATCTCGATGGAACTTGATATTTGGAAAGGCCTCATGCCTCAGACGACCAACTTAAAATCCGGACCGGATCCGGTGACTTTTGGGGGAGCTGGACGGGTTAACCGGAAATCTTGGGAAACGCCATGAGTGGAGGGATCGAGATGAAACTTTGTGGGAAGACACCTAGCAAACACTAGATACATCATTGACATGACCGAGCCGATTCGGGCACTGTTGGGGGAGTGGAGGGAGGGGGAATCCGGAATCTTGAGGTATTTATAACTTTTGAACGGGGGACCGGATCTCGATGAAACTTGATATTTGGCCTCAGACGACCCACTTAAAATCCGGACCGGATCCGGTGACTTTTGGGGGGAGCTGGAGGGGAGAACCGGAAATATTGGAAAACGCTATGAGTGGAGGGATCGAGATGAAACTTGGTGGGAAGACACCTAGCAAACACTAGATATATCATTGATATAACTGAGCCGTGCCTACTCGTAAGAAGTGCCATATGAGCTCATAGCTCTTGTTTTTCCTAGCCTATACCAGCTAAATATAGTTTGTTCTCGGTATTCCTTTAGCCCAAGCTGACTGCGAATAATAATTGACACTGCAAATACGTCGGCTGCATTTTATTAGAACAATATTTTGGTTCATGTGCGTTCTTTTTCCAGCTTGAGCCTGAAGAGGACCCTTGCCAATAAGGGCCGTAACAAAGCTATAATAATATGCAGCTGACGTATCCGTTTTGCCGTGTCAAACATTGTTCGTTATTGTTCGTTCTCTTTGATGGTTTTGTTGGGAGCCTGACTCAAGTTCTATGCAAATTAATCAACACCGTGTGTTGCGGTGACGTGTCTGGCTCTTCGCTAGTAACACTGCGATTCGTCATCCGTACGAAGAGTTGGTCATCAAGAGTATCCCGATCCTCGTTTCGGTAGTCGTCTTCGAGTTTAAGGAGAAAAGTTTGTTTGGGGCTAGGCAACTTGGAAGGTTTTAGTGGCTAGGCTGGAAGCTTAGAGAGGAATTTTTTTTAGATAAGATTTATTAGAAGAGTATTTTGTATTTTGTTATGTGTGCGATGGCCCTCGGGCTTTAAGCAAATATATATCATATCGTATGGAATCATATGGAATAGCCACTAAGCCAGTCCTAAAAATAAGTGCCCGAGGGGTTGTAACTCGAAAGAATAAACAAGAAACATATTTTGTTCCGGGGCTTAGCAGGGACAATAGGGGATGCCTTATGCGGTAAATGTCTTTTGCCAGTGATCCTTGGTCTCCCGAACGAACCCTAAAATTGACTCAAATCCTATGTAAACCAATCAACAACGTTTTTTGTGGTAAATACTCCTTCAGCCCAAGCTGAGCTTGAATCATATTTGACGATGCAAAACGGATACGTCAGCTAGAGTTTATTAGAGCTATATTTCGGCCCTTCTTGGCAAGGGTCCTCTTCAGGCTCAAGCCGCTCAAGCTGGAAAAGACGTTCATTTTCCAGCTTGATTTCGGCCCGTCTTGGTAAGGGTCCTCTTCAGGCTCAAGCCGCTCAAGCGGAAAAAGGCGTTCATTTTTCAGCTTCAGCGGCTTGAGCCTGAAGAGGACCCTTGCCAAGAAGGGCCGAAATATAGCTCTAATAAAATGTAGCTGACTTATCCGTTTTGCATAGTCTAATATGTTTTTGTGGGTTACGTTTCTGGCTCTTCGCTAGGTGCACGGCTATTCTTCATCGGCGCTAAGAGTTAGTCATCAAGAGGGTACACTGATCAGGCAAAACCTGAAAAGAGGATGAACATAGAAGATACCGGAAGGTACGATGCCGGATAAGGTCGTACGTTGTCAAAGAGTACTAATGAGCATTGCGGGCGTTGCGGCTTTTGGAAATGTCTGTAGAGAACTTGGACCCTACCCAACGAGAACGGCTCCGAGTCAACATGGTAGCACTGGCTCACTAGGAAGTCAGGTTTCGACTCGAAAAATAGGATGCGGAACTTATTTTGTGGTTAAAAGTTTGATTACTGATTATGATGGGGGGCTACCGGAAAGTTTATAGAAATCTTGTGGCAAACATTACTCTCGAGCAAGTAGTTCCACTAATGAGATTTGACTGTTGGCAATAGTACATGCCCCAGGTGTTCCGTTTGAAAGTTTTGATCGCCCCAGCGACAATCGGGGGTAGCGGAAATCTCGCGGCTCGCTTAGAGTGAGGGGATCAGGACCGGACTTGGAGGACAGGGCCGTCACAAGCCTTACGTTTACTGTTACAGATTCGGACAGTATCAGGGCACAGCTTGGGGAGTTGGAGGGGGTTCCTGGATATCTTCTGAAATGTCTAACTTTCAAAAGAGTGATCCGATCCAGATAGGACTTAATAGTTCAATAACCCTTGCAAGTGCCTTATGAGCTTTCAGCTCTTGTTTCGATTGGGTGTTTGAACATTTTAACCAATCAACAACGTTTGTTGTCGTTGCGTTTCTAACTTTTTGCTGGTCACGCGGCGATTCTTCATTGGCATGAAGTGGCAGCCATGAAGAGTATTGGAAGTAGCGAATGGGCTTCCAGTACGATGGCTTTGGTCCCCGGCCTTTCAGTCCTTGGAGCTTGCAGATAATACATGAATTGGGGTCGACAGGTAATTTACCTTTGGTAGATCTTGGGAATTTTGCCAAACTTGTTGACTAACATCCATGACACCTAGGGCTTTGCCTTTGACAACCATAATTAGTATCTGTTTATTCGAGAACTCATTATAGCTGGGTTCTTAGAATCCCGAGGGACTCGCGTCAAGACCAATCGTTTGTAAATTGTGTCTGGAACGCGGATCTCGATTCGATGTTGTTGTTTGTATCACTTCCGAGATGAATCCAACTGTCAGTTTAGAGAGTTGTCTTAATCACGGAGAGATGTACTTACCGCTGAGATACTAACTGTCGCTAGGAAGTGCGTGGAGAAGAAGACGAAACTACATGCAGAGCATGGTGCAGCTATACACAGATTTACATAGTTTATCTTGTCAGACTTGTCAAGTCTTATCTTGTCAAAAACCTTTCGTTTCAAAAGACCTGTTGATTTTCCCCCCGATCGTTTTTGTTTTGGGGACATCGCGGCAGCCTCAACACTCTCTCACATCACGAAAAATCCTGACTTTCAGCTTATCGACAGTATCAGCAGCAGCTGTGTTTGTTGGGGATCCCAAAACGTAATGAACCTATGACTGGGTAAAGGTTGTTCATCTGTCTGTCTGTCCATGTGCCAGCACGATAACTCACTAAGGCGTAGATATATTTTCTTCAAACTTGGTAAGAGGATCCATTTAAAGTAGAGGTCAAGTTCGTAGATGAGCCCTTCGTAGATGAGTTCGTAGATTGATAGCCCCTTATTTAGGGGTGGGGAAGGGAAATTTCTGATCCATATCTGAAACTTATTTTCTCACCCGACAATTAGTTCGTCCGGAATCCGGCCAGAACCGGAAAATTTGTTGAACTTAAAAGTTTTGTTTGAAGTTGATTGAATATTCGATTTAGGGGTAAGAAGACATGTTGATTCCGCATATGATAATTGTTTTCCACCTGGACAAGTAGTTCGCCCGGAATCCGGCCAAAACCTGAAAATTTGTTAAAAGTGATTTTTTTTTTAAGTTGATTAAATGTTTGATTTAGGGGTAAGAAGACATTCTTTCCATAAATGACAATCATTTTCTACCCCGACATATAGTGCCCGGGATCCGAGAAACTTTAAAAGTTATAGTTGATTATGATATTACATGATAGGACATACATTTGCGAAAAGCCCGAGGGCCATGGCAATATAATACAAGAAAAAAAAATACGAAAAATACATTATCTTTTCACCAAATTTACTTACAAATTTCACCAAATAAACCTTTCTCGATGCTTCATCGAAAGCTTAATGAAGGTTCCCAACTGGCAAATCCCAGTAAAATATTAATCTTTCATTACTTTAACCATCCACTGATCATCATAACCTTCTTTTCCAAACACTTCCTGCCTCCACCCAATCAGTTACATTCACACATCTGATGCACCACATTCTCTTTCACGTCCCCACAAATGGGGCAGTAGTAAGTACCAATTCCAGTTAACTCTGTAGCACCTCTGTAGAACTTCAACGAATTAAACTTACCAACATCGCAGTGATGTGTCTTCTGCTCTATAAGTGCCTTTTTAACAACATCTGCAACTTCTCCTGTTGCATGACCCTGCCCCTCCTCGTTATTCCAATGAGCTAACCCCACACTGGTCCAAAATTTGTTTATCCAGGATGCCCAAGAATCAGTTGATTCTGCTCGCGGCATATTAATAATTCTTTCCCAATAAGAGCTGTAAGCTCATATGGCACTTGCAAGCATATGTAGTAAGAAATACCCCAAGAAGAAAAAAAGAAGGGGGCTGAAAATTCAACCTATGGTTCATTTAAATAAAAAAAACAGGAGACAGAAAGCAAAAGGAAACAAGAAGGAAAACAAAAACCGGCAAGGCTGGGTCAGATGGAAGTATTCGGTTAAGATCCGCCAAACTTGCAAGGCTGGGACAGAGGACGGAAGTGATGGTCAAAAGTTTTTTTTTTCATTTTTCGGTTAAGATGCACATTTTAAGGGTGCCAAAATTAATTCATAAGCAAAACCCTTAAGGCAAAAAGATTCATGTACTCGTGGCGATCTTGAAAAAGTAAATATTGCTTAAAAGTATTTTTTGTGCGGTTAAGATGATCCGAGTTCTTTAAGGAATGGTCGGATCGGAGAAGTCACGATTTCTAACCCAATGATGTCAAGTTTCTAATGCTCCAGCAAAGTTTATCGTCCTAGCACATCTGGGTGTACCTTAACTCACGATCACCGGAATTCCGGACACCCCCCCTATAGCCCCCCCCCCTTGGTACCCGAATCCGGTACGATTCTGTCACTGATGCACCTAGGATCCCAACAAGTTTCATCCTGATCGCTCCACTCTATGCGTACCACAAGATTTCCGGTTCTCCCCTCCAACCCCCCCCTCCAATTCATCGGATCCGGGTCCGCACTTGAAATGGGACATCTTAGACATGAGTTCTTTCAAGATATCAAGTTTCATTAAGATCCGATAACCCGTTCGAAAGTTATGCGTGCCACTAATTTCCGGATTCCGCCGTCTCCCCCGCCCCCCACGACGGTCGGGTCGGGCGAATGACTGTTTCCGAGTTAATCTGGCCGGGTCTCAGATATGCCTGTCAAGTTTTATCGTCCTTGCCCACCTGGAAGTACATCAACTACGGATCGCCGGAATTCCGGAATCCCCCTCCAACTCCCCCCACAGTGTCCGAATCCGGTCCAGTTCTGTCAGTTATTTATCTAGAGCTTATGCTTGTTCTTCCCACCAAGTTTCATCCCGATCGCTCCACTCCGAGAGTTTCACACGATTTCCGGCTCCCCCTCCGACTCCCCCTCAGATTCATCGGATCCGGTCCGGACTTGAGATGAGGCATCTGAGACACGAGGTGTTCCCAGATATCAAGTTTTATTAAGATCCGATCACCCGTTCGAAAGTTATGCACGCCCCTATTTTCTAGATTCCGCAACCTCCCCCTCCCCCCACGATGGTCGGATCGGGCAAGTGACTAATTCCAAGTTAGTTTGGTCGGGTCCCTAATATGCCTGCCAAGTTTCGTCGTCCTAGCACATCTGGAAGTACCCTAACTCGCAAACACCGGACTGACTGACCGACCGACCGACAGACCGACGGAAAAGTGATAGGTATATGGCACGTGCATATCTACTAGACCTGGATCTCCCCTCACCATTAATCCAGTAATCCTATTACTTATCCCTAGTAAAGTAACCTCTTAAAATAATCTAGTTCTACTTGTTCTAGTTTTCTCCCTTACTAAATCATCTCTAAAGCATAATGCATAATCGGTACTACTGTGGTTGAAAATATTTCTTTATTCTCTTCAGATTCACTACTTCCTTTGAACTACTTCTTAAAATCAAATTACCACAGTTTTTTCGCTTTCTCGCGTTCTGTTCCACCTGCTTACCAAACATTTCCCCAACCGCTTTAATAAACACATTCATCGTTCACCTCCAAAACAGCTCCACCATCCCTGAATACATCTCCTTCTTTCCGCTTTGCACCCTTTCTAAATACCACTACACCCTTTTCTAAGCATCGAACTTTAACTCTTTCTTTTGAAGCTATGACTAAAAAATATCCAACAATTTCTGCAATTTGGTATAAGATTCTGCCACCAGGGTTCGTCTGCGAAAAGCAGCATACAAAGAGATACCACGTCCAGTGTTACCAAAGGGTATCGTTTCGATCGGATCCCAAAATTTTAATATTTGATCCAGACAATTGGGTCTTGTAGAGATCCAGTCTTCGCCAGACTCTTTGAGGACTCTTGAATTCAGATATGGATTCAGCATGTGTATTTACCCGTATAGGCTGCGTCATCTCGACTTTGACAAAAGTTCCTGCCTTACTTATGCCTAATTTCCGGCTTTGGCCGGATTCCGGGGGAACTACTTGTCTTTCAAAAAATTAAAGTTCAAAAACGGATTCAGCGTATCTCCTTACCCCTCTGTCGTGGATTCGTGGTGAACTATGTGTCAGGTAGAAAATGATTGTCACTCATGACTACTCTATATGACTAACTCCAAAACAGGCCAGTGATCCTCAGGAAGAAGGAGAAAACGTCTCACTAACCAACTCAAACTCAACAACTCAAATCCTGTGTCAACCAATGAAGGTAAACGTTGGGGACGGTTGTGGTGCCGGTTCTGGCTCTTCCGCTAGGTACGCAGCGAGTTTGCATCGGCAAGGAGACTTAGTCATCAACAGTATTCAGCATGTCTTCTTACCTGTAAATCGAACTTATGAAATTCATATATAACTTTTACTTTTAACAAATTTTCCCGTTTTGGCCGGATTCCGGGCGATTTACTTGTCCGGCGAGAAAATAATTTTCATATTCGGATTTCCTTAGACCTGAATCGAACCTCTAATCAACTTCAGATTAAACTTTTATTTCTGACAAATTTTCCGGTTTTTGTCGGATTCCCGGTGAACTACCTGTCCGGTGAGAAAATAATTTTCATATTCGGTTCAACATGTCTTCTTACCCCTAAATCGGACATCTAATCAACTTCAGATAAAACTTTTACTTTTAACAAACTTACCGGTTTTGGCCGGATTCCGGGCGAACTACTTGTCCGGCGAGAAAATGGTTTTAATATTCGTGTTCACTATGTCTTCTTACCCCTTAATCGACGATCTCATTAGCTTCTGAAAAATATTTGTTTCGCCCCTTAATCCGAAATCGCTCCCCCTCCCCTAAATATACAGCTATGACCAATGAGGCCCATCTACGACCTTGACCTTTCCCTCAACCCAAAGAATCATCACACAAAGTTTCATAAAATATCTCATTCCTTCGAGAGTTATCGTGCTGACAGACGGACGGACAGACTGACAACTTTTGTCATAGGTATCCCTCCACTTACGTTTTGGGATCCCAAAAATAGAAAACAACTTTAAGGAAAGCGTGCAACCTTGCATAACACCTATAACACATTTGATATCTCTTGGTAATTGTGTTGCGAGAGCAACACTTGGGTTTTGTCGTTTTTTTTTTTGTTTTTTTTCCTAGTACTCCGATTTGCGCTTATCCTTAGAAAGTGGTAAGGGTCTAACCTGTGCGGTTTTTACGGAAAGTGTGGACCTTAGGCCGGATTGATGAATATGACATTACATTTTGGAAAGCTCCGTAGAACCAAAAAGCCGAAAAAAAAAGGCCAAAAAGGATGGTTTTTGCTTGTAATTGAGCCACAGCCCTACATTGTGTGAACTAAAGTGGAGCTGTGTAGCCTGTGTCAGAGAGGACTATCTGAAGTTATGCAGCCAAGCTTTCGTTTCATCAAACCATGTTTCTGCTTTCGAATGGAAAGCACCGTTCTAGCAGGCAAGCAGACAAGCGCCAGTTTTAAACGGAAGAAGGACTAAAATCTTTAAGTGCGAAATGTGTGCGGCAGTTCTCTGGCCCCACAGCCAATACATCTTCTTTGAGTGATAAATAGAAAATTTACAGAATAAAAAAAGTGTCATTTTCCCACGGGTCCGAAAGTGCTGTCATCTATTGTTTCTACCCGTTTCTGTTTGTGATTTCAGCTGAGTTTATCATTCCCTTTCTTAGACTTGGGAGTGAGGAAGATAAATGAGATCAGATGGGCCTCTTTAACTTTAAAGTTCTCTCATCGAAATTAGAGCTTATCCTTTGCTCCCTTTCTAAGTGGTGAAATTAGAAAGTTGGCCTACGGCAAAAAAGTCAACTTTTGAACTAATACAGATAAAAAAAAGTCAACGCCATTCGGTAGACCTCGATGAGCTGATCAGAGCATATGCCATCTGTTTTTGGTACAAAAATAACTTGGTGAGATACAAGAGTTTGAAAGTTTGGAGGGGTTGACAACTTCAGTAGTGAGGTACACACTGAAACCAAAAAGAGGCCGATCCCAATCGTGAGACTTGTAAGGAACATTTGGCTGTTAGACCATAACCATCTTCGGCGATGAGGAGTTAACAATGCTGGTAGTTGTTGTACCTATTAATCCTATTATTTCTTTCCTGTGTAGCCTATTTGATCGTGAGAACAGTTTGGTACCATGTCAATCAAGGGGAGATGGACTTGTTAGTATGAACCGGTTGCTAGAAGGGGCTCTTGAGGGGCTAGAAACTTGTGAAAATTGGTGCACATTTTTGTTTAGATCTAAATCTTAGGGTAGGAAAATTAGTCTGCTTGGTCTATCACTGTGACATGGAGGTAAGCCGTTGAGGGGTTGACAACTTTAGTGGTAGGGTACAAACTCAAACAAAGAATAGGCGGAACCCAATTGTGAGACATGTCAGGGACTTGTAACTCTTCTAAGTAAGAATTGGCTGTTCTACCATAATCATCTTTGGCGGTGAGAGGTTTCAGACCTTGAATACTTAAGTACCCTCAAATTTGTTTACTTTTAAGTACCCTCAAGTACTTCTTTTTTTACTTAAGTTCGTATTTCTGTACTTAAGTAGAGTACAAGTACTAGGATTTTTTACTTAAGGATTTCCCAACACTGACTGGTAAAGTATAGGTCAAGTTTGTAGATGGGTCCTTTAGTCCTATCTTTAGAGGCAGAGGAGGGGTTTCGAATTTTTAGAGGCAGAGGAGGGGTTTCGAATTTACGATAAAAACATGTATGTTTTATAAGCTAATAAAATATTCATTGAGGGGGTAAGGAGGTCCGCTGAATCCATATGTGAACTTATTTTTTTTGCTGGACAAATGGTTCATCACGAATTCGGCTGAAACTGGAAATTTAGTTGAAGCTGAAAGTTGTTTCTGAAATCGATTAAGAGATTCGGTATCGGGGCAAGGAGACAAGCTGAATCCATTTTTGAACTTTATTTTAACAGTAAAAATATTCAAGGAATCTGGCGAAGACTGAATGTCGGAGACATGACCCAATTGTTTGATGTTAGTTGTGGGATCCCACCGAAACCTTTCGTCTTGTTTACTAAGTAGTCTCGCCACCACCCTCGTGTGAACATACGTCTCCACAATCAACATTAGAGGTTCGATATAGTGGTAAGGAGATATACTGGATTCCTTTTGACCTTTCGTTTTTTGCCGGACAAGTAGTTCACCCGGACGGCAGAAACCGGATATTTGGCAGAAGTAAGGCAGGACGTTTCGATCAGTTTCATCGAATTAGACGTGACACATAGGGATAAACACATATGCTGAATCCATACCTGAACTTGGTTTTCTGAGATGACTAGCAATTGGCATTAATCTGTTTCTAAATTTTAATAGTACAAATGTTCAAGGAGTCTGGCTCAGACTGGATATCTACAAGACAGTTGCCTGGATAAAATATCAAGTTTTTTATCTCATCGAAACCTTTGGTCTTGTTTTTATCGAAGTTTGTGGTTACCTTCATATTCTAAAGTCCCTTCTTAAACAGTATTCGGTCGACATAGCTAATCAACGTTAACTTTCAGCGTAAACCGAATTTAGCATTTTGGCACTAATCTAATGTTGATTTTTAACACTAATCTTTTTTGTCTAATGGGTAAATTTGAAAATCTTTATCGTCTGTCATTATTTTTACTTCTTCTTTTTGCCTGCGAGTTTGCTTTTGACGTGGATGAAACGGCGATCGGGCAAGGATCACCAAGTAGAAAAAACGCTAATTAAGTAAACGGTGAACTTTTACGGCGTTTGAAACGGAATTAATTATGTAAACCACATTGGCCTGGTATCACAAACAAGAGCTACGAGCTCATATGGCACTTGTTACGAGTAGGCACGTAGGCAAGAAAGAAGATGAGAACGTCACAAAATACCCCCTTCAACCTCCGAGAATCGGACCTAGAAATAGGATATCTAGTTACACATAAAATGATCACCTAAAGCATCTTCTCTTATAGGCTATCACGTTTCGCTTGAGTTCTTACCACCAAGTTTCATCTTGATCCCTCCGCTCATAGCGTTTTCCAAGATTTCCAGTTGCCCCCTCCAGCTCCCCCCAAAAGTCACCGGATCCGGTCTGGATTTTAAGTGGGTCGTCTGAGGCATGAGGTCTTTCCAAATATCAAGTTTCATCGAGATCGGATCACCCGTTCAAAAGTTATAAATACCTCAAGATTCCGGATTCTCCCTCCCTCCACTCCCCCAACATTGCCCGAATCGGCTCGGTTATATCCATGATGTATCTAGTGTTTGCTAGGTGTCTTCCCACCAAGTTTCATCTCGATCCCTCCACTCATAGCGTTTGCCCCTCCAGCTCCCCCCAAAAGTCACCGGATCCGGTCCGGATTCTAAATGGGTCGTCTGAGGCATGAGCTCTTTAAGTTTCATCGAGATCCGATCAGCAGTTCAAAACTTATAAATACCTCAAGATTCCGGATTCTCTCTCCCTCCACTCCCCCCACGGTGCTCGGGTGGGGGAAGTGACTATTTCCAACTTAATTATTTGGGGTCCCTGGTATGCCTGCCAAGTTTCGTCGTCCTATCTTATGTGGAAGTGCCCGAACTAGTAAAACCTGGACAGACCGATAGACCGACGGACGGACAGAAATTGCGATCGCTATATGGCACTTGGCCGAAGGGCAAGTGCCAGAAAAATCAAAAGAAATCAACAAAATGGGGTTTGTAAAGGCCAACGAATATACAGAACTTTTGTTGGTTTCTTCGTTGATTTTTTGTGAAACGGAATTAATCAACCGACCAAACACAACTAGTCTTACTGAAACTTTAGTTTGACTAAGACGCTTGTGGGAGGATTTGACTGCAGACGGTAGCATATCCGTAAGATGGCCAGATTCCTCCGCGTTGATTTGTCCCATAGAGTGCGATTTTTGTAGTTTGTTTTGTTTTATTTTTGTCTTGTTGCCTTGACCCCAAGGGTTTTTTCCTGCAATAAATTCATTCATTCACCCAGGCTACGAACTTGTAAAGACGGTTATTAAAGGGGTCCCTGTAAGGATCCCTCTTCCTTACAGGCAATGTAAATGCTGAAGAAAGTCCTGTGCCTTTGATATATTTTTACCAGAGCCTCGTTTTTGTTGCAATAGCGCTGCCGCATTGCTGCAGCAGCACTTCTTTGCTTTTGCACAATATGGGTTTTTCGATTCACTTTCTTCTTGGTTGAAGCGGCAGCGCTGCAGCTTCTTGCAGGGAAGCAGGGACTTGGTCGGGGAGCAAGTCCGTGATTCTCGAGAAGCGCTGCCGTCTTCCTCGGAAGCGCTGCAGTGCAAAAACGGATATAGAAAGAGTCAGTCCGGAATCGGCCGAGAAGTGGACCTGCAGCATGCAAAAAAACGAGGCTCAGTTAGTTGCCTTTCTCCCAGTTGCTCAGTGACGATTTTTTTTTTAGATTTCCAAGCTATGTTACGACGAATCAAAAGAAGAACAACAAGACAAGGAAGACGGAAAAGTTGAAGAATGTTTGAAGAAAGCATTTATGAAGGAACAGCTTAAGGGTAATTGCTACGTCCAGGTTGCAAGACTGGTAGAGGCATCTAGAGTTGATATTCAGGCGGATCCTGTCCTTCATCGGACCTGTTCTAATGACCTCCTGACGAAGTGCAATAGTGTCATGCCTGGAGAGGGAAGGCGTAAGTTAACTTTTTATCTTGGGGTTAGTAGGTTCAGTGCAGACTCATATGGTATATTGAGCGTGTTCCACCCTTCTAACAATAGTTACTATTAGTTACTATTTCCGTTCCATCCTCACGAAAAGTTACTACGCTGACCGTTCCAACCTTGTCGGAATAGTAACTAATAGTTACTATTTGCTTACCATGCTCGGGAGCCTAGTAAGCGTAGTAACTACGCATCTCTGTAACGTGATTGGTCGGATTCGCCCCTGGCGTGAGATCCTGCTGGAAAATAGAAAAATCGTTCCAGCCCTGACGGCAAAAAGCCAGAATTCGTGACGTCATGCGTAGTAACTATCGTAAGTAGGATGGAACACGCTCATTATATTTTGTTGTGGAGAGAACTAGTGTGAAAATGCGAGCGAACGCCTTGGTTTACCACATTTAGATAAAGTTTTATTTTATGAACATTTTAATTACCCATGACATGCTTAAAAGGACTTCTCGCACTATATTCTGTTCAACTTACAGTATTTTAAAATATTTGAATACTTTAAAACTTGGCTTTGCTTTCAACAAATAACCCACGATTTTGGCTGTTTAAGTCTTTTCTGAGACCCGTTGACTTGTAGCAAAAACAGGGAAACAATTTCCATAACCGGTTTTTCTGATGAAGAACTTCTCACAGACAACCGTTGACAGCGTGATACACATCGAAGGTAGCAAAACACGGCAAGCGAGAAAATCAGCGTGGTTTTGTTAGAGGGGTAGAATGTACTGTACGAAATTGGGTCTCAGGATTTAGAAATATATGGAGTTATATGCGCAAGTAGATTGCGTTAGTATTATAGGTAAGACAGGTCCTTTAAAAGCATGTGGCACTCGCGATCGCTTTTCCATTGGTCGGTCTGTACATCTTTTGGATTGGTGACCATGAGTAGAGACACTTCTTGAGAGGCGATGAGTGTAAAAGTTGTCAGGTCCGGCCAGATTCACCTCGAAGCCGTCACCTCCTTGGTTTCAGAATGCGTGGGGAGGGGAGAGGGAGGTTTAGGAACTTTGTAGCTCGCTTAAGGCTCAAATGGGTGATCCAATTTGGATGATTGGCACGTGGTAAGATCACATGTCCTATATGTGCCCCATCACATGCCCCTATCCGGTTCCGCTTACGTTGAAGTAATTTGGAAGTGGATCCCGGAAGTCTAGTTTTCGTAAGTGCCAGACCGTTGGAAGGATCGTCTCTAGTGTTATAGGCTGAACGGTAATAAGTCTTACATGTTCCTTCAGCCCAAGCTGACTGCGAATCATATTTGACGGGGCAAAACGGATAAGTCAGCTACATTTTATTCGAGCTATATTTTGGCCCTTCTTGGCAAGGGTCCTCTTCAGGCTCAAGCCGCTCAATCACAGCAACAGCTTTAATTCCATCCAACTTTCAGAGAAGAAGTTCACAAAAGCAGATATTTAAGGAAGAATTTTTAATTGTTTTTCCACAAGTTTATTTTCCAGCTTGAGCGGCTTGAGCCTGAAGAGGACCCTTGCCAAGAAGGGCCGAAATATAGCTCGAATAAAATGTAGCTGACTTATTCGTTTTACCCCGTCAAATATAATAAGTCTTAGGTCTGCCTAATGCCTATTAAAGGTTCGAATGTCGCTGTAGGCTACCATATTTGCTTTTAACCGTTTTTTCTTTTATTCCAGTCATAAACTGTTTAGTTATCCAGCTGAAGACCGATCCGTACGGACTGGAACCCGCCTGCAAAGAAGTACTCGAGCTCCGGGTTAAAATGTTTGTCTCCGCCCAGAAGGTGAGCAAGGATTGATTACAGTTAATCAAAGGCGCCGATATTCGCTCGTCTGTGATGCCTACAGTCGCATCTTCTGCCATTTGAGAATGAAGTTAAGCTTAAAGGACACCTGAACAATGAAACCGTACTTGAACACACCATGGAGAATGTATTTGCAGACATGGCCACGGCGAGCATTCTACTCCTGAGCGTGACGTTTTCAAATTAGGCATGTTCATTTCTGGAGGTTTGCAAATGCAGACTCCAAGACAAAAAGCGCAATTCATTCAAATCTTGTACAGCGCTGACCAGATCGTACTGGAATTTCTTCTAGAAATACGTTTGAGCTTAACTGGTTACAAAATATTCCAGAAGAAGGGTTGATTGGAGGCATTCTGCCCAAGCTGACTACGAATCATTTTCGACACTGCGAAACGGATAAGTCAGCTACATTTAGTTAGAGTTATGTTTCGTCCCTTCTTGGCTAGGGTACAAGTTCATTTTACAGCTTGAGCCTGCAGAGGACCCTTGCCAAGATGGGCCGAAATATTGCTCTAAGAAAATGTAGCTGACTTAACCGTTTTGCAGTGTCAAATACAAAACCCACGAGTCTCAAGAGTCTTCAAACCGCTCATGAGCTCGGAGAAACGAGTACTTCGACACTTGCAGTTATCACGCATTTTGCGAAAAGCTGAAATGGGCGGCAGGATGCCTGTAAGCGCCCTGCCACCCTCTTCCCCCTCGAGTTTTGGATAGCGATGCCCCTGGTTACGGTACCCGCATTTGGCATTAGGCAACCCAGTATTTGGCATGGGATAACCAGTGTTTTGCTTGGGCTATTCCGAATTGCGGGTTCTCCCAGCGTTTGGCCTAGCCTATGCAAGAATCAGCGTCAGACTGGATCGAACCAGCACTGGAACAGGAATACTGCAGCTTCTTTATTTTGCAGGTCGCATATCCTGAGACGCTTCAGCAAGTCTATGAACAAGTATCTAAATCGCCGTCGGCGCTCTACTTCCTTGGTGCTCTTGTTGCCGTTGCTGCGGTTATTTTTGTTTTTGGACTGTTTTTCGGGCGCGCAACAAAGCGGTATATGCAACTGAAAAATAGATAAAGTTTTAAGTGCTTTTATTTTGACTTACTTTTTTATGCTAATTTGTTATTGTATGCGCTGTGCATTGAGTCCATAAGAGAGGCTGTTTGACAACTTTGACGGTGGTGATACTTAAATGTTACTTTTTTTTTTCATTTTCCAAAAAAACAGTAATTTGAAGTTACTCGCTGTCACTGAGAACTTTATAGACGGGGCTCGACTCGACTTCGGACTCGAGCTCTAATCCATGTTTGTGTGTCCAAGAGTGCGTGAATCCCATCTGAAGGTTGTTGTATATCCGCTGGGTATTCACAATAATAAGGTTTTGTGCTGTGATGGCGCAGACAGACAGGTTCAGGTTCTTTTAATTTAAAACAGTTGATAAAAATATACACCGATAAGCTCGTTAGCTCGGCCCCCATTATACAACGACTACACATATATAGACAGGAAAAATGGCACACACAAAAAAAGAAAAATAAAGACTCGTTCCATTCTTGCACACGCCATACCTAACTTTCCACACGATAAAAAATAAAATAAAAATAACCCTAGGTTGTGTCCTGAGGACACTAACTTTTCATCAAAACAGACAATCGTGTTTCTGATTGGATTTTGTTGCATTTTCGTCAGTTCTACCAGGAAAGTGGAGGTGATGGCAGGGATGAAGGTGGCTATAACAGACAGGAATTTCAGTCAGTGACCGACCCTGGCCGTTTTCCACACCATCAAAAAAGAAACGACACTGTTATTCTTTTTGATTGGAAGAGATGTTTGAACCCTGGAAGTGGCCAGTTGTGCTATGCAAGCTAGCGAGTGCTTGTGGCAAAAAAGCAAAAAGTGCTGACACCTTCATTCCAGGATCCGATAATCGGCGGTAGGGGGGGAGGGGGTCCTACCTCGTATTTTAACTGTAGTTTCAGGTAGTAATTGAATTTTAGAATGATTGTTTTCTTTATGATTAATCGATGCGTAAAAGCCGTCCCATTTAGATCGTCCGATGAAGTTTGTTTCTGTTTCATTCAGTTTGTCTAGACATCTGAAAGTGTTATCATAGGCAATGGGCCTAACAGCATACATTTGGATTTCCTTATTTGTTGTTAGTACTCTCGCTGTTTTCCGGGGAGTCGAGGGGAGCCACGAGAACAGAGGGAGTCACTTCCTGGAGCAACTAGAACACATGAAACGAATCCGTATCAGTTTTGTTCGAAAATTGCCTAACTCATTTAGGCGACGAAACAAAATTAGGCTGTAAAAGCTATGGTACACTTTATTCTCACTTTTCTTTGGTTTGATTTGCTTACTTAATTTACAACTGCGCAGATGGTACAAAAAAGCAGATGATAACGTCACAAAATACCCCCTTACCCCCCCCCCCCCCCAGGATTGGACCTAGAAATCTAGTTTCACCGAGTCTGAGCATTTCCGGCATCGTCTACAATCATCCAGCGCAAATGTCTCATCACACTAGTTTGATCCCTACGAGTGCCATACTTTTTCCAGTGCACGTCCGCCTCAAACTCCCCCTACCACGGCCGAATTTGGTTCAGCCACATAAACAGATTATCTAAAGCATCTTCTCTTACTGGCTGTCGAGTTTCACTCGGAGTCTTCAGGAAACTCCGGTACCTCCCCCCCCCCCCACCATCATGCTCGGACCCAGTCTGGACCCTAAAATACGTCATCTAGGGCACATGGTGTCCCTACTTTCCAAGTTTCATTCAAATCACTCCACTAGTTTGACCCCCATGCGAGCCAAAACATTTCCACCCCCAATCCCCACTTTGGCCGCACCCGCTCCAGACGCCAAATAACAAACTAGGTCGGATAAACTCGGTACTGTCCAACTTGAATTCCAGTAGGCCATTTCGTTTTCTTTCTGTGTATGTCACCCCCCCCCCCCCCCAGCTGTTGCCGCTTGTGCTTTGGATACATGTGTTGCATATACAGGTCATTATTTCTGACCACCCATAAAGTTTCACTCGAATCGGACCACCCGTTCGCAATATTTCTGGATTCCCCTTCTATTAACTCACCCAAAAATGGTCGGATCCAGGAACGGAAGTTTTCCTAGAGCATTGTGTCAGGTCCATAATCCTATTTAGTTGGGCCACTAATGCCTGCCAAGTTTCATCATCCTTAGCACATCTGGAAGTATCGTAACTCGCGATCACCGGGATTCGGGGAAACTTCCTCCGACTCCCCCCAAAGAGCCCCGATATGATTTGGTTCAGTCAATAACGTATCGTGGGCTTATGTCGTTCTTCCCACCAAATTCCATCCCGATCCCTCGACGCTAAGCGTTTCACGAAAATTCGGGTGCCTCCCATTCAAATCCCCCCCCCCCCCACAAGTTTTGGATCCGGTCCGGACCTGACGTGGAACATCTGAGACGACACCTCTTTCCACTAGCCAAGTTTCATTGTAATCCGAGCGCCCTCTCAAAAGTTATGAAGGCCACAAGATTCCGGATTCCCCATCCCTCCACTCCCCCCACGATAGTTGGATCAGGCAAACGACTAATCTCAAGTCAGTCTATTGGAGTCCCTGATATGCCAGTCCAGTTTCATCGTCCTAGTACATCAGGAAGTCCCAAACTCTCGGGATCATCAGAATTCCTTGCCTCCCCCCCTCTCCCCACATGGTGCCCGAATCCGGTTCATTTATGTCTATGATGTACCCAGGACTTGTGCTTGCTCTTTCCACCAAGTCTCATCCCGATCCCTCCACTCTAAGCGTTTCCCAAGATTTCCGGTTCCCCCCTGTCTGGATTTTACGTGGGACACACGAGGTTTTTCTAAATATCCAGTTTCATTAAGACCCGACCACCCGTTCAAGAGTTATAAATACCATAAGATTCTGGATCCCCCTCCTCCACTCCCCAACGATGCTAGGATCGGGGAAGGGACGATTTTCAACTTAATCTTATCGGGTTCCAAATATGCGCCTGCCGAATTTTATCTTCCTAGCTTATGTGGAAGTGTCCGAACTAGCAAAATCCGGACCGACAGACCGTCGGATGGACAGACGGTCGGACGGACAGAAATTGCGATCGCTACGTGACACTTGGCCGAAGGGCAAGTACCATACAAAAAATCAGTAAAACGGAGTTTTAACATTTTCTAAGCGATAATCCTGTCCTTAAACCAAATGTTCATCTTAGAAATTTCTTCTAACCATTACTAATACCCGTTTTTGGGATCCCAAAACTTAAGTGGAGGGATACCTATGACATCACAAAAATGTCCGTCTGTCTGTGAGCACGATAGCCCTCGAAGGGAATGAGATATTTTGATGAAACTTGGTGTGAGGATTTATTGGGTCAAGGGTAAGGTCAAGTTTGTAGATGGGCTATGTAGCTCCACATTTAGGGGTGGTGGATGGGTTTCAAATTAAGTGACAAACAACATATTTTTAAACAGTTAATGTGATAGTCGATCATGGGGTAAGAAGGCATGCTGAGCACGATAGTGAAAACCATTTTCTTGCCGGACAAGTATTTCGTCCGGTATCCGGTAAAAACCGGAAATTCGGTTAAAAGTAAATGTTCTGTTTGAAGTTGATTAAATAGTGGATTATGCTGAATGCGATGGTGAAAACAATTTTCTGGCCGAACAAGTAGTTAGTCCGAAATCCGGCGAAAACCGGAAAGTTGGTTAAAAGTAAAAGTTTAATTTGAAGTTGATTAAATGTTCGATTTATGGGTAAAAAGACATGCTGTCCACGATGGTGAAATGCACTTTCTCGCCGGACAACTGGTTCGCCTGGAATCCGGCCAAAACCGGAAAATTTGTTAAAAGCAAAAGTTCGATTAGATGACAGATTAAGGGATAAGAACAGAGGCTGAGTCGGTATATGACAATCGTTTTTTACCCGGACATATAATTAGTCCGGTTGTAACCGGATTTTTTTTAAGTCAAACTTTTTTTTAAAGTTGATTAGATTCTTTATAGGGATAAGGAAATACGCTGGATTTTTTCTGAAGCCATATCTAGGTCGGACGGACGGACAGAAATTGCGATCGCTACGTGACACTTGGCCGAAGGGCAAGTACCATACAAAAAATCAGTAAAACGGAGTTTTAACATTTTCTAAGCGATAATCCTGTCCTTAAACCAAATGTTCATCTTAGAAATTTCTTCTAACCATTACTAATACCCGTTTTTGGGATCCCAAAACTTAAGTGGAGGGATACCTATGACATCACAAAAATGTCCGTCTGTCTGTGAGCACGATAGCCCTCGAAGGGAATGAGATATTTTGATGAAACTTGGTGTGAGGATTTATTGGGTCAAGGGTAAGGTCAAGTTTGTAGATGGGCTATGTAGCTCCACATTTAGGGGTGGGGGATGGGTTTCAAATTAAGTGACAAACAACATATATTTAAACAGCTAATGTGATAGTCGATCATGGGGTAAGAAGGCATGCTGAGCACGATAGTGAAAACCATTTTCTTGCCGGACAAGTATTTCGTCCGGTATCCGGCAAAAACCGGAAATTCGGTTAAAAGTAAAAGTTCTGTTTGAAGTTGATTAAATAGTGGATTATGCTGAATGCGATGGTGAAAACAATTTTCTGGCCGAACAAGTAGTTAGTCCGAAATCCGGCGAAAACCGGAAAGTTGGTTAAAAGTAAAAGTTTAATTTGAAGTTGATTAAATGTTCGATTTATGGGTAAAAAGACATGCTGTCCACGATGGTGAAATGCACTTTCTCGCCGGACAACTGGTTCGCCTGGAATCCGGCCAAAACCGGAAAATTTGTTAATAGCAAAAGTTCGATTAGATGACAGATTAAGGGATAAGAACAGAGGCTGAGTCGGTATATGACAATCGTTTTTTACCCGGACATATAATTAGTCCGGTTGTAACCGGATTTTTTTTAAGTCAAACTTTTTTTTAAAGTTGATTAGATTCTTTATAGGGATAAGGAAATACGCTGGATTTTTTCTGAATTTTCTTTTTTTGCTGGACTAGTAGTTAGCTCGGAAATAGGGCGAAACCGGAAACTTGGCAGAAGTAAAGCAGGAAGTCTCGGTCAGTATCGTTAAAATAGATATGGCTTATAGAGGTAAATCTGAACTTGGTTTTCTCTAATGATCTGATTATATTAGATTTTTGGGATCCCATCGACACCTTTGGTCGTGTTTTTATGGTACTTGCCCTTCGGCCAAGTGCCGTAAAGCAATCGCAATTTCTGTCCGTCCGTCGGTTGGTCGGTCCAGCTTTTGCTAGTTCGGGCACTTCCACATAAGCTAGGACGATGAAACTTGACAAGTGTATCAGGGACCCCAAATGATTAAGCTAGAAATAGTCACTTTCCCGATCCGAACATCGTAAGGGGAGAGGAGGGCGGGGGAATCCCGAATATTGAGGAATTTATAACTTTTGAACGGGTGATCGGATCTTAATGAAACTTGATATTGGAAAGACCTCGTGCCCCAGACGAACCGATTAAATTCCGGGCCGGATCCGGTGACTTTGGGGGAGCCGGAAATCTCGGGAAATGCTTGGAGTGGAGGGATTGGGATGAAACTTGGTGGGAAGAACAAGCACAAGTCCTAAATACGTGATTTATGTAACCGGACCGGAAAGGTCATGGGGGGGGGGGGGCGAATTTCTAGTGATCCCGCTGGTTCAGTACTTCCTGATGTGCTAGGACGACGAAAGTTGGCAGGCATGTCAGGGACCCGATCAGATTGACTTAAGAATGGTTGTTTCCCCGATCCGGTCATCTGGGGGGGGGGGGGGGGGTCAAGGGAGGGATCCATAAAAGTGAGGTATTTTTAACTTACGAACGCGTTATCGGATCTTAATGAAACTTGATATATAGAAAGACCTCGTGTCTCAGATGCCCCGTTTTAAATCCGTACCGAATCCGGTTACATTCTTGGGAGTTGGAGGGGGGGAACCGGAAATCTTGGGAAACCCTTAGTGTGGAGGGTTCGGGATGAAACTTGGTGGGAAGAACAAACAAAAATCCTAGATAGTTGAATGGCATAACCGGACCGGATTCAGTCACTGTGTTGGAGTTGGGGGGAGGGGGGTCCGAATTTCTAGTGATCCCGCTAAATTCGGTACTTCCTGATGTGCTAGGACGATGAAACTTGGAAGGTGTGTCAGGGATCCCAACAGGTTGACTTGAGAATTCCCCGATTCGACCATCTTGGGGGGAGTGGAGGTTATGGGAATCCGGAAAGTTGAGGTATTTTTAACTTTCTAGCGGATGATCGCATCTTGATGAAACTTGTTAATTAGATAGATTTCGTGTCTCAGACGTCCCACTTCAAATCCGGACCAGATCCGGTGACTTTCGGGGGAGTTGGAGGGGGAGCCGGAAATATTGGGAAATGCTTATAGAGTGGATGGATCGGGATAGAACTTGGTCAAAAGAAAAGATACGTCTTAGATACGTCATTAACATAGCCGGACCTGATCCGGGAGTTGCCGAGGGTCTGGACTTCTGGCAATCCGGCGAGTTTGGTACTTGCTGATGTACAAGGACGATGAAGCTTGGCAGGCATATCAGGGACTTGAAAGACTAACTTGAGAATGGTCGTTTCCCCGATCCGACCATCGTGGGGGGAGTGGAGGGATGGGGAATCCTGAATCCAATGGCAGGCATAACTTTTGAACGGGTAATCGGATTTGAATGAAACTTAGCAAGTGGAAAGAAATATCGTATCAGATGTTCTATGTAAAATCCGGATCGGATCCGATACTTGTGGGGGGGTGGAGTTGGGCACTGGAAAACTCGTGGAAAACTTGTATTCGAAGCATTCGATAGGCTACGCTCCGACTCCAGTCAAACTTGATGGACGGGAAGAGGCGCTTTCCGAGATGCGACTTTTATGTTTTCAAGCAAGATTCGGCCACAGTAGGGAGAGTCCCGGGAATGTTGTGGCTCCCATAGGGGTCAAACGAGTGCAGTGATTTAAATGAGACTTGCAATCTACAGTGAACATATGCCTAGATGACATATTTTATTATTCGAACTGGATCCGACCACGGTGGGGGGGGGGGGGGTCTACCGAAAAATGCTCAGATCCGAGTGAAACTTGATAGATGGTGAGAGAAGATGCTTTAGATGATCCTATCAGGAGTCCGATCCAGATTCGGGCGCGGTAGGGGCAGTTGGAAGGAGGTACGGAAACTTTGTGGCACGTCTACGGATCAAACGAGTGGGTTTATTAGGCTGAAACTTGGAAGTTACAACAGTTATTTGACCCAGACGATCTGAGGCGATGCCAGAAATGCACAGACTTGAGTGAAACTGTCTATTCTATTTCTAGGTCCGAACCGCATTTTTTGGATAGCGTGTGTAGTTCATGATGTTCTCATCTATTTTGTTGTACCGCCTACTCGTAACAAGTGCCATATGAACTCGTAGCTCTTGTTTTCTAAACCAATTACACTAGCAACTCCCCAAATCGACTCCACATCGAATCCGAAAGGAGTATTTTTTTTAAGTAGTAATAACTGGAGCAATTGCTCGTGAGAATGGGGAAGTGAGTCCCTAGTACAAGTAAAAATGATATAAAATATATAGTATAAAAAGAAATAGCCGAAATTTTGTAGATAGGCTACCTGGCTGGTCAGTCAACTGCTAATTTTATACTAATCATCTCCTTATACGCACGACCTTCTACACTGCTTCCTGGCCGACGATTGAAATTAAGTGTCTTTTTGTGTATGTTAATGTGTTTTATTTACTTTCTTCATTTACTCCGCTTTCTCAAAACGGCGGGTTATAAATAAATTACTTACTTACGTACTTAAAGGCCAATTTAGGCACAAAAATGCTCCGGGCTATGGCCTCAAAGTTCAAAAATTTTAGTTAAAAAAGTTGGGAGAACGGCGAATATTCGAGAGAGCCAATGCTTCCTCTGTGAAACAGCATCTTTCTTCATCCAGGTTTGCCATTTTCTGAATATGAATGGGATGCGGGATTTTCTCTGATTTGGTTGCGAAATTCAGATTTTTTGGGAAGTTTCAAGGCAATCGTTATAAGTCTAGCTGAAGTCTAGTTTTGGGATTCGCATATTCCGAACGAGAAAATGATTGTAAGTTTTGTCCTATTTGGTATTCCATATTGATTGTTCTTTTTCTCGTGTTCGTTTGCTTGTTGATTAAATAAAAGAACTCCGAATTTCCGAAATTCTCTGGAAACTTCCGAAGACTAAACGTCCCAGAGAGCATCTATCCTTCACTTTCTCCTTCGAAACCATTTTACTCTATGACATTTAAGCGGTAAGCGGGCAAATTTAGTTTGAAGTTGCAATGTGGACGATGCCTAGAAAAATTTAATGTTCATTTTTTTCAAGATTACATGAAGCGGTAAGAGGCTAGCAGGAGGGCATGGTCAGTTATGATGTCCATCTAATTTTTACAGTCTGTGCTGCTTAAGTTAACTAATAAATATACTCAGTAACTAGGGTAGCCTAGCTATCAAAAGTGCCACAATTGGTGGTAGTGCAAATTTGCCCATCTTCTGCAATGAAATGATGAATTGTCGTGAACTTGTCATATATTTTTCCATTTTTCTATCTAAAACAGCTTTCAAAATATTTAAATATATCACTGTAATCAGGACTACTGTAAATTATCTATTTAATAAGGCCAGCAGTAGTCAGATCAGAGTGACATGTCCTATGCAGGGGCGTCGCAAGTGCATTTTCGGTGGGGGGGTGCAGAGCCAAAATTTTACCGAATCCTTCAAAAATTTTACCGAATCCCAGAACTAAGAATTCGAGCTTTAAATTATGGAACAGAAACGATTACGTAGGGAGAGCAACAGTAAAAGGCAGCATGAACGACGATAAGCCAACTATTAGGCGGCGTTTTGACGAAGCCCTCGGCGAAGCCCACATAGAGAATACATTGCCGGTCATGATTGCAGTAACAGCTAATGTCTATTATAGCCAATAGAAAATGAAATCGAGCGCCGCAGGCGAAAATTTTCGAAATCCATTTTTTTGTTGTTGTAGGCTAAAATTTAACTGCTTCTCTTACAAATTCTATCATTTACCGTTGATGAAATACCGAGACTCTTCAGAAGTTCTAGAAAACGGAGGGAGCGACGTTCCGGCAGCAGCAGCAACTGTAGTCTAGTCAATATACTACCTATGATAACATAAAGTGAGCGCCGCAGGCGAAATTTTTTTTTTGCTTTTTCCTGCCAAATTTAATTTCCATTCCAATTCTAGCTTTTAATGTTTCGAAATCTCAATCCTAAAACTGGCTTAAAACCCCCGTCAAATGACGTGCCCTTTCACAAAATAGAGAACATTACGAATTCTGCCTTGTTACTGTTTTTCCTTTTAAATTATCTGTTGACAATTTATTTATCTTATATTTATGACTTTATTTATGACTACAAAAACATCGTATTTGGGCTCTGCCCACGAGAGATATGTTTTGCTTTATTATTAAATAAATTGAAAATTGAAAGTGCTGCAGGCGGAATTTTCGAAATATTTATGATTAGATATTCTTTTTGGGATCCAAAATAGAAGTAAGGACTATCGATGATATCACAGATCATCCCTTTTGTCTGCGACCAGTGCTTCACTCGACCTCTTCTGAGTTTCGAGGTTCGTGGTAACTTCCGGATCCTGGCAATTACAACGAATAAGTTACCGAATCCCAGTTATTACACCGAATAAGTTTAGACCAATAGCGTGTTCGGGATTCTGTATAACCACCGTATCCCGGTTAGTATACCGAATTATTTTGGTACCGAAAGACTACCGAACAATATTCTTATTCGGTATACTTTCGTCGAAACTGGAACAAAGTCAGGATTCGTGGTTAACTTCCGAATCCTGGAAATTATACTGAATAAATTATCGAATCCCAGTCATGACACCGAATAATTCTGAACAAATAGCTTATTCGGGAGTCTGTGTAACTGCGGAATCTCCATAAATATACCGAATAGTTCCGGCAATGAAAAATTACCAAATGATTTCAGTAAATTCTCTCACCAAATTCGTGATAACTACCGAATACTGGCAATTATACCGAATCCCGATCATTATACTGAAGAGATTTGTACAGATAGACTATTTAGGATTCTGTATAACTACCGAATCCCCGTAAATCGAAAAAATACCGGACATTTTGGTAAGCTTTTGGGCCTCCGGCCCAAAATTTTACCGAATCTCAAAACGGTGGGGGGGGTGCTGCACCCCCCGCACCCCCCCCTTGCGACGCCCCTGGTCCTATGGTCCTATCTAGCATACATTATCATTAACATTACATATAAATTCAGGTATACAAAAAGAACTGAACTTGCCTAGGCCTAGACAAATTTGTTGATACCAAGGTCAAGGACTGAATATCCATGGCCCATACACCAGTAAAGTGCCTGTTCTGAGCAGTTCTGAGCACTTGAGCATCAATTCACACTTTCTCTTATAATCTATGTGCAGCTAAATCCAATGCAAAAAACTAGCACCCAGTTTCAGTAAAAATTAGAAGACAAAATAGTGGCCGTCATGTGTTCGGCCAACATTGCTGTATGATGTCATGATTTTCAGAATTTTGTTGTCCTCCAAAATTACGTGGGCCAACAGTTTTTTGAACATGTTCCGGCATGCTTCCATAGTATTAGTATTTTTTCTAATGAAGAAATACTTAGCAGCAAGTGAGAGAGAGCTGAAGTTCAGGAGAATCATATTCCTATGACCAAAGGATCAGAATTTGAAAGTTATTTATTTGGTAGCTACCTTACAGTAACTGACCACCTTGACTGGGCCTAAAAAAGCCTGCACTTCTGTACAAAAGAGAGAGAAAAAATGAACATTCAGATCAGGATGGCAGATATAATTATTTTAGTTTACCTTATTTCCTTATACAAAATAACTTAAATACTGGGCTCTTAGCAGATTTTAAATTCTAAATTTATCATTTCGATTTAATTGTTCTGTTGTTTATTTAGTTAGAGCAAAAAAAAACAAGGGCAAGGCAGTCCAAAGCAAACTTCTGCTGTAGACTGCTAAACGTGGCTAAGGTAACCTACCATGAATGTTTTGGCCAGAATCCTTTGTAGCCTGTCCTTTTTTCTGCCTCCTTGTCTTTCCATTTGGCATGGATCAGTGGAAACCGGAATCATCCTAGAGTCACAGCAGATGATTTTGTGCTTAAGTGCCTTTGAACTGGCACATTCAGCAGAATTTTGGTTTTTGTTGTTGTTTCCATTCAGTTATAGATAGTTCAGTTGTCTTTTCACAGTGAGTTCAGTCCAGACTCAATTTAAAGAGCACAAAGGCTGCAATTGGGGATTTGATGCTTAGTTTTACTGTTTGTAATTTATTAAAACGTCTGACTAGAAAGTTCAGATTTTGTTGTTCTTCTAGTCAGTGATTGTTTAGTTGTCATAGGAATGTAACTCATAAACTAGCCATGTTGTCCCTGTGTCGTCCCCTTGACATACTCTTGAAGTTACTTGCTCGTTTGCTAAACGCTTGTGCCTGGTTGAATGCTACAAGACTGGAAAGTTGATGTAAAGTTAGGGTTATCTTCCTGACCTATGTTAAGTATGATCAACTGT
This sequence comes from Branchinecta lynchi, assembly GCA_023053575.1. Lineage (NCBI taxonomy): Eukaryota > Metazoa > Arthropoda > Branchiopoda > Anostraca > Branchinectidae > Branchinecta > Branchinecta lynchi. Next base: position 16,205,157 of record JAKZAP010000007.1, read on the forward strand.
AACTTTTTGTTTGTCCTTCTTTTAGGAATATATAAACAAACATCCTGCTATGTCTGTTCTTTATTGAAAGTTATGGAAGGTGTACTGATTGACTTTGATGATCGTTCCACAACAGACCAGCCACTCATTGATAGTGCTTTCGATGATGATACTTTTAACCTGAAAACATATGTCAAGAGAAAGCAATCCCTTGAGCTAGGGCTAAAGATTGAAAAAGAGCTGAATGACACCTTTGGTTTTAACAACAACGAGAGGAAATCTGACAAGTCACCAGATGAAAAAGGTAAGCTATTTGAGCTGTGGGTAGTAATAGGGTAGAAGGGTTGCAGGTTATGTGTTGGCGTGGGAAAGGTGTTTACGATCTTGGTTACATTCTATCTAATTTTAGTCAGAAATGACTAATGGGGCCTGCACACAACATATACAACTGGAAACAAATAGAAACTTAAATGGAAGGCATGAAGCCTCCAACATTAAAGGCAGAGTGCCTCAATAAAAATGAGTCAAACCCGCAAAACAGTTCTTCCCCCCAGCTCGCCACACAGGTAGAGACAGATGTATTTGTGGCCCAGACAGGACAACCAGCAGAGGATTGTTCAAGGGAGGATTCGAGATTGAAAATTCTAGATTTTAGGGAGAGCAGAATGTCCACCACCAACAAACATAGGCTGCCTGAAGCAGAAACCGAAGGTATTTAAAGGCTTCCGCGAATTTCGATGTCTCACAGATAGGGGGACGAGCCAGCGTCAGTCCACGTGGGACGAACACCATACGGAGAGTTTTTCTTTTCGTATTGAATATGACTGAAGCAATGCATCACAAACTTTCATCAACTCGTTTGACGCATGAATGGTTTTATAGCCGTTACAACCAGGCAGTGGCGAAACTAGCCCATTTTTGTGGAGGGGGGAGGGGGCAAGCGCAGAGTTTACCGACAGGACTTCACCGCAAACCGATCATGGAACCGTTAAAATAATCACTTCTGATATATCAGTTTGACCGTTTTTTTTCTAGTATACCATGCCGTTTACCAAGAATATACCATGCACGTTCAGTAGAATACTGGTTTATATATGACAGCTGTAGGTCTATGTAGGCATGACTACTGGGGCCCATCATCGAAGATTTGGGAATAGAGACTAGATGGGTCCAGGCGAAACCCCTCTTGTACCCCCCCCCCGCTACCAAAATCCGACGGGGACCTCCCCCCCCCCCCGGTTACCAAACCCTCCCGAATGTAAATATACAGGAAATAAATATTCCGAAACATTTATTCACACAATGTTTACAACGGATACGTCAGCTACGATTCTTCATCAGCGATATTTTGGCCATTCTTGGCAAGGGTCCTCGTCAGGCTGTCAATCATCTGGTTCAACTTCGGGGAAGGAAACAAACCTGTAATAAATAACTGAAGCTTCTACCGACTATACTAAAAACTTCAATTGGTTTATCACTTGTCCTTTCCTTCCGGCCAAGTTGGATACTTGTCTGCTTGTCTGGGCTGTGAAAGTTTCGTGATCAAGAATCATAGCAGACGTATCCGTTGTAAACATTTTGTGAATAAATATGTAGGAAATATAGAAAATCTTGTTGAAAACTGCAGGTTGGACTGCAAGCACTTAAGTATTTTCCTCAGACAAACGAGCTAAATGTAAATGAGTGACGGAGGCTCACTGGCCGCTCGCCTCTATATAATTTTCATAAAAGTATTTTTTTTTTTTATTAACACTGGGTGTTAATAGGGGGGGGGGGGGGGTACCTTTTTTTTAGGGGGGGGGGGGGGGGTACCTTTTTTTTAGGGGGGGGGGGGGTCGGTGAAAGGGGGTTGCCGGTAAATATTCTTTGAGCCCAAGCTGACTTTGAAACATTTATTCAAATGTTTCAAGAAGGGCCAAGAAGGGCCGAAATATCGCTGATGAAAAATCAGAGCTGACGTATCCGTGTAAACATTGTTTGAATAAAAGGTTGCCGGTCTTTTTCTAGCCGGAACCCTGACTAGGCAGACCTCAGTTGGACCACCCAGGACAAAACCGTGAGCCAGAAAACCATCAAGAGTGGGATTAGCATGAACACATAGCACCGATTGCCGATCCATAGCGCAGATCCACCACTGTCTACTAAGCGAAAGCCCAGACACCACATTCGCGACAGCCTTGCAGATTCAGAAAGGCGGCGTAAAGAGAAATCTACACTGCAAGTGACCGAAAACATTTGCCAATATGGCTGCCTCAAAGTTCAACAATAGGGGCAGGACCTGAAACAGTCCCCACAGTTTCAGCTCAGCAGGTTGAGTGACTATGTAATCTCCGCCACAAGGTCTCAGAACTCGTTAATAAACTACAACGAAACAGCAATTTGGCCAAAACAGACGCTGTTAGGCTCTCTAAGTTTTTTGGGATCCCAAATCGTAAGTGGAGGGATACCTATGACTTCGTAAAGTTGTCCGTCTGTGGACACGATAACTCTCGAAGGGAATGAGATATACTGATGAAACTTGGTGTGAGGATTCTTTGGGCCTTGGCCTTGGACAGGACAAGTTCGTAGATGGGCAAAGTTGCATATTCAGGGGTGGGGGAGGTGTTTCAAATTAAGGGACGAAAGTAAATATTTTTTAAAAGCTAATGAGATAGTCGATCTAGAGGTAAGGAGACATGCTGAAATAATTTTCTCGTCCGACCCCGGAATCCGGACCCGGAATCCGGCAAAAACCGGAAAATTTGGAAAAAGTAAGTGTTGTATCTGAAGTTGATTAGATGTCCGATTCAGGGGTAGGAAGACATGCTGAATCCGGATATGAAATTATTTACACGCCGGACAAGTTGTTCGCCCTGAATCCGAAAATTTAGCATGAAGTTTCAAAACCCAGTGACATGGTCGATATAGAGTGAGGAGACGTAGGCTACAGTTGCAACTTTTGAACATACTAATGCTAAATAAAAAGTGTATACGATCACTACGATCAGTTTAGTTATCTCCAAAGTCCCAACCGGCATTTATTTTTTATGTTTTAAACCTGGCGAGCTTTGTTGGCCAATATTCCTACTTCCACTTCTTCCATGCTTCTCAAGAATCGAATGGACCTCGTCCGGGTAGTTCTTGGGCCAGAATAGTAATATATTCCGACCCGAGACCAACTCGGCCGAGGTGGTTTAGTATCTGGGGAGAAGGAAGCCCGTGAGAACCCCTTCCTTCCACTCTCTCCCACTACTAAACACCGTCCTTCCGGCATCCAAAACCTTCCTACCTTATCTTATCGCCATACCCATACCCAAAACTGAAGCAAACGTTGCCTCGCACCTCGGTCGAAAAGTCAGAATGCATCCGACAACTGTCTGGTGAACAATTTAATAAAATCTGTTGACCAATTAAGTAAGTAGTATACCAGTCCCTACCCTACCACTTTATTACCATAGATTGAAAGCTCTGCGCGTAGGTGATGTCACTTTGTTTAATCTATGTAGGTACGTATATAACGCGCAAAGTTTATCGGGTTTCAACGAAGGCTATTTAAACCTAGCGTTCGTATTCTTTGGGTTTTGGATTGTCTGGGGGGGGGGGGGGGGAGGGAGGTCGAAGGGATTGATTTTGTTCAAACTTCGTATGAGGATTCACTGGGAAAGTACAGGCCCAAGTTCGCAGATGGGTTCTTTAGCCCTGTGTTTAGAGGCAGAGGAAGTTTCGAATTAAGGGTAAAAACAAATATCCTTTATAAGCCAATGAGATATTCTTTTAAGGTGTAAGGAGGCCCACTGAATCCACATCTGAACTTAGTTTTCATGCCGGACAAATGATTGTTGTTTCTAAAGTTGTTTCTGAAGTCGATTAGAGGTTCTGTATCGGGATAAGGAGATATGCTGAATCGAATTTGGAACTTTATTTCCTTGATGGATAACCTGGCAAAATTTGCAAAAACCTGGAATTTGGATTGAAAGTTTCGGCTCTCAGTGTCACTAGGTCTTTTTCTCTGTATGCAGTGTGCCGGGAATGCGACTAAAATTCGAGGAATTTGGTCAAAAAAAAATCTAAAGGACCTTTTTGAAGTCGATTAGAGATGAACTATTGGATTATACATGTTGCTGAATCTATTTCTGAACTTGGTTTCCTTATTTGATTAGTTGTTTGGCCGTAAGCAAAAAACTCCCAAACGGTAATATTGTTGTGTACATATTTAAGCGGTTTATTATGGATAAATAGTAAAATGTTACAGGGGTCTGGCGAAGACTCGAAAATGTACAAGAATTGATCGTATGGATCAAGAAGTCCAATAAATATTAATTTTTCCGATCCCCGCATGATCTCAGCGCATTTCAAAATCTATGATTGAGGGATAGATGTCTTGCTTCAAGCTCATCGCCAGGCTCTTTGTCAGCCCCCAGCCGGGCCTGGAAAGTCAGCGTTTCCTTTCTATACTGGTCCTTTACTTACTTGTGCTTGAAGCCTTCCGTGGCATCGAAGACTTGTTCCACTGCACTCATCCTTGGCGGTCTTAGGTCCATCCCTGTGTGAGTTCTTGTCCCGTCTTCTTCCAAAGCGACAGAATCCTCCTTTGGGCTCGAGATCGGCCTTGACACAGGCGAGCAAAGTTTTGCATTGTCCTCCTGGGTGTTTTTCCACACGCGAAGAGGCTGGCAGTGGAGGGCCTTCTTGGTGAGCGTACTGGTCCTTCACATGACCAACCAGCAACCATATTCAGTTGGTCCGCATGTGATAGTCAACCTACAAAGGGTAGGCTTTCGTAAGCAATGTCTATAATAATAATAATAATAATAATCTTTATTCTTTCCCTTTATCACAATGCAATAACATGGGTATCGTCGAACAAGAACATGGGTATCGTCAAACAAGGAAGAAGAGAAAAACACCAAAAGACACCGAAGAACTGAGCTATCACTTCGATTTGAGGATATTGTCGTTGTAGTGCTTCACGTAGTATGCCACGAAGGAGTTTTAAAAGCTTGTCGTCGAGTGTGTAGGCGGATAAGGATTGCTGTTGATGAGATGTGAAGGGCTACTGGATCAGTTCGATGGCCAACGTCACCACAGGGGACAGGACGATTGACGATAAGTTGTAAGTAAATACTTGTATGAACAACCTTTAGTGATTGCACTGTTTTTTCAGGTCAGCAACCCTATCGGACTCGAGATAGTATTGGAAGTATTAACTGCCCTGAAGCTGTGCTTGTACAGGTGAGATTAAGATTTCATTAGCTTATAATGAAGACACAGGAATTGGGAAATGGCTGTTGCGCACTGGAATTTATACCAGTATTTTCTTCACCATTGCCACTTCCCTGCGGAAACGCTGATATCTTCTTCAGCTTCCCCGTTTGGAAATGATGAAAATGGAGAAAAACTCTAGAGAAAACCTGATGGTATGTCCGTACCATCACCCTAAAGCCTCATTTTTTATATGGTAGAAGAAGTTCTACCTTAATGAAAGACACCCCAGAATGGGTTTGCAAATCTGGATGTGCACGGTCCAGGACAGCAACATTCCTTTGTTTTGTAGGACTTGAATGAATGCTCGTTATCTACGCTCGACTGCTTATCACAGTTGAATAGGGACCAGAGCCTATCGCTACAGATTTGGAGTCTGTGAATTTTTGTTCTCACTTTCGGGGCATTCATATGAGCATGAGGAATGTCCCTCAACGGGAAATTTGAGCTTCAGTAACCTGGACCAACCTTTAGGTGAGATTGACCTCCGAAAATAGGATTTAAGACCGGGCGCCTCCAAAGATAAGTGCTGCTCGAGAGGAAATGTCTTCAATGACCAAGATCCGCTGGCTGAGATCACAGTTCTCAAACTCCATGAAAGATTTAGAGTAGTTCGGATAGCAAAATTGCATAAAACCCTTCGCTTTTAATGTGAAACATGTGAAAATGGGGCTAAGCTGAACAGTGCCTTCTATCAGTTTCCTGTCTGGACTGCATGGTAGATTCATAATAAGACCTACGACGCATATGATTCAACTTTTTCGAATATTCGCTTGTACCTACCAGGTGCTCGCGTAAGCAGGATGGGAAAGTTGAGCTATATAATGGATTGACTTTCAGGTCGACAATGATGACTTCGCCGATGGCATGGATTGGGGTTTGGCAGAGTTGGAAGTCAATACCATGACATCTCAGTTCAGAAGATTATCTACTAGTTCATTAAGAGGTAGCTAAAGTTGAAATTTTCTCCAGCAGACATCAACCCGTTGGGCAGAATTAAATTAGGCAGTTTGGGTCTTCGCGCTCTAAATGTTATCCGTACGAACTCATTGAGCCATTTTTTTTAAGTGTTAGCCTTCAGCTTAGTGCACAAGAATAACAAGACCAAAGGTTTCGATGGGATCCCAAGAATCTTACATTTGTTCAAACAATGTTTACAACGGATACGTCAGCTCTGATTCTTCATCAGCGATATTTCGGCCCTTCTTGGCAAGGGTCCTCGTCAGCCTGACCCTCCGTTGTAAACATTGTTTGAATAAATGTTTCAAAGTCAGCTTGGGCTCAAAGAATATTCACTTACATTTGATTCAAATAATTGGGTAATGTCTTCGCCATTCAGTCTCCGTCAGATTCCTTGAATATTTTTACTGCTAAAATTAAGTTCAAAACTGGATTCAGCATGTCTCCTTGCCCCGATACCGAATCTCTGATCGATTTCAGAAACAACTTTGAGCTTCAACCAAATCCAGTTCAGCCGAATTCGTCATGAATCTTTTGTCCAGCAAGAAAACTAAGTTCAGATATGGATTCAGAGGACCTCCTTATCCCCTCAAGGAATATCTTATTAGCTTATAAAACAAATATGTTTTTACCGTAAATTCGAAATCCCTCCTCTGCCTCTAAAGATAGGACTAAAGGACCCATCTACGAACTTGACCTGTACTTTACCAGTGAATCCTCATTGAACAACATAGGTCCTCGTTTGAACATTATATATCAATCAACCCCTCCGACCTTCGATTACACTAGATCTCTCCGACGTCCATACAATAAACAAATGAATGTCGCCACACATACGCGCAGAGCTATACTGTTTTGAGAATAAAGGGGTTGGGAGTGCTATAGCCGAAAAGCCGAAAATTGGTCGACAAATTTTCTGTTCGGTTTCGCCGGATTCCGGGTTAACTACTTGTCGGGCAAGAAAATAACTTTCATATTCAGATTCAGCATGTCTCCTTACCCCTAAATCAACTATCTCAGTAGCTTTAAAAAAAATTGTCCCTTAATTTGAAACCCCCTCCACCACCCCTAAATGTAGGGCTACAGAGCCCATCTACGAACTTAGCTTTACCCTTGACCCAAAGAATCCTCACGCCAAGTTTCATCAAAATAACTCATTCCCTTCGAGAGTTACCGTGCTGACAGACAGACGGACAACTTTTGCGACGTCATAGGTATCCCTCCACTTAGGTTTTGGGATCCCAAAAAGAGAAATCTCTACTGGAATTAAAATTCCTCCTCAGTAGGTTAGATGGTCTACTATTCTCGGGCAGCTGGACTATGTACTACTTGCCCAGAGGCACTTTCTGGGATCCCAAAACGTAAGTGGAGGGATACCTATGACATCGCAAAAGTTGTCCGTCTGTCCGCACGATAACTCTCGAAGGGATTGAGATATTTTGATGAAACTTGGTGGGAGGATCCTTTGGGTCAAAGTACAGGTCAGGTTCGAAGATGGGCTCTGTAGCCCTTTTTTTTTCAATTGAGGGTGCACAAATTGATGGGCACAAAAACTATTTTCGAAAGCTATTGAGATAGTTGATTTAGGGGTAAGGAAACGTGCTGAATTCGGATATGAAATTTATTTCCTCGCCGGACAAATAGTTCACCCGAAATCCGGCGAAAACCGGAAAATTTGTGAAAAGTAAAAGTTTAGGATGAAGTTGATTAAAGGTTCGATTTAGGAGCATGGAGACGGGCTGAGTCCGAATATGAACTTTATTTTCTCGCCTGACAATTAGTTCGGCAGGAATCCGGCCAAAACCGGAGAATCTGTTAATAGTAAAAGTTTTATTTAAATTTGATAAGATGTTCGATTTGCGGGTAAGAAGACATGCTAAATTCGCATATGACAATCATTTTCTCATCAGACGTATAGATCGCTCGGAATCCGGCTGAAACCTGAAACTTTGTTAGAAGTAAAAGTTTAATCTGAAGTTGATTAGAGGTTGGACGTAGGGGTAAGGAGTCATGCTGAATTCGTTTTTGAGCTTCAGATTTTTGCCAGACAAGTAGGTTGTCCGGAATCCGGCCGAAACCGGAAGTTGCGCAGAAGTAAGGAAGGAAGGAGATACGACGTAGGCCATAGGGTGAACCATAATAACAATAATAATAATAATTGTATTTGAAAAAGCCCGAGGGCCATATACAGGTACATGTTATTAATAGACAGAAACGTCAATTAACATACAACTTATCTACGTAAAGCTTTCTATATTCTAACGCTCTAGACACAAAACTACAAATCTTACTAATCGCCTGGGCGGATGTACACTTCAGGATACCAGGGAGTGTCGGGATATACCCACCGAAAATCTCCCTACGGAGATCCGAAAGCTCTTGGCACTGGCTTAGAAAATGGCCAATATCCTCATCTTCACCACCGCAAAGGGGACACGCATATTTCCCATCCGAACTCTTCTTATTCCTATCAAACACTTTTTTTCTACCGTGGAGTGGTAGGCAATTCGCCCTCAGTTGGATCCAGTACCTCAAATAAATCGCGGGTAGATTAAGCTTAAAATAAAATTCTGGTTCATAAAAAATATGCTGAATCCATATCTGAATATTTGACAGCGGAAAACGGATATCTGAATATATCTGAAATTGTTGAAATTCAGCTGGCGTATCCGATTTGCTCTGTCAAATACGAACTTGGTCTTCTCCGATTGTTACCATTGGCCTTAACCTGATTGTAAATGTTAAATTTTTTTTTTTTTTAAGAAGTCGAATTGTCGGGAGCAAATATTAAAATTTTGGGATCCCATCGAAACCTTTGGTCTTGTTTCATTCTTGGGGTCATGGCTTCACGTTGCAGCACTGTCTAAAACAAGACCAAAGGTTTCGGTGGTATCCCAAAATTTCAATATTTGCTCCCGACAATTCGGTCTTGTAGATATTCGGTCTTCAACGGACTTCTTAAAATTTTTTACTTTTAACATTTACAAACAGGTTAAGGCCAATGGTAAAAGTCGAAAAGACCAAGTATACGCCAGCTGAATTTCAACAAGTTCAGATATATTCAGATATCCGTTTTGCGCTGTCATATATTCAAACATGGATTCAGCATATGGTTTACCCTATAGCCTACGTCGTATCTCCTTCCTCCTTACTTCTGCCCAAATTCCGGTTTCGGCCGGATTCCGGACAAACTACCTGGCAAAAAACTGAAGCTCAAAAACGAATTCAGCATGACTCCTTACCCCTACATCCAACCTCTAATCAACTTCAGATTTTCTAACAAATTATCCGGTTTCAGCCGGATTCCGAGTGATCTATACATCCGGTGAAAAAATGATTGCGAATTCAGCATGTCTTCTTACCCGCATATCGAACATCTTATCAAATTTAAATAAAACTTTTACTTTTAACAAATTTTCCGGCTTTGGCCGGATTCCGGACGAACTAATTGTCCAGCGAGATAAATAAATTTCATATTCGGACTCACCACGTCTCCTTGCCCCTAAATCGACGCTTTAATCAACTTCATACTAAACTTTTACTTTTCACATATTTTCCGGTTTTCGCGATTCCGGATGAACTATTTGTCCGGCGAGAAAATAAATTTCATATTCAATGTCTCTTTACCATAAATCAACTATCTCAATAGCTTTCAAAAAATATTTGTTTTGCCCCTTAATTTGAAACCCCTCCCCGACCCTCAAATATAGGGCTACAGAGCCCATTTTCGAACTTGACGTGCTTTGACCCTAAGGATCCTCCCACCAAATTTCATCAACATATCTCAATTCCTTCGAGAGTTATCGTGCGGACAGACGGACAGACAGACGGATAACTTTTGCGATGTCATAGGTATCCCTCACTTTCGTCTTGGGATCCCCAAAACGGGAGTATTTTTTTTTTACTGTTACTGCGTTCTTTACCGGTCAGTAATGTTCTCTGTTTTCTGGGATCCCAAAACGTAAGTGGCGGATACCTGTGACATCGCAAAAGTTGTCCGTCCGTCCGCCTGTAAGCACGATAACTCTCGAAGGGAATAAGATATTTTGATGAAACTTGGAGTGAGGATTGTTTGAGTCAAGGGTAAGGTCAAGTTCGTAGATGGGCTCTGTAGCCCTATATTTGGGGGTGGGAGAGGGGGTTCAAACTAAGGGACAAAGAAAATATTTTTAAACAGCTAATGTGATAGTCGATTATGGGGTAAGAACACAGACTGAGCACGATGGTGAAAATCATTTTCTCGCCGGACAAGTAGTTCGTCCGGAATCTGGCAAAAACCGGAAAGTTTGTTAAAAGCAAAAGTTTCATTTGAAGTTAATTAAATGTTTGATTTAGGGGTAAGAAGACATGCTGAACACGATGGTGAAAACCATTTTCTTGCTGGACAACTAGTTCGCCTGGAATCTGGCCAAAACCGGAAAATATGTTAAAAGCACAAGTTTATCTGAAGTTGATTAGATGATAGATTAAGTCAAAGTTTTATTCAAAGGTGATTAAATGTTCTTTATAGGGTTAAGGAAATACGCTGGTGTTTCTGAAAGATTGATAGATAGATAGAATATCTGAACTTGGTTTTCTCTGATGATTAGCCTGGCGAAGAGAAGAGCCAATTGTCTGGATCAAATCTTTTTGGGATCCCATCGACACATTTGGTCTTGTTCCTATTAGCCGTTTTGAGATTCAGTGGTGACTGCGCCCTAGTGTTCTGAACCGTTTTCAGACAAAGCATTTATCATAACAAGTGCGCAAGCGCTCAGACGTGGAGTATAGAAGAATGAATTGAACTGACTTGGATTTCTCCCTTTCCATAACGTTTAATATTAGTTATCCGTGAAACAACCAATTTAGCTCTCAAAGAATCTCCAAACACGGCTCCTAGGGCATCTCTCATACAATTAGTTATGCTCGCTATGAACACTGTAGGTTTGTTCCAGTACACTTCATTTACTACCTGGCTCGAACACCCTAATGTCAAAGTCATAAATGTTCAAAGTGCGTCTCATCTCATCTGACACCTTACACGCGAGAACACGTGTTAGTTCACTTAGACGCAATCACTTTTCGCAAATCAAACTTCGGTCTCCAATCACAGTATTGTCCATCTTTGTCTTTCCAGTTTGCTTCGTACAAACCACGTAGGCTTGTTCCAATAAACTACTGGCTTTACTTTCATCAATCTTGAAATGTATTTTGCTTATTATACCTTATTCAAACACACTAATTACGTCAAAGTCATAAAGTTTCAGATCCCATTTCCCAGAGCTGCTGCGAGTCCAGCAAATCCGAAGCCGAGACAAGTCCGAGTCCGTGAAAAAGGCGTCTCGCAGACGAGTCCAGAGTCCGAGTTCGCCAGCTCTGCCATTTCATCGCTCTTCCCAACGCGAAAACACATGTTGTGACTAATTGACTCTTCAAACCCTTTGCGAAACATGAAACCAAACAAACGCAATGCGCATCTTAAGAAAAGTGCTCTGTACACGCATACGAGATTTTAATTTGATGAGTGTCGTAGGGGCCCAGTTGCAAACGAACAGCAAGGGTGAGGGAGGTGAAACTCCAAAATTATATATTCAAGACCCTAGAAACCGTAAACAAATGAAATTTCTGTGTCGTATCTCTAATTGTGGTTTATGTTACGCAAGTTAGTCACTGGGGAATCTGCCCTAGTAGTATCTGGAAAGCCCGGATGTTCGAGGTAGGACCCCCCTCGTCCTAATAAACAAGACCAAACGTTTCGATGGGATCCCAAAATTTTATCTTTGTTGACCAGTTTGGTTTTGTAGACATCCGGTCTTCGACTTGAACATTTTTACTATTAAGGTCTAGGAACAGAAGAACGTCAATGGCTAATCACCTGAAAAAACCAAGTTCAGATATGGATTCACAATGTGTGTATTTACCCGCAGGCTATACGTCATATCTACTTTGACGAAACTGATCAGATCTTCCTGCCTTACTTCTGCTAAATCTCCGGTTTTGACCGGATTCCGGGCGAACTACTTGTCGGGCAAAAACTAAAGCTCAAAACGAATTCAGCGTACCAACTTACCCCCATATTCAACAAACTTCAACTTTTAACAGATTTTCCGGATTCAGCCGGATTCCGGGCTAACTATATGTCCGGGTAGAAAATGATTGTCAGAAGTGGATTCAGCGTGTTTTCTTACCCGTAAATCGAACATCTAATCAACTTCAGATGATACTTTTACTTTTAACAAATTTTCCGGTTTCGGACGGTTTCCTGAAGAACCACTTGTCCGACAAGAAAATGATTTTCATATAAATTTTCAGCATGTCTTCTTAACTCTAAATCGAACATCTAATCAACTTAGTATAAAACTTTTACTTTTAACAAACTTTCCGGTTTTGGCCGGATTCCGAGCGAACTACTTGTCCGGCGAGAAAATAGTTTTCATATCCGTGTTCAGCATGTCTTCTTACCCCTACATTGACTATCTCATTAGCTGTTTAAAAATTTGTTGTTGGCTCCTCAATTTGAAACCCCTCCCCCACCCCTAAATGTTGAGCAACAGAGCCCATTTACAGACTCGACCTCTCCCTTGACCCAAAGATTTTTCACACCAAGTTTCATCGAAATATCTCATTCCCTTCGATAGTTATCGTGCTTACAGACAGACGGAAACTTTTGTAATGTCATAGGTATCCCACCACTGTATGGGCAATCTGGGCCCAATTGCCCCTGATCTAGGTGGGTGGGTGGGGGGTGGGGAGTGGACCTGTAAAGTCACAACTAGACCCCAGCATCAACACTTGTACCAAGTTTCAACCTGATCGCTGTCATTGTTCACGGGTTGTGATCTCCACTCAATGGGCAATCTGGGCTCAATTGCCCCTGAACCTGGTCGATGTAGGGTGGACCCCTACTAATTACAGCTAGACCCCAGCACGAACAGTTGTACCAGCTTTCAACTTCATATATGTCATTGTCCACTGGTTATGAACTATACTCAATGGGCAATCTTTGCCCAGTTGCCCCTGAACCGGGTGGGTGGGGGAGTTGGGACCTCTAAAAGGCACAACTAGACCACAATACCCACAAGTACCAAGTTTGAACTTGATACATGCACTGGTTCACGAGTTTACGAGCTCCACAAAAACGGTGAAAACAGTGACCCGAACGCCGAAAGCTGCTACAGCGCTCGCAATAGTGGAAAGTTCCAAGGAACACTCCACCAAAAACCGGAGCCGGTAGTTGTTTTCCCGTCATTCTAGGAAGATGTGAAAAAACATATATAGGTACAATTGCGAATTAAATATCTCGTAACAGTCATAATGTCCACACTAAAGTATCGCGGAAACACCAGACACTATTGAGCAAACAACAGAAACTGCGACGAACAGAAACTGCGACTCAAAATAATACCTTTCCTGAGTCTCCGAGATCCCCCTTCCCGCCATAAATATCGTCTGTTAACCTTCTCACACGCTGACCGGTCTCGTCCTAGCCGCCCAAAACAGTAACTTAATTGTTCTTAATTTTTTAGAGCTTTCACTTAGCCCGCTGAAATCGAACCCTCTGGATTTTTACGACTCCAGTCCCGAATCAGCCCCCAGTTCTCCGCTGAAGAAAAGTCCCCGAAAAACTCCATGCAAAACGCCGGTCAAAAACGACCTAAGTAAGCTGAAACAGGCCTTAGACAAAGTCAAGTCACATGTTAAGCCAGTGGAAAAGCTGACCAAGAAGTTAACTGAAGTCAAGGCTTCCCCGGCAGTTACTGTCCCGAAAAAGCCGTACCTGAGACGATCTGGCTCGTTGACGCTGAAAGGAAGAATAACGCCAGCCAAGGCTGCAGAGACGGTGAAAAGAAAGTAAGTTCCCGCCGGGTTCCCGCTGTTAAGTGCAAAATCAGACTCTGTGTGCAAAAATGATTTAGGGAAGTAATTAATTTTTGACCCGCAGATTTTGAAAGACGGAGTATAAAAAAAGAAAAAGAAAACAAATGAAGATCACAAAGATATATTCTTTCGCAGTTATTCTGTAATGAGGAAGCAATGAATTACATCATCTCTTCATGATGTGATTAATTGCTTTTTTTTCGAACAATACACCTGGATGATTTTTTTTCGAAGAAACAACGTAAATCGTGGCTTGAGGCTGAATGGCTTGTTGAATGAGTCAAGAAGAATAATTAAGAGCGTGTTCCACCCTTCTAACAATAGTTACTATTAGTTACTATTTCTGTTCCATCCTCACGAAAAGTTACTACGCTGACCGTTCCAACCTTCTCGAAATAGTAACTAATAGTTACTATTTGCTTACCATGCTCGGCTGCGTAGTAAGCGTAGTAACTACGCACAGGGGCGTCGCAAGTGCATTTTCGGTGGGGGGGGGGGGGGGTGCAGAGCCAAAATTTTACCGAATCTTTCAAAAATTTTACCGAATCCTAGAACTAAGAATTCGAGCTTTAATTTATGGAACAGAAACGATTGCGTAGGAAGAGTAACAATAAAAGGCAGGATGAACGACGATAAGCCAACTATTAGGCGGCGTTTTGGCGAAGCCCTCGGCGAAGCCCACATAGAGAATACGTTGCCGGTCATGATTGCAGTAACAGCTACTATCTATTATAGCCAATAGAAAATTAAATCGAGCGCCGCAGGTGAAAATTTTCGAAATCCATTTTTTGTTGTTTTTGTAGGCTAAAATTTAACTGCTTCTCTTACAAACTGTATCATTTTCCGTTGATGAAATACCGAGACTCTTAAGTTCTAGAAAACGGATGGAGCGACTCTCCGGCAGCAGCAGCAACTGTAGTGTAGTCAATATACTACCTATGATAAGATAAAGTGAGCACCGCAGGCGAAATTTTTGTTTGCTTTTTCCTGCCAAATTTAATTTACATTCAAATTCTAGCTTTTAATGTTTCGAAATCTCATTCCTAAAACTGGCTTAAAACCGTAAAATGACGTGCCCTTACACAAAATAGAGAACATTACGAAAAGTGCTGCAGACGGAATTTTCGAAATATTTATGATTAGATATTGTTTTTGGGATCCAAAATAGAAATAAGGACTATCGATGATATCACAGATCATCCCTTTTGTCTGCGACCAGTGCTTCACTCGACCTCTTCTGAGTTTCGAGGTTCGTGGTAACTTCGGGATCCTGGCAATTACAACGAATAAGTTACCGAATCCCAGTTATTATACCGAATAAGTTTAGACCGATAGCGTGTTCGGGATTCTGTATAACCACCGTATACCGGTTAGTATACCGAATTGTTTTGGTATCGAAAGACTACCGAACAATATTCACACTCGGTATACTTTCGTCGAAACTGGAACAAAGTTGGAAATTATACTGAATAAATTACCGAATCCCAATTATGACACCGAATAATATCCAGATAATTCCGAACCAATAGCTTATTCGGGAGTCTGTGTAACTGCGGAATCTCCATAAATATACCAACTAGTTCCGGCATCGAAAAATTACCAAATGGTTTCAGTAAATTGTCTCACCAAATTCGTGATAACTACCGAATACTGGCAATTATACCGAATCCCGATCATTATACTGAAGAGATTTGTACAGATAGCCTATTTAGGATTCTGTATAACTACCGAATCCCCGTAAATAAAAAAAAATACCGAACAATTTTAGTAAACTTTTGGGCCTCTGGCCCAAATTTTACCGAATCTCAAAAAGGTGGGGGGGGGGGGGGGGCTGCACCCCCCTTGCGACGCCCCTGACTACGCATCTTTGTAACATGATTGGTCGGATTCGCCCGTGGCATGATATCCTGCTGGAAAATAGAAAAATTGTTCCAGCCTTGACTGCTAAAATCCAGAATTCGTGACATCATGCGCAGTAACTACGGTAAGTAGGGTGGAACACGCTCTAAAATATCAGTGCACAAACTAAAAATATTCTTACGTAAAATCCATAGCAAAATAAACGTAATAGAAAACTAGAGTTAATTGTTAAACGAATGAGCGAATTTGGTTGATACACTCAGTACGACAGGGACTTGTTGACTTGCTTCAGCTTAGGGACTTGCTTGGCATATGCTCTTTGTGGACGCATACTTTGAGGTTGGAGGGAGGCGGTAGAAGGGAGCGAAAGAAGGGGTTCTGCAGTTACTTCAGACCAAACACTCCACAATCACTCCCGTCTATGACGATGGGTATCAAGCTGAAGAGGACCCAGAAGAAGCAAAAAGGCATTTTAGGGCGTCTAATGAAAAACAGCTGATGCACAGGTTATATATACCGTATAGCGAAACTATTGTCTGTTGCAGTAAAGCCACAGTAAGATCAGTTTTCCATACAGCAGTATCCAGTTCGTTTGTTAAAAAAGTACCCGTTAGTACCCTTTACCTGTTAAAATGTTGATGTCACCGAGAGGAGGAGTCGTAGCCCTAAAAGTAAGAATTTGAGAATAAATAAGATTCTGCGCTTGTTCAAAAAGAAAAAAACAACAACACATGACTGTTAGTGGCATTTCGGCTCTCTTGTGTCTAGCTATATCAACGGCAGGCCCGCCTGTAAGATTCGTTCTACGGCTGCTGCGCAGACTCGAGCTAGTTCTCATTGACACAGATTTTCGCTTCGCTCGGTAAGAAGATTTGGTCCTTCCCAGTACGCTTTTAAAATGGTCTTGCGAGCTTTTTTCTCCGTCCAGGTCAGGATCACTCGTCTCCAAATCTTTAAAGGCCCCCTCTTGCTTATTCTGCCTTTTATATTACTCCTGGTTGCCTTACGGGACTATTAACTTCTGAAATCCGCGCCTTTAGCCATTGTTTTGTTTTGTAGCTACGACTTTTTAGCGCTTTTTTGTCCGAGCCAAAATTTGCCAGTCACGCAACGCAAGCTTCGCCAAAAGCTTCAAGGTCCTCCGACAATTCTTTCACAGAAGAAGCTTCAAAGTGTTGTTTTCCATTTTGAAAGACATGGTAGGCCATCATGTCTATCTTCTGTTTTGGACTTCTTTTCTTTTGCTTTGTGTTTCCCAATTTTTAAACGCAGCGTGGCTAGTTTTCAGATATTTTGCGTCCAGCCGCCACGTCGGAGAGCAGGGAAGCTGAATAGAGTCGACAAGCGCTAGAAAGAAAATCTATAATTTCAAGGAGAGTAATGGTATTTTCGAAAACCGATATTTCTGAGCCATTTCATCGTGAAAAGCTCATTTCTAGTAAGAGCTGTGCTTTAAGACCTGTTTTATGATATACAATTTTCTCTGTAGTCCTGCTGTTCAGAAGAAGGAGACAGAGAACAGCGATGTGACAAAGAAACCAAGCGCTAACAAGCCAGCCGCAACTGTCCAGCGAGGCCCGCTTCGGTCCTCGCTTTCTATGGCGAAGCCTGCCCAACCATCCATGAAGCCACCGGCTAGGCCTGCTTTGTCCTTAAGAGGAGATACAAGCTCTAGGAATTCTTCGGTCAAGTAAGTCTAGCTTATATTGGGCTTGGTTTTCCTTGAAGTTACGACGTGGCAGTAATTGAGTAGAGCAGAATTTAGGGGCGTGGTCTTCCTTGAAGCTATAATAAGTTATAACTTTTGTGGCAGTAATGGAGTAGAGCAAAATTTAACCAAATAAGTGCTTTCACAGGTTTTCCTTGAAGTTGTAAGTTTTGTGACAGGAATGGAGTAGATCAAAATTTAACCAAAAAAATTGCTTTTAAAGTGAAAATGTCGAATAATTAAAACGCCTTTAGTCGGGCTTACGTTGGACATGGTTTTCCTTGAAGTTATAACTTTTGTGGTAGGAATGGAACATTTAACAAAAAAAATTCTTTCACAGCGAAAATGTTGAATAAATAAAAGGCCAAGGACACACTTAGCCTTTATTGTAGACCTCGATACAAGAATTGCCCTTACTTCTTACCTTTCTTTTTTTAGAAAAGTTGGGGTTTATTTGATATCTTTTTGAGGTTTTCCACGTCCTGGTCTAAGACGTAGAGGGGAGAATCCTTCGAGTAGGCTATTAAAAAGTTGGGGATTGAAAGGGTTCTAACACGCGTTCACACAGTATAGTTCTTCTTTCCTGCAAAGTGGCGAGAAGCTTGACCCGTTATAGAGGATCTTAGTCCTCTAATGATAAAGAATGGAAAGTTGCTCAGTATTCGAAGGGATTAGTAGAAAAAAGCAGGTTATAACAAGGTCCAAGATCACTAAAACACCCCTTGTTGGAGAGTCTTTCCCTCGTGAGAAATGCGAACAATTGTGCTCTTTTTAGCGATCGAACCACGTCGCTAAAAATACTTTCACTTTCTATTTGCGTCTGTCCCGAAAAACCACGGACAATCAAGATTTTGTAACTATGTCGATTACATTGATAATATTCTGTTCGGAGTTGTATCGAAATCTTCGCTGACTCATGATTTGTATTGGTTTGCCTGAGGATTCAGCTTTCTGCGAAACTTTGCATTAACTCTGTATTAAGTATTAACCTTGTATTTTGAGAAAGCAGCAACGGCCTCCAGAGCAAGGAAAGAGTTGCAGAAAGCTACGTTAATTTTCAAAGCAGGGCGAGAACCAGCGGAACCATCTACACTTTCACCACTTTTTTTTCTAGTAATTTTTGTGTGAGCTGTAGTCCAACCGTCCCCCCCCCCCCCGGAAAGTGTAAAACGAAAGATCTCTTGCGAAAAATATTCTGGATGACGCCCTGCCGTTGTCATTGGGCTGAAAGTTTTTCCGCAGTTTTGGTTTTCCTGTTTTTGTGTGCAGTTCTCGTTTGAGCATCGCTAGTCAATCTTGCCTGCCTATGAAGTTCTTAATCTGTCCCAGCCTCAAACAAGGCTGAGTCAACATAGGCTTTTTCCTCGACACGATTGTGTGCTACAGACTTCCAAATGTTTGTCGTGGAAACACGATTATGTGCCACACAGTCGAGGCACAAGTTGAGACTCTCGGAAACGCCGTCTGGTCTATTTTGTAGGCGGTAATTTCACTTCTCTGAAAATATAAATAAAATTGGGACAAAATCTGAAATTTTCAGACTTTCGTCGCTACCATCATGTACAAAAAAGGATCCTGAGTTTTATGTCTATGAGCTTGTGAAAGTATTTAATTTTATTGTTTTGACATTATTTTGCTGCTAATTTGAATATACCGCAGAATCGAGCCATAAAATTGACAATCACCTCAGCAGTTGTTGTCGAATTCGAGCCACAAAGCGAGCCACAAGAATCTTGTTCATCAAGGAAACACGTTTATGGGTTGTACTCTTTTTGAGCCACAGTCGACCCACAAGCTGTTTGTGGAAGGAAAAGCGCCTATAATAATGAAAGACCACAACTGGTCCGACCACCCAGCAACAATACGGAAGGATATCTGTCTTCCTTTGTTCCGTATTCCGTTGAGCATTTTAACTCGAGAGTTTTGATATTGTGTGTACTGTACTTGAAGATCCTACACTAGCTTTTCTAAGCCATTGTGGAAATAAACAAATATAATATTATGAAAAGTGTACCCTTTCCAGCTCATCTGTAAACAGCTCTGTTGGTTCGACCCGGTCGGTCCCTGTTCCACGAAAAGGACCTTTAAAAGCTACAGAGCCAGTTCACAAGTTCTTACGAAGAACGTCCGTCCTTGGATCGTCGTCCACGAACGATTCTTCAGGTGAGACAATTGCGCATCATACTAGTCCAATCAGAGAAGCTAAGCTTCGTAATTGGCCATCTGGTTGCGGCTTCTTTATCTTATATTGCACTTGCCAGCCACAAAGCCATTTTGCCCGTTTGAGTTGTCAGTGGCATGTAAGTTGACAACAAAGTTGTGGCTAGCTTTCCAGTCTCGGTTCTTAAACCAGAGCCTCGTTTTTGTTGCAATAGTGCAGCCGTTTCGCTGCTGCAGCACTTCTTTGCTTCTGCACAAGATGCGTTTTTGGATTCACTGCCTGCACGGTTTCTTCTTAGTTGATGCATCACGTTGCAGGGAAGCGCATTTGGTCGGGAAGCAAGTCCATGATTCTCAAGAAGCACTGCCGTCTTCTTCGGAAGCACTGCAATGCAAAAACGAATGTAGAAAGAATCAGCCCGGAAGCGGCCGAGAAGTGGACCTGCAGCGTGCAACAAAAACGAGGCTCAGTTTTATGTGGTTTGTTCCAGCAAACCGTCTCCTTACTAATGGAGCTCCAGAGAAGTTTGTTTGCTGGGAGTAGCTCTCCCTCCTTATCAGACAGTAAAGAGGCCAGCTTTTTCTTCTATTCCCACCCTAAGGTGACTTAAACTGAAGAATGGTTATCACTGCCGAAACATCCTTGTGGCAGAATATCATCTTGAACTAAATCCATCACTTCGTGTCTAGAGTACACCATTATTTGCCAAAGTTATTCCGTAGCCACATGCTAACGGAGCAGTTCCAGGTTAAAGATGCCAGCGTCACACTTTTGGAAATTACGTCGGCTCTGGCAAACATCATGGACAACTGGACCCAGCCAGCGCATGACACTCTATACTCTTTTCTGGCGGAAGAATGAAAATTTTTATCACAATTACAGTTCATTTATTCCCAAAATTCTGAAAATAAAAAATGCACGGGATTGCCAAATTACAATTTTGTTAATTCACACTAAAATTGCGGATAAAATAAGGCACAAAATGAGTTCAAATAGCGTGCACTGCTATGAGTGGGCGGGTTTATTAGCTGAGCTTTCCTAGCTGCTATTGAGATACTCCTTGTTGGGCGAGTATCCATTTTTGTTTCATCTTCGGGTGGCAAGATCTCACGGTGCATTTCCGAGGCAAGGCACTTTAGTCCGAATTTCATTGTGAGATCGTGCCGACGCGACGCAAGGGTTTTCATCCCTAATTCTTCCTGTGCTTGTTGATGGGATTTTTAGTTTTGTATTTGTTTTGTAGTTCTGTATTGTATATTGAATTTGTTTTTATTGTGTTTTATTTCATGTCCTATTTTATTTTACGATACTCCGCTTTTGAAAATGGCGGGTCAGAAATAAATTACTTACTTACTCACTTATATCTGAAGAAAACCTTAGTTGTTTTTTTGCACATACCATGGTATCTGTTACCACGGTAACTGGATCTGCAATTAGTCGTTTTTGCAGTTACCGTGGTACCTGATAACAGGTTGCTCTGCAAAAACGACAATTGTCGAAATTGCGCTTTTCGAAGTCATCCCAAAAGAAAAACTGACATCCGATCAATCACATCACTAAGTGCCAAACTTCTTTCCGACCAATTTGACAAACTCCTAGGCTCTATTGTTGGTGATGATGAAAGTGAGATGACTTTCTCGGGTACCACGGTCGGACCATGGTATCTGTATATTAGATACCACGATGACTGGCCAGATACCACGATAACTGCAAAAACACCTTTTTACAGTGGTATCAGATACGCAGCTCTTGACATCCCTTTTCTCTTTACAATAATATAAAACCCGGTTTGTTACGAAATCTGGTGTCTACGAATTTCACCCCAAAAAGGTGGTGTTTGTTTCCGGATTAGCGGGTCTCGCTTGTCCCGTGGGCAGGTAGGCATAGACCGCTCGTTGCGCTATCGAGAAAGCCGCGTTAAATGCAATTGCAAGATTTTTGGAAAACATTCCTGGTAAATAATACTTCTGGTCTTTCACATTTGCTGTTTCTCGTAGACTAGGAGATTCATTTCATTTTATTACTCCTTGTTACTAATGATGCTTTATCGATCGAAATAAAATTGGTTGTTTGTAATTTCAGGGCTATTTCCGTTGTAAAGACACGGAAGTTACTAAAACTTTCACAACATTAGAATACTGAACTTGACATTTTTGTCAGGTATCTTGTAATTAACATTACAGTGAAGAAATGACCCTTAAAAATAAATTACAAAAAGCTCAAACATTCGTTATTTATTCAGGATTTTAACTAACGCAAAAGCTCTTTTTGTAACAACGTTCGGTACTTGCATTGAAGGGATTGAGAACCGTGACCTTTTGTACTTTATGCTCCAGGCAATCGAGGCTTTAGTGGGCTATTTTGGGGTTGAGAATAGGTATTGGAAACGTGGATGAGAACGCAGATTATTCATCTTAGTGCAATAGGCAGCACTTCGGGCTGCTTATGTTTCACCCCAAAAAGGTGGTGTTTGTTTCCGGATTAGCGGGTCTCGCTTGTCCCGTGGGCAGGTGGGCATAGACAGCTCGTTGCGCTATCGATAAAGCCGCGTTAAATGCATTGCAAGATTTTTGGACAAACTGTGGCAGTGAGAACAGCAAGCTGGTCCTTGGTAACCTTGAATTAGCCAAAAACTCTTAAATAGGCTAGCTAACGTTTTACAGAATATGAATTGTAAGCGTAGCTTTCTCTTTTCGTTATATGTCTCGTCATTTTGGTGGAATATAAGTTCTTGATGATTGCTATTATTATCCATTAAACTGCCGACCTTGCGAGGACCGTAAGGAACCTCTCAGTGCTAAAGAAGTACACACATCTAATATTAAACCCAGAATCGTCACCGCTCGGGACTTGGGTACAGAATCTAGAGGGAGTGGTTGATCAGATGGCGTTGAATGTCGCTGGAAACTTTTTTCCTTTCCAGATGCGTCACGAAGCTCCATCGGTACGCCTAACCGAAGCAGTTCATCGTTGCCAGCGGCAGCCTCCACTCCTGCCATGCGAGGACCTGTTGGAGGCTCTTTTTCCAGCAGGCTGAAGGCTCCGCAGCTGCGAACGCCATCTAAGGAGCTGCCGACTCTGACCACGTAAGTTAGCTGTGAAATTAGAAAGTGCCATGTATGCAGTAGAGGTACGGTTCTTTGAAGTTAGCTGACTTTGAACAGTACAGTTTTGGGGCAAATGGTAAAATCAATACCTATATACTCATTCGGTCATTCTTATAGCAGCCCTAAATTAGCTACTTTGGCTGACTTTTGACTAGCATTCGGATGAGTATGTTCAAAGTTACCTAACGTTCAAAGAAGCAGACCGGGACGTTACATGAAGTTCGAACAGGTGATCAGGCTGAACATCGTCAAATCCATACAAAAAATATCAGTTTGAATGAATTAATGAATCTTTTTATTTACCACTTCCATAAATAGAAATAGTGGAGTACATAGAGAAAGAAAGAAACACAACTTGAATTAGAATATAAATATACACTTCGAACAGATTACACTTCAAACAAACGGACAAGGCCATGATGCGGAGAAAACGCGGTGACGGACAGACTCCTATGTAGCTCGTCAAGTTTAACAGTTATGTTTGTTACTGAAAATTTATTTATAATTTTTCAGTTTTTATACCAAATTGGCATGTAGAGGAGGAATTTACAATAGCGGAAGGATGCTATTCGAATAGCTGCTACATTCTTTTTCTTCAGCAGGGGGTAAAGTTCAGAAAGGTGAAGGACCGAGTGGTCGGACATCATCCGGAAAGTGTCGGAATCCAGTTGGGAAAACTTTCATCGTCTTTCGCACCATGAAACCATCGTACATTAGAGGTATGCTTCTTTGAACAGCCCCATTTCATCGGCTCGGATGAAAGCAAAATACATGTCAGTCAAGGCAGTTCCTTAAGTGCTTCTTTCAGCTTCTGAGATATACTGTTCAAAGAAACATACTTTAACTTTACAAGAACTGTATGTCGCGCCGTCCCGCCCGGAAAAAGAATGAGAGGTCGTTAGCGACTGAAATAATCGTTGGTGAAATAGAACATGAGCGCTGAACTGATAGCGCTGTTTCATTTGTTTCCGGAGAGCGAACAGTCGATTTTTTCAATGCAGCACAGTTTTGTGCGTGCTCACTTATACCCTGACTCACAGGAGCAACTTCTTTTTGCGAGGGATATTTTAGCCGAATTTCCAATGTTTCAGCTCATTCGCTAGTCCAATTCCGACCGTGCCAAAGTTCCAGCTGGACCGACAGAATTCTCTTCCGTTATCAAGGAACTATATGGCTTCTCCTGTCAGGTCTAGTAATGTCCTCGGTGATCGAAACAAGAGTGGCTTGGTTCTGCCGAAGACTCAACTGCACAAACCACTGGTAAGGGTTTGACATTACATATGGAGTTCAGTAGAAGGATGCGTATTTGAACATTTCTCTAAATGTTGATAATATAATAGCCTGAGTGCGGAAGGTTTGTTTTCGCAACCGTTGACCAGGCCAAGTCCTGTTTTACTGCTTGGTCTTCGGTGACTGACCAGATTTTCGGATTTTTTTTTGAAGAAAAAATCTTCCAGGTTTTGGTTTTCTATTCAAATACGGGTGAGAACTCAGAATAACAAAAATACGATTTGTTCTTCGACTTGAAATCTTGGCATGATTTTCATGCCTGTCAAAAATTATGCAAGCTGTTCCGAGAAACAGGGGCGTCGCTATGGGGGTGGGGGGGGGTGGGGTGATACCACCTCCCCCCCCCCCTTCGAAGAAAGAAAAAAGCTAATCTGGGCACTCGCAGAGCGCCCGACTAAATAAAAATAGCTAAACTGGACGCTCGCAGAGCGCCCGAACACAACAGTTCAGCGAAACGGGCGCTCACCCAGGAAAGCTCAATGGGGGCTGGCACTGCGCCCGACAAAGTCAGTAAGGCTAGTTCATGGTTACAAGAAACTGAGTTGACTTCCACCTCGGACCTTAGCCGTTCTGGGTTTCCGAGCGTTTGAGACTTCAGGAATTGGATACTCAGTCGCATCTTTCAAGCTTGCCAGATTGACAAGTTTAACACGATCTGTTATGTACCAGTATCTCGTAATTCATGTAAAAATCAGGCCGCTTTTGCTTGTGGCGTAAATTTTAAAGAATTTGTTAGTTTCTACCTATCGGCTTCGTGAGCAATGAGCGACGGTGTAATGACGGGCCTTATTGTTAGCCTACATCATGTCATTTGATTTTTATTTTGTTTTTTAACTAGAAAATCAGAAAGTCTGCTCTGTTTGATTTGTTCACGTTTTTTTTTTTAATGGATTATCATATTTTTCGGAAAGGGTCAAACTGAAGCACATTACCAACTTCCAGCTAAAAGTCTCACATTTTCTGTGTTCGCCGTCAACAAAGGCAGACGGCAGATCCGTGCTAAGTGTCCCTTAATTTCGTTTTGGATCCGAAAAGACGTATTCCGATCACACAGGATTTCACAAGATAATTTTGTCGGCGGCGCCTTTTGTAGTAATTCGGGTTTGGGTCACCGTAAAATCTAGATTTTATTGGCGGAAGTAAAGTCTTGCCCGAAAGGAGTCATAGCCTTCTTACAAAATTACAAACCGCCCGTAGCAGATACGACTAGGCTTCTTCAGACTTCAACACTTGCAAGGTATCGCACGTTTTATTACTACATGTGCGACGCAAAGCTAAAATGGGCGGCAGGGTGCCTGCCGAGAAACCTGGGCAGTGGGAAAGGTACTGGCAAAGGAAAAAGAAAACCGAGGCTCGGGCGAGACTAGTACGCCGTATCCCCCGGTCCTTCGTTTGTTTCCCTCCTTGACGAAAGGTTGGAAGATTACTAAGAAAAAACAAGACCAAAGGTTTCGATGGGATCCCAAAAATTCAATATCTGATCCAGAACAACTGGGTCTTGTATTAGCCAGATCCAGTCTTCGCCAGACTCCTTGAACATTTTTACAATTAAAATTCAGAAACAGAATTAAGGCCAAATAGCTAATCACCTGAGAAAACCAAGTTCAGATTTGGATTCAGCATGTGTGTTTACCCCTATAAGTCATATCTGTTTTGACGAAAACTTCCTGCCACTTCTGCCAATTTCCCGGTACCGGCCGAAATCAGGGTATCTTCTTTCCCCAGTAATGAACATCTAATCAACTTCAAATAGAAATTTAGCTTATAACAAATTTTCCGATTCCAGCCGGATTCCGGTCGAACTATATGTCCGGGTAAAATATGATTGTCATACAGGGACTCATCATCTCTTCTTACCCCTAAATCGCTTATCTAATCAACTAGAAATAAAACTTTGACTTCCAACAGATTTCCGGTTTTGGCCGGATTCCGGACGAACTACATGTCCGGGTAGAAAATTGTTTTCACATAAGTGTTCAGCATGTCTTCTTGCCCTAAATCGAACATCTAATCAACTCCAAATAAAACTTTTAATTTTGACAAACTTTCCGGTTTGGGCCGGATTCCGGTCGAAATACTTGTCGGTCGAGAAAATAGTTTTCACCATCGTCTTCAGCATGTCTTCCTACCTCTAAATCAAACATCTAATCAACTTCAAATAAAACTTTTACTTTCAACAAACTTTCCGGTTTGGGCCGGATTCCGGGAGAAATACTTGTCCGTCGAGAAAATAGTTTTCACCATCGTCTTCAGCATGTCTTCCTACCCCTAAATCGAACGTCTAATCAATTTCAAATAAAACTTTTACTTTCAACAAACTTTCCGGTTTGGGACGGATTCCGGGCGAAATACTTGTCCGTCGAGAAAATAATTTTCACCATCGTCTTCAGCATGTCTTCCTACCTCTAAATCGAACATCTAATCAACTTCAAATAAAACTTTTACTTTCAACAAACTTTCCGGTTTTGGCCAGATTCCGGGCGAACTACTTGTCCGATGACAAAATAGTTTTCACCATCGTGTTCAGCATGTCTTCTTACCCCATAATCGACTATCACATTAGCTGTTTCAAAATATTTTGTTTGTCCCTTAATTTGAATCCCCTCCCCCACCCCTGAACGTAGAGCTACAAAGCCCATCTACGAACTTAACTGGTCGGACGACCCAACGAACCCTCACACCAAGTTTCATCAAAATATCTCGTTCCCTTCGAGAGTTATCGTGCTTACAGACGGACGGACGGACAGACGGACAACTTTTGCGATGTCATAGGTATCCCTCCACTTACGTTTTGGGATCCCAATAAGCACCCAGTGAAGATGGGCAAACCCGATGAAAAATTTGTAGCCTGCGTGGTTGTATGATGGTTGTACGAAAAAGTTGCATGTATTGATATGTATTGATAGTAAAGAATACTACCATTTAATGTGCCAATCTTAACCAGCAGTATCCAGTCGCATCCCGTCTTGCCAGTAGCAGCATGCAGTATAATGCAGTAACACGGTAGCATTGACATAGAAGCATGTAGTAGCAGTAGTTCGTACTGTGTGCTAATTTTTCGTACAGCTTCATACTACTATTTTGAGATAGATTTTTCATCGGGAATGTTCGTATGCTTTCTATGGAGTAAGCTGCGATGACCTTAGCATCGCTTCTGCTCGAAGTTATTATTACCTTGTGTTAGAGGTGAACTTCTGCCTAGGCAAGCTACATTTGATAACAGAAGACACATGTTCGCGCATCTTTGTGTCACACTTTATGGTATCTGTTATCTGTTATGACCCTTCTAAGTGTTATGTATCGAGACAAAACTTCTGTTATGATCCTTTCAAGAGTTATTTCTCCCGAAGAGATAACATTTAAAAGGGTCAAAAGAGATATATTCTCACAACGATTAACACAAAGATGGGCAAATATGTGTTACCTGTTATAAAACTTATGACATTGTGGGCAGCAGCCTAAGGAAAACAGTCCTGGTAATACATTAATTGTAATTGGCGAATGGCGGTAGTGGTAAATATAAGAGTTATAATATGCAAAAAAGTATAGTTGGTACTTGTCTATTTTCTTAAGGCAAAGTACGTTAAATGGATAAACAAAGAAAAGTAGGCTTAAAGTTTTTTTTATTTCTGAATTACCAAAACCCGTCTTGGCCCCGACTTTGAGCGTGTTCCACCCTACTTACCGTATAGGTAGTCATGACGTCACGGATTCTTAACGTATAGGCTGGAACACATTTTCTTTTTTCGGCGAAATATCATGCCACGGCCATTATTATCACGGTGATAAGCAAATAGATGGTAACGAAAATAGTAACTAGTAGTTGCTATTCTTAGAGGGCTGGAACACGCTCTTTGCAACTTCCTATAGGCCCAGGAACTCCATGTCAGTGTCTGGCGTCTGCTTGTGTTTGAAAGTCGAACATCTGAACTTTCTTTTTAGTTACGCCCTCCAGCTGCTGCCGTTCAAGGGCTTAAGAGGACAGAGAAGGAAAACATTCCTGGTAAATAATACTTCTGGTCTTTCACATTTGCTGTTTCTCGTAGACTAGGAGATTCATTTCATTTTATTACTCCTTGTTACTAATGATGCTTTATCGATCGAAATAAAATTGGTTGTTTGTACTTTCAGGGCTATTTCCGTTGTAAACTTTCACAACATTAGAATACTGAACTTGACATTTTTGTCAGGTATCTTGTAATTAACATTACAGTGAAGAAATGACCCTTAAAAATAAATTACAAAAAGCTCAAACATTTTAGGGGATACATTCGTTATTTATTCAGGATTTCAACTAACACAAAAGCTCTTTTTGTAACAACGTTCGGTACTTCCATTGAAGTGATTAAGAACCGTGACCTTTTGTACTTTATGCTCCAGGCAATCGAGGTTTTGGTTGGCTATTTTGGGGTTGGGAATAGGTATTGGAAACGTGGATGAGAACGCAGATTATTCAACTTAGTGCAATAGGCAGCACTTCGGGCTGCTTATGTTGGGAGGCGGAATTCCTTGAGGAGGAGAATGTACTGTACTTTGCTCTGCCAGTAGATTATTCTGCGGGCTCTATTTTGGGTTGTTCCTAGCCTACCGGACTGATCTACCGTCAGGTCAAAGTACTATACCAGACCGGCGTACTCAAACAGTGGGTGGATAAAAGAAACCCAAAGACCGAGCACGTATGCTTTAAGCATGACAGATCTGGAAAGCATTTCGAGGAGACAGGGATGCACTAGCTTGCTTAGTAATAATCTCACCGAATCTTTCGGAATTAAGTTGTTTGTGGTGAAAAAACATAGCTTAGCTTCTTTTCTAATCGGCAAGACTGCACCTTGATTCTTTGAGTATCGAGACTGGAATGATATTTCTATCTTGAGCATCAGCTTTCTCTGCTAGCCAATCCATTTCGTAGGATTCTCGGCTGCATGATTCACACACAACTTTTACGCCACTGCCCACGCTTTATCTTCGGTGGGTGCTCAAATCAGAGACTCACCTGTTCTAACTTCTTTCGTAGTTTTTAATTTTTGTCCTATACGACGACTAAAATCGATGACTTTCTTTTCTAAACCTTTTTAACATCACATTGTCTTTCCTTTCCATAACAAGAGCTGAAAGCTCATATGGCACTTGTAAGAACAGTTAGCATGTTCGTCAAATACCGTTTGCAGTTGTCAAGGCTGGATCTCTCTCCCAGTATTCCTTTCATCAGAAGACGGGCTTGATCTAGTAAATCTGAAATGGTTAAACCACTCATTGACAACTGTTTCAGAATAGAAGTTTTGTCGTACTCTGGTTCCGATTCGCGTATAACTGAGTCGAAGGTAGAAGCAAATACTCTAGCTCTGATAGTTATGTGCCCGTACTGGATCTGGCCGAAGTATGCAGGGTTTTCACGAGATTTCGAGCGACCTCCTGCAGGCTCCGCTTATCGTTATCGGAATTGGTCTGGACTTGAAACGGGAGATCTGAGATATTAGCTCTCGCCACTTGTCAAGTTCTATTCACATCAGATAACCCATTCGAAAGTTCCCTACATCCCCCACGATGATCGAATCAGGGAATGTGGCTATTTCCAGGTCAATGTGGTCCGATCCCTGATAGGCTACGACTGCAAAGTTTCCCTTCCGTTTCAACTCCATTTTTCAATTACACAAAATTTCTTCCGGTATTAGACAAAGTAACGCAGCGTTTTAAAATCAGAAAAATCTCCAACTATATTTCGATTCAAATCTTCTACACAAAGGAGCCCATAAAACGTTGTTTACAGTTATTCACTATGACCTTCCATCAGAATGTTTCTCTGCTATCTTCTTCCTCCTTTGAGATTTCTCATTTCCCGCTAGTCAGCTCTACCAAAAAACAGATGGTGTACCCTCTCCCCGAAGAACAAGCAAAGAAAATCGAAAGAACGATCTGGAGATTTGTGTGGGTGGGGAAACTGGAGAAACTAAGCATGAAAATGCTATATGTTCCGTAAACTGGGTGGGCTTGACGTCTTGGATTTCAGAGTCGGTAAATCTCTTTTCTTGAGGAATATTTGTGAGTTGATGGTAAAAGATGAAGTCCCGTCTACATTAGTGCGACAGTGGTTGCTCCGGTTATTAACCAAACAGAAGATAAAACCGCTGATGAAATGTCAAAAAAATTACCTGTCCCCTACAGTGTTCCGTGAGTGATCTGCGGAAAATAAAGCAAGCCGGCGCATTTTCAGCCAGCGGCAAAGATGATTTTAAACAAATTCTAGCTTCAGCACTGGCCAATACTCATCCCGTCAGCTTTAACGCTAAACTGAAAGAACGTTCTGTCGATTGTGAGCTTTCGTTTTCGAACCTGCACGACCTACCATGTGAGCAACTGCATAAAGAATTGGCTTTTAGCATAATACACGGGATTTTGCCATATAGAAACAGACTTAGCCGGATGCTACGCTCCGAACCTCCGGAGTGCACGTTCTGCC
The DNA here is from genome assembly GCA_023053575.1 of Branchinecta lynchi. Taxonomy (NCBI): domain Eukaryota; kingdom Metazoa; phylum Arthropoda; class Branchiopoda; order Anostraca; family Branchinectidae; genus Branchinecta; species Branchinecta lynchi. The sequence continues at coordinate 16,235,777 of JAKZAP010000007.1, forward strand.
ATGAAGTAGTAACCGACGGCTTATTACACGAGCTCGTTGAATGCCCGGCAAGTGGAAACGTGTGCTCAGACCTCTATGCAGTTTTCCGGCAAGAAGGTGTTAACTGTTAATGCTGATACGACAGAACAAAGGCACAAGGAGGAGAAAAGGAAAAAGGCACTATGTGTCCTTGCCGTATGTGTGTGCGTGAACATATGGAAAACAAGGAAACGGAAAAGGTGGGTCGACAAAACAAAGCTAAACTAGACCTACGTTGCCCGGGCAACGTGAAGTGTTGCGGCAACCTTTGTCCGGCTTCGCCGGCTAAAGTGTTGCGAGAGCAACACTTTGGTTTTGTTTCTTCGCTGTCGGTTAAATGCTGAAATTGTCAACTTATCGAAGCTTTTAAAACGGTATGTTCTAAAAAGAATAATCACATAATCAAAAGCTGTTCTTTAGCGTTGTAAAACCAACAACAAAACAATATCGGAAGAAGGCTATCCGTAACGTTTCAGGATTAAAATACCATAGATGACACTATTAATTATTACAAAACTACCTTATTGTTTTACATTACCGTATCGTTTGTACCCGTTGCGTAAACAGTTAATCCTAGGTTATAGCGATAGACCATCGATACAAACTTTCTTACCGTCATATTTACAGAAATCGAATACAATGTGCACCAATTTTCAAAAATTTCTAGCCCCTCGTGAACCGATTCTTACTTACAAGTCCGTCTCCCGTGATTGACATCAAATTCACCGGAAACAAATAATGGATACACCAGCTATCAAAAGTTGCAAACCCCTCATCGCTGAAGATGATTATAGCATAAAAGCCGATTATTACTTACAAGTCCCATGCATGTCTTACAATTGGGAACAAAATTGTTCTTACCATCGAATACACCTGAGACAAATAACAGGTATACCAACTAGCAAAAGCTGCAAACTCCTCGTTGCCGAATATGATTATGAGCTAACAGTCGACTGTTGCTTACAAGTCCCTTGCATGTCTCACAACTGGTATCGCCGATTTTTGGTTTCAGTGTGTACCTTACTCCTGAAGTTGTCAACCCCTTGAAACTTTCAAACTGGTTTATCTCATGAAGGATTTTTGTTCAAAAAAAATGGATGGCATATATTTTGATCAGCTCTTCAAGGGCTATCGATTGCCCTAACCACAACAAAAGCATGAAAGGGACTAAATTGACTTTGCAGTCAGATGAACTTTATCCTTTCCAATCGTAGACATCGTGACGGATGAAAACTTGGAATAATATCCTATATAATCTAGTTGGTATTATAAAGCTATCCGTAACTTTTTAGGATTAAAATACCATAGATGACACTATTAATTATTACGAAACTACCTTGTTTTACATTACAGTATCGTTTGTACCCGTTGCGTTAACAGTAAATCCTAGGTTACAGCGATAGACCAACGATACAAACTTTCTTACCGTCATATTTATATAAATCGAATACAATGTGCAACAATTTGCACAAATTTCTAGCCCCTCGTGCACCGATTCTACTGACAAGTCCCTTTCCTGTGATAGACATCAAGTTCACCGGATAAAAATAATGGGTACACCGACTAGCAAAAGTTGAAAACCCCTCATCGCTGAAGATTTGTGTAGCATAACAGCCGATTATTACTTACAAGTCCCTGGCATGTTTTACATTTGGGAACCAAATTGTTCACCAAATGACAGGTACGCCAACTAGCGGGAGCTGCAAACCCCTCATTGCCGAAGATGATTATGAGCTAACAGTCGCCTGTCGCGTAGAAGTCCCCTAAATGTCTCACAACTGGTATCGCCTATTTTTGGTTTCAGTGTGTACCTTACTACTGAAGTTGTCAACCCCTTGAAACTTTCAAACTGGTGTATCTCATAAAGGATTTTTTTTACCAAAAAATGGATGTCATATACTTTGATCAGCTCATCAGCGGCTATCGATTGCCGTCGAAGCTGAACTTTATCCTTTTCAATCGTAGATATCGTGACGGATGAAAACTTGGAACAATATCTTATATAATCTAGTTGATATTATAAAGCTATCCGTAACTTTTCAGGATTAAAAAACCATAGATGAAACTATTAATTATTACAAAACTACCTTATTGTTTTACATTACCGTATCGTTTGTACCCGTTGCGTAAGCAGTTAATCCTAGGTTATAGCGATAGACCATCGATACAAACTTTCTTACTGTCATATTTACAGAAATCGAATACAATGTGCACCAATTTTCAAAAATTTATAGCCCCTCGTGAACCGATTCTTATTTACAAGTCCGTCTCCCGTGATTGACATCAAATTCACCGGAAACAAATACTGGATATACCAGCTATCAAAAGTTGCTGAAGATGATTATAGCATAAGCTTTTTAAACGGGATGTTCTAAAAAAATTAATCATATGATCAAAAGGTATTCTTCAGCGTTGTAAAAACAACAACAAAATAATATAGGAAGAAGGGACTAAATTAACTTTGCAGTCAGTTGTACTTTATCCTTTTCAATCGTAGACATCGTGACGGATGAAAACTTGGAACAATATCTTATATAATCTAGCTGGTAATAGAAAGCTATCCGTAACTTTTCAGGATTAAAATACCATAGATGACACTATTAATTATTATGAAACTACCTCATTGCTTTACATTTTCGTTTGTATCCGTTGTGTAAACAGTTAATCCTCGGTTACATTGACAGACCATCGACACAAACTTTCTTACCGTCAGATTTATAGAAATCGAATACAATGTGCACCCATTTGCAAAAATTCCTAGCCCCTCGTGAACCGATTCTTACTTACAAGTCCGTCTCCCGTGATTGACATCAAATTCACCGGAAACAAATAATGGATATACCAGCTATCAAAAGTTGGAAGCCCCTAATCGCTGAAGATGATTATAGCATAAGCTTTTTAAACGGGATGTTCTAAAAAAATTAGAACATCTCGGTTACATTGATAGACCATCGACACAAACTTTCTTACCGTCAGATTTATAGAAATCGAATACAATGTGCACCCATTTGCAAAAATTCCTAGCCCCTCGTGAACCGATTCCTACTTACAAGTCCCTCTCCCGTGATATACATTAAGTTAACCGGAAACAAATAATGGGTACACCAGCTAGCAAAAGCTGCAAACCCATCATCGCAGAAGATGATTGTAGCATAACAGCCGATTATTACTTACAAGTCCCTTGCATATCTTATCATTGGGAACCAAATTGTTCTTACCATCGAATACACCGGAAAGAAATAACAGGTATACCAACTAGCAAAAGCTGCAAACCCCTCATTACCGAAGATGATTATGGGCTAACAGTCGACTGTTGCTTAAAAGTCCCCTATATGTATCATAACTGGTATCGCCTATTTTTGGTTTCAATGTACCTTACTATGAAGTTGTCAACCCCTTTGAAATTTTCAAAATGGTGTATCTCATGAAGGAATTTTTGTACCAAAAAATGGATGACATATACTTTGATCAGCTCATCAATGGCTATCGATTGCCGTCGAAAAAAAAATTCTACCTGTCTTAGTTCAAAAGTTGACTATTTTGCCGTAGGCCAACTTTCTAACGTCACGACTTAGAAAGGAGCAAAGGATAAGCTCTAGTTTCTTTAGCAATGAGAGAACTTTTAAAGTTTAAGAGGCACATCTGATACCGTTACTCTACCACAAACCAAAGTGCAAAAAAAAAAAATTATAAACTCAGCTGAAATCGTCGCAGACATGGACAGAAACAATAGATGGCAGCACTTTCGGACCCGTGGGAAAAAGCCACTTTTTTGTCTCTGTAGATTTTTCTATTTATCACTCAAAGAAGATATGTTGGCTGTGGGGCCGGGTAACTGCCGCATATATTTAACACTTATAGATTTTAGTCCATCTTCAATTTGAAACTGGTGCCTGCCTGCTTGCGTGCTAGAACGGAGCTTTCCACTCGAAAGCAGAAACATCTTTTGATGAAACGAAAGGTTCGCTACACAACTTCAGATAGTTCTCTCTGACATAGGCTATACAACTCCACTTCACTTCGCAAACCGTAGGCTCTGGCTCGAGGACAAGCAAAAACCATCCTTATTGGCCCCAGGCAAGAGTTCTACGGAGCTTTCCAAAATGTAATGTCATATTCATCAATCCGGCCTAAGGTCCACACTTTCCGTAAAAACCGCACAGGTTAGACCCTTCCCAGTTACGAGGAATAAAATGAAATCGGAGTCATAGGAAAAAAAAAAAAAAAAAAAAAAAAAACGAGGACAAAACCAAAGTGTTGCTCTCGCAACACAATTATTGGCTGGTGAATTACCTGAAGGTGATGTGTGAAGGTCTAAAATGGAAATCCGATTTAGATGTTGAAGGACACCCTGTGATAGCGGTTCAGCCATTATTTTAATGTGAATGTTGTAGATTGATTGTACGATACGGCTCTTTTTTAGTTTAATAGTTTTAACTGCTCAAATAAAATTAAAAGAATGATAATTATTTAAAGTAGGAAATAAGTAATAATTTGAATTTAGTGTAAGAGTAAAGTGTAGGTGACGTATAAAGATAAGAAATTTGAGTTGTAATAATAAAGAAAGTTGCGTCACTGAGAGAAGTGGAGGTGGGATTAAATAAAAAAAAAAAAACAAAAAAAAACAGATGGTGCCCAGTCAGGACATACAGACAGAAAATTGTCTTTGGTCTCCTAGAAACAACGCAAGTGGACTTCCGTAAAGTGCTTAAATAAGGTCTTTGACGAAATAAGTGCTTAATCCTATCCGATAAAAAAAAGGCGCCTTTACTATCTGAGCCTGAAGAAAGGAGAAGACCAATCTCTATAAGAAGACCGCAACGGATGGCTAGTGAAAAACTAAGTTACTTACAGCTATTCTGGAATCAAGTAAGAAATATCTATGCGTTTCTATAAGAAAGCGTGTGAAAATCAAATATCACCAAGAAAGCAAGTCCAATTCAGAAGTACAGCCCATCATCGTCTTTCAAACCTCCCTCTGCCCCTGGCATGAAAGGTTGAGTCGCGTCCAGGTCATCCCCTCTTCGCTCACTACTTTCTGCGTGACACGGCGGTATGACAGGTTTGCTTTCTGGATTTCCAGGGTCAGTCATATCAGCAAATGATACAGCAGGGGGAGCCTGTTCTGGGATCATCGACTTTTTTGCTAGCAGTCTCTTCTGCGTGTCGGCGGGTAGTTTAGAGAAAATTCGTCGAAAGAAATCGCTTATCATAAACGTAGGAGGGGACTTCAGTTCAGTGGCTATCTCCTGCTTTGAAGCAAGCGAATCCGTAGTCTTAGGTCCGGTTACGCCGTGGGTAACAACTGGTAAGGCATGGGCTTTCTCCGCAGACTGCCCATTGTCACTAGTACCAGCCGGTCCTGTGCCCAAGACGGTGCCTCCTGCTGCTATTGCTGCGGTTGTTTCGAGTTCGAATACAGGCTGGTGAGTAGTGACGACGCTCCCACACGAATTGATCTGTGCGGCGAACTCGTCGCTAATTGGGAGACGTCCTTCAGTACGGTCTTTCCCGTGGCTAATGACTTTCTTAATCGGAGGACTGAATTTCATTGGCATGCAGATAGGTTTGGTAAGAAGATCTTGCAGACCTGCAATTTTTTCATCGTCCTCAGTTTCTTCTGTCATGTCAACCAAGTCATTCATCACGTTTACGATGTCAGCTTTGGTATCCACGATGGTCCCTTCCGGCGCAAGGATGTCGTCCAGGTAACCATCTGTGATTTCAGCCCCGTCTGAGCGATCAGGGATATAACTAAGGACATAATCTTCAAGGACTGTTTTACCTGCGTCGTGGCCGTGAATCTGGTCGGCCGTCACCGGGTCGTTGACTTTCTCTTCGTTGATTCCAAGTCCATTTTTCTCTACTCTCTGGTTCATGCTTTCTTGGTTGTCACAGATACGAACAAGAACTTCTAGGTCGGTACTAACATGCTCGCTGCTCTGAGAACCGCCGGCGCGTATGCCGCTGAGAGGCATCTGCCTCTGTTCTTGAGCTCCTGCTATTCCAGTCAAGTCCTCATAACCGCCATTCTCTTCAAAGTTGTCATTTATACATCTTCGTTGCAATTCAGCATGTTGTTCTTCATTCGGCTGCATGTTTCCATTTTTTGTTAATTCCGGCGTAATTGCTCTTCCGTATGGACCATCGTTCTGTATATGAAGGACTGCAAGATCGTCTGCACTTTCGTTCTGCATATCTTCTTGCTTATCCTTGTTTTCTGTTAGGTTCGCTATCATCTCTTGTGTCGACGGAAGGACCAGTTGATCACTGCTATATCGTTCGAGACTATATCCCATTTTCTGCCGTTTGGGTTTCCGGGTCAATGACTCAGGCACATCTTCATTACCATTCTCCGCGTAGTCAACTACTGGACTATTCACTTCTTTCTTCACGTCAGCGTCCTTTTCACTCTCTTTCTGCTTGCTGAATTCGTCAATCTCAGGAACTTCACTTATGATGGGACTCAGTTTGGGACTGAAGACGCTTTCAGTGTCGACGAAAATATCTTGATCCTCTGCCAGGCCACGGTCCGGTACTTCTCTAGCTCTCTTTCGCGTAGCTGGCACGACGGCATCCCCGTACCCTGCGCCGACGGCGAGGACATCTTGCGAGTCTGGCACGAAGTTCTCTTCGGGTTCAGAAGAGATTTCGATAGGAGACGAAGAACAGAGAACCAACAGATCCTGGTGCGTGGAAGATATCAAAAGCTGTTTCTTAGATGAAAGTCGGGGTATCCGTGTATGATTGTCGTCGTGATGAAATCTAGTTGTCATGCCTTCGAGTGTGATGGTCTGCGCTGCGACGGTGCGGCAGTTGAGCTTCGCACGAGCCAAGCTGGTTATCTGGTCTTCAAAAGACCTAAAAGATACAACGTGTTAAGCATTCCTTTTGGAGGGGGTCCTCCTAAATAATTCAATCAATTCAGTTTATTCTCAAATTCCATACAACGGTCAAGCCGATTTTGTGGTAAGAGGTTGATAAAAGCACGGACAATCTTCTCAGGTAACGAGTTGTTACGTGTTTGATTGGCTGCAATCTGGGTATTGGCTGGGCTACCACTCTCTCAGGCCTAATCCTCGCCGCCGAAAAACCTGGGGGGAGGATATCACGTAGTGCTGGTTTTAGTTCCAGACACTAATGCGAGTTTTTCACGCACTTCAACAGGGTTTCCAAATTAAAGGTATTAAGGAAGTCTACACATACGGTATGTTAGGGAACTTCGAAACTACAAGGAAGTCTCTGGACTGTATCCTGTCAAGCGAATCTTTCTGTTCACGAGTAATTATGTACATTCTGCTTCGAAATTCTTCGAGTTACTTGTAGTACGGTTAAAAAATAGTTTCTAGCGCTATCAACATGGCTTATCACAACCTAGACCCAAAACATTCTCTTCGTCGCTTTTCCTCCTAAAGAGCATTCGCGTACTAGACTGTCGCGCAGTTGTTCATACAGACGCAGGTATAGACGAACTGCACAGAGCGATTTCCCCTGCCTAATCAACTGATGTTAATTGAATGCTGACCTCTGACTGTCATTCATTGCCGAAGCTCTGTGCCTACGCCTCCGAAAAAGGGGAGTCATCTGCCACAGCAACTTCTGAGTGGCACGTAGATGTAGATTTTGGACATCAATTTTCCAATCTTTCCACTAAGATCAGAACCACCATACTTCCTGCCACGCCGGTGGACAGGGAATAACCGACCAGCAGAGGCGTTACTAGCAAAAAAAAAAATTTTTTTTGCGGGAGCAAGGTAAACCGACTGATTTTCAGATAAACCAACTGTTTTACAAAAAACCTACTGCTTTGAAGGGAAACGCAATTGATTTTCAGAAACAAGAGCTGAAAGCTCATATGGCACTTGCGAGAATAGGCAAAATGTTGGTGGGAGTTCTTTGTTTGGGAGTTTTATACAGAGTCGAATATTATTTTATTATACACTAGTAAGTAAAAAGTACTGTAAAAGGCATTTCTAGAACTCCTCTTCTTCGTTGGGCGGTTCAGTGGTCTTCAGTATGGTTTCGACATTTATATCAAGTACGTTTCTCTTTGAATTGTTGCTGCGTAATTTCCCGTTTCAAGGAGACGGACCTCTGCTTTGTCTAGGGTTTCGCCTGCTAGTAGCTAGAAGGTATCGTTTGATAAAAAGTACTTTTCGACCTTGCGGTGAAGATGCGCACTTTAAGGGAGCTAGAACCTCATTTGTAAGCAAAACCCTTGAGGCAAAAATTGGTAATGGGCTCATGGGGATCATGAAAATACATATTTTGCTTAAAAGTATTTTTCTTAATTTGCGGTCATGATTGGTACTTTAACGAATGGTCGGATTTGGAAGGTCGCGATTTTTAAGCCAATCTTGTCGAATTTTTAAAATTCTTAAACTCCCCCCACAGTCGCCTGAGCCAATCCGGTTCTGTAAATGATTTATCAGGAGCATCTGTTAGTCATTCCCACAAAGTTCCATCCCGATCTCTCCAGTCTAAGCCGGTCAGGTATCCCCCCCCCCCCCAGTTGTTGTCGGATCCGGTCCGGACATGAAAAAGATCACCAGAGACATGTCCTCTGTTCAATTACAAAATCTCACTCAAATCCGATCACCCGTTCCAAAGCTACGCACGACTAAATATCCCGGATTCCACCTTCCTCTACTCCCCCACGACTGTCGGATCGAGTAAATTTTTATTTACAAGTCAGTTTGATAGGGTCCCTGATACGCCTCCGAAGTTTTGTCGTGAAAATCCCCAGAACCGCCATCACCGGAATTCCGGGAAACACCCCTCCACCCCCCTCCCCCAAAGTGTCCGGATCCAGTCCAAATGTGAAAACGATTTATCTGGAGCAGATGCTTATTATTGCCAGCAAGTTTCACTCGGATCCCTCAATTCTAACCGTTTCTCGGTATTTCCGCCCCCCCCCCCCCCAACTCCTCCATTTCTTTCGAGTCCAGTTTGGACTTCAAATGGAACATCACAGATATGTCATTTATTCAGGTATTAAGTTTCATTTCAATCCAATCGCACGTTCGAAAGTTACAGACCACCCAATTTTCCGGATTGGTCGGATCGGGAAATTGATTATTTCCAGATTGGTTTGGTCGGGTACCTGATACGCCTGCCAAGTTTCATCATCCTAGCACCCCGTAATCTATATCAACCCCTACTAAGGTTCAACAACATATTATTCCAACCCCTTCGACCTTCGATTGCTCTAGCTCTCTCCGAACGAATTTAAGCAAAGAATTACTCATCCACGAGTAGAGCTATACTAGTGTGAAGAAAGAATGACTCATCCAGGCGTAGAGCTACACTAGTGTGAAGAAAAGGGTAGGGGTTTGGCAAAAACTAGAAAAAGTGTTTCAAGAGATTTCGGGTGTCCCCCTCCAGCCCCCTCCCCAGTTATCGGATCCGATCCAAGTTTGACAATGAACATCGAAGACACTTGTCCTTGATGCTTGTCAAGTTTAATGCACGCCTGACTATCCATTCCAAAGTTATGAATGTTATTAATTTCCGGATTCCCCATCTTGCCAATCCCCCATTGATGGTCGTGCCAAGTTTTATCGTCCTAGGTCATGTGGAAGTGCCCAAACTAGCCAAATGCGGACAGACCGGCAGACATTACGATCGCTGTATGGCACTTGAGTAAGCTCAAGTGCCATAAAAACGACTGTTTACATGAAAAAACAAAAAATATTTTGACGAAAAATCGCGGTGTCGGTTTTTGTCTTAACGACTGGCCGGCAATATTGGGGGGGGGGGGGGGCTCCCCCTCATACGTAACGCCCCTCCTGACCAGGACAACGCATGTGTCAGGACAAGGTGGGATTGGTTTACGTAAATGCTTTCAGATTTACCTAATAGCATTTGATTTCTCCTCCAACATTTGCTTTAATGTCTCCATCTCTTCCTCGTTTGCCGCCAGAGTCATCCGTAAATCTTCCTGCGTCCTTTGTTCTTCTTTGATAATCTCATTCAGTTTCACAAGCTCTGCATCACTGTTCAGGATAATTTTGGAAGACTCGGCTAAATCTTTCGCCATATTGAGAAGCTCCTGATTTTCGTCAACAAGCTCGGTGCGCAGCGATTCGCATTCTTGCTCCAGCTAGAAATAGTACAGCTTTAATCTGTTTTGATTTTTTTTTTTTTTTCCTAACCTTCGTAGCATCTTTACTGATATTTTTCTCATATTTTTACTTTTTGGGCTACGACTCTCCCTCTCGGTGACGTTGATTTCCTTTAACTGTTTAACGTCACCAACTCCTTCCAAAACAAACTAATCATACAAACTTTTTACAACTCATACAAACAACTTTTTTAACTACAACTCTTTACTCACAGCCCTGGAAGAAGTGGGATCTTTCTTTGATCCATTGAACCGTCTGGACCGACCCGTCTAATCCGGTTCTCTGACTGTTCTTTTTATCTGCCGGGTGAAAGATCAGCCGGAATCCGGTCAAAAGCGGAAAATCAAATCAAGTTTATTAATTAGCCATAATTATCCAAAACGAATAGCACTGGCACGTCAAAGATAGAAAAACACTTGAGGTCGCAATTTAAGTCAAGTAACTGAACTGTTAAAATTTGTGCAGAAGTACGGTACGAGTGATCGGTCATACCGAACACTGCAGGAGGGAGTTTTAACTTTTGCTTCCCGAATTTGATCCTCGAGTGGGGCGTTTATTTTCAGCTATTGGCTGGAAATCTAGCAGAATGTTGCGAAAGAGCCACGACGACAGACATGACCAACGAAAAGCCATGAGATGCTGATGCCGTCTGTTTGATAAGGTAGCCAGGCCTAGTGGCGCCAGACTCGCCTCGTATGTTGAACCACGTTTCTAACCAATTGTACGTTTAGCTGCTTACTGTCGACCAAGGGATAACAGAAAACTATCTATTTCCTTCGCTTTCTGACGAAGTGCTAGTTTGCCCGGATAACGTTCCTGGACTTTTTTCTTCCGGGGGCCCCAGTGTCGGGTTATCCATTATATGTGTAACGGTCATGGTTCGACTGATAATACCTTGGAAATCTTCTCCTGCAGTAAGTCGTTAGTCTTGCTGTTTGTAAATGCTGATGTTTCACTAGTGGGCTGTCTTTTACCTGAAAAATCGAATTGTCAGATTCAGGTCGGGCAGGTCTGGAGCAGACCTCAGTCCGTCTTTTCTCCGCAGGATAAGAACCCAGTTCCGTTGGACTCATCTTAAAAGACCCGTCCTACCTATGATACTACATATATATTTAATTAATCTAATTGTTTCTTTTTTCGTCTATATAGTGTATGATAATATTATTGTCAGCCTACGCTATCCAGTGCACAATTTGGTTTAAATAAGCGATTGAATGATTGATATTTAATTTATAGCCCACCAAATGCCCAAGGCGACAGTGGAGTTAAAGGAAAAAGGAAAAATAACAAGTGCGCAAGCGCTCAAACGTGGAGTGTGAAAGTAAAATCCTTATCACATTTTACACAAACATCCTGCATTTGTAATTCGTTACCTCCCTTGAGTCATAATGCTTATTCTCGCCGTTCCCCGAGGACTCCACTTGAGGAGTCCCAGCGTTTTTGTTTGTCCCGGGGACTCACTCCCCGTATTCTCGCGAGTTCCCACGGACGGGGAATGTTCCGATTATCGTCACCATCATCAAAAAGGACTCCCTTTCCGATTCGAAGGGGAATAAATTTTTGCTCGTGTTGGTGCAATGTAAATTAATTAAAAAGAACCAGAACAAACAAAACCAAAGCTAAAGTGGATCCAGACTAATTTCGTCAACTGCATATTTTTTTTTTTTTTAACAATATCCATTTTAGAAGCATTCCCCGTGTTCTCGCTGTTTCTGTACGCGGAGTCCGCGTGGAGTGACTCCCTCTGTTCTCGCTGTTCCCTTCGATACCCCGAGGAGTCCTCGGGGAACGGCGAGAATACGCCTATAAGCCCCTTGAGCCTAGTATTACTGATATACCGATCATTTCTCCTGCTATGGTTGAGGAAAAAAAAAAACTACTTACTGGGCCTAAAATTCATGAAAAACATTCCTGAAAACCAAAAACTATGTCACTGTACTTCTGTAATCTTTCCATCCATGCTTATCACCGAATGTGGCCGTTTCTTAGGTTGATGCTATCCCCTCCTATTGACATTGACACTCATTTTTACGCTTGCGATGTCTGTCTGTCCTGTTTTTTATCTGAATTCTCAGTTCTCGCTTCTCAATTTTCGATTCTCATCCAAATTACCGTTTTTGCTCTTCTCGCGCATTATAAAAGTGCGAACACACCATCAGGATTTCCCGACCGGATTTTCATCACTTTCACCATAAAGTTGACAAAATTTCAACTTTTCCATATGGAAGTGGTAATGGTGACGAAAATGTGGGCAGGAGTTCCAGCACGGAAGCGCCCGACCCTGCATGGTCGTGTGACCAAGGCATAAGTGGCCAATCGGGTGTAACGAATTCAAGGCCGGTTTTCCAGTTTCAATACCGACCGGGTCAAGACTTATATGCCCTTCACAGAATTCCTTCCAGATTAGTTAGCTGCATATGAAAAATTATAAAAATCTTTAGAAAAGGATTGATTAACATCATTATGACAGGCAGTTGCGTAAAGTGGATTTTAATAAGGTCTTTCCCAAACTTTGACCATATCAGAGCGAGCTAATGATCCGGAATTACGCCATTGCCTCCCCTAAGTATTTGCAAAACGACGCCTCTGGTTTGTTTGGCTATTTTCAATATTCTTCTTCCTAGCCATGTTTGACTCTGAATGCCTCTGCTCTATGTGTTCTTCTTTCAAACTCCATAAAGTTAGTCAATTCTGGCTTCCGACTTCAGTGCTGACTGCTGGTAGACCTTTCCTCGGGGTTAATGCGCGAGTTGGTATGAACCGAAAGCCTAATCGCTTATTCCCCATTCAGATTACTTATACCAAGATCTAACGTGTGATTGTTATTGTTTCTCTAGGCCGCAACCCGTCAGTGGATTTTATGAAGGGCGTATAAACGGCGAATTAAGTAGCAATCTCGTAATAGGAATCGGTAGGCATAAAAAGATCTTTGAGATCTAAAGTATTACTCACCCCTTTCCTGTACAACTTCTTTTTGCATCACTTCATATTTTGCTTTCATTTCTCGTAGTAAGTCTGCAGCCTGTAGGGCCATCTGTTGGGATTCCTTTGCCAGAGTTTCCGTAGTTGCTACGTATTTTCTCAACTCGTCGTGTGCGACAGCAAGACTTTCCACTTCACTGAAAGAAAAGTGATGAACTTCGAGGGTAAGTCATTGTCAGTGATAATCATAGCGGTATTCATCGTATCGTAAGGAACAAGATCAAAGGTTTCGATGGGATCCCAAAAATCTATACTTGATCCAGACAATTGCATCTTGTCTTCGCCAGATCCAGTCTTCGCCACGCTAATCATTTGAAAAAACCAAGTTCGGATATACCTCTATAAGCCATATCTATTTTGACGATACTGACCGAAACTTCCTGCTTTACTTCTGCCAAATTTCCGGTTTCGACCGAATTCCGAGCGAACTACTTGTCCAGCAAAAAAGGAACAATTCAGAAACGAATTCAGCGTATCTCCTTATCCCTAGAAAGAACATCTAATCAACTTCAAATAAAACTTTAATTTAAAAAAAATTTCCGGACGAATTATATGTCCGAGTAAAACATGATTGTCATATACAAACTCAGCGTCTTTTCTTAGCCCTAAACCTGTCATCTAATCAACTTCAAATAAAACTTTCGCTTTCAACAAATTTTCCGGTTTGGCCGGATTCCGGGCGAACTAGTTGTCCGGCGAGAAAATGGTTTTCATCATCGTCTCCAGCATGTCTTCTTACCCCATAATCGAACATCTAATCAACTTCAAATAAAACTTTAAATTTTAACCAGCTTTCCGGTTTTTGCCGGATTCCGGGCGAACTAGTTTTCCGGTGAGAAATGGTTTTCACCATCGTCTTCAAATGTCTTCTTAACCCATAACCGAACATCTAATCAACTTCAAATAAAACTTTTAATTTTAACTAGCTTTCCGGTTTTTGCCGGATTCCGGACGAACAAACTTACCGGTTTTGGCCGGATCCTCGGCGAACTACTTGTCGGGCGAGAAAATGGTTTTCATATTCGTGTTCAGCATATTTTCTTACCCATAAATCCACCATCTCATTATCTGTTTAAAAAAAAAAAATTGCCCCTTAATTTGAACCCCTTACCCCACCCCTAAATGCTGAGCTACAGAGCCCATCTACGAACTCGACCTCCCCTTGACTCAAAGAGCCCTCACACCAGTGTTTATCAAAGTAGATCATTCCCTTTGACAGTTATCATGCTGACAGACGGACGGGCTGACGGAAAACGTTTACGAAGTCGTACCTATCCCTCCACTTACCTTTTGGGATCCCAAAAAAAGTAGATGTTCTCAGAGCTACTTGTCTACTTGCCTTTGAATCCTACAACGTTCTTCTTCCTTTTGCTTCACTGCGTCCATCATGGTGTTAATCTGCTTTGTTTGCCTGGAAAGCTGCTGTTCGCAATCGTCCAGTCTCCTCTGCCTGGATCGCAGATCAGCCTGAAAAAATACGCACTTTATCGAACTAAAGCTTATCGACGATACACCAGAAACTACCCGGTCATCACCACATCTGAACATAAGTTCCTTTTCTACTTAGATGACGATAGCTGGAGCGTTCTCCCTTCTCCGTATCTGTTCTATCGCATTCTGTCACTCCATTTCATAATTCGGTCATTACCCAGATTCATTTGGTTCCGATTCGTGACCGAATTCGATAATTCATCCAACTTTAGTTCAGTCCACATGATTTCGCCGCCCGTCCCTGCGTAAGTTAGGTGATTTAACCTGTTTATTTGGTCTCATTCTTTACCGAATTCGGTGATTCGGTCGCATTCGGTCGGTCCATTTTATAATTAAATTCGGTGTGATTCGTTTGGTTCTGATTCGTAACCGAATACGATAGTTCTCCGGATTTTTCTTTATTCTGTTTCCATTACTAGACTTGACGAATTCAGTTGTTTTAGGTGCTAACAAGAGTTTTATTACATTTCGAAATTTGATTGCTATACCGCTCTGGATCTGTTCCTTATTCTTTTAGTTAGTTTTTCGGTATAGTCTGAATTCATTATTTGCTTCAACCCAGTTACTGAGTTCGGTAATTTAAGTGGCATTTATTTAGCTCTTGTTCTTTACCATTTACGGTAGCTTCAGCTGGTTGCTATTGTGTTTCCACAAAATTTGGCCGCCTGTGGCGCATTTCGCAGTCTTCACTGGTTAGACAAAGGGGCGTCATGAGGCATGGAATTTGGGGGGGGGGGGGCTTGGACCATGTTAAAATCTAGAACTTGCATTGGAAGTAGTTAAGTGTTGCCAGAATAAAAGGTGAATTACGAAAAGACGTTGTCGCTATGCAGCAACGCCGATTTTTGCGATTATTTCAAGTCCTGTTGGCAAAACTGGAAAGGTCTTCCAAAGGCTAGTGACGGCGTATCCATGAACAAAGAAAAAAAACAGAAGCGGAAAAGCGTGAAAACGCGCCAATTTTTCTCTTTAGAAAAAAGAGAAAACTCATACAAAAACTCTTATATAATTTTAGTATATATAAAATATATACTCGAAGATTGAATATAACTTTTTACATTGTAGCTTCATGAAGTCAACTCATTGTGTTTTTATAATTTTTTTTGAAGAAATTCAGTAAAAATGAGGTACCGATTCGGTCAATTTTTACCAGGTTCTCCCACACAATGAAGAAAGGCTCGGGACGCCCCTGCCTATAGGGACCCAGTTTGCCCGTTGATTGACGATCGGTAATACCCATAGCAACAAACAGTCAAACATATCATGAATGCCGAATTCTTTTTGAATTCACATGTATTTATTCATGTTTGTTTGCAATAACAATAATTACAACTCATTTATTTCCTTAATATCATTTACAACTGCTAGCTGCGGATCGTCAACATAACAAATTAAGAATCACGGCTAATTGATATCCTGACAGTTAAAATTACGAATGAAATAAGGCACAAACGAAGATAAATACCTTTCGGTTGAGTTTATGGGGGGCTGAAGAAGCCGTGGCTTGTCAATGTTAGATAGTCTTCCCCTTGTGTTCGGTCTGATCTGATCTCGAGTCTCAAAGTCTGGGAAAATAGTCCGATGGTGGTCAGAAGTTAAACATTTTTTTCCAAAGTTCATCGTCAGTTCATGTCTCCTATCCGCAAGGGTCGGCAACTGAAGCTTGATCAGATCATCCTCATAGGACACATAATCCGAACCAAGCATCTCTTTGCACGACCTCTTTTGGATAAACTAGAGTCTTTCTGTCTGTTCTACTGTCAGTGTCTGTCAGTCCGGGATGCCATACAGGACACGCACATTCCACGCACGGACGAATGTATGTACGTAGATTGTTTTTAAAACTCGAGGAGGGGTAGCAAATCGGCGAAGGACGGCAAAAGACTTTAACAGTGGGTCAGATCTTGCAATGATGGAATCAACATGTGTTCTCCACTTCAAGTCGCTATCTATTTTCACCCTAAGAAGTCGTAACAGAGGATTTTATTTCCAGACCAATTTCTTCAACAGCCGTCGATTCCCGTTTTAAGAAAGAGACCCTCATTACCATGCTTTTCGGTACACTAACGGAAAACTTAACTTCATCCAAATCCTGTTACCCTTGGGCTTTTAAGGTAAATCAATATCATATCATCTAACTCGTATCTTCGCATTAAGTTCTAGTACCTCCTGGATGTTGATCCCACGCTGCTTGTATCCTCGCATCAGTTATATTAGTAACTGAAGCTCTTTACATCTATGCCATGCATGGCACTGTACACCACGGAGCCCCTTCGCGTACCATTCGGTGACATATCGCACACCTTGGTAGAGTCCCCTAAGATAATCCCCCAAGATTCACAGATACTCCAAAATGATCTTCACAAAATTGAACTTTGGATGCAAGTGTGGCTGATGGAAGTCAACGTCGAAAAAAGTCACCATCTTCGCCTGGGACCCTCTCACTTTAAAACTTTCTATAGTTTCAATAGCCAAACGATACCCGAATGCATGACCGAACGGGATCTAGGGATCCTGATCGATGGGGATCTGCGTTTCTCGCAACATTACTAATAGAATCCTTGGTGTAATTCGAAGAAACCTTACTTTTAAGCAGGATGGTTTTTTCTCACTTCTTTTCAATTGTGACATTGAGGCTTATGAAAAAATCCAACGGAGAGCTACGAAGTTCGTGCCAGATCTGGGCGATCTCCCCTACCAAGTGAGATTAGCCAAGTTGTGCCTTCCCTCCATTGCATACAGATTTTTTAGAGGGGACCTGATTGAAACATTCAAATTAATCAATGTAAGTTATGGCAATTTTAAAGTGACTGATTTGGTAAGATTCAGCATTAACCGTCACCATCGGGGGCACGCGTACAAGCTTACAAAGTAAGGTTCCACAAGGACGTTTTTAAGTGGGGTTTTGGCAACAGAATTGTTGATCCTTGGAACAGCCTTACCGAAGATGCGGTTAATGCTGAATCGATCAATAGTTTTAAGTGCATTGTTAACGAGATTTTTAACTCTGATCAGTTCGACTACTCAAATTTTTTTTAGAGTTATTTAGAGGCGAAAGCCTTTTCTCTTGCTTTGTATTATAATATCTCTGTGGGCCCCGAAAAACCTCTCACCTGAAGCTGTCGAGCTTGCTCCCTTGAAATCTTCAGTTCTTGTTCTATCACGGACATCTGAAGTCTTAGTCTCTGTGCCTCTTCCGCAGACCTTGTAAGGGCATCCGAGCGCGAATTCTGAGCATCAATCAAAGCAGCTTTCAGCCCAGCATCATTTGTCTGACAAGCTGCCCGTTCCTTTTCTAACGTCCGCTCTAATTCGTGACATCTGGCAGTCAACGACTGAACCTCAGTCTGGCAGTTTTTGTATTGTTTCTAGTAGATAAGGAAGGATTCTAGTCAATAAAGGGTTTAGCACTCCAAGATCTAAATGTCTGTTACTCTTTCCTAACATCTTTAGCTGTGTCTTAGCAGCGCCCTGGATGGGACTTGACTTGTGGATCCTTTGCTAGAGTTTCCGTCGGTTGAGGGGTGAGCATCTGCTAGAACACGAATCTTGCAAGCAGTGAAAACGAACTTTCAACTAAATGCAATATCCAACAGTGCCGTCTTTAACATTTGGTGTACCCTATAGGTCATCCATGAGTTTTAGTCCCTTTTCATGAGTGAAAAACTTAAAAACGCCAGCACATTAGCACACACGATTCTTGGTTGAGCCACACCACGGTCACATCTGAGCATAATTTCCGGAACATAAATTCAGAGCTGGTGGACTCGGACTCGGATTTGCTGGACTCAGCAGCTCTGCAGAAATGACGGTGCAACGTAGCTGATCACACCAGGATCATAATGAACAAAGCAATACGGCTAGCAACTGAAGCCTGATTTCTCAACAATTTACACCGGCCGCTTGGCCGCCCTGGCCCTCCAGCGCCGGCGTAAGGGTAAATACGACACTCGTATCCAATAGGTTGGTGTCCAGTCAAAGCTACCCATCCAATCCAATATATAGGTTGGTGTCCAGTACCAAAGCTACCATACCCTCTGCATATCAGCACAGTGAACCTTTTACAGGGCATCTGAGTCAGTCCAGAAAAGAGCAACAAGGATCGTACTCCAAAACCACGACATTATCCTACAAACAAGCCCTTGCGAAACTGAATTTATCACCGCTTCAAGTCCGGTTATTGCAGTTTGTCAAATCTGTCCTCGCCAGTACGAACCACCGGTCAGAGTTACAGGAAAAAGTCCCTCCCAATCATCGAACCGAGCATCGAACATGGCTACAAAACAAACTTCAACAGCTTAAAGTCCGGACAAATCGTTACGGAAACTCGTTTGTGCCTTTTTTTACTTCAATTTTCCATGCAGAATCATAGTGTGTTTGTTATTTATATGTAAGAAACTGAATTTAGCTATGCTAGGATAGTTTCGAAATATACCGATCTCTCTCTCTCTCAGAAATGGCTTCCACTACAATTAATTTTCAATTAACCAAGTGCCCAAATATCCTAGTTACCTATACCCCTTGAAACAACTAAATACCCATACTTATTCGGATTCCTACCAGGGGCGGTTCGAGGGGCTTGGGCATGGGTAAGTGTAAGTGTAAATATACGACTGGTTAAAAACACAGCACCGGCAGGCTCAAGAAATATTAACGTTATAAGTTCTAAATCGTTACGGAAACTGCCATCGTAGTAATAAATAATAAACAAATAAGTAACAGGAATCCGACGACAAATTTCGCTGGAGAGAAGACAAGCCTCGGTACCAGTTTCTGACATATCTACTCAAAACAAACTTCAATCCGAGCAAAATTCAACTATTCCTTTACACTTCTATCTTTTAATGTAGCTTAGACTCCAAATCTCAAGCTTAAAACCCACATCAGTGATGCACACTTCAACTAAATAGAAATAGGGTAGGACTACGAAAGAGCCACAGGCAAAGTTTGTTAAATCGTCCTTTATTGGGCAATATTCGACTACTTCCCACACACACTCTTGCTTTTAACGTGGTTCAGATCCCAAGCAGCAGCTTTTACCGTACCTAAGACAAATTTAAACTTTAAAATAAAAAGATTGCAGGTGATTTTTTTGTAATCCGTCCTTTTTCTGGCATTTCTAGTGGCTGAAATCTAAGGCCTATCACCTCACCTAAATTACGGGCCATTCAACCAGATAGCGAGTAGGCGACTATGAAAATCGGCGCAGGTAAAGTTTTGCGAAAAATTTTAAAGGCTGCCGACTATATCACATATTTGTCAATGTCCCGATAACTCGCAAATGGAGTGGGATATTTTCCCGGAAGTTGTACGGGGTAGTACTTCCACTTTGAATTTAGACTACACAAAAAATAGTGCAATCATCAGGCGGTTGTGCCTGTTTCTTTTTAAGATAAGGAGTCTTTTGCACATAACCAGGTAGGATAATGCTGAAGCGTCGCGCAGCAGGCGAAATCAGTCTGTTGACGCACCACAGAGTGAAAATGACGACTTCGTAATGGCATTTATGTCACTCTGGGAAGTTCAAAACATACGACTGTCATTCTAACAAGCTCAATGCACACGATAATTCGTAACGTAGTTTAGACTCCATGTAGCTTAGACTCCAAATCTCAAGCTTAAAACACCACATAAATGATGCACACTTCAACTAAATAGAAATAGGGTAGGACTACGAAAGAGCCGCAGGCAAAATTTGTTAAATCGTCCTTTATTCGGCAATATTCGACTACTTCCCACACACACTCTTGCTTTTAACGTGGCTCAGATCCCAAGTCCCCAGATCCCCCATCATTCTAACAAGCTCAAAGCACACGATAATTCGTAACGTATTATCTGCCTCCTATGGCAAGCTCAAAACTTACGACTGTCTCTAATAGACGACTAGAAAATCTCTTTATAAAACACGACAAGAAATGGGTCTTTTCAGGCGAAATTCGCGGTAGGTGTCATTCTGGCAAGCTCAAACATACGACTTTCATTCAGGAAAACTCAGAAAACACAACTGTGAATCTGACAGCATACGAATAATTTCTTCGTAGCCATGCAACTAAAAGATGTGATTTGTGGGTGAGAGTCACGTTTGGTGACTGCCTGCATGTCATTATGAAAAGCTCAATACATACGACTGTGATACTGACAAGCTCGAAACATACGACTGAGAGTAGATGCCCTGGAGCATGTGCCCCCCCCCCACATGTTCCACCTCTAAAAGCTGAGTCACCCCCCTAGACCCCCCCTTCGAACCGCCAACCACACAATTCCCTCAACGTTTCTTAAAAAGAGCCGTTTGATTTTCAGTTTCATGTTATGTTGCCAAAAGAAGAAAAACTTTCCGCCGGCAAAAACAGAAAGGGACATGTTTTTTTCAGCTGCTTATCGTGCAAACAAAGTAGTACAGCGTCAAGAGTCTTAGCGAAGACACATTCGTTTTTAAAAAGTCCGCCATAAAAGCACAATTCTATTTTTAAAATGACCGTAAGCCCTCTACTTGGTTTACTGAGAAATAGGTTTTCCGTAATAACAGTTGGCTTTCATTTGCACATTGCCTAAAAGACAAGTGTAAATCAGCCAGAAACCAAGAAATGATGTCATGGATGCTTTAACCTTTTCTTTCACCTGGCATGAAAGTTTGATATTTTCAGCAGGGGCGTCGCAAGTGCATTTTCGGTGGGGGGGTGCAGAGCCAAAATTTTACCGAATATGTCAAAAATTTTACCGAATCCTAGAACTTAAGTATTCGAGCTTACGAGCTTATGGAATAGAAACGATTACGTAGGAAGAGTAATAATAAAGGGCAGCATGAAAGACGATAAGCCAACTATTAGGCGGCGTTTTGGCGAAGCCCACATGTAGAATATATTGCCGGGCGTGATTGCAGTAACAGCTTCTATCTGTTATAGCCAATAGAAAACTAAATCAAGTGCCACAGGCAAAACTTTTTGAAATCCATTTTATTTCTGTAGGCTAAAATTTGACTGCTTCTCTTACAAATTCTATCATTTACCGTTCATTAAATACCGATACTCTAAGACGTTCCAGAAACCGGATGGAGCGACGTTTCGGCAGCAGCAGCAACTGTAGCCTAGTTAATATAGTACCCATAATCACATAAAGTGAGCGCCGCAGGCGAATTTTTTTTTGCTTTTTCCTGCCAAATTTAGTTTCCATGCAAATTCTAGCTTTTAACGTTTCAAAATCTCAATCCTAAGTTTGGCTTAAAACCCCCGTCAAATGACGCGCCCTTCCACAAAATAGAGAATATTACGAAAAGTGCTGCAGGCGGAATTTTCGAAATCTTTGTGATTAGATATTCTTTTGGGGATCCAAAATAAAAGTAAGGACTATCGATGGTATCATAGATCATCCCTTTTGTCTGCGACCAGTGCTTCACTTGACCTCTTCTGAGTTTCGAGATTCGTGGTAACTTCCGAATCCTGGCAATTATAACGAATAAATTACCGAATCCGATTTATTATACCAAATAAGTTTAGACCGATAGCATGTTCGGGATTCTGTATAACTACCGTATCCCGGTTATTATACCGAACTGTTTTGGTATCGAAAGACTACCGAACAATGTTCTTATTCGCTATACTTTCGTCGGAACTGAAACAAAGTCGGGATTCGTGGTTAACTTCCTAATCCTAGAAATTATACGGAATAAATTACCGAATCCTGATCATAATACCGAATAATTTTGAACCAATAGCTTATTCGGGATTCTGTGTAACTACGGAATCTCCATAAATATACCGAATAGTTCCGGCATCGAAAAATTACCAAATGATTTCAGTATATTCTCTCACCAAATCCGCGATAATTACCGAATACTGGCAATTATACCGAATCCCGATCATTATAGCGAAGAGATTTGTACAGATAGCCTATATAGGATTCTGTATAACTACCGAATCCCCGTAAATCGAAAAAATACCGAACAATTTTAGTAAAATTTTGGGCCTCCGGCCCAAAATTTTACCGAATCTCAAAAAGGTGGGGGGGGCTGCACCCCCCGCACCCCCCCCTTGCGACGCCCCTGATTTTCAGTGGAAACACTGTTAGCAGCAAAAGTGAAGAACGGGCGGTGTTTCGCGTCGAAGAAGAAATAAGAAACAAGACCAAAGGTTTTGATGGGATCCCAAAAATGTAATATTTGATACACAATTGGGTCTTGTCTTAATAGCTATTCATCTAAGGAAACCAAGTTCAGATATGGATTCAGCATGTGTGTTTACCTAGATAAGATAAGACAAATCTATTTTGACAAAACAGTTCGAAAACTTCCTGCCTTACTTCTGCCAAAATTTCCGGTTTCGGCCGAATTCCGGGCGAACTATATGTCCCGGTAAAAGATTATTGGCATATATGGATTCAGCATCTCTTCTTACCCCTACATCTGACATCTAATCAACTTCAAATAAAACTTCTACTGTACTTTTAACAAACTTTCCGGTTTTGGCCGGGTTCCAGGCGAACTACTTGTCTGATAGAAAATGATTTTCATATAAGTGTTCACCATGTCTTTTTACCCCTAAATCGAACATATAATCAATTTCAAATAAAACTTTTACTCGTAACACACTTTCCAGTTTTGCCCGGATTCCGGGCGAATTAGTTGTCCGGCAGGAAAACGGTTTTCATATTCGTTTTCAGCATGTCCTCTTACCGTACCCCTTAATGGACTATCTCATTAGTTGTATAAAAGTATTTTGCTTTCCCCTTAACCTGAACCCCCTCCCCAGTCACCACCCCTAAATACAGAGCTACAGAGCCCACGTACGAACTCGACCTTTCCCTTGACCCAAAGAATCCTCACACCAAGTTTCATCAAATATCTTATTCCTTTGAGAGTTATCGTGCTGACAGACGGACAACTTTTGTGATGTCATAGGTCCTCCATCCCTTCACTTACGTTTTGGGATCCCAAAAAGAAGGTCTTAAGTTTATGTCCACAAATTTTGTGATTTCCTTGCAATTTTCAAGTTCCAAGTAAAAACAAATGTTCCATAAAAAAGGAAAAAACAACACTCACACAAATAAACGCCTAAGCTACACAACTTCACACAACCCTGACAATCCATTGTAATCCTGATTACTGGTCCATCTTGTGATATATCTGTTACCAGGTTAGTAACAACATTAAAGTTCGTCAAGTATCCAACACTTACTTCCAT
Organism: Branchinecta lynchi; assembly: GCA_023053575.1. Lineage (NCBI taxonomy): Eukaryota > Metazoa > Arthropoda > Branchiopoda > Anostraca > Branchinectidae > Branchinecta > Branchinecta lynchi. The sequence goes on from JAKZAP010000007.1 coordinate 16,259,568, forward strand.
TCTGGTATAAAGTTGAGGCTTTACCTTCCAGATTTCTGACAGCAATTTTCATCGAGATGGATCTGGAAGGTCAGCCAGGCCAAAAATGTCTGGAAATCCAGGATGTTGGACACCCCAGATTCTGGATGACTGTCGCATGAGTAACTAATCCGAGAGACACAGCAAATATGCAAATGTAGGTAGACAAGGGACAGTGATTGACAGTTGATATATCCAGAAAATTTTGAGGAACAGCAAATTTAACTGTCATCATTATCATGAAAATCTGGAAGGGTTGGCTTGACTATGCAGAAGACCCGGACAGCTGGAAATTTCGAAGCTGAAGCTTGGCTTTAAGCCTAGTCTCACAAGTCGGCCACCATGGTGCTTGGGTTTTGCTGGTTTCGAGACAGTGAATATTTCAAATCATTGCCAAGCATGATTTATACATACTTTAGAAACATAAAATACACAAATCCTCAAATTTGGGGCATGGTGCTCCAACATCAACATGCCCCAACACATGAACAACGATGCTCATATGTCGGGGCACCATGCCTTACAGCAAGGTCATGGTAAATAAATCTGTTGAACTGAGAATCTGAAAAGGAAATTTGCCTTGTGTATAGTATAGTAGAGTAGCCTATTTATATTCTACACATACAAAGAAAACATTATATCCAATAAGACTACTATTATATGCTCCTGGCCAAAGGTGTTACTAGCCAAAATGTTTTTTTTGGGGGGAACGAGGAATTTACCGACTGGCTGGAAATTTTTACCAACTTTTTCTGCAGAAAAAATAACTGTTTTCAACAAAAAATATTGCATTTTTGAAAAAAATCGACTGATTTTCAGAAAAAACGACTATTTCGACGGAAAATCAACCAATTTTCAGAAAAAAGCACTACTTTCATGACAAAAAAAAATGTTATGACGAAAAATTGTAGCGCTTCGCACCGACTCGGTTATTTTTGACCCACTGGCCGATGGCATTGGGGGGGGGGCGTATCCCTCCCCCCAGTCGTGATGCCCCTGATCCTGGCTACAGTTAGGTTATTCTAAGGGCAGACTACCTATCAGACAATCAAATCAACAACATATTTTTTACCCACTGGCCGATGGCATTGGGGGGGGGGCGTATCCCTCCCCCCAGTCGTGATGCCCCTGATCCTGGCTACAGTTAGGTTATTCTAAGGGCAGACTACCTATCAGACAATCAAATCAACAACATACCCTGGTAAAGCTGAGCTCCTCCACAAATTCATGGATCTTTTGCTGGAAGCACAAGGGATCATACAGCTTTTGATTTTCCATTATTTTAGACTCTGTTCAGCTTGGTTATTCCTTTAGACCATTGTGTTCCTTCTCTGGCAAGAAGCTTGAGTCAACAGCTCACTTTGATGGAATTCAAATACTTCGCGCAAAATAGATTGCCAAGGAAACGTATGGAGACCATCTAGCGACACATTTTACCGCTGAGCCCGGTACTCCCAGTAGATGGATGGTTTTCGCCCTTTTTTGTGGAGCTCATACCTCGTGAACCAGTTCAAGTATCAAGTTCAAACTTGGTACACTTGTGGGTATGAGGGTCTAATTGTGCCTTTGGGGGTCCCACCCCCTACACCCGCCTGGTTCAGGGGCAAATGGGCCCAGATTGCCTAGTCCTAAAAACATAGGACGATGACATTCCTTGTACTTGTAGATCCTAAAGCTGGAAAATTACTTACAAAATTTTATCTCCCCCACCCACCCCGTTCAAGAGCAACTGGGCCCAGATTGCCCAGGAGTAAAGTTCGTTACCGTGACAGGACAGGAATCAACAGGTAACAAGTTGCAACTTGGTAGGCTTGTGAGCATAGGGGTCTCTTTTTGCGGGCCTCAAACCCCCCCCCCCCCCCCCCAATTGGTTCAGGGAAAATTGGGCCCAGAACTTGACAAAAACTGGAGATAGGCCGACGAAATTCCTTTGTGCTTTTGGATCATCGGGTTGGGAATATCTACATGTGAAGTTAGAACCACTCCCCATCGTCCCCGTTGATGGTCAAGCGGGCCCAATTTGCCCACGAGTAAAGTTTTTGACCCGTGACTGGAATCAAACTCTGAGTTGGTATAGTCGGGGATATTTAGGTCTAAACGTGAAATTTGATGGGTCCCGACACCCCCCCCCCACCCTCCCGTTCATAGGTAACTGGACCCAGATTTCCCGTGTGTTAAGTTCGTTTATGACATGTTTCAAGTTCAACTCTTGTATACTTGTCAATATGTGTCTATATATGCGGATTTTAGTGTAACAGCAATATATAAGACCACCTGGCGTATTTTAATCCTTAATGATCAGTTGAAAACAGGACGGTTTTGCCATATGACTGATGATATGCCGTTGTTTATGAAGTTGTGACATGGGGGTATCAGACAATAAAACTATTTGGTTGTATTCCACTTTTTATTACCTTGCTAATGGAAAAGAGGTAAACTGTCGGACTGGCTAACGAGACATTCAGTATTGGAACATAGACCGTTCTTGCAAGATCTTGAAGATCTTCTTTGGATTTCTAAATGCTGTTTGATTACATTAAAAGATTTAAACTGGGATGATTTCAAGTTAGGTTATTTCAACATTTTTGTTATTGGGGATGTAAAATGTCTTGGTTCTAAAGCTTTGTTTGTACGATGTGATAAACATTTTACTTTCACACTCCACGTCTGAGCGCTTGCTCACTTGTTAACGTCGGAAACATAATAAAATCAAATTGTCAATTCACGGGTATGGTTTTATATTGAAATTCTCCTAATTTCGACGTCATTTTGACGTCGTCGGCTCCCAGATGAGCCTTCGATCCTGATCGGGACAAAACCATTTGCTAAAAAAAAAGTACACGGCATTGCGAAAGACTGATGCGATCTCGTATAGGAAACAAGTTATGTGAAAACGAGAATATCGTGACTAAATACAAAACCGGAGTGGAAGCAAACAACGAATGGCATAGTGCATGGCATTGCTGCTTATCAACTAAACAAAAAATATGAAGCAATAGAAGATGACACATTCTAGTGTTGCTGTTGCAGTGAACGATTTCTTTCTTCTGTTTATTGAAACAATATCTTACAATATAACTATCAAATAAATGATCAAGCACTCTCTAAAATAAATTTTAAATTACAGGCCTTCGTCACCCAGCGTTCAGAAGAGACGAGACTAGAAAAAAAAAGAAATTTAGCTCGATGCAGGATATCTTGGTCGGAAAAAGCACGAATTCTTCGATCTGACGACATACATAATTTTGCAGCGCACCAAGCAGTGTTCTATGAAAGCTCCTTTCTCAAAGAAGTCGGAAAAATTCCCCGGCTTACCGGCCTTTATCGCTCGAGCAATTTTTTGCACGAAATCGAAAGGTTTTAATGATTGAGTCGAAGTACGTTGAGCACATGACAGACAAGGACATGTGCATAGCAGACCTGGAATACTGTCGATTCCAGAATCTGAAATAAATGGTAGCGCGGACGTCACGCGAAAAACTACAGCGCATCTTGTGTTAGGTCCTCACAACGTAGCCTCACTGCAGAGAACAGATTCAATATAGGTTGGCTGCTTCGTTTTTAGCTTTTTTCTTCTTTCGTTTTCTTTTCTTCGTTTCTTTCGTTTTCAGAAGTAGTGACGAATAAGAGCATATAGTCTATGACCTCAAGCGCTTCACACAGGCGGCAGACGAGCTTCAGGACGGCTGGTCTAAAGGGGCGATTTCTTTCGTATCATAGCAATTCCATCTTAATGTAAGAATATACGACGGAGTAAAGTTAGGCAAATCGGAAGTGAGTCAGAAGAGTGAATACCATAAGCATGTTTTTCTGCAAATTATATGTAGGCTTAGGCTACTCGTTTTCTTTTCGACCTTGTGGAGGTGGCCCCTTGCCGCTTAACCGAGAATACTTCTGAGTGCACTCACCCCTTCGTGGATGGCTAAGATACCATCATCCTCACCAGCAGTGATTTCGACGTAACCTCTGCCGTCTCCACCGACGGTGACCTTTTTAGGGCAGTTGCCACCAGGGTTGCCACTGATGACGTCACAGTATGTACCAGCGGGGAGACAAGTCTAAAAGAGGGTAACAGTGAGAGTCCCAGCGAGAGTCTCATCGTTTTTTTTTGTTTTTTTTTTAGAGTCGAGCGTCTCTTCGAGAGCGCGAGCAGGGAGAAAAGTTGCTGGAAGTCGACGTTTTGTCTAAGTAAACTTTCTGAGAGTGTACGGCACAAAAAGGGACATCATTGCTGCAAGATGATTTTCGGCGGCATTTCCGAGTGTGGTTGTCACGGAAACAGAGTATTTGTCACATACATTTATGCCGTCACATACTTTTTACGTCCTTTGGCGGCAATTTCAAAGACAAGAAAATTAAAAACAAAATTCAGATGAAAAAAATGTATGCCATCAAATACTTTTTACGCCGTTGGCGGTAGTTTCAAAGACAAGAACATTGAAATAACATTCAGATAAAACGACAGAACTCGAGGCTTATGCCCTTACCGTTCTGTACTAGAAAGATTCTCAAATTTATGTCTATCTGCTTGATAAACTTGCTAATTTTTATACTGGTGAATCACCCAAGGGCGTCACGACTGGGGGGGTGGGGGGGGGGGGGGCGTATATTCAAACAATGTTGACAACGGATATGCGTCAGCTACGATTCTTCTTCAGCGATATTTCGTCCCTTCTTGGCAAGGGTCCTCGTCAGGCTGTCAATCTTCTGGGTCAACGTCGGGGAAGGAAACAAACCTGTAATAAACAACTGAAGCTTCCACCGACTATAAATATCTTATTAGGGCAAATTACTTTCAAATACCACTGTAAGGAAAAACTAGTCCTGGGATTTAATTTTTGACACGGCCACTGTATTTGCTGCACGATTGGGGCGACGACAGGGAAGGTTTTTTTCCGTATTTTGATTAACTTCGGTTTTGTTATTAATAAGGGTCTGAAAACTTAAATATTGTTTCATTAATAACGTCGTTACACGTTTCGATTATGGAGTACTCGCATGTATCTATTACTTTTAATAATCACTGCACGCAACAAGACCAAAGGTGTCGATGGGATCCCAAAAATCTAATATTTGATTCAGACAATAGGGTCTTGTCTTCGCCAGATCCAGTCTTCTCCAGGATAATCATCAGAGAAAACCAAGTTCAGATATACCTCTATAAGCCATATCTATTTTGACGATACTGACCGAGACTTCCTGCTTTACTTCTGCCATTAAGTTTCCGGTTTCGCCCGAATTCCGAGCAAACTACTAGTCCAGCAAAAAAGAAAATTCAGAAACAAATCCAGCGTCAAATCCCTATAACATCTAATCAACTTTGAATAAAAGTTACTTAAAAAAAAAAAAATCCGGTTACAACCGGATTCCGGACTAATCATATGTCCGGGTAAAAAAGGATTGTCATAGACAGACTCAGCGTCTCTTCTTACCCCTTAATCTGTCATCTAATCAAACTTTTGCTCTTAACAAATTTTCTGGTTTTGGCCGGGTTCCGGGCGAACTAGTTTTCCGGCGAGAAAATGGTTTTCACCATCGTGTTCAGCATGTCTTTTCACCCCTAAATCGAACATCAACTTCCAATGAAACTTTTACTTTTAACCAACTTTCCGGTTTTTGCCGGATTCCGGACGAACTACTTGTTCGGCGAGAAAATGGTTTTCATCATCGTGTTCAGCATGTCTTCTTACACCTAAATCGATCATTTAATCAACTTCATATAAGACTTTAACTTTTAACCAGCTTTCCGGTTTTTGCCGGATTCCGGACGAACTAATCGTCCGGCGAGAAAATGGTTTTCACTAACGTGCTCAGTATGCCTTCCTACACCATAATCGACTATCACATTAGCTGTTTAAAACTATTTTGTTTGTCCCTTAATGTGAACCCCTTCCCCCACCCCTAAATACAGAGCTACAGAGCCCATCTACGAACTTACCTTACCCTTGACCCAATGAATCCTCACACCAAGTTTCATCAAAATATCTTATTCCCTTCGAGAGTTATAGCGCGCACAGACGGACAACTTTTGCGATGTCATAGGTATCCCTCCTCTTACGTTTTGGGATCCCAAAAACTAGCGCTGAGATTTAATTTTTGACACGGCTGCTGTTTTTGCTGCACGATTGGGGCGACGACAGGAAATGTTTTTATTCTGCATTTTGATCGACTTCGATTTTGTTGTTAATAAGGGACTGAGGCTTAAATTTTCTTCCCTTAATCAATGAATATTTAGGGGGGGGGGACCCCCCCCCCCCCCAGTGTTGTCGGCCAGTCGGTAAAAAATAACCGAGTCGGCGCGAAGCGCCGCGATTTTTCGTCAAAACAGTTGACTTTTTTCATGAAAACAGTCGGTTTTTCTGAAATCAATCTATTTTTTCAAACCCGTCGTTTTCTTTTCTTGAAAACAGTCGTTTTCCTGCCAAAACAGTCGGTAAAAATTATCAGCCAGTCGGTAAATGCCTTGTCCCTCCCCCAAACATTTTACTTTACATAATCTTCGTGCAATATCCGAATTTGGTTTCTTGACTTGGTCAATAATAAAATATGACTAATACATATAAATCATGAACATGAGTTTCTGTTTTCGTTCCGTTACGACTCCGAACTTGGACGGAAGGGTCATGGGGAGCCACGGACGTGTAGTAATAAGAAAGTAAGCTGGGTTTTTGTAGTGACATGGTTCAAGTGAGGGTGGTTTAATTCCATTACAAATTCGCGCCGTGTCCAGTGATTGGCTTTTATTCGGATCCCAAAACGTAAGTTGGGTCAAGGGTCAAGGGTCAAGTTCGTAGAGGGGTGGTTCAAAATTAAGGGCAAACAAAATATTTCTAAACAGCTAATGTGATAGTCGATTATGGGGTAAGAAGACATTCTGAACACGAATATGAAAACCATTTCTCGCTGGACAAGTAGTTCGCCCGGAATCTGACAAAAACCGGAAAATTTGTTAAAAGCAAAACTTTTATTTGAAGTTGATTCGGTGACAGACTTAGGGGTAAGAAGAGACGCTGAGTCTGTATGTGACAATCGTTTTTCACCAGGACATATAATTCGTCTCGAATCCGGTCGTAGCCGGAATTTTTTTGATAAGTTAATGTTTTTTTGAAGTTGATTAGATGTTTTTTATACAGATATGGATATACGCTGAATTGGTTTCTGAATTTTCTTTTCTTTGCTGGACCATTATCTCGCTCGGAATTCGGCCGACACCGGAAATTTGGCAGAAGTAAAGCAGGAAGTTTCGGTCAGTATCGTCAATAGATATGGCTTATAGAGGTATATCTGAACTTGGTTTTCTCTGATTATTAGCCTGGCAAAGACTGGATATGGCGAAGACGAGACCCAATTCTCTGGATCCAATACTAGATTTTTGGGATCCCATCGAAACCTTTGGTCTTGTTTTAAGAATGAGTCTTACGGAGGAACCGATAATAAAAAACCTACCTGGAGGGTCTGTTTCATATCGTATCCGGCGTTGTTGATTGCAACGAATCCTTTGCCACCACGGCAGAAAGCAATCTGGTTTCCGCCATCATCCCACCAGTCATTCATAGTGGTACCTGAAAAAAAAAAAGAATATTAGCAACAAAAACTGGCCACCGTATGTCCTGGATGACACGGGGTCACTTGTCACCATGGGCTGAAGGAATACATAAGTACGAAAGTAGCAGAGCATCTAGTTTAGCGAAAAAGAGTTTCAAGACATACAATCTGACAGACATGCCACGACGCACGCGGAACCACTACCTGATCCACCGATTTTTAATTTATATTTTTGAGTGTTCTGCGATTATTTTATATTTCTTTGTCCTTTCCAACCGCACTTACGCCCTTGGGCAGTGCGTCATAAATCCTTCATTAGTGGCGTTTTTGATCGCCGATGAAATTTCACCAGTAGACGAAGTGAGTTTGCCGATTCGTGCTTATATACTGTTTTCGATAGCCGATAGCCTTTGGCGTTCGCCGTTGTTTTTGTGTGCGCAAAAACGGGATTTTGTTTTGCTGGCAGTGTACTTCTGTTATAAGATAAATTACACATTGGATATGTCTACTCACATTGTACTTCAAAGAGGCTGTTCTCATAACGCAGAACATAAGGAACATAATCCTCATTTCCCTCCATTTTTGAAAGAAACGCCAAATCGTGAAACGAAATCCCAACGCCTTCGGCAAACGGCGAGTCCTTGGCCGATCGGCGACGGACCAGAATTCAGGCAATAGACGTTAGCCGATCAGAACAAGACCAGAAATTAAGATATACAGCTTCAGCAATCGGCTTCCGGCGAACGTCAAAAACGACAAGTCAGACGGCTACGCTATCGCCGAACTAATCGGCGATCAAAACGGCACTATTCATTCATTCACAGTGTCGAAGCACTATAATTTTTATGTTCCATTTACATAAAGCAAGTCAAGACAGGGTTGTCACTGTCAGGCCTGAGTAGGATAAAGTGAAGCCGTCACCTACGCTTAAGTGAGATGGAGTCCTTTCGAAAGTGAAGTGACTTTCGCGTATGCCTAGTAAGCCCAGCAGGATAAGGGGCGCATTGTCGTTAATAATATAATATCTGAATAGCCTTTTTCTCACTTACCGAAAACGGTGTTTCTAAAGGTGACCATGTTGTAGATTTGTCGCCATCTATGCTCGCAGGCCCATCCTCCACCGCAGGAGTCGTCAGAGTTAATGGGAACATTGTTGGTGTTGTAGTTGCTGTCATGCGGTGGACCTTCGTCGGTGTTCTATAAAAGTGGAATGGTTCAAGCCTAATAGTAATTGGTATGTGATATGGCCCTACTTGGCCGGTATTTGATTTCTAATAACAAATACGAAAATTTTCAATTTAAAAGGTCCCATGATAACTATCAAAAAGACCGAATCAGCAGCAACAGACAAAATTAAAGCAAGCGCTCAGACATGGAGTGTGTGTTACGAATAGTATTTTAGAATTTAGAATATCAAAATTAGCCCTCCCATTAGTCGGAATAATTCGAGCTTTCGGGATCTGCATTAGTAAGAATAATCTTTCGTAGTTTTCAAAAACCCTGTTGTTGCGTCTCCAAACTTGTGTTATCTACACCTTAGCTCGCTGACGTTAGTGACTGCGGTTAGGTGAACTTTGCGGTTAGGTAAGCGAGATAGGATTTGGATGTGAAGCTCGAAGCGGAGAGATGATTCTGAGAGTTGACTGTAGCGAGACATATGTCTGTATTATGACATTACCTTACGTGCTTGCCGAATAAAGTAAGTGTCAAAAGAAAAGAGTCGACCTCCCGAAACGAAAGACTACGATCCTAAATACGCCTTCGAAGGTTGAATATTGCCGCCGCTCGAATGCTGCCATATAATGATCTCAAGTCGGACATAAACCGCCGGTCGGAGTATAAATAATAATAACAACACCGGGGCAAAGACCTATCATTGGTTTATGTGAAAGTAAAATGTTTATCACATTTTGTATTGAAACAGCTTTAGAACCAAGACATTTCACATCCCCAATAACCGAACAAGTATTGAAATAACCTAATTTGTAACCATCCCGCTTTAAAAGCTTTCAATGTAAACAAACCGCAAGTATAGATCCAAAGAAATGTCGAAGATCTTGCATGAATAATTTGAGCCAGTCCGACCCTTTCAACCTCTTTTCCATTAGCAAGGCAATAACAAGTGCAATAAACCAAATCATAGCAGCCTAATACCCCCTTTGTCACAATTCATTAAGTACGCATATCATCGATCATATGACTAAACAGTCCAGTCTCCAACTGTTCATTAAAGATTCAAGTACGCCGCGTCGTCTTATTTGTTGCTGTTGCACCAAAATCCTCCTCCATAGATATAGCTCCCAAAATATACAAGAGTTAGACTTGAGACCTGTCATAGATTAAATTAACTCATAGGAAATCGGCGCCCAGACATCTCTGCATTTATCCATACATATACAAAAGTATAAAAGACTTGAACTCGAGACATCTCATAGACGAACGTAACTCATGGGCAAACTGGGCCCACTTGTCCATAACGGGGAGGGCGGGGAGTGGTTCAACTCAGCATATAGATCCCCAACGCTATGATCCAGAAGCACAAAGGAATTACATCGCCCTATCTCCAATTATTGTCATGTTAAAAATATTAAAAAATGGGCAAACTGAGACCAATCGCCCCTAAACCAAGTGGGGGTGGGACTTGGGCCCTCAAAAAGAAAAAAAAGAGACCCCAATGCTGACAACTACCAAGTTTCAACTTGATACATGTTGATTCACGTCACGGGTAACGAACTTTATTCCTGGGCAATCTGGGCCCAGTTGCCCAGGAACGGGATGGGTGGGGGAGGTGCAACTTTAAAAGTAGTTTCCCAACCCTAAGATCTACAAGCACAAGGAATTTCATCGTCTTATGTCCAACTCTGGTCAAGTTACGACCATTATTTACTGGGCAATCTGGGCCCATTTGCCCCTGAACCCGGTAGGTGTGGGGGGTGAGACCCCCAAAAGGCAAAACTAGACCCCAATACTCACAAGTGTACCAAGTTTGAACTTGATACTTGCTCTCGTTCACGAGTTATGAGCTCCACAAAATATGGTGAAACCCGAAAGCTGAAAGCTGCTACAGCGCTCGCAATAGTGGATTGTTCCAAGGAACACTCCACTAAAAACTGATATATCACAACTGAGTGTAGGTTTCTTTTGTATTACTTGTGAACTGTATCGTACTGATGACTGCGAGATTTTTTCACGTAAGCATTATAACATTATTTTTTTTGTATGCAGTAAATTTTTATTTGCTTATATTTGTCTACCTAGCCAACATAGATTAAGCTAGGATAAGACTGGACAGAAGGAGATCTTTATACCGCAGCATAGGGTAGGAAGATGTAAAGAACTGAAGTTTCTGTCAAAACCCGGACCTCAGGCCAGTTTTAGTAAACGTTACTGAGACGTGGGGGGACTACATTCGAGTGTACAAAAGAGAGCCATTTCAGTTATACTAGGTCAGCAAGTAACTTCAGGTTCTAATGAATCTCTACTATAAACCTATCCCACCCCTCATTGCATGAACGTCGTAACACACTGATTTTCAAATTTGGCTGTAAAACCCTTGCATCTGTCCAACACCATACTATCCTCCCCCCCCCCCCCCCCCCCCCGATGCGCCCATAAACAATCGTACACGTTCGCAGCTGGAGCTGAAGAGAGTTAAAATCAGAACAAAGAGGCACATTAATACGTTTGTGCCGTTTTTCCTTATCATGTTCAATAAAATGTCCGTGTAGCGTTAGTATGAGCACCGCCATATGTCTCATTAGTGTTAAAAAGAATCATGTTTAGACAAAGACAATCAAATTAACTCGCTAGCAAGTTTTTGTCTAATAAACCTTACTTACTTATTTGTCTGACAAGTCTGAATCGTTTATATAATTTTTACTTAATAACATGACTCCGGACATCCCCGGACCCACGGCGGCGTTATTGCGACGTGGGTCTCAGTACACTCTTCTGCTTTTTTGAGTTATGTCTATAATACTTGTGTATTAAAATGTCACCGCACCAGCATCCGATCCTTGACGGCAGAGAACACACGTTGCACCAAGCTCTTCTCGCCATAAAATTCCCGCGGAAACAAAGGGTAAAAATATACAGTAGCCAGCATAAAATAGCAAGAAACGCTCAAGTACTTACTTCAAAGAAGAAGCTAGACATCACTCGGGCCCACCCGTATGGATACGCGAGCATGAAGCCGACAGCCATCTAAAAAAACAAATATGACGTTTCAGCTGGAAATGCTTGCATTTCTGGGGAACGAAGTTGTATGTCCAGCTGAGCCCTTGTGAATAAACTTACATTATCTGTTGTTGTTTTAGGAGCGTCAGTGACAAAATTGTTAAGGTTTAACAGAAGTTGGCTGAGACCCGACAATCTAGTTACACATACTTGTTCACTTAAATAGGCTTGAAAACCGGATAAAAATGCGTTACTCCGTTTGCGACTTTCCAAAGACAATCAATTTCATCGAATGAAATTCTTTTGGATTTGTGGTACCTCTGTGGCCATGTCCCTTTATGCTTGAAATATTTACCAGTTACAAAGCTAAACCATTGCAGAAAAATAAACTAAAAATGGCAGATTCCTTGCAAGACAGATCTTAACACCATTTTCCTACTTTCTTCAGCCGTGACATTTCCGGGCTTAGAGTCTTTAATCCTGGAAATGCAGGGTTTTTTTTTAATTCGAATTCTCCGCGTCTGTATGAATTGTGGGTTGTCGTGTGCAAGATTCGGACATTCTAAACGTTATTAGTAGAGCCTCGAGTGAAAAAAACTTAGATGGGTCAAAGTATTTCAGTGTATTCAAATACTTTTCAGTTAAACTTTAACTGTTTGATGTTAACAATATTCAGCTTCTGTGTCGGCGACAATAACTCCCCGTCTGAACTAGGGCCATATGAAAAGAGCCGAGGAGCGTAGGCAAAAGTACGGTTAACCAAGCCGCTTCTTTTCGGAAACCAAAACCGAACACAGAAAGTGAGTTAGCTCCACTATACCTTCTTAAAAAACACTCACAGTCGACATGTAGGACTGAAGCGAATAGTCTCCCTATTATTGGTACTGCTCAGCGTTCAAAAACAAACCAACATGAAATGAAAAACTAGGCGGGTCTTATTATCTGACCCCCCCCCCCTTAATTCGGACCAGACGAGGACGTATATACCTTGTAAAGTTTGGATTCTTTGTGGGTGATGATGTCTGGACCGCCAGCTCCGTGGCCTCTCTGGTTGTCGTGGTTGTCAACGAAGACAAGTGCGTTGGTGCCTGGCAACATGCCCCATCCTTCACCTACAAGACGAGAACCGCCAGTTGAAGCATGTCCTTATTTGGTGTTTCCATTCTACTTATACTAAGACCTTCTGTCTGAGGCGAATGTTATTACTATTTTAGTACTTATTAAACATTGCTGTTGTGTCACAGCGGATGACGCTGCATATTGTTTTTGATTTCTCAATAAATAAATTTCATAACAGCTTACATAAGAAGGATGCGCGATTTTAACTTAACACATTATCTGTGCATGCTACAGAAATACTGTTTAACATAGCACTAATCATGCTTTGCAATGTTACTTAAAACAAAAATAAAATCTGAAAGGCCATGACGAAAATGTTGTATAACATAAACAGATAGTGTTTAACATCGCATATGTTAAAATTGATAATCGTTGTGTAAATATAACGAAACTTTTGACAGTACGAATGCACAGAGCCACACGATATTTTCATAGGCTGTCTTGGTATACCATATTCTTCATACATCAATAAAAAAAAAACCCAGCGATCACACTGTCAAAAGTCTGATAACAGATAATACAAGTTTGCGAATCCTAATGTTAGGCTACATATTATGATCATTTTCTCTATTATTACCAGTTTAAGAGTTACATTTCGAGACCAAAATATTGTTATGCCCCTTTTAAATGTTCCTTCCCGCGAAAAGTTTAAACGATTTATAACCGATATAGTATCATAAAGTTTAACACACAGATGCGCAAACATGTGTTATCTGTTATCAAATTTCTAACAGTTCAAGGCCCATGATTTCTCGACAATCAAAATCTTCCAGGTCAACAGGCTGGCTGCTTTACATGCATGTTGGTTCACGCGTATACCGGTCCCCAAATCAGGTTTACCGAGCGACTGGGTTAATTTCCTGCAGATTTCCATCCGGAACAAGAATATCTTGTTTGTTTCATCATGTCTTTAACATCATGTCCCTAACGCTCCATTCCAATGAATCTAATCGGCAGAATTTTTCGTCCCTAAATCTCGCTACCACTTAAAGGAAAAGAAAACTTGACTCAAACTTGACTCGGGGAGCTAGCTGACATATCAAGAATGTACCCTGAGTCGATATTGAAAGTAAGAAACATTCTCGTTACGACCATTGCAGTTTCCGGGCAGTTTCCGAGAATTCGACTTTTGATTAAGTAGAAAAAAAAGCTGAAGGTTTGTGGGCCGGGAGTAGGAATCGAACACATCTCGTGACTACTCGTTTCCTGACCGAAGATTAAAACTTAAGTGTCTTTTTCTGTGTTTGTATGTGTTTTGTTTACTTTCTTCATTTACTCCGCCTTTCCGAAATGGCGGGTCATAAATAAATTACTTACTTACTTACTTACTTACTATCCCGATGTGTTAGTCAACGCGGCCAAAGGCGAACTTTTACAGTCGTGCATAATTAGTCTGCACAAGGGGCAAGGGCCTACCAGCTAGCTTAGGGACACTAAGGAGGGGGTTCTCGAGATAACAAAGAAGGGGGGTCCTGTCGACAATAATTCCCTGTATCTTTAGCTAAGCCCCCCAGGTCGGTTTAATGGCCGAAAGTTGCGTAGTCAAGTTTTCTGTGCCTTTAAACGAGGTACAAAGCCCACTATGAACATGACTGTCCGTCCTCGGTCCCTCGACAATCATCCAGGTTAGACGACAGAAGACGGAGAGACCGATGTGTGTAGCGAACTTCCTTGGCACCCCGTCAAACTGATTGGCCCATAAGAAAACCTATTCGCTCACCGAAGTTCTTCAGGAAGGCAAGCTTTTGCCCATTGCGGCTTCGGAAGACTTCTCCAATCTTGGCTGAATATTTGAATTCTGTGACGGTTCCCCAGCCAGTGTATTCTCCGCCCTTGATTGGCTCAGAACCTAAACAAAAATTTGAATTAGTAATGAAGATAGGCTCTGCTACTCAATGCAGAACTGAAACCCGGCACTATTTCAGTATGCTTCTTCTGTAAGCGCCATCCCCAGCACGCTTTTTTTCTATTTTCGTTTCACAGTGGTCTCCGTTCTTTGCTGCAAAGCCCAATTCAGTCTTCTCATGGAGTCTTTTCACAGCTAAGCCCCGCCCCCCGCTTGTTCGTGATTGATCTATACAAACCAATGTGATGCTCTTATTATTATTTTTTAATATCCGTCAAAATAAAATAGAGAAGTATACAAGATAAAAATAAATAACATCGGCAAGTTGAAAAACAACAACAAATTGACAACTATTTTGACAACTATAGACAAACTGAAATTGCACAAGAGCGACAGACATGCAAGTTGCATGAATAACGCTTCGTTAATCCAGATTAATTTGTAAAAAAATAATAAAACCCTAGCACGGTGTGACAAATAACAACACCAAAGTTTTCGATGGGATCCCAAAAGTTCAAATTTGATATAGATCAAATTGTCTTCGCCAGATCAAATCTTCGCCAGACTACTTGAACACTTTTACTATTAAAATTTAGAAACAGATTAAGGCCAAATAGCTAATCATATGAGAAAACCAAGTTCAGATATGGATTCAGCATGTGTGTTTACCCCTTTAAGTCAATTTTATTCTGACGAAGCAGATCGAAACTTCCTGCCTTACTTCTGCCGATTTTCCGGTTTCGGCGGAATTCCGGAACTACTTGTTCGGCAGAAAAATAAAGCTCAAAAACGAATTCAGCATGTCTCCTTTCCCCTAGCTCCAACCTCTAATCACTTCAGATTAAACCTTTACTCTTAACAAATTTTCCGGTTTCAGCCGGATTCCGAGCGATGTATACGTCCGGTGAGAAAATGATTGTCATATGCGAATCCAGCATGTCTTCTTACCCGCAAATCGAACATCTTATCAAATTTAAAATAAAACTTTACTTTAAACAAATTCTGCGGCTTTGGCCCGATTCCGGCCGAACTAATTGTCCGGCGAGAAAATAATTATCATATTCGGAATCAGCACGTTTCTTTGTCTCTAAATCTAGCCTCCAATCAACTTCATATTAAACTTTTACTTTTCACAAATTTTCCGGTTTTCGCCGGATTCCGGGTGAACTATTTGTCCGGCAAGAAAATAAACTTCATATTCGGATTCATTATGTCTCCTTACCCCTAATTCGACTATTTCATTAGCTATTAAAAAATATTTTTTGTTCCCCTTAATTTCAAACCCCTCCCCCCCCCCCCCCCCTAAATATAGAGCTACATAGCCCATCTTCGAACTTGACCTGTACTTTGACCTAAAGAGTCCTCATGTCAATTTTGATCAAAATATCCCTTCCAGAGTTATCGTGCTAACAGACGGACGGACGGACGGACAGACGGACAACTTTTGCGATGTCATAGGTATCCCTTCACTTACGTTTTGGGATTCCAAAAACAAACAGACAACTAACAACATCAGCACGAGGGTTTTAGGACAAGATAATTAACAACTGAGACAAACATATACAAATACTAACACCAAAATTTTAGGATAACAGACACAGAACGAAAAAAAAGAATCTTGCGGCAGTAGTCTGAACTTCCTCCAATTACAAACAATTTAGTCAGAAAAAAAAAACAGACGAAATATAATTGCTAGATAGCATATACTTTTTGAGAGTCCTTTAGAAACTTTTCTATCTTCAGACACTAATACTCTCGGGCAATGACTTCAATATTTGTATACATGAATGACGAATGGAAAAGCTAGATCTCGTGCAAGGATATCGATTCGTAGAAAGACTAGACCACCGTATCGTTTTATAGGCGTGAAATTGCTTAAAATTAGCAGGAATCTTATAAGCGTGAAATTGCTTAAAATCAGCAGGAATCTGAATTCTTAAAATAGTAGGAATCTTCTAGTAGATAAAAAGTAAACAAAGGTTGCAATATTCCATAACTAACTGTTCAGATTGAAGGCCGCGATAACGGCTTGTTTCACAAAGATCTAATAAACTATAGGCAAGTTAGCGACTGAGTTAGTACTTCGTTTTTACTGAAAAATTTCCACAGGAAGTAAGAGTGAACCGTGTGAAGAACTGAACTGACCGAGAATAAGCAATAAATAAGTACTGACCGAGAATAAGCAATAAATAAGTAGCTGAATACTAACCAAGATCGATGACCTCCTGGACGATGAAGGGCTTGCCACCGAAAGCAGTGTTCTGGAGACCGTTGACAATCTGCTGGACATCGCCCGGCCACATGTGCTTAGCAGCGTCAAATCTAAGGGCAGGGATTTGTAAAAAAGAGCCAAAGTACAGGACCAGAGATAATGTTCAGCCCCCTGAATGAGCCAGCCGCCAATGTAACTGCCTCCTCAAGCTTTTCTCTTGGTCATACGATTAAGATTCTGCGACAACAATGATCGGCTCCTACACAAACATCTTGCATGAGCTTAAAATCGGGCTTTTTATTCAAACAATGTTTACAACGGATACGTCAGCTGTGATTTTTCCTCAGCGATATTTCGGCCCTTCTTGGCAAGGGTCCTTTTCCTTCCCCGAAGTTGAACCAGAAGATTGACAGCCTGACGAGGACCCTTGCCAAGAAGTGCCGAAATAACGCTGAGGAAAAATCATAGCTGACGTATCCGTTGTAAACATTGTTTGAATAAATGTTTCAAAGTCAGCTTGGGCTCAAAGAATATTTAAAATCGGGCTACGGCGGTACTGAGCTATGGTGGCTCCAACATTGGTTTCCACCTCCGAAATGCCTGCCGATAATTTTGCACTTAGTTAAAGCCCGGAACAGTAGTTCAAGCAGGTTTCTCAATCTTGCCGCTCCCAGCAATGGGGGCGTTGGGGTTGGTGCCATCGATGGCAGAAAGAACGGGACGCGAAGACACGTGTTTTTTATAACAGCAACGGCGACCATTGACGGTAACCGACCTCAAAAAAGTTAATTAAGACTGGGATCAAGTCACATCTTCTGAGTATGAGTCAAACTTAATGTCGATAGTTTTCCGATTTGTTTCGCTTAGGTTGCCTTTACGCACAACAGATGGCAGAAGTCAATAATGGCATTTAAACCGGAGAATAATCCCACCAACCTGAATCCAGCTACACCCATGCTGACACATTTGTTCAAGAATTCTTGAATCTTGCCACGAACGTATGAGCTTCCCTGCTTGACATCGGGCATACCACTGAGGCGGCAATTCCTGACCTAAAACAGTCAATCAATCTTTCATTTTCTGAAAGCTTCACCACGGTATTCCAAATAAAACTGCATTTTTCTGATCAACCAAGCAAAATTTCAAAATCCATAGACAGTTCACTTGTTTACGTAGAATACATAGCTATTTCGCTTTGCTCTATGAATTTCGTTTTTGCTACGGTGTGAGTGTTTCTCATTATTTGGGGATCCTAAAACGTAAGTCGAAGAATGGATACCTATGACAAATATTCTTTGAGCCCAAGCTGACTTTGAAACATTTATTCAAACAATGTTTACAACGGATACGTCAGCTATGATTCTTCATCAGCGAACCTGTAATCAACAGGTTTTGTTTCCTTCCCCGAAGTCGAACCAGAAGATTGACAGCCTGACGAGGACCCTTGCCAAGAAGGGCCGAAATATCGCTGATGAAGAATCATAGCTGACGTATCCGTTGTAAACATTGTTTGAATAAAAGATACCTATGACACCGCTAAAGTTATCCGTCTGTCCGTCCGTCCGTCTGTGAGCACGATAACTGTCGAAGGGAATGAGATATTTTAATGAAACTTGGTGTGAGGATTCTTTGGGTCAAGGACAGGTCAAGTTCTAGATGTGCCCCAAAGCTGTATATTAAGGGGTGGGGGAGGGGTTTCAAATTAAGAGGCGAAAACAAATATTTTTTAAAGCTAATGAGATAGTCCATTTAGGCGTGAGGAGACATGCTGCATCCGAATATGAAAATTATTTTTCGCCGGACAAGTAGTTCGCCCGGAATCCAGAAGTTTAGCATGACATTTCAAAGTCCAATGGCATAGTCGATATAGGGTGAGGAGACATGCTGTTGCAATTTTAAAATATACTAAAAATAAGCAAAAAGTGTATGCAGCCAGTTTAATTATCTTCAAAGTCCCAACCGGCATTTACTGGGTCAAAAAGGAGAATTTATCCGACAACTTACTGGTGAACAATTTAATAAAATCTGTCGAGCAATTTTCGGATATACGAGATGGCTCTACCAGTCCCTACCCTACCCTTTTATCCATACAGGCGAAAGCTCTGCGAGTCGGACGATATGCTTTGTTTAATCTATGGGCACCGGAGGGAGTCACGTCTCTTGTACGTATTCTTTGTGTTTAGTCAATAGTCGTGGAAGTCTGTCGTGTCGTGTCACGGGGTCGAAGGGGTTGAGATATGTTGTTCAAACTTCGTATGAACATTGACTGGCAAAGTACAGGCCGTGTTCGATCCTTTGGATATTTAAAGGCAGAGGAGGGGTTTCGAATCAAGGTTTGTTTTATAAGCTAACGAGATAGTCGCGTAAGGAGTAAGGAGTCCCGCTGAATCCACATCTGAACTTGGTCTTCTTGCCGGATAAATGATTCGCCAGGAATTCGGCCGAAACTGGAAATTTGGCTGAAGCTCAAAGTTGTTTCTGAAGTCTATTAGAGGATTCGTTATCGGGGTAAAGAGACATGCTGAATTGAATTTTGAACTTTATTTCCTTGACAGATAAGCTGGCAAAATTTGTCAAAACCCAGGAATTTGGATTCAAAAGTTCTCCTTTCAATGTCACTAGCTCTTTTGCTCTGCATGCAGTTCGCCGGGAATGCTGCAATACGAAGAATTTTGTCAAAAGTAAAGGACCTCTCTGAAGTCGATAAGGATGACATATAGGAATAAACATCGTTGATGAACCCATATCTAAAATTTGGTTTTCTCTTCTGATCAGTTGTTCGGCCGTAAGTTGCCAAAAACTCCAAAACGGTGGCATTATTGTTTGTACATATTCAAGCGGTGGGTTATGGACTCAGAAACCTACAAGATTCGATTGTCTGGATCAAGAAGTCCAATAATATTACATTTTTGGGATCCCATCGAAACCTTTGGTGTTGCCGATCAAGATCCCACTGAGATCGAAATTCGGAAGGCCGACCAAAATAACATTTAACTGGAAATAAATTTTCTAGGACAAGGACCTTATGAACTATATGTCCAGTAACCCACGAACATCAAAGGAGAGACAACTAAGAAAAAAAAATGCCAAAAACAGCCTACTGATCACGACAAAAATTAGACGTTCTTTTAGTGTTTGCAACTATTCACTTGCATGTTTTAACTTCTATCTATTTCTTCTTGATGTCTTGAGCTTTTTTTGACGAGTTACAAAGAAAATCAATCAATCTAGAAGGTCCTATTTAATTTAATTTAATTTATTTATCACCCACACAATACATGAAGTAAATATGGTGGAGTAGGAATAAGTAAAGAAACACAAAAAAAAGAAAACAAAATATACACAAAATCAACGAAAGAAACGGATAAGACGGTGGTGAGGGGATAGGCGCGCATAAGCAGTACCGGAGAGTTTTCTGTGCGTGCAGTATCTCCAACTTTAAAGTTATATCAGGAACTGAAAATTTGGTAACAAGAATCCGTTTTTTTTTGTCCACGGTGGAAGATAAAGAAGAAATTTGCAGAATTTGAAGTAATTTATCCGGATTCTTTTATTACCTTTCTTAGGAAGGGGAAAAAGACCTGAAGCATATGAACTTACAGCAACTGGATTATCATACGCGCCACCAATATCACAGCTTCCGGTGGGGCAGTCAGAGCAGGAGTTGAAGTCGTTCGGGCCAAAGGGGATGGCGGGGTAGGATGGCTCTCCGGCATTCCAAGATGAGCCACCGCTGGACCCGGACCATCCACCACCAGCGAGTTGGTTGAACACGGCATCTACGTAAATCCTGAAACGAAAAAAGAAAAATATAGCTGTAGAAAGAAACATAAAATGGACCCTCTGCATGGCTCCGCGGCATCAGGGTCCCTGCTCACCACACTGTCGGAAGTTTCATAACAGATTGCGCATAACACTTTCAAGAATAACCACCTTTTCACTTAGAAATAAAGTGTTATGACCAATTAAGTTTATACTATTTCGTGCCTAGATCTCCAACAACACCTTCAATAGGTAAAAATACTACACTGTAGAAAGTTACATAACAACAACAGAAGGATGCGCGGTTTCAACAGATAACACTTTGGGATGCTATCTGTTATGTTTCTTTCGTTCCCATTAGTATTTTTACCAATTGAAGGTGTTCTTGGAGATCTAGGCATGAAATAGTGTAAACTTAATTGTTCACAACACTTTATTTCTAAGTGAAAAGGTGTTATTCTTGAAAGTGTTATACGCTATCTATTATGAAACTTCTGACAGTGCACTGAATATTCCCCAAAGAAGAGCTCTAGAGCTGAGCTAAAGCTGTTTAAGTTCTTAAATTACTGTTTCCACTTGATTTTTTTTAAGGCAAAAAAGGTTATCAGAAACTTTATAGGCAGGTTAGTAAACAGAACAATTTGAGATCCGGCATTAGGAATAAAAAAGTTTAATCGAAGGTCTTGTGTCTTCTAGGCATATTTCTTTCGGATTCGGTAAGACAGTAGGAGCACTACCCTAACGAAGGGTTAACAACTCCCCCGCACCTGCTTTGCACCATTTCCTGTCACCGGCCAAAACCATCAGTGCCGGCCATAAATTAGGCGATCCGTATTTCAAAAGCTTCGTAAACGATTTTAATGTCTTCACAATGGAGCTGGCTTATTTCAGCAGGTGCCGGCACCAGCCTGGCACTACGGCAAGGGTCACTTGCTGTACAGTAAAATGAGAGTAGAAAACCCCTCGGCTCCTTATCCGAAGTAACCCCACCAGATATTTTATTTTTGTAACATATATTTTTTATTTATCCTCGCGATATTCACAATAAAGTTATTCATTCATGAAAGAGAAAGTTGCAGATATTCTCACCTGACACCAGCAGCGTTGCAACGGCTAACCATGTCTCTGAAAGCATTTTCGTCTCCGGATCGGGTGATGATGTTGAAGGAGACACCCTGATATCGTTCCCACCACGGGCGGTAGACAGAACCTGCCTGGCCAATAATGTTCTCATTGATTGGAGATACCTGAAAAGGAAGAAAAGAATCAACACAGCTCGAAAGAGTCGGGAGGCGCACGGGGAAGCGTAGAATTCCCCTTCGAACTTCGAACCTTCCAAAAAGTCGTAGCCTGGTTGTCCGTCAATAAGCTAACAATACTACAGCGGGTCCTCGACGGGCAATCGTCCGTCCGTCGTATTTATATACGAGTGTCTACATCATATTTATATATGAGTTTCTACATGTATATATGACGATTTCGACAAACTTCGGTTTCACCATGATAGTTCGAAAAGAATAAAAGCAATATCTATCAATCTATCTATCCAGGCCCGGCGTGTTCTCACTGGCCGAAAACCGTTACAATAGCGGCTTACGACACGTTGTGATCGTTTCCGACAGCTCACGATTGCCAGTGGAGGACCCACTTAAAACAACACGGTTCTTTAGTGAAATTAACTTAGTTGCTAAAACATGAAATCCATCATAAAAAAATCGAAAAAGAAGATAGCGAGGGGTTGCCCAAGTCAGTGCCGGCACCGGCTGACACCAGCACGCACAAGTTGCAACGTGTTAGAACATTTAAATCGGCAGGCTTAGAAGCGTTTGAAAGATAGATCGCCTCACTTATGGCCGACACCGCTGGTTTTGGCCGGTGCCAGGGAAGAGTGCACAGCAGGTGTCGGCGAGTGGGTAACCCCTCGGAAGTTAGATACAGAACGGCTGCACCCGGCTCCGAATGCCGTTCTAAAGCTGCATTTCCACCAGTCCGATGCAAAGTTCAGATGGGGTATTTAGACGAGTCCGATACGTCAATAAAGTGAATTTCTAGCCATCACTGATCGAATGGCTTTGGCCAAACTTATCAAACTATGACGGGACGGGACACAGTTTCAAAGGCTCACCAACCCTGTTAGTTTATCAGTGGAGACGTTTTGCAGCCAAGCACCGCACTCCACGCCGCAAAACTCTGCTGCCATCTAGGCAGGACAAATCGAGCCGCATATATCTTCCAAGCTAAGTTTTCAGGTTCATCCGCAAGTTCCCTGAGTGGAGGTTACTCTTCTGAGTGGCAAGCCACGATAAAGTGCAAATAACGGTAGTCTTACCTGAACACCACCGTACCCTTTGGGTCCTAGGAACCGCTCACATTCGTTCGCAATGTCGTCCCACCGCCACTCGAAGAGGTGGACCATGGTGGTACGTCCACCATCGTAGCCTGGGTTAAACTGTCCGCTGACGGCACTGAGAGCCAACAACAAAAGCGCAAAGCCGCGCATTCTGAGGTTTTGCTATCACTTCAATGCTTGCTAAGCCAACTAACATATTTTCAACTTTTTCCAGCAATAAATAGAATTTTAACGATAAGATAAAGAATAAAAGCTTACCTTTGGACCATGAACCGAAGGAAATTGCGCTCTGCGTTACAGCCTTCCTAGATTCAGATGTGACGACGCAAACATTTACTTTCAGGGTTTCCACGCGTTGTCCAACCTGAGCCACGCCGCTGCATCTTCGGCTTCTCTGAAAGACAACTTTAAGTCGAAAGACAGGGATTAGAACTGAAGTTCGCACTGACAACAATAAACTGAAATACCGTTTTGGCAATATTTGCTGTATTAGAGAAGGAAAAGCTTCAGACGGAGCGAACAATTTGTTTGCTGCTAAGAACAATTCTGCGAAAGGAATCCCCCCCCTCCCCCCTCCAAGGCCGGTCTCGCCAGACCGACTAAACTGCGGCCCAGTCTGTAAGTGCGCTGAAATCTTCCTCCGCTATCCCCCAGTGGCAACCGGAGGGGTCCAGACGAGGAGGGTGACACACTCTTCGCCGCACCTACCAGGCGGATCTCCACAACATCAGCACGTCTGTCCGACCTCAACAGGAAGATGTATGGGCACCGGATCGTTATGAGGGACGACTGGCGACTTCTTCTATGCCCTAAGCGCCTCTGGACGTGCAGGAGGAATAAGGTTTAAGGGAGGGCGGGGGGGGGGGGGCTAGACAAAAATTATAATACAGACTCAAAACTTTTAATAGTAATAAAAGTGTATACTCTGTAGTTTACGTGCATCCACTGTCACTTAGTGCGTGTTCCACCTTCCCAACAATAGTAACTGTTTTCGTTCCAACCTCGACTGCACAGCCTCTTCGAACTTGTAACTACTAGTAACTATTTGCTTACCATGTTCGGGAGCGTGTTATGTACTATCTATGTCACTTGATTGGTCCCGATTAGCCCGTGGCGCGATATTTTGCCCAAAATAGAAAATGCGTTCTAGCCTTGGTCGCGAAAAAGCCAAGATCCGTGACGTCTTGCGTAGTAACTATGGTAAGTAGGGTGGAACACGCTCTTAGACGCTATTTGAAAAGGCGAGTGATACGTGCTCCTTAAATGGCACGATATAAGCAATCCAATAAGGATTTTCTTTGGAGTAAAAGGTTGTAATGGGGGGTGGGGGCCTCTTCTCTGTATCACTGAAGAACTCAGCCTTCAGACCCCTGTCCTCCTTCTAGTCACCGAGGAACTCGGGCCCGACCTACTGTCCTTTGTTATAACTATATTATATGGCTGTGCTGAGCTCGGCATTACTTTCGGCGATAAGGTGAAACAGTTACGCAAACTCCTGCGGTAATAAAAATTTACATAACTAAATTAAGTAAACAAAGGCTTACAGTTATCGTCAGGTTTACGACGAGAACAAATTCTTATGCAACAGAAACTGGATGATAAAAAGCTTAGAGTAATTGTTTATCAAATGAAAAACTGCAAACAAAACAAGTGCGCAAGAGCTCAGACGTGGAGTGTGAAAGTATGAAGTTAGATTTGTACCTTCGCGTAATAAGAACTGACGCCAACAACTGAGATCTCAGAGTCTCCAACGCACTCTTCCGAGTTCGCAGTTTGTTTAATTGTCGCTTTTGCTGAAACGGAAACCGTGTCAGTTCTCGGTTCTACAACACCTGCGAGTAAAACGGCGAACTGTGACGCAGACGCGGTTCGCGGTCCGAGTTCGCCTGTCATGAATAAATTAACCCAGCAAAATTGAAAGTCCTGGAAAGTGTGTTTTGAAATGGATGATTACAACTTGTATATTTCAACTACAAGAATTGCCTTTTCACTGAGAAATGTGACCACCCTTTGACTTATTTAGGCAATTCTATGAATGATTTGCTGGGATGCTTATTTTCCTTTTTTTTTCACCTGCGTCTTGAAACGGCGAAGGCGTCTGGTGTCAAGCAAACTGAGTGTACAAACAGAAATTAAGCTTCAACGGCGAACTCACATAGGAACTTACACAGGCGATAAAAAACACAACTAGTTTTGTCCATCTTTCTGCTTCCAGTTTTGCTGGCTAATCGTACTTTAACCTAAGTTTGTTCCATATACTAATGGCTTTACTCAGTCGACCGTGAAATGTACTTCGTTTGTTATATCTTGATCTAACAGACTTGTCATTCTCGTTTTCAAACCTCCTTCCGCGCGAAAACAGATGTTGGGCTAATACTCTTGATGACTAACTCTCCTTGCCGATGCAAAATCGCCGTGTACCTAGCGGAAGAGCAGGAAGCGGTACCACAGCTGTCCCCAACGACCGCCGTGATTGGTTGACAAATGATTCGAGGTGTTGGGTTTGAGTCGTTAGTGAGACGTTTTCTCATTCTTCCTGCGGATCACTGGCGTTTTTTTAATAGAGTATTAAGAAGACAAATTTTACCTTGAGGCACAAACTATTGATTGCCAATAACTTATTAGCCCAAACATGAGCAAGTGCAACTGGTGTTAAGTCTTATATTCAATATTTCGAAAACACTCGTGCGGTTAGATTCAGTAAAGGACAACCTGGGCCAAGTCACCCATGAACCTAGTGGAGTTGGTGGAACCCAGTTGATCTGTCACCAGCATAAGTTATCTCGACACAGCGGGTATCGCCGTGGACAATGAGGTCTCCGTTATCCAAGAAGCAAGACAGGGGGAGGGGGGGGGGAGAAGGGGCAATTGGCAACATACTTTAGCGAAAACGCTAAAGTAGGCCCCAATATCTTGAAGTATACAACATTTAAATTGGAGACCTGTCCTGTAACGATTCACGAACTTAACTCATGGGCAATCGTTCCAAGTTGTCAATGAAGGGATCGACTAAAACCAGGAAGGGAAGGGAACGCGAGAAAAGGAGGAAGGCATACTAAAACCATGAAGGGTATACTAAAACGAAGAAGGGCACACTAAAACGAGGAAGGCTGTCGCCAGAATTTGCCGCACCGTTCCCGTCCTCTATTTAGCATTCTTTGAGGGTCGGCAACTTCTCAAATCCAAAGTTCACCATCCCTTCCCCGTTTTAGTACTTTCAAGGTACTAAAACGAGGAAGGAAATTGGACTTGAAATATCTTAGTTGCCGACCCCTCGCTGGCCTCGGAGGATTTTAGTCGCTTACCGTCAGAACGAGAAATGAAAGGGAGAATTACAATTTTTATAGTTGCCGACCTCGCTGAACTTAATACCTACCCATGTCGGGATACTAAAACGAGGAAGGGATGGTGAACTTTGAATTTGAAAAGTTGCCGACCCCTCAAATAGTACTAAACAGAGGAAGGATGGCGAATTCTGGCGACAGCCTTCCTTGTTTTAGAAAGCCCTTCCTCGTTTTAGTATGCCCTTCCTGGTTTTAGTATGCCTTCCTGCTTTTCTCGCGTTCCCTTACCTTCCTGGTTTTAGTCGATCCCGTCAATGAACGGGGAGGATGGGGGAGGTCCAACTTCAATAAAATTCTGTCTAGGATCTAAAGGAAAATTCCCTACTCCAACCGTGGTCAAGATACGATCTTCCGTCGCTGGGCAATCTAGGTCCTGTTGACCCTGCACTGGTTGGCTGTGGGTTTAGGATTCCCAAAAGGCACAACTGGACTTTACATCATGTACACACATCAAGTATACTAAGTTTGAACTTGATTTCTGTCATGGTTCACGAGTCATGAACTGCACAACAAACAGGTGGCTACAGCGGCCGCAGGAGTGGATTGTTCATACTACACTTATGCCCTAGGACATAATAAATTCAGTGCGTAATACGTTCATTCATTCATAAACGAACGAGAAAAGTGGCTACAACGGCCCTAAGAGTGGGTTGTTCATAAACGAACACTCCACTAAAAAGTATGCTTGGAGAAAAAAAGAACTCAAAGAACTTGCCCTACGAGCAATAATTTGTTTGATTGCGATTTATTATGGAAATATGGCACACTGTTTAGGCACAGATATATATAAAAAGGAAAAAAAACTGCACACAACATTTTACAGGTACTGAAGAAAAAAAAATAGGAGGTGTGTATAAAACGATGCTGCTGTACGAGATCACGTTATGAGGTTAAACGAGCAAAAATACCACATACTATTACATCAGCAATCCGCATAAGTATAAGGCGATCGCGCTACACATATTAGCTTCTTGCTAAAAGGTCCGAAGCACGAAGCCCGTGATAAATAGATTGTCTCTTTGTTTTTGCGACACGCATCTGGCAGCAAGATGCGGGTACAGGTGTGGCATGGTTCACCTTGCGCTACACCGTCGATGAGAAAATATGCATGAGCTTCATCTAGTCAATTCGGGAAATACAAATCTACAATCTGGATCTACACATTTGGGGCTAAGATGAATCCTTTCTAGCGATTACTATTTATATTGTAATATTCTAAAATAGTTTAATACTATAAAACTAGGGCCCTGCTTTTACCAATTAACCAACGGCGTTGGCTGTTGTAAGCCTTTCTCCAGGCCCTTTCACTTCTAGCCAAAACATGAAAAATGTTCGCTTCTCGCGAACAATTATCGCGAGCTTGATGCGCGTCTAAAATAGCCAAATAAGGCAGGTGTAAAGTTCAGTGAGTTGCCGTTCGGGGGCCAGAATGTACCATATGAAATTCGGGTCTCTGTGTTTAAGAATTAACTGAACCGATTACGGAAATAGGTTGCATCGGCACTATAGGCAAGACGGGTCCTTTAAGGAAAGGTTTCCTACTTCCATCTGATAAGACGACAGATGTGTACCATAACTAAGAGCACGTTATCGCATGCATGGCGTCGTCCAACTAGACAAGCCATCATCATGATATACGTTTTTCCTTCGATGCCATCAATCTCAAACTAATCTCTGGCAGCCTGGAAAGCTCCGCTAGCTCAACCACCGTGTCCTTGCGACTGCGTCTAAGACTCACTTCGCTTTCCAAGGCTGTTCTGGCGATCCGCTAGTTTTGGAAAGTGATTTGGAAAGTGAATCCACTCCGGACGTGGAAAGTGTGTTAGGCAAGCCAGAGAGAAGTTGTAAAGGCCGACGACTTTCCGATTGTTCTGGCACTAGGAGGATTATCGCTTTGCTTTTTGGAAAGCGAATCCGTGAGATCGCCAGAGTCGCCCTTAGTTGACGTCAGGATTGAGCTCAACAAGAAACGAAACGTTTGTTCAACCAGTAGCACTCTTCTACAATACTGCATATTCTGTGTGGCCAGCTCAATGATTTTCGCGAAGATGGCATTAACCACTGATATTTTCTCGTAGGTAGTATCTTCCATCGAGGCCAACATCGATACACGCGAAAACGTCGAGACAACGCCTAACACGAATCAGGAACTAATATGTAGGCGAAACAAGGACGTGGCAAGACAAGGCCTAATATGCAGCAAGAACTGACAAGACAAAGATCTCGTAGCACCGAACGAGAGACAGCTACGTCTTGACCCTCCGGAACAGTACGCGCTATTTAAAGCCACATTAAAACAAAGTTCAACGGTCTTTTTTTCAAAGTACCCCCTCACTAGTTTACGGGGGCCGGCAGAACACGCAGAACTGTGAAAAATTTAGATTTGAGCAAGTCGTTCATCGTAGCTTAATAAGTTCTTGGATACACAAATAAGAACACGATTAGGGCGCATTTGACAGTGAGTGAAAAATAATCCAAAAAGAAACTGAGTGGCCAGCAGGCCGCATACAACCATCGATGAGCCTTAATTCTAAAACTGCACCTTTAAACTGGATTTCACTAATCTTAAAGGACAAAAAATATATATGTAACTGTCCCGAACGGTACGTGATGGCATGTTAACTACAGGGCATATCACTTTCAATAAGAACAATTTGATGTGACGCACAAAGTTATGTTACTTTTGACGTCGCTGAACTTTGAATGACGTCGTAATCAAGCCTATTTTTTTTTTTTTTTTTTTTTTTTTTTTTAAAGCCGCGTAGCATCTTTTCCGTCTTCCTGTCCAATATGATTTGGCCAGGTGACTACGCTTCCACTTCCCTCGGTGACGCCAACGGTCCTAACATCTGATATTTTTTTTTTTTTTTAATGACCGACCTATATATCACCTATATCGTCACCTACACTTTCCTCTATCTCTACATTTAATTATCTTTTTTTTAATATTCTTTCTTATTCCATCTTTTAACCCTTATTTCTCATTTTACCATTTCAACACATATTTAAAACCTTTTCTTTGTTTTCCTTCCTTAATATCTCCTTTCCTTAAAATTTTCATTCTTTGAAAACTTAATATTTACAAAAATATTATCACTCGTTATTTTTTTTTGCAACCAAACCAAAAAAGGGGTTTTGTCCTGGAGACAAAAACAACACAAAAAATGTTCGACCTCTTCGCACTCCCTGCGTCAAAGGATGCCCTTCCGTCATAGGGAATCCCTTTTGCAGTGGCATTTCTTACGATCTTTTTCATTTCCTTCTCCGATACCAAAACCCTCTTTTATTTTAGTTTTTTTTTTCAAATCTCTACAACAATTAAAATAAAAAAGCGAAAGCGAAAATATATTTTCAATTAAAATATAAAAGCGAAGCACTTTGTTGCTTTGATTTTTACGGCCAGCTCGTCACCCAAAGAATTGACGGAGCTCTGCATTATTTTCACGACTGTATCCCAAACAGAAGAACAAGAATATCCTAAACACAAAGAAAATCAGAGAAGCAGAATTCAGTTTCATTTTGCATGCCAGAAGACAAGTGAAACACTTGTTCGCAGCACCATATTACGTTCTTGGTAATGATGTTCATCTGACTGTTTAGGGAGCAAAAAGCAAACCAGACTGGTGAAGATTTTGTGAAGGGTTGAAACGATCTGTAACTGTACTGTCCTAAAACACTCTCTATTTTAGGACCAGTCGACTCTAGAATATTAACGTGACTCAAAGCAAGATAACACGAGGGAGTAGCGCCAAGAGCTATGCTTTCAATGCTTCATAAACGGGCCATACTTGTAGCGCCGCCCACTACACTTTTGGCACTTAAAGCGGGACACATTTGCGGTCTACATACGTCGAAGAAACAGGGGAGGTTATCTTTTTTCTTGCTGTGTTCACAATTTTAAATTATTGGAGCCAGCGCTGGGGCACGACTGATTGAATTTCTGTAGGGACGTTCTCTATCACTAAAGTAGTGCTACTGTCTTTGCTACTCGAGTGTGTGTCACTTCTTTCAATTCTTGCCGCTACTCCCT
Source organism: Branchinecta lynchi (assembly GCA_023053575.1). Taxonomy (NCBI): domain Eukaryota; kingdom Metazoa; phylum Arthropoda; class Branchiopoda; order Anostraca; family Branchinectidae; genus Branchinecta; species Branchinecta lynchi. The sequence continues at coordinate 16,289,970 of JAKZAP010000007.1, forward strand.
AGTGTTATTTTGCTCTGACGTGACTGCAACATAACGGGGAGGAACTATCCACAGAGGTTAAAAATAATGAAAAGAATTACATACTGTGAACATGTTGTCAATGAAAGCTCGTTCAAATTTACTAAATCGCAATGGATATCTTAAACAAACCTACACAATTTCGTATAGCCTACGAACTAAAAAAAAGGTTCTTAAACAAACCTACACACTTTCGTATAGCCTACAAACTAAAAAAAAAGGTTTGTGCTATGTGTTTTCCAGACAGCAGTTCTTATTTTTCTCACACAGCAGTTTCAAGTAGAACCGAAGATTCATGATTCCTGCGAAGTTCCGAAACTCATTCGGGCGTTTGATGGCGTTTCGAAGTCACGAAACTGCATCCAAAGTGCCAGTCACATCCAGAAAAACAGCTACCGCTCGCTGCGGTCTACAATAACAGCACTAAACAATCATCAAAATATTTCATAACCGAGTTTTCGCACTAGGCAAAGTGGAACCCTGATTATTCGACGAATGAGGTGGCTCTGTTTTTTGAAGAAATCACAACAACTCTTTAGGCAAAAGTACGAGGATTGCTCCAAGTGTCTATAGGAACTCGTTCGGTACCTGCCTTTTTCTCATTTTCGAAAAAAACGAAAAACTCCGTAGAAATTGTATCCAATGGAACAATGAGCTTCGAATTCAATCAAGCTCTCCGTTAAAGTGGACTAAAAGACAATGCTGACCGCGCGGCCCCAACTCCTAAGGCGGCTTTTCTCTACATTTTCACAGCAAAAAGCCTTCTCGGCTGAAGAGCCATCTAGAGGCGTGAGGTATAAACTCGACTGGCAACACCGGTTAGCCACTCTGACAGACTCAGTTTACGGAAAAGCGAAGTGTTCTCACTCATGACGTATCAACTCTATGTACAGTTACCGGGACCTCGATCACGTTGGGCGGTAGGGCGGTCATCCCCATACTGTCAGCCGGATAAGGATGTGATGTGCCACTGGCCACAGAGAAGTCTTCTTCCTCGGGGGTAGTGCTTTGAGCTGTGCTTAAACTTCGTACTTCTGCAGCAAGGGCTTTCGGATGCCGGACAGGCATTCCTACAAGAGAACAAAATTCTTTACCACACTCATCAATATTCACATTTTTTTTCCTACTTAGGTTGCACTTTTCAGTCTTCACAAATTTATATAGCAATCAAGCTTTGACATTCTCTTCCATCTGATATATTATCTGAAAAATCTTTTCCAGTTCTGTTTTAGAGTTCTATTTGAGTTTCATGGGTTGAAATAAATATTTCTATCTCGTGTTTTCCTGTTTTCTTTTGATTGTTGTTTCTTATATATTTTCTGCTCACTTATATTAATAAGATAGAAGATTAGATTATAATCTTATATTGTAATAAGATTCAGCATTAACCGTCATGATCGGGGGCATGCGTACAAGCTTACAAAGTCAAGATTCCACAAGGACGTTTTTAAGTGGGGTTTTGGCAACCGAATTGTTGATCCTTGGAACAGCCTTACCGAAGATGCGGTTAATGCTGAATCGATCAATAGTTTTAAGTGCATTGTTGATGAGATTTTTAACTCTGATCAGTTCGACTACTCAAAATTTCTTAGAGTTATTTAGAGGCGAAAGCCTTTTCTCTTGCTTTGTATTATATTGACTTGTCTCATTGATTATGAGCTGATCAAAGCGCGATTCTAAATCTTTTTCATGGTTTTAAGCCTGTGCAAGCTTAGCTTTTGCGACCGAGACATTTTCCATATTTTATCCTCTGAACCAGCCCTGCAAGTGCCATACGAGCTTCTAGGTCTTGTTTTATACCTGTATGAAAAGATAGGTCTTGTACAAGGATATTGATTGCTTGAAAGATTAGAATGCCGTATCGTGTTATAATCATGAAATTGCAGTTCATATGAATAAGATTTTTAAATCAGCAGGTAGTGAATAAAACTGGAAGATCTTAGAAGTTCAGCACCAGAAAGAAAAAGTTTACCGGAAACTGAAAGTGAACCAGACTTGGAGAAAAGCATGTAACGACATTCGTTCCGCATCGACAGCTAGTAAATTAGATGTAAACCGGTCAGAAGCAATAGGAAGAACTGAATTTGGAACAGTTAACAACTAAACTAAATCTGAATGCGAACCAAAAATCAAAATGTCTTCAGGAAACATGATAACCTTGACAAAAGGCATAAATACTGGAAGGTCATTAATGTAAAGCGAGAACGAAGTGGACCCAAGGACGGACTCCTGTGGTAATCCAAACTCATTAGGAGTAGTCGCCAACTTGTCTACACGTTACTAGCCAAAATGTTTTTTTTTTTTTGGGGGGGGGGGGGGACGAGGCATTTACCGACTCGGTAATTTTTACCGACTTTTTCCGCCTTTAAAAACTACTTTTTCAACAACAACAAGTGCGCAAGCGCTCAGAAGTGGAATGTAAAAGTAAAATGTTTATCACATTTATATACAAACAGCTTTAGAACCAAGACATTTCTCTTCCCCAATAACCAAACAAGTATTGAAATAACCTTGTAATCACCCCCCTTTAAAAGCTTTTAATGTAAACAAACCGCCAGTATAAATCCAAAGAAATCATCAGTGCCCCCCCCCCCCCCCCCCAGTCGTGATGCCCCTGAGTGAGACTTCTCTTTGATAGATAAGCAGTAAAAAAAGTCAAATATCTACAGTAAGAAGTATGTGTTGTACTTGTATCGCTCAGAAGAGGAGGGGGGTAAACAAAAATGGATCCTTCCAATAAGTTTGATCACTATATTTCAACTGTCGCGTGGTAACAGACAAACGGACTGAAATTTTTGTAAATGTAATAGGTATCCCTTCTCTAAAGTCGGGGTCCCGGAAACAACTTACCAAGTGGAGAGCTGGCCCTCGACGACACCGATGTGGGGTGGGCTGGCCTCTGCCGATCTCGACCAATAAGGAGCGGCTCATGAAAGGAAATCGTGTGCTCGGAGTCGTCGTGTGGTGTCATGGTCGAGTAGCCATGGTCTGACTCTGACGCGGGTGGACGTCTGTATCGAGTATTCACTCTATACGGGGACATCGCTGCTAGGTTATCGAGCTCAATCAGTCGGATATCTTGCTGAACTGCAATGCGAAATGGATGTTAGTAACGCATATTTGACGGTGCAAAACGGATAAGTCAGCTACATTTTATTAGAGCTATATTTACTCTTCAGGCTCAAGCTGGAAAATGAACTTGTGGAAAATCAATTAAAGGTTCTTCCTTAAATATCTGATTTTGTGAACTACGTCTCTGAAAACTGGTTGGAGTTAAAGCTGGTGCTGTAGTTTATTTCTGAACACGGCTGCTGGTTTTGCTGTTCGATTGAGTCGTCGAAAGGGTAGAGATTCTTCTGCATTTTTGTTTTGGAGTCACCTGTCTGTTCTTCTTCTTTCCAGCTAAGATGGATACTTGTCGGCGGCATGTATGGGTGATTTGAAGTTTCGTACTTTGGTGACAGATATTCCTTCAGCCCATTTGTTAGTAACGCATTGTCTCAAAGCCAAACGTTTACGGACTGAGGAAGCGGACTGAGGGGGGGGGGGGGTCAAAAATACCAACCAGATTTACAAGAGCGAGTCCTGTTCGGTTGTCACTAGTTAAAGCGCAGTACATAGGATAATAATCAGCGACTCCTACCGAAAATTCAATTTCGTACGGTATGTTTTAATGGCATGATTCTACAGACGTTCGGCAAAACTGGCTGTCTTTGAGATCAACCCGTCCACCGATAATGGTTTCTTCAAAGCATAGCTTAACAAGTCTGGACAGGGAATTGACGCAATCTACGAACTTCACGTTGGTTTGATTTTCTAAAATCTGAGCATGTTCTCCGAGGAATCAAAATGCCAAAATACGGTATTCAGGCCGCATTCTCCAAGAAAATTTCCAAAACCTAACACGAATAGCAATTTTTACGGAATGAGTCAACGAAAGATTGCACCAACCAGCTGCAGCCTCCTCACCGGCAACACCATCTGTTCCATGGTTGATCTCCTCGTCATCAACATCCGTCATGCGGACGTTCCCCTCCGTCAGATGAGCCAGATAAACGGAGGACTCCTGTCCAACATGCTGCCGATAGCAGTAGACAGCCATCGCTACCACGATTATCACGGCAACGATCCCTCCGACTACGGTGCCAATTTGAGTCTGACGACCGGTCGGTGGAATCTCCATAGGCAACTCTGAAAAAATATATAGATAAGTGAGCGAGCGGCTTCTTCGATAAAGCTAGGAAGTAGATAGCCGGTCTACAACAGATCCCCCAAAAGCCAACGGGTAACGAACCAGGGTCTGTGCGGGAGTTTTCAGTTATACTATAGGAAGTCCAAATGTTCGACTAGCGGTGGATCAGGGTGGTTGGACGCTGGAGCCATTCCTGTTTGCAGGAAAACTAACACTTTTCCTTTTTTGATGAGGCAGGAATGCTCGTTGTGGATCCACCAGTCCGCCATGCGCCGCCATTTCTCGCATGAACGATTAGCCCATGGAGGTCGGCGTCTGTGAGGATTCAGTCTAGTACCGCAGCACCTTTCCAATTTCAGAACTTTCTACACACAACGAAAACTGACGGGATAATTCCTCTTCCGTCTGGAGCTTAGACCGCTGTTGATTCAGGATTCCCACCTCAATTAGCGTAAAAGTCCGCCGACCTAATCTAGTAGCATAGGCCTGCACTAGCATCTTCGGTTGCGAGAATAATATAACATTCCCTAATGTATGGTATAGGACCGGGTAGGGCGAACGCAACTAGCTATGTAAAATGTAGTATTGCTCTACATAATTATGGTGGGTTTACACACTGCGTAAAATCCGAGCATATTGTGAAATCCCAGTGTATTTTACGCCCGTATTTGGGCTTCGAAGATCTCTAAAGCAATACGGACGTATCTGAAAAACTGGCCCGCTGGTTGTGTGTTTTGTATCATTGTCTTCTTTGTGACGCGTCCAAACTATCTTATAATGATATTGGCAAAATAAATTGATTGATTGATTGATTATATAAATACGTCTGTATTGTTAGAGATCTTTTCAAGCCCAAATTCTTGTGTAAAATACGCTCGGATTTTACGCAGTGTGTAAACCAACTATTTCTGCTTAAAACACTGGTACATAAGGTAAGACTTACCTTTTGATCTCGACATAGCAACATAACACTAGGGAGTAGCGCCTCGACCCATGCCTCCCATGCATCGGGAACGGGTCTTGCGCGTAGCGACGCCCACTATGCTCGGGACTTTCGAAGCGAGACAAACATGCGAGTTTAGAAAATGCAGAGCACAGCTAAGATAAGCGGTCTGCACACGTCGAGGTACAAAGGATATTGTATTTTTTTGTTACTCTTTTTTTTTTGCTGGTGCACGAGTGATTGCGTTTCATTAGGGACGTTCTCTATCGCTAGTGTCGCTGCTATTCGAGCTTGTGTCACTATTTTCAAGTCTTGGCGCTAATCCTCAGTGTTATTTGGCTCTGATTTATGCTTGATCACAACAGCGAGGGAAATGTCCTGGAAAATCATTCATGTCCACACAAATGATTATCACCCCCAAAATCCTCCCCGCACCAGAAGCACGAATTTTCCATTATCCACCGGCACTAAAAACCTGCTGGACCCGCGTTATCCTTCGGCAGCAGCCTAAAGCCACGTGCTTGACAACCAGAGGAAAATAAAACTAGAGAGTAGCACCAATGCTTGAAGAACAGCAGAAACACTGGCATCACTAGCGATAGAAGACGTCCCTACTGAAACCCAATCAATCGTGCACCAGCGCTAGCTCCAATAAATCTTATTACGAACGCAGCAAAAAAAAAGATATGGCCTCCCGTGTTTCCTCGATGTGTGCAGACTGCATCTTGGCTGTAGTTGAGATTTTCTAAGCCCGCAAGTTTATCTCACTTTAAATGTCGCGAGCTTAGTGGGCGGCGGTACAATTAAAACCAATACGATGCACTGAACGCATAGGTACTGGCGCTACTCCCGAGTGTTATTTTTCTCTGATAGCAACATAACATCGCGTTGTTAACTGGTCAATTTCCCTGATGTACCTGGCACCGAATTCCAAGTTAGTAATCTTTAAAAAAAAAAAAAAAACTCCCCAAGGATGTGCTCTCGTGAATTCGAACTTCCGAGGATTCAGGCTCATATCCTGGCCATCGTACCCATCCCTCCCAGCGTTGCAGGAGTGTTTACATACAAGAAGTTTTAGGAGGCAAACAAGATCTCCGTACCTTGACTACCAACAATGTACGGCAACAGCCCATCTTTGACCCCCGCGAAGCATTTCTGTTGGATAGAACAATACGGATCCCGAAGTCTGGCTTCTCCGTCTGGATACAGATAGCACCACTCGCATCCGACAACGCCAAGGCAGTCACTAAAATACAGAATGATGGTCAGTCGGAAGCTCAGGTTACTGTGAAAATGTAGGGCTTGACACACTGTGTCTGATAACAGGTAACACATCTTTGCGCATCCTTGTTATGAGAACGTTATGAAAACTTAACTATTACTTCCCTTTCAAGTATTTCGTTTCGACAAACAACTTCTATTCAGGGTCGTCCCGAGAGGGGCTGGGGGGAGGCGCAGCGCACCCCCTTCCGTTTTACAAAATCTTGTGTCCCCGCATCTCCAAATCGGTAGATTTAATATTTTTATTGGTTCCCATCTTTCTCGAATTTGGTAATGCATCCAACTTTCGTTCAGTCGGCATCGATTTTATCGTCGGTTGGTCCAAAAAGTTTTATTCTATTACGAAATATGGTTGCTATACCGCTCCCGATCTATTCCTTATTTTTTATAGCACTTGAGCATACTCAAGTGCCATATAGCGATCGTAATTTCTGTCGGTTTGTCTGTCTGACGGTCTGTCCCGGTTTTGCTAGTTTGGGCAATTCTGCATAAGCTAGGACGATGAACCTTGGCAGGCATATCAGGGACCCGATCAGATTAACTTACAAATTATCACTTCCCCCCTCCGACTTTCCCCGGATCCGGGAGTCCGGAAACTAGGAACAAGGGTAGCAACAGGGGAGCAAAAAGGAATTGCCTAGATGTGGTATCGATCCAACGACCTCTTTCATGGAACCCCCAGACGCTAGTTTGAAGCGCCATTCGACCTTGAATTTCGAGCCGAATGCACGAACAGTGACAGTTCAGGGATTGAGATGCATCAAGAACAAGTGCTTCGGAGTGGAGGGATTGGAAATCTGGAAACTAGTAACATGCATAACTTTAGAACGGGTAATCAGAGATGCACGAAACTTGACACATGTCAAGAACAAGTGCTTCAGATGCTCAGTTTCAAGTCCGGACCAGATCCGATAACTGGGGGGGGGGGGGCTGGACGGGGGGAGGGGCACCGAGGATCTCGTGAAACGCTTCCACATAAGCTAGGACAACGAAATTTGGCAGGCGTATCAGGGAACCGACCAGAATAACTTGGAAATAGTTTTTTCACCGATCCGGCCATCGTGGGGGAGTGGAGGGAAGGGAAATCCGGAAACTAGTAACATGCATAACTCTGGAACGGGTAATCGGACATGCATGAAACATGACAGTTGTGAAGAACAAGTGTTTCAGATTTTCAATTTCAAATCTGGACCAAATCCGAAAACTGGGGGGGGGGGGGGGGTGTTTGAGGAGGGGACAGGAGATCTCGTGAAATGCTTAGGGTCGAGGGATCGGGATGGAAGAAGAACAAGCATTAACCCTATATACTTTATTGACCAGATAAGACCGGATCATGTCACAGTAGAGGGGGTAGGAGGGGATTTTCCCGGATTTCCGGTGACCACGAGTTAGGCTACTTCCAGATGTACTAGGACCATGAAACTCGACAGACATATTAGTTACTCTCCCAGGTCGACTTGAAAATAGTTCCTTTCCCGATCCGATGATCGTGGGAGGAGTGGAAGGATGGGGAATCTGCATAACTTTGAAACGGGTGATCAGACGTGCATGAAACTTGTCAAGTGTCTCAGATGATCTATTTCAAGTCTGTAACGGATCCGATAACTCGGGGGGGGGGGGGGGGGGAGCTGGAATGGGTGCCGGAAATTTCGTGAAACGCTTAGAGTCGAGAGATCAGGATGGGACTTGGAGGGAAGAACAAGCATAAGCCGTAGATACATTATTGACAAAATAGGACTGGATCGTGTCACAGTGGGGGAGTTGGAGGGGTTTTTCCACAATTCCGATGATCACAAGTTAGGGTAGTTCCAGATGTGCTATGACCGTGAAATTTAGCAGGCATGTTAAGGACTCTATCGGATTGGCTTAAAAATAGTCCCTCCCCCGATCCGATCATCGTTTGGAAGGAGACACGGTTGTCAATGAGTGGTAAAGCCATTTCAGAGTTACTAGATCAAGCCCATTTTCTGATGAAACGAATATCGGGGGAGAGATCCAGCCTTGAAAACTGCTAACCGTATCTGACAAACTTGCTAACTGTTCTTACAAGTGCCATTTGAGCTTTCAGCTCTTGTTTAGTTAGTTTTTCGGTAGTACGAATTCATTTGGTTCACCTCAGTTACTGACTTCGGTAATTTAAGTGGTGTTTCTTTAGCTCTTGTTCTTTACTTTAGATTAGATTTATTGTATAATTCAGGTACAAAATTTCATGGTTGTCAAACCAAATTGTTTGACCTTTGTCAGGTAATATATACAACAATTGTTAAAATCAAATTCATAATCAAAATAAAAGGTAAAACATTGAAGTCAACAACCGAAATAAAATTCATAACAAAATAACTAAGACAAAATAACATTATTGTAAAAATCCACAAATTTCGGAATGAAGCTATTACAATATCTTTCCCGGTTACATGAGATCGGCATGAGCTTCGGGACTTTGGTGGATACTTGCCTTGGTGGCCTTGGGCGTTCAACCTCAAAATCAGGGGGTAAAAGGGATCGGAGAGTTGGGTGTTCAAGGAGTTTTAGTCCAAAATTTTGACACAACTTCTGCCTCCCATTAGACAGCGCATCCAGTCCAAATAAAGAAAGAAGGACAGAGTACGGGATTTTAGGGCCCCTGTTCACAATTCTTAGGGCACGTTTCTGAATATTCTCTATACGATCAGATTCATCCTTCGTAATACCATAGTGCCAAACCGGACAAGCATACTCCACAAGAGGACGAACAAACGTACAATACAGACGCAACATCTTTTTTTCAGGGACCTTAAATTTACTTAGTGTTTTTAACATAACAATAGACGCATTAGCTTTTCTAATCATGCTATCAGTGTTTTTTTTCCACGAGAGATCAGACGAAACGACCACTCCAAGGAGATTAATTTCCTCCGAGAGGAGGCCATCATCTAACTCTGGGTGGAAACTTGGCTCATCCGATAAAAAAGAAAAGGTCAAAACCGTTGTTTTTTTCGCATTTACAACCATATTTGAATTTTTTGCTTCCGTTGCTACATCTTGGACTATTGTCATTGCTTGGCTTTTAAGAGATCGATGCAGTACTTCTACAAGTGACAAATCGTCCATGTACTTCCATCTCTCATCAGCATCAATAGCAATATCATTTATCATAATACAAAAACAAAGAGGACCCAACACGGTTCCTTGTGGGACACCACAGTATATAGCACTAGTAGATGAATGAAGGCCTTTATATTTTACAACTTGCTGCCTTTCCGTTAGAAAACCACGCACAATTTTTAAAATGAAATCCGGAATATTTTTCTGTCTCAGTTTTTCCAATAAAATGTTATGATCAACTAAATCAAAAGCTTCCTTAAAATCTCTTGCAATCAAATTTAACCACTTCCCTGGGCAATCCAAATTTTTCAAAATAAAATCAACCAAGCTAACTAGGTAATGTGTTGTCGAAGTTTTTTGGTAAATTCAACAAATTGTTTTTTATCAATCATTGAAAGGAGGTGTTTTTTCAACCATGTTGCAACAAATGATTCATAAATCTAGCTGAAAATTGAAGTCATAGCAATTGGTCTCACTCCCGTAAAATCATTTCGACATCCTTTTTTTGGGATTGGGGTGACAAAACCAAGCTTATCCATTTCTTTCGATACTGGCCAGTTTTAGAAATCATATTATAAATGCTCTGGAGAGGTACAGCTAACTCCTCTGGGAAAGCTTTTATGAGTTGAACTGGGATGTCAGAAGGTGTAATTGATGTTGTTTTTAATTTTTTTTTAATTTTGAAGCAATCTCAGCCTTTGATAGCTCTGGAACTGCCAAACCAGAACCTTCACTTTCATCTTCTGGAGTACTTTCAGGTGTCGGTCTTAAAGGTGGGTAAGTTTGTACTATGGCTATCAGGTGAGCATTAAGGGCATTTGCCGTTTGTTCTGGGGGCTCATTAACATTAAAATCAATATTTTTATGTGATTTTCCAGTCATGCTTTTTATTTTCTGGTAATACTTTTGAGGTTTTAGTTCACATAGATCATCCACTTCCCGACCATACTGTTCCTCCGCTCTCTTCAATTTATTTTTTATTTTATTCCGCAGCTTATTAGCTTGTTGTCGGTCACCCGCTCGGAACAAAAACAATTTCTTTTTAATCAAATTTTTAATCTGTTTTGTTACATAAGGCTTATCTGAAGAACTAGAGTTCACCTTTTTTTCAGGGAAACAATCATCAAAACGTGTTTTTATTTTTTCGTGAAAAATCTCAGCTTTTTCATCAGAAGTTGGGGCATCCAAAACTTCAGTCCAAGGCTCACGCGTAATCCAATCACCGAACGCAAGCAAACCTCTATCTGCAATTGGACGAGTAACCACTTCTGTCATCGAGTACGTCACTTTTATTTTATCAAGAGGCTTCCATGGCATCATAAAATGATAGCTTCCACCCAGTGCTGGTAGAGCTTCAGGCGCTTGGTAATAATCTTTTAAATCAGATAAAATCACATCGAGACACGTATCACCTTTCGTAGTAAAAAAATTTACAAGGCTTTTTAAGTTTAATGACGATGCAAGGGAACGTGTATTTAACTCATTTCCATCACCAAAAATACTTGGCGCTAAAAGTGGATATTTTTTATGAATAAAATCCGCAGATGCTTGAATCTTCTCTCAAAACTCTTGTTTTACAACAGCACGTTGTCAGGGTGAAAAATAAAAAGTGCAAATCGCAACCGCCGAATACGGCCGAGGGAGTCGTTTTGGCCGAATTATTTTCCACGGAATTTCATCATTTTGGTCTAAAAAAGGAATATCCATCTGCTTTGGGTTTAAACTTTCTTTTTAAACTTTACCATTTAACGGTAGCTTCAGCTGGTTGCCATTCATTAATTAACTTTTACTTCTAATGATTGCAGTACTTCAGGAATAAGCACGTCTCTTGACGTGAAAACCTGCCTACTTTTGTTTGCAAATTCAGAATAAGTGTACTTCGGCCACCCCTGCTTCTATTATGACCCTTTTAAGCATTGCTTCGTGAAAAGATGAAATTAAAGGACATGTCGTACCTGTATTACTGATAAACTCAAAGGCTTCATCCATCCTCATTCCCGAGAGTCCGAACTTTTTATCTAACGTTTATAAAGGTGAATATATTATTTTTCCGTCTTCGGCGTTTTTCGGGCCAGACCAGGCTCACGCGCTTCGCTTCCGAAGAGATGATTGCTCTTCAAGCTTCTCATAATTTGCTATCTCTCATGACCAAATTGAAAAGATTGAACAAATTTAAAAATGTGCATTTGAAAATATACTTGAAGTGATTTCAAGAACTATGAGACGAGCCTAGAAACGCTTGAAATTTCGATTTCAAGCCAACATGAGCTTGTTATGAGCTTTGGCAAGAAGATGCTGGCGTCTGACCTACACCGGGACATGTTTCCAGAATATGACAATAATATTGACCATCAACGCACTAGGCTGAATTCACTTCAAACCGAAAAAATCCGTCTCATGCGCATTCAACAGAACGATACCTCGAATCTTTCCTACCGTATTTTACGAAACATTTCAACCACGATTTTAACACTTTCTGAATGTTATGTACCAAACATTCAGCGCGTTTGTTTTATTTTATTTCGCTGTTATTATATACATAATTTTGACCATCTGATTTTTGATGAACCATTTTTTTCTTTTGTCCACCGTTATTAACTTGTTTGAGAAATATTGTAATTGCAACGATGACGATCTACTTTTGCGATTCTTTTAACCTGTCATTATGTTGCGAGAGCAACACTTCGGTTTTGACGTTTTTTTTTTCTTTTCATAATACCCCCGATTTCCGCTTAATCTTAGAAAGTGTTAAGGGTATAACCTGTGCGGTTTTTATGGAAAGTGTGGACCTTACGCCGGACTGATGAATATGACATTACATTTTGGAAAGCTCCGTAGAACTCTTGCCTGGGTCCAAAAAGGATGGTTTATGCTTGTAACTGAGCCAGAGCCTACAGTGTGTGAAGTGAAATGGAGTTGTATAGCCTATGTCATAGAGGACTATCTGAAGTTATGCAACTAAGCTTTCGTTTCATCAAACCATGTTTCTGCTTTCGAGTGGAAAGCTCCGTTCTATAGCAGGCAAGCAGACAGGCACCAGTTTTAAATTGAAGACGGACTAAAATCCCAAACATGTGCGGCAGTTCCCAGGCCCCACAGCCAATATATCTTCTTTGAGTGGTAAATAGAAAAATTTACAGAATAAAAAAAGTGGCATTTTCCCACGGGAAAATTTTGCTTCAATAATACATTATTACTAAAATATATTATATATTATTATTGAATATATTCTCACAACGACAAAGATGCGCAAACAGGCGCTGTCTGCTACCAACTTCTGACTGTGTAGTAAGCCAATGATGGCTGACGGCGTTGTACTGGCAGTGTAAGGGGATCAGTTAACTTTTTACTCGTCCTGAGCAGGTGGATGATGAATGGGAAACTGGTGCACTTCATTTGTGAATGTGAAGGACAGAGCAAGCTTAGATATCATATTTGGAGGGATTAAAAGGGGTATGAACGACTAGTGGATGTGTAAAATAATGAGGTATTTCCACAGACATTAAAATAGCAGCAATGCTCTTCAATGCGAACATGACCCAGAAAAGAATTGTTCCACGTTCTTTTATTTTTGTGGGTGTGGGGTCTGAACAAGGCGATGAAGAAATACTTACAACGTCTCGTTTGATTCTGCGGAATAAGAAGAAAGCAGGGATGGAATTAAGTATTTCTATTCTGAAAGCTGTTCAAGCAGCATAGTGAAAACCAACGGTATCCTATAAGTAAGTAAGTAATTTATTTATAACCCGCCGTTTCCTGAAAGCGGAGTAAATGAAGAAAGTAAATAAAACACATAAACATACACAAAAAGACACTTAATTTCAATCGTCGGCCAGGAAGCAGTGTAGAAGGTCGTGCGCTGGTTGGGTTCTGTTGTCAATGATTTTTGATAGCGACGAAGAAACATCCAAAAGGGTAACACTTGCATCTTGAATTTTGAATTTCTCCGTCAAATTATGGTTATGGCATAATTTCGACAAGTGGAGCAGGTGCTTTGCATATTTAAAATAACATGATCTCATCTTTTTTTATCTCCTTCTTTCGCAGAACATGAGTGACACCAGAACGAAATAGTATAGAAGGAGCGCAGAAGGTGCTGTACAATTTTCCCAAAGCTTTACGATTATAGCGCCCCCGGTTGGGGACGATGCGCCCATAGGCGGTACGGATTGATCTAGAAACTTTTTGAACAACCGAAGAGCAAAATTTTGACAACGAGGATTTGAATGTTATGCCAAGCCATCGTAGAGATTCTGTTGATCTGACGACGAACGATCCAAGAGAGATAGAAGCTTTAGCATTCAAACGATTTGACGAAGGGTTGAAATGCAGGTACTCACATTTTGAGAGGTTAACTTCAAGACAGATTTTGAGAAGTTCCGACGACAGCTTACAGACATTTTTGGTGATTGTAGATCGGGTACGGCTTACTAAGAGCAAGTCGTCCGCGTAACCTATGTAGCTGAAAGCGTGGTCTTTATAAAAGTAAGCAGGATGCAAAGAATCAAGACAAGAAGATATGGCCGATTTGAAGATGTAGGGAGATAAGACTCCCCCTTGACGAACACCAGTTCGGACTGGAATAATCTCTGACAAGCTACCTTGCCATTTGAACCTTACTAAAGAATGACCATACCAAAATTTTAACAGATAGACAACAGACAGATTCACGCCAGAAGTAATGAGAGAAAATAGGGCCTGAGAGTGCGTTATATTGTCAAAAGCACCAGCTATATCTATAGAACATATATGTATAGCAGACTTGTCGCGGGTAGCTCGTTTCATCATTTTTGTCAAGATGTGATGAGCGTGCGCACAACTGGCGCTCGAACGGAATCCAAACTGCATTGAACCAAAGCGACATTTTTCAACTATTTCTGGAAGAAGGACGTATTCCAGGATTTTGCTTATGGTACAAGAAACTGTAATTGGCCGATAGCTTTTGCAAAGGTCCGCGTCTTTCCCTCGCTTAATCACCGATGTTATAGTACCCAAGAGGAAACTATTCGGAACCAAACCCTGGCATAAACAAATTTGAAATAGCAGCTGAAGGTGTTGTGTTAAAGCTGGACACTCGATTTTGAAAAAATCGGCACTAAGGCCATCAGAATCTGTAGAACCAGTTCTGTTTAATTTTCGGAAAGCAATTTCGATGGAAGAACAAGTAACGGGAAGAATAGAAGGTTGAAATATCTTCCTTGGTAGGTATTTAAGAAGTAAATTTTCACAAGTGCTACTGAATCTGGTTTTTGCAACCACTGAATAGACCACTGTAGTGGCTGGTCCAGTCAGCCATCGTTAGCGTGGAAGGAGGTACTGCTGAACCTTTATCTGTACGAAGGACCTTTTGCCACGCTTTTTTGTCAGTGGGAGCATCTAAGCCATTCAAACGAGCATTTTTAAGTGAAGATTTGTATTCACGCTTCGTTTTAGCTTTTAGATTAAAGACAGTACAATTCCCTGCACGTCCACAAGCAATCCAAATTTTTAGCCAAAATTTTGACGTGTTTTTTGGCTTCTTAACTTCAGGACTGACTTTCCAAATAGGTTTCCTTGTACCAACTCGAATTCTCGCAGTCGGTACAGCAGTATCGGCTGCCAATTTCAAGCAATGGACAAGCTCGCTATAATAACGATTAATATAAACGGACGAAGTAGTAGCTGCTATACCAGTCTGAAGAAGGGGAAGAGGAACTTTTAAAAGCGAGAGAAGATTAGTTAACGTAGAAATGTAGAGCACAGCATCTATACGATTCCAGTTACGCTTTTGGATCCAGGCCTTCTTGGGATTTGGACAACTGATTCGAGAAACAGGGACAACCAAACAGAAAGACAGAGGCAGATGGTCGTCCTCAATTTTCTCCTCATCAACCTCAACAATACCGTCAATAAGACATGTTTCAGAAACAATCAAATGATCAAGGTTGGAAACATTAGCGCCACGATTATGTATATATGAAAAGGGTAGAGATTCCTCAATGAGACTGTGAACTACCGGTAAAGAATCGAAAAATAAATCAGTCCGTACAGAGGAAGTCAGAAGATCAGTGATGATATCCCCAACAAGAGCCCATTTCATTCCTTTCCGTGAAACGTCTGACAGAAATGTTCTGATTTTCTGACAAGCCTTAGCAAATGAACTATGTGATGCAATGTTCCGCCGGTCGCAAGGTAAATAAATGTTAACAAGAACAATATTGTCCAGCTGAACGGCAAGAGCGTAACGTCCAGACTGGAACAGTTTTGGTGGTGCTGAACACTCGCTGGCTCGAAGAAAAATGGCCAACCCACCGGAAGGACGACCTCTAGTTTTCATTGCCGGCTGGATGAACACAAAATGCTCAGGAGATCTGCGCAAACTTTCGCTACTGGGGGCGGATAGCAGATGCTCTTGGAGACAAAGAATGTCGGAGCTGCCTAGCAAATCATCAAGTAGAACATCTTTGTCCTTTGTGTCATTTACATGTAATGACACACAGCGAAGTTTCTTTTCCTGAAAAACCATTATTTGCCAAGACCCACGGCTTTCCTCATAACGCTGCATCTGAGGCTAAAAGAAACATGACAACCGTCGCAATTGGCACACTTTGGAGGCAGTGAGCAAGGCGAATCTTTGCTGTAACTGTGGCAACCAGCACAACGAGCGCATTTTGGAGAATCAGACGGATGCGGGCATTTGGCTACACCGTGGTTTGGGGATTGACAGCGAAAGCAACGCTTGGGCATTCATTGGAATTCATGAACACGAAAAACTTCATACCCGATTTTTACCCCGATTTTCATAGCTGTAAGGAACGAGAGCCCGAAATAGGCAGGACTTCACAAGCATCAGGAATCAGGGATTTCAAGGCGTCGGCCGTAATGGTGACTGGAACACTCCTGACAACACCCACAAATTTAGGAGAGATAATTTTGGCAGTAGTACCCTCTGGCAAACCCTTTGTGATTGACCGCGCAACAACCTCGGCATAAGAAGCACTTGAAGTGTGGACAATGAGACGATTTCTTTGAGTATTCGCTCTGACATTGGTGATGCCTTCGTTACCTTCAACGGCGTCAATGTGTTGCGTCCTTGAATCAATGTTAAGAAGATCCGAATGGAATATTACTAACAACGACAGTGTGCGTATCAGAAGGTGGTGAGCAAGGGATGGCTGTCAAAGCCTCGGCACGAGTGGAAATAGCCGTGAAGCGATCAAGAGTAGAAACTGCTTCAGCAATAAAACGGACATCATTAGCAACAGCGCTTAGCTTGCTACTCAATACAGATATGGCAACAGCTGGAACGACTGGAACTTCGCTCGGAAATCGTATGACGAAATCCGGAACAGCAACGTCCAAGTCATCACACCGCCGGAAAGCATCAACAATATCACACAGATGATTGGCCTGGGCAATTCTTCTCGGGGGGAGCTCACTAGGAAAGGTAAGAGCCCACAGAAACTTTTTCGCAGCGACAATCGCATCAACAGTGAAGAACTCCGCAGCAAACTTTTTGACGGAATTTGTATCGACTCCCGAGTCGAGACTTTTCTGAAAAAAATTCAGAACTGGCTGATAAACCAGACTAACTGACATCTCGTTTCCTTCACTTGGCGCCATTCCACAAACGCAGGCTTTCAGTAACGGCTTTCAACGGTTTCACAAACAAAAAGTTAACCGGTATTTGCGACCGTTCAGGTCAACGGTCAGTTGAAGACTGTTCCTTCGCATATTCTACAGCCTGATAACTAGCCAGATAAATAAAACCAACCAAGGCTAAACTTTAGAGTCCTTTAAATCTGATGAAAGTAACAGCATGGTGGGAGTTGAACCGACAGACCGAAGCTCTGTCTTCATGCCAGTGAGTGATCTGAAATAGTACCGGAGTTTAGGTTGCGTTCCCCCAACTTAACAAGTGTAGACAATCGTTAACTTTACTTCGGGGCGGAGCTAACTGCAGTTTTAACGATCGTTAACTTTTCCCAGTTCTACAATTGTTAACTATTTTGTAAGGATGCTCACCGACCATCGTTGCAAAATAGTTGGCAATCGTTAACCTCTGGAACGGAAATTGTAGGTGGGCGGAGCTTAAATTTCGAAATTATAAACGTGGAACGCAAAAAGTTAACGATTGTTAACAATTTGTTAACAATCATTAAGTGGCGGAACGCAACCTTAAAAGACTTACGCTTCAGTGCCGTAGAATTCGCAGTCCAAATGCAAGCACTGCTCCAAGTAGTCAAAGCCCAATTCCGACACAGAAGGGATGTGGTACTTCCGGGGCAGCTCATACTCGGACGGACAGGTGTCTCTGACAACACTATCAACCACTTCGTCCCTACACGAATCAAGTTCCATCGGGCACTCACAGGGACACTCGCACTCACTCTGCTCCATGCGATGGCAGTTGAGACATAAACGATCCACCTGAAACATTACTACTTAGTTGCTGATCCAGGACAGTGACGGATTACCAAATGGGCAGAGTGGGCAGCTGCCTTTGGGCCCCACCATTTTCGTGGCATGCGACAAGATATTAAACCAATACCATATTGAAAGAAATACTTTAAAGAAAATCAAAACCAGGTTTTATTAAATTCTTTCGGTACAAATGTGCGCTTGTAATGGTGATGGTCAATTCGGTCTAGCACCCGATCAGCAAACAACTTTGAGCGTGTCCCACCCTTCTAACAATAGTAACTATTACTTACTATTTTCGGTCCAACCTCGTGAAAAGTTACCACGCTGACCGTTCCAACCTTCTCGAAATTGTAACTACTTGCTTACCATGCTCGGGAGCGTACCAGCGTTACAGAGCGTCTCGTAACGTGATTGGTCGGATTCGATCGTGGCGTGATATTCTGCTGGAAAATAGAACAATCGTTCCAGCCTTGGCGGCAAAAAGCCAGAATTCGTGACGCCATGCGGAGTAACTACAGTAAGTAGGGTGGATCACGCTCTTAGTTCAGTATTATCTAACCGGGAGGGGGCCAGGAAATTTTGCCTGGCTAGGGTCACCACAGAGTATGATCAGGCACTAACCAGCATGAACTGACCCTTGCTATGAAGCTCAATTTCCAGAGTCGCCTAGCTTCCAGCGCTAGAACGGTCGTTCTTTGGTCATTTTCTGGAACGGAGCTGAAGTTTTCCGTTTTCGGAAAATGGATTCATTCCCGAGACGCCGAAAAGGACCTGGCATTTTTTCGTCCAGGGCCGAATTTTTTTTTGCTCTGTTCAATAAGTGAAGTGAGGGGAAGGGGCAACTTGAATTGGTATGCACCACAGATTAGTTTATAAATTAGATTAGAATACTTACGGTAGAGCAGGGACAGAAAGCAGTAACCGTCTCGCATGTTTGGTTAACGAAGCCAACGAACATGTTCGTGCCGGGGACTGGGGCGATCTGGTATTTGTTGCAGTGCTCACCGTGTACCAGGTTGGTTAGAACCCGAATCTTTTGGCCGGCTTCAGCGAACTTGTCTTCGAGAGACGCACTTAGACTCATGTTCATCAGGTAGAATCTGACAACATGAATGAATGAGTTTACTATGCGCTACCTATTACTGGGTTTCTAGGGGTATCAGATACTAGCACAGTACAACAGAGAAACAAAAGGTAAAAAAAAAAAACCCAACAAAATCACACATCAACAACAAATTTACTGAATGGCCTGGCACAGGGCAGCTGGATGGTAAGGAACGTTTTGCAGTTATCTCTTGCAATTTCGTGGTGTGGTCGGAAACAAAAAACGTCGACTATGTCAGCGGACGGTAAAGGAACAGCTGCAGTATTTGTAGAAATAACTTGGCATGCGTCTGGTCTCTTTTTTCTAAGTAATAGGGTATATGTGAAGTCTGTTCAAGCCTTCTAGCATTCGTAGCCACAAAGTTGTTCGTGGTTGTTCTAACAACTGGACAAAGTTTTGATAGCTATGGTAACCTAAAAGGCTCACAATTTTGATTAATAATGGCACTGTTTCAAATAACTCTTCATTTGCCAAGAAAATTCTTTAAAGTTTAACTGAAAAGGGCAAAGAAGGGACAGTCTTGTTATCGCTCACTTATTTACTTAGAGAGGCTTGAAGACCCGATGAAAATGCGTTACTTTGTTGCTCCACTATTCACATATAACCAATTTTCAAATAGTGGAATTTCCCTGTCAGATTTGTGGTACTACCTGTGTCGGATGCTTGACGAAAAGGATTTATGAAAAAAAATGTGTTCAGGCACTAAGCAGTATTCGCCAAGCTTATCACCGCCCACTAAAAAGCCGCATCTGTGTGCCGATTCAAATATTCCGCGTCATAGTAGAATTTACGCTCTGGGGACAGCCGTAGATACTCTGAACGTCACTACGAGCGCAGATAGTGGAAAATAAAAAAATCTCTTAGCAGAATCCAAATTACTCGGCGTATTCAACTAAATGATACAAAAATAAGTTTGCTTTTCAGGTAAACTTTAAAAATATCTTTCTTATACGCTACACAACCCACAAAATTCGAAACTGTAATGACATATTAAATAACAAATACTTTTTAAGATCCTCCAAATTGTCCAAATTTTGATTTTTCTCAAATCTGAACATTCTGGTTAGATTTCGCAAGCTGTTGCTAACTACAACTGTTCGGAACAGCAGGTAAGAGTTGCTCTGTAGTGTTGGTAACCCGGATAGCTTTTAGTGGCTAAAGAGACGAGGCTGGAACCCATCCTTCTTCAACCTTGACTCAGCGAGACAAAACAAAGAACAAGTCGGTAATAAGATTTAAAGTTGAACTAAAGACACCTTCACATACATTTGATAAAACTACGGCATAAAGTGTGCTTTTTTGAATACCTGATTAATTTTATTTCATTTGCTGTTCCTTTCCGGACGTTACTTTTTCTTCTGCTGGGGCGGTCATGAAAGTAGTGCAAAATTGCTGGAATACTTCGGACGCCGCAACTTTGCCGTTAGAGCGTGCGAAAGCATTGACTTTTTTTTTTAGCGAGAAATACTGTGCGACTTTACTGGTGATCTAAAACGTATTCGTATAAATTATTACCGGTACTGCAAATTTCTCCTATATCTGCCTCGTTCTTACCGGAATACAAAACTGATAAAGAAGTATTGTGCGACAGATATTACTGGTGTTTTCGAAAAATTATGTTCCAATCTAGCCAGTGAAGCGCCTTATAGGCTAGGGTGTTTTCATCGCCTTATCCGTCTTTTTTCTGTATGTGATTAACTTTGTTTCTTGTTTTCTCTTGTTGTTTTTCTTTTTGTATTTACTCCACCTAACCTCTGTTCTGTAAAGTGGGTGATAAATAAATTATTATTATTATTATTATTTAATAGACTTGATTTCACTTAAAGTTTAACTGAAAAAGGCTGAGACAGGACAATCTAGTTGCCTATCACTTATTCACTTAAATAGGATTGAAGACCCGACGAAAATGCGTTACTTCGTTGCTCTGCTATTCACGAATAGTCGATTTTAATATAGTGGAATTTCCCTGTCGGATTTGATAATAATAATAATAAAATAATAATAATAATACAAAGCAACAGAAAAGGCTTTCGCCTCTAAATAACTCTTACGAAATTTTGAGTGGTCGAACTGATCAGAGTTAAAAATCTCATGAACAATGCACTTAAAACTATTGATCGATTCAGCATTAACCGCATTTTCGGTAAGGCTGTTCCAAGGATCAGCTCTTCAACAAGGTTGAAGAGTTCAAGGACTGATTTCTCGACTATAGACATAAGAAAGTCACCTCTGTACTACTAATAATAATAATACAAAGCAAGAGAAAAGGCTTTCGCCTCTAAATAACTCTAAGAAATTTTGAGTAGTCGAACTGATCGGAGTTAAAAATCTCATCAACAATGCACTTAAAACTATTGATCGATTCAGCATTAACCGCATCTTCTGTAAGGCTGTTCCAAGAATCAACAATGCTGTTGCCAAAACCCCACTTAAAAACGTACTTGTGGAATCTTGACTTTGTAAGCTTGTACGCGTGCCCCTGATGATGACGGTTAATGCTGAATCTTACTAAATCCGTCACTTCAAAATTGTCATAACTTCCATTGATTAATTTGAATGTTTCAATCAGGTCTCCTCTAAAAAATCTGTATGCAATGGAGGGAAGGCACAACGTGGCTAATCTCACTTGGTATGGGAGATCGCGTAGATCTGGTACGAACTTCGTAGCTCTCCGTTGGATTTTTTCATAAGCCTCAATTTCACAATTGTAATATGGCCTCACTGGGGTGTGGCCATATTCAATGATCGGGCGAACCATCGACTTGAAAAGAAGTGAGAACAAACCATCCTGCTTAAAAGTAAAGTTTCTTCGAATTACACCAAGGATTCTATTACACTTTTTCATGGTAAGGTTGTAATGTTGCGAGAAACGCAGTTCCCCATCGATCAGGATCCCGTTGGGTCATGCATTCGGGTATCGTTTGGCTGTTGAAACTATAGAAAGTTTTAAAGTGAGAGGGTCCCAGGCGAAGATGGTGACTTTTTTCGACGTTGACTTCCATCAGCCACACTTGCATCCAAAGTTCAATTTTGTGAAGATCATTTTGGACTATCTGTGAATCTTGGGAACTCCTGATGACTCTGTACATCTTGGTGTCATCCGCATACAACACGAAATCATAATCAATGTCGGACACTAAATCATTAATATAAATATTGAATAGTAATGGTCCCAATACACTACCCTGGGGCACTCCACTTGTTACAGAGACGGAAGAATTACTTAGCTGCCCGTTTACTTTGACTCTCTGTGTCCGTTCGGAGAGGAAGCCGGAAATCCAACTATTCAAGCTCCCACGTATGCCTAGCTTCTCGAGTTTCACCAAGAGTCTCTTATGGGGAACTTTTGTAGAAGGCTTTTCGAAGGTCAAGGTAAAGGACATCTACTTGGAATCCAGAGTCAATGTACTTCCTCCACTGTTCGGTTGTCAGTAATAACTGGGATTCGGCGGACCTTCCTTTGATAAATCCAAACTGCTTCTTTGTTATAAGCTTCCTATCCAGTAGATGAAAGAGAAGGTGATCAGGGGCGATTCTTTCAAAAATTTTGGATGTTACGCAAGTAAGGCTAATTGGCCGATAGTTGTTTGGATCTTCTTTCGAAGCACCACCTTTAAACACTGGGGTAACGACAGCTTGCTTCCAAAGCTTTGGCAATTGGCCAGATGACAAGCTCTTCCTAAAAATCACAGTCAAAGGTTCAGCGATAAGCTCAGCATTCTCTTTCAAAATTCTTGTGTGTAAACCGTCTGGGCGCTCAGAATTGTTTGGGTCCAATTCCTTTAGCTTTTTGCAAACTAGCGCAGGGTCAATTATCAGGTCTGAAAAATCTTGCTGGGAGGCATCACTATCAGGTAGAGTAGATGGGTCTTCGTCAGTATATACAGTAGAAAAATGGTGATTTCAAATGTCAGCAAAAGCAACTGGATCCTGGACAGTCTTTCCGGTTGAAGGGTCCTTCATCTTGCTTGCGTTTGCTATTACCTTTCTCTTGGAGTTCACATATTTCCAAAAAGCTTTTGGCTTAGATTTTGAAGACATTGCCACTTTCTTTTCTCTTTCATTGGCCTGTACACATGTTGCCTTACGAACTTTGTTTGAAATTCGTCTGTAACTCTTCTTTAAGTTATCGGCGTCTGGGTTTGCTTGTAATTGCCTCCAAGCTTGCTGCTTTTCTTTTATAAGAAGCAGAGTTGGGCGGCTAACACGAGGTCGGTTTTTATGCTGGGCAACTGGAACAAAAGAGTGCACAAGAGAGGTAAGTCTAGAGACAAATGCTGTGTACATTTCATCGACAGTCGAAGACTCATGAAACTCAGCATCCCAATCAGTATCCATCAGCGTGTCCCGCAAACCAACATAATTTCCTCTGTAGTATTCCAACCTTGGTTTTCTAGGACTCGGACTCTTTGGAGAATTTAAGGCTAAACTGAACATGATGCACGAATGGTCAGACTTCCCTACAGGAGCTGTTACGCGAAGATTATCAGTTGTGTCAGGGTCATCTGTCAGTACTAGGTCTAAGAGGCTTGGTCGGTCTTGGCCTCTCTGTCTAGTCGGTACGGTTACTAACTGCTCAAGACAGTTTTCGTTAACAAATGACAGGAATTCTTTAACTGGGCCGCTTGTTAGCGCAATCTCTTGTGTATGAGTAAAATTCTAGTTAATGGTCGGAAAGTTGAAGTCTCCCACAACAACAGTTGATCCTTTTCTTTCTTCTATGTAACTTCGAAATTCATTCAGAATTCTAGAATTATTTTCAAGCGAACTATTTGGACTACGATAAACAACACCAACATTGACTATGTTGTCTCCAGATCCACGGAATCGAAGCCAAATACTCTCAGTTCCTATGTCCCCGCTGGTATGAAGCTCTTCGACTGAAAGATCACTTTTGACATAGCATAATATCCCTCTACCGTCAGAACATTCAATGTTCTTCGAGTATGTGGAGTAACCGTTCAAGGTGAATTCTGATACAAGCGGTTGGTATCGACTGTTCTTCGGCTTTACTTTCACAATAGCTACAATGTCTGGCGGATCAGAATCAATTAAGTTTTTGGCTTCTTGAAATTTGTTCAGCAGCGTATCTGCATTGAAATACAGTACTTTCAATGGTCTGGAAGAATGCTGCTGCTTCTGAAACTGAGAATCTCCACCTGTCTCGTCTAGGGAAGTGGGAGAAGAACTTAGTCTTCCACCGTTTAAATCTGATCGGGACGCGTCTCTTGTTTCAATACATCCTGTAGAATTTTCTGTGCCTCTGGACACTACTGGTTGTGGTTGACTGTGGACTTCGATATTCACCGACAATGGATTATTTAGACTACCGTCTCCCACCTTATTTGGCGACCCCCTCGACCGATTTCTGTGAAAGATACTCGATTGTCGGGGGATCAGATGTTGCTGTTTTGGTTGTGGTAGCGTCAGAAATGCAGATGGCTGACAAAAATGGGCTGGTTGAGCTTCTTACCGTGTTCGGTGCATGGGTCCCCAGACGTTGGCTGATCTTGCAGTTTGCTGTTGAGCTCCCGTGTTTTGTCTGTCGGGGATCACCGAGGTTCTGTAAAATCCGTTCATCGGTGGAGGCTGAAGTGATTCTGCGTTGGGCTGGAACCGATTTAGGCGACTTTCTGAGCGTCTTAAATCGATTTCCATCAGTGGCGTCGGCCTGGAGCTTCTTCTGTCGTGCTGCAAAGTTGCCCTTGGTTCCTGGTTCCAGTGTGTGTTGTCTTGTCCCTGAACTAATGGACTCGGCGGACGATGGTAGTGGTGAACCCCCACAAGTTTTTTGAATTTCGCTGGTTGGCAAGACGAGCAAGTGTCCGGTTAACTATTTTGTTGGGATGAATATCAGAGCAGCTAGGATTGAAGCACAGTCCGTGTGAGTACTTCGGACAAATGGGCTTGTAGGGGGCATTGCATAGCTGCTTTTCGCAGTTGCCTGAGATAAACCGGGGACAGATGTGGTGGAACCTGCAATTGTCTTTCCTGCATCTGTTTTAGAGAAAGTGTATACATGCATGGATTCTCCTAGGGTCATGTGTGTACGTTTTCTGCTGGTTGATCTCTGCTCGTTGATCTGAGCCTGCGGGAGGGGGGTCTTCTTTGTCCTCACTCCATCTGCTAGCCGACGAAGTTGACTGCGGATTTATCGTCTCGTCATCTAGAGTAATCACAACTTGTGATATATTATCCGGTAAATCAGCAGAACCATCTTCAAGCATGCGTACCTTTCCTTCTAAAGCTGATATCATTTTTTCCTTTACCTCTATCAGTTTGTTCAGTTTCTCAATTCGGGATTGTAAAGTAGCAACAACGTCAGTTTCTGGTACGTCTGATACTCCGCTGTGAGTATTGAATGGGGCGTTTCTTGCTATCGTCGGCTGAGAGATATTTTGCACTGTGCCATCTGTGGTGGAGGTTGCTCTGTGAGTGCAGACTTTGCAGATCCACTGATCATTCTTCTTCCGCTCGGCTAAGGTGATTTCTGCGCAATGAGGGTGGAACCAGTTGTGGAACTGGATGCAGGAAAAAGTTCCATAGGTGCATTTTCTGTTGCATTCAGGGCAAAAGTATTTCTTGCCCTGTACGGTGACTTCATCGGTTCCTTTTGGTCTATCGCTGTGTACACTTAGCGACGAATGCCCTGGGCATGCTTTACAGGTCCAAGTGTTGTTTTTCTTCCTAGCTGCATGGCTGATTCCAGCGCATTTCGGGTGAAAATATGCATTACAGGAACTGCAGGAAATTGTGGTTCCTGCTGAATTCTGGACACAATCTCCACACACCGGTTTCTTCCGCTTGGCGGCCATTATCGATTTCAACGGTCGCTTTGACCAAGTGGTGATTCCAACGGTCAAATTATTATCCAACGGTTTCTTTGCAAACTTAACTCGGATCGAGATGTTCGCTCGACGACGGTTAGCTCACGTTGTTGTATGTGCTTGACGAACAAGAATTTACAAAAATTTATGTTCAGACACTAAGCAGTCTTCACATAGTTACCACTGAACACTTAAAAGCCGCGTTTGTGTTGAGATTCAAATTCTCTGCGTCATAGTAGAATTTGCGTTGTGGGGACGGCTATGGATGTTCTGAACGTCTCTATAACTAGAGAAGATTGTGGAAAATAAAAAAATCCCTTAGCAGAGTCCAAATAATGCAGTGTATTCAGCTCAGTTAAACTTTAAATTTGCGTGCATTACTGTGCTTAACAATTTGCTGAAAACAAGGTTGAAGAGTTCAAGGACTGATCTCTCGACTATCTACATAAGAAAGTTACCTCTGTATTGTCCTATCCGCGAAGCTGTAGCAAGCCTTTTTAACCACAAAATCCTCATGTTCTAGCAGGTCACTCGCCACTAGCGGCTCAAGGTGGGTCAAATGCTGAAGCTCCACCCCTCCTTTTTGTCTCGCTGCCGCGAAAAGACTGGGATGCGTCAGGAGGTATCCACGGTCGTCACTCACAAAACAGCGAATTTGATTGGCTGCTTCAGAAGAAGGGCGCGGGCAGAAAGGGATTGCTTCTTGAAGGATCCGGTATAAGTAGGAGTGGCGAAAATCTGCACCAATCACAGCCACTACAGGGTCGCTTGCTCGATGAAGGGCGGCAGGTTTCCCTTCGTAAAGCTGGAAAAAATACAATTAAATTGGGCCTCGATCGAGGGGGGGGGGGTAGAAGGGGGAATTATCTACCCCTAACTTTCCAAGGGAGCCCGCAGCCGTCCATATAAAACCCGGCAAGAACGAAAGACCATGGACAAATTGACCATTGACCAGAAGCTGATCAGAAAGTGGCCCATTATATGTAAATGTTCTCTATAGCCTACATCCAGGACATATACAGTTTTTCTTGTCAATATAGCTCATTTTACACATTGTTAATTACTCGCCGTTGCCTGCCCCTAGGTTTCCGCAAAATGACACTGGGGCAACTCAGATCCATCACAATACAGGAACGAAAAATGTCGATATTCTCACTGTGAGACGAGTATGAATCAATACCTGTAGGCGACGTGTTTCACTTGCAAGTACTAAGAAAATCCCTCAATAATTATACTGTGCCACAAAAGATTAAAGGTTATCAGCTTTTCTCTCTCCTTTCTACAGGACAAATACATAACTTCTGAAAAATAAGGTTTTGCATCTATAATCACTTGTGCTTCTTAAAAACCACTGGCGCAGTGCCTTCATAGCTGGATGATCTGATGAGGTCTCAAGAACAATCAAAACTTGAGAATCATATCCGTACTAATTTATGGAATTTGTTTTGTATATTTACGTACTGTTACTTTTTCCATATGCGTTTCTGTAATTCAGTTCTGTTCACGCATACTCTAAGGGTCAGGAGATTCAATAAAAAGTTCGATATAGAAGTTTCATGTACACGAGCTGAAGCACATCTGATTCTTTATACAATGCCTAGTTAGATACGAGAAATTAAAGGAATCGTTGTCTTTATAATGCGAATCCACCATACTTCCGTAACTGCATTCATTAATTCTTAAGACCGGATGCCCAAATCTGATATTTGACGTTGTAAGTCCGCTAACGATACCTCACTAATCTTTGCGCTTGCAACGATTCACTATTTTCCATGCACATAAAACCTGTTACCTGAACTTTGCCGAGTTTTTGCTAGAAGCTAATGGACTTAGAAAAAGGCTGAAGACAGCCAAAGCCGTGGACAATATGTTAAAAGCAAGGCCTAGTTTTACAGAATTGAAATAGTTTGAATATTGGAACATAGACAGTACATAGTGCGAGATCTGCTTTAAAGAATGCCGACAGATAATTTTGCGATCCATAAATGGTAATTTATTGTTAACATACTGTGTGGCTCAGCGTGACGATATATCCAACCCCCGACGGGTCCAGCCAAGGTCCAGTAACGACAACACGTCCTGGTAACTCCATCGCTCTCATATACCAAGGACTTCTTGTAGGGTCCATATTCTGAGGGATGAGAGATCCTGGGTATTCCAGGTATACCCCTGATTTGGCAGCAAGATACCTGTAAAGAGGAAGTCGCTGTCATTCCCTTTTTCGTCTTAGGCTTCGGGACACCAGGAGCGTGTTCCACCCTTCTAACAATAGTAACTATTAGTCACTATTTTCGTTTCAACCTAGCGAAAAGTTACTACGCTGACCGTTCCAACCTTCTCGAAATAGTAACTAACAGAAACTATTGGCTAACCATGTTCGGGAGCGTAGTAAGCGTGGTAACTACAAATCTCTCTGACGTGACAGGCACGATTGACCCGTGGCACGATATCTTGCCAGAAATAGAAAAATGTGTTTCAGCTTAGGGGACAAGAAGCCAGGATTCAGGACGTCATGCTTATAGTAACTACTGTAAGTTGGGTGAAACACGCTCTGGGTGTCGGGATTCGAGGTCCGGAATTCTAGATCCGTAATTTCAAAACCCTCTCGTCAAGTCGCAGACCCATGCATTTCACTCGTTGTAAGATTATAGTTTATACTTTTCATCAACTTTTTGGTTTGCTGTGTTTATTTGTGGTCCGATAGTTCTTGTCTCTTTCTGTATCATTGTTCTTATTCTCTATACTCTACACTTAACCCTCTTGTCTTAATTTTGTTTCCGGACCAGGGCAACAGTAAAATTCAATAAGATTTGTCTTTCCCGAACAGAATCTTGGCCATGCGAACAAACATTCCTTCAAGATTTGAAAACGATGAATGTGTCTGCGAACTAAACAAAATTCGACAACTTTTACACTCTTTCGGCGAAAAAAAATTTGTTCGGATTTTTGAAATTTTCGGCCAAATATTCCATTGCTGATGGTCGAAAATGTCAATACGTTTCAAAAATTCCACAAAAATCAGGGAAATTCAACACGAGCTTGAAATTTTTTTCAGCTTCTTACCTACCTTTAGGACTTCTCGAGATGTTCAAGTATGTAGGTACTCTTCTTTCCTTTTTACGGTAATTTAGGCAAGGTAAGGTAAAAAAAAAAGTGGGTGTCGGTAGGTCCACTCCAGAAGAATCGGCTAGATCGAAAAAATTCTGAGATTCCCCATGGTAGTAGAGTGAAGAACGAGCTACATTTCTGCATCAGCACTTTTGTGGCTATCGAGCCAGAAATGGTCTTGAATAGCGATGTTAGAAAACTGAAATTCTTGGGAAAATGCATTGTTTTTATGACAAAATGTATTAGTCTCACAACCTAAAAATAACAAATGCGCAAGCGCTCAGAAGTGGAGTGTGAAAGTAAAATGCTGATCACTTTTTATATACAATCAGCTTTAGAACCAAGACATTTCACATCCCCAATAACCAAACAAGTATTGAAATAACCTAATTCGTAATCATCCCACTTTAAAAGCTTTAAATGTACCGCAAGTATAAATCCAAAGAAATATTGAAGATCTTGCACAAACAGCTTGAGCCAGTCCGACCCATTAAACCTCTTTTCCATTAGCAAGGTAATAACAAGCAGGGACGTGACGAACGTGCGGGGGGGGGGGGGGGGGGGACCCCCCCCCCCCAATGTTGTTGGCCAGTCGATAAAAAATAACCAAGTCGGTGCGAAGCGCAACGATTTTTCGTCAAAACAGTTTAAAAAAACCACATAACCACAAAGCAATTTCATCGCCTTATTTGCCAAGTTAAAAAATTAAAAAAATGGGTAATCTGGGCCCAATTGCCCCTGAACCAAGTTAGGGTGGGGTTTGGGACCAGCAAAAAGTAAAAAGAGACCCCAATGCTCACAAACCTACCAAGTTTCAACTTAATACCTGTTGATTCCTGTCACGGGTAACGAACTTGTCCTCCTGGGCAATCTGGGCCCAGTTGACCATGTGAGGGAGGTGCAACTTTAAAAGCATTTTCCCAGCCCTAGGATCTAAATGTACAAGGAATTTCATCGTCATATGTTCTTGTCAAGTTATGAACCTTATTCACTGGGCAATCTGGGCCCGTTTGCTCCTGACGGGTTGGGGTGGGACCCCCAAAGGCATCATTAGACCCCAATACCCACAAGTGTACCAAGTTTGAACTTGATACTTGCACTGGTTCACGAGTTATCAGCTCCACAAAATACGGTGAAAACCGAAAGCCGAAAGCTGCTACAGCGCTCACAATAGTGGATTGTTCCAAGGAACACTCCACTAAAAACTGAGAAATGAATGCTGCTGCAGAAGCCTTGGTTTCTCAGTTTCTAGTTTCGTAGTTTCAGCTAGGCGGAATGCTGCCGGAGTAATGTACATAACTGATGTTGATAGACGGAAGATAGACTAATATTATTAATATGTTCTACATTTCTTTGTACTTAGTTGCAAATACAAAATTTCAGGTTCTTAAATAGTTGCAGCCTATAGATAATAAAAATGTACTGACAACAGAACTCGGTTAGCGTTTCAGAATTGCGTATAACCAAGTATATGAGTAATTTACCGCCCTCGCGCAAACTTACACGTGAAAAGAGCAAAAACACGCATTGTAGTAAAGTTTCTGAAAGAAGGCCAATCAGATTTCGGGCCCTTGGACAGGTAAGAATTGGTCCAGGCAGGTTGTGGTCTAACAGTAAGATCTGAAAACTGAAAATTCATTTTTTATTTTTAGCTTGTGAGACTAATTTATTTTGTCATAAAAATATGCATTTCCCCAAGAATTTCAGTTTTCTAACATCGCTATTTAAGACCATTTCTGGTTCGATAGCCACACAAGTGCTAATGCAGAAATGTAGCTCGTTCTTCACACACTACCATGGGGAATCTCAGAATTTTCGCGATCTGGCCGGTTCTTCTGGAGTGGAACTACCAACACCCACTTTTTTTACCATACCTTGCCTAAATTACCGTAAAAAGAAAAGAAAAGTACCTAAATACTTGAACGTCTCGAGATTTGAAGTCCTAAAGGTAGGTAAGAAGCGCAAAAAATTTCAAGGTCGTGTTGAATTTCCCTGATTTTTTTCAAATTCGCCGAAAAAAATAGGGGGAAGGTCCTGGACCCTGATAGATCATTCTGAGAAAAATTTCCGTCAAAATCTGAGAAATCGATTTTTTTTGCCTGGCTTTATTTCGCTGGAATGAGCCAGTGTTTGCTTTCGTCAAGGTTACAGTTCCTATGAATAATTAAGACTACTTCAATCGCACTTTTTACAGCGACAGGTTTGAATAGTTGATTTTTATTAATTTGGAACAGAACCTTTCTGGCCCTGATATACAGAGCATCCTACAGGCTGTCTCTTTAGTTTGTGAGTAAAGTCTGAAGTGTCTCATTCTTGTTTTGGATACCATGTTAAGCCAAACTTTCGTGGATTCACGCAGTCTATTCCTCTTGGCTGAGCCTCCTTTTTGTTGCAAGCTGCAGGTCCACTTCTAGACTGCTTCCGGGCTAATTCTTCCTACATTAGTTTTTGCACTGCAATACTTCCGAGGAGACGGCAGCGCTTCTCGAGAATCGCGGACTTGCATGCCGACCAAGTCCGTGCTTCCCTGCAAGTTGCTGCTTCAACCAAGAAGAAATCGTGCAGACAGTGAATCCAAAAACAAATCTTGTGCAGAAGCAAAGAAGTGCTGCAGCGGCGACGCGGCAGCACTATTGCAACAAAAACGAGGCTCATGTTTAAACTAGATTGATTGACTGAAAAAAAAAAAAAAAAATGTGTTAAGCCGAGCTTTCGTGGATAGGCATGGGCACTGTTCTGTTTTTTCATTCAAACAGGAACAGTCAGAAACGGGTCACATAAGAACAGAAACATAAAGAAAACAGGGAACTTGAAAACAGGTCCTGTTCTGTTTTAATAGAAATGATGACTTCGAAAACAGAAACAGCTGTTAAACAGGCGAAAAAAACAGAAACGGCTGTTTAAAAAAAAAAAAAAATATTATTTGATTTCCCGTATTTTTATTATTTTTTTGTAGTAGAGTTCACCTATCTTGGTGTACCAAGAAGTATCTTAAATATTTCTTCCTTGTACCGCACAGATGCACTTACCCTAGTTCTTTTCATAGAACAAGAAATATCTTGCTCCAGAATTCCAGCTCCCTATACCAATGAATAACACTTTCTCCCGATTGAAAATGAGCCGTGGAAGTTTCGTTTGTCTTAACAACAAATTTTCGCATACCTTTCCACTTGGATAGTTTGTCATAGTGATTGGTAATAAACTAAAGCTTACGGATCATACAAACTCAAAGTTAAGCAAGCTTCACTTCGTGACAGTGTTTGGTGATGATGGTCACTTTTTCTTTGAGTGGTGGGTCGAACCGAATAGCTTTTCCTCGGTGGTTTCTTTTGAGTATTGTCATACTAGGCTCAAAACGCGCGGATTTCTCGGCTGAATGTGAGTCTACTATTCTGCGAAAATCCGTGAAACGGAGCTTCACTTTCATCATCAAGTTGAACAAATCTCAACTTTTCCGTATAGAACTGAAGTTGTGCCAAAAATACTGTCAGGAGTTTCAATCGCGAACCACTGATTCTCATCGTTTGTTTGCATCGTGAACCGGTGCGGATGGAGTGATGTCACTAAGCTAGGTTCAGCCTTTTTACTTTTTGGGATCCCAAAACGTAAGTGGAGGGATACCTATGACATCGCAAAAGTTGTCCGTCTGTCCGTCCGTCTGTAAGCACGACAACTCTCAAAGGGAATGAGATATTTTGATAAAACTTGGTGTGAGGATTCTTTGGGCCATCGGACAGCTATAAGTTCGTAGATGGGCTTTGTAGCCCTACATTTAGGAGTGGGGGAGGGGATTTAAATTAAGGGGCAAACAACATATTTTGAAACAGCTAATGTGATAGTCGATTATGGGATTAGAAGGCATGCTGAACACGATGATGAAAACCATTTTCTCACCGGACAAATAGTTCGTCCGGAATCCGGCAAAACCGGAAAGTTTGTTAAAAGTAAAATTTTTATTTAATGTTGATTAGATGTTCGATTTAGGGGTAAGAAGACTTGCTGAACACTTGTGTGAAAATCATTTCCTATACCCGGACAAGTAGTTCGTCCGAAATCCGGCCCAAACCGGAAAATTTGTTAAAGTAAAAGTTTTATTTGTAGTTGATTAGAAATCCGATTAGGGGTAATAAGTGATACAATAATTTTTTACCCGGACACATAGTTTGCCCGGAATCCGGATGGAACCCGAAAATTTGTTATAAGTTAAATTTTTATTTTAAGATGATTAGACGTTCGATAATGGGGAAAGAAGATACGCTGAATTCGTTTCTTAGCTTTCTTTTTTTTACCGGACAAGTAGTTCCGGAATTCAGTCCAAACTGGAAAATTGGCAGAAGTAAGGAAATTTTGGTCAAAATAGATATGACGATAGGGGTAAACAAACATGCTGAATCCATATCTGAACTTGGTTTTCACAGACGATTAGCTAGTTGGCCTTAATCTGTTTCTGAATTCTGATATATCAAGGAGTCTGGCGAAGACTGGACCTGGCAAAGACAAGACCCATTGTCTAGATCAAATATTGGATTTTTGGGATCCCACCGAAACCTTTGGTCTTGTTGAAGTTGAAAGTACTAGTCTTTTGAAATCACATTTAACTTCGCTGCACAGATAATACGTCATGTGAGCCCTTCTTGGTGATCACATGTTCGGTTTTAGTGGAAAGTTCATTTATGAACACTCCACTCTTGCGGCCGCGATGGCCCGCTTTCCGTTCTCGGTTTTCACCGTTTTATTTTGTCATTCTTATCTCGTGAACCATAACAGATACTAATTTGAAAC
Organism: Branchinecta lynchi; assembly: GCA_023053575.1. Lineage (NCBI taxonomy): Eukaryota > Metazoa > Arthropoda > Branchiopoda > Anostraca > Branchinectidae > Branchinecta > Branchinecta lynchi. Next base: position 16,323,713 of record JAKZAP010000007.1, read on the forward strand.
TTGGTGTACTTGAGGGCCTTGGGGTCTAGTTGTGTCTATTAGGATTCAACCCCCCATGCACTCTCGGTTCAAGGGCAATTGATCACAGTTCCCACAGTGACTATTGTTTTCCTTTAAAGTTTAACCGAAAAGGGCTGGGACAGGACAATCTAGTCACCCATCACGTATTCAATTAAATCAGCTTGAACAGTCGCTGAAAATGCGTTAATTCGTTGTTCCGCTATTCACGAATATTCGATTTTCAAATTTTAAAATTTCCGTGTGATTTGTGGTACCTCTATGCGCTTGTATTTTTGTTGTACGCCTTACGAGAAAGATTTATGATGTTTTCTTTGTTCCGGCACTAAGCAGTCTTCACTGCAATCTCGCCACTGCCCACTGAAAAACCGCGTTTCCGTTTGGATTAAAATTTCCCGCGCCATAGTAGAATTTACGTTGTGGGGACGGCCGCGCATATTCTGGACGTCATAACTAGAGCAGATAATGGAAGATAAAAAATTCCCTTTGCAGAATCCAAATAATTCATTATATTTAATTAAATGACACTAGAATTAGTTGGCTTTTCAGTTAAATTTTAAAGGCACACCGTTTTGCGATTCGCAAACTTGCTAAACATGATTGATTGGTAATAAGGTGAAATTAGGCATGCGTGAATATCATTTTCCAGATGGGCCTGTGACCCCCCCCCCCCCCCCCAACCTTCCGGTTCAGCGGCAAGTGGAATGGGCCAACTGCGCAAACTTGCTAACCATGACTGGTGTCAAGGTGAGATTCGGAATACGTGATCATTGGGGTCTAGATGTATCTTTTGATGACCCCCCCCCCCCCGTACATCCAAACGCTGGCAACTGGGCCCATGTTGACCAATGAATCAAGTCACGGGCGAATGGTTATTGGGCTGTTCGTACACAATATACGACATACGTTTTACTTTTACACATCACGTTTGAGCACTTGCGCACTTGTTAAGATTGGATCCGATGACGACTGCTGCCACGAAGGGTTGGAATGCTGCAACAGTAGTCTAAGACTTAGCTGACTGCGTATCCATTTAGCTCAGTCAAATGTGATTTGCCGTCAGCTTGGGCTGAATAAATATTTACGGTATCTGCAACCATTTTTTCACGATTTCGAATAAAAAAGAAGAAATATTTAACTTCTTGCTGTTCCTACTATTGCTTGATTCTTCCTCAATAATTTTCACAGCCGTCATCGCATTCACATTTCGCGTGGGTACTGGTAAGGTTGATAAATTGGCCTCTTTTAGAATGTGGTATTTAGAAATGATGGAAATCTTGAGTTAACAGATTTGTTGTACTGATAAGGTGGGTTGCCCCCAAAAAACAGATTTGGCTGTTTAAACAGGTAAACAAAAATACTAACAGGGCAAAACAGGACACACCAAAACGAAACAGAACAGGTGAGAAAAACAAGAGCTACGAGCTCATATGGCACTTGTACGAGTAGGCTGTACAAGAAAGTAAATGAGAACGTCACAAAATACACCCGCCATCCAAAAATGCGGTTCGGAAATAGAAATAGGACATTTAGTTTCACTCATTTCTGAGCAGTTCCGGCATCGTCTCGGTTGTCTGTAGCAAATGCACATGACTGTTCAAACTTTCATCCCAATAAATCCATTTGTTTGATCCCTAGACGTGCTACACGATTTCCGGTACTCACTCTATCTCCACCTACCGTGGCCGAATCTGGTTCGGAATAAAAAAATCGACCACCTAAAGCATCTCTGTTTATACCATCTATCAAGTTTCACTCGAATCTGAGCATTTTTGGAAAGTTCCGGTATCCCCCCCCCCTCCCACCAACGTTGTCGGAGCCGGTTCGGGCCCAATCTCTTAATTCCCTGTCCCTGTCCATCAAGTTTGACTGCTATTGGAGCATAGCCTATCAGCAAGTTTCCAGTACCCCCCCTACCTTGGCCGAATCCGGCCCGGACGCCAAATAACAAATCTAGGCCGCATAAACTCGGCGCTGTCGAATTGCATCTCATTCGGTCCATCCGTTTGGTTTTTGTGCATGTCAAAAGTCCCCCCACCCCCAATTCCCCTAATCGTGGTCGCATATGGTTCGAAGGCATGTTTTACATGTCGAGGCCATTGATTCGTATCACCCATGAAGTTTCACTCGAATCAGACCACTCGTTCGCAATTTCTAGACGTCAATTTCCATATTTCTCTTCTCTTGCTCCCCAAAAAATGCTCGGATCTAGGAACGGAAGTTTCCGGGGGTATGTTGTGTCAGGTTCTTAAGTCAAGATAATTCGGGTCACTAATATGCCTGCAAAGTTTCGTTGTCGTTTTACATCTGGAACTATCCTAACTCACGACTACCGGAATTCCAGGAAACCCCCTCCAACTCCCCCCACAGAGCCCCGAAACCATCTGGCTCCGTCAATTTCATCTAGGCCTAATGCTTGTTCCATCCATTAAGTTTCGTCCCAATCCCTCTGCTTTTAGAGTTTCTTGAGTTTCCCCCCCCCCATCCCCACAGGTATCGGACCCGACCCGAACGTGACACTGAACATCCGAGGCGATAGCTCACCAGCCAAGTTTCATTCAAATCCGATCACCCGTTCAAAAGTTATGCACGCCACTAGATTCCGGACTCCCCATCCACCCACTCCCCCCACGATGGTCGGGTCGGGAAAACGGCTGTTCTCAAGTCAATCTGTTCGAATCCCTGACATACCTGCCAAGTTTCATCGCCCTAGGACATCAGGAAGTATGCCGAACTCACGGGATCGCTAGAAATCCGGACCCCCACCCCAACTCCCCCACAGTGCCCTGATCCGGTCCGGTTATGTAAATGACATGTCTAGGACCTGTGCTTGTTTTTCCCACCAAGTTTCATCCCGATCCCTCCACTTTAAGCGTTTCTCAAAATTTCCGGTTCCCTCCTCTAACTCCCCCCAGTGTCATCGGATCCGGCCCGGATTTAAAGTGAGATGTCTGAGACACGAGGTCATCCTAAATATAAATTTTTATCAAGATCCGATCACCCGTTCGCAAGCTAAAAATACCTCAAATTTTAGCTTCACCCTCCCTCCACTCCCCCCCCCCCCCCAGATGGTCGAATCGGGGAATTGACGATTTCCTATTTAACCTGGTCGGGTCCCAGACATGCCTGCCAATTTCCATCGTCCCAGCACATCAGGAAGCACGGAACTCGCGGGATCACTATAAATTCGGACTTCTCCCCCCCCCCCCCCCAACTCCCCCAAAGTGAGCGGATCCGTTCCGGTTATATCAGTCACGTATCTAGGTATCTAGTATCTAGGACTTTCCACCAAGTTTCATCCGGATCCCTCCACTCTAAGTGTTTTCCAAGATTTCTGGTTTCCCCCTCCAACTCCCCCCAGTGTCACCGGATCCGGTCTGGATTTAAAATGGAGGTTCTGAGACACGAAGTCCTTCCATATATCAAGTTTCATTAAGATCCGATCACCCGTTCGTAAGCTAAAAATATCTCATTTTTCCTATTTTTTCCGGATTCCCCCTCCCTCCACTCCCCTCCAGATGGTCGGATCGAGGAAGCGACAATTTCTAATTTAATCTGGTCCAGTTCCTGATATGCCTGCCAAGTTTCATCGTCCTAGCTTATCTGGAAGTGCCCGAACTAGCAAAACCGGGACCGACAGACCGACAGACCGACTGACGGACAGAAATTACAATCGCTATATGGCACTTGAGTAAGCTCAAGTGCCATAAAAAGCTGTTCTGTTTATTTTTGGGTCCCCGAAACAGAAAAGAGTAAACAGTAAAACAGGAGGAAAAAAACAGAAACAGAAACAGAAAACAAGGAACAGTACCCATGCCTATTCGTGGATTCACGTAGTCTATTCCTCTTGGCCTGATTAATTATCAATCATGCTCTCACCTTCGAACGATAAACCTTGACATCCAGCTTCCCATCACCTTAACCTTCCACCTCGGCGTTATCTGAATAGCTGCTCCCACGTCCGAACGAACATTACTTCGCAGTCCTGGATTGGCGATCAGCTTTGTATTATCTGCGAGGTAAGCCAGGTAGGATTGCACTGTTCGAGTAGATGCCTCCCCCCAGCGAAGGAACTTGAAAGGGCTTATGAAACAGGAGGCAGGGAGGAATAACGAAGCCGCGTCTGAAAAATAAAACTCACCATTATCTTTGACAGAAACATCATGGCGATAGTCCGCGGAATTCTTTAACGACAAAATTGGTTAGTCGTTTTAATCCTAATCATAGGGTGCAAAAGCGACTAGTCGAAAAAGATAGACTATAGGAAGTTCAATCCTTAGCATTAATAGTATGGTTGATTTCAAACGAAAAGGATGAACCATAGATAACGTAAAGAGCTATAAAATAATGAAACACTGTAGGTTTTAAACTCTATTTCTATATCCACAATCCGAACAATGGCATGTAGTAAAGCTGGCCCCCTACTACACAGACCTCACTACAGCAGGCCTCCCTTCAGGGAGACATCAAGACTGACGAAGGGAGACATCGGACGGAGGAGACATCAGCTGACGATGAACTTTGTGAACAAATGTTTAACTTCTGACCACCACCACTCTATTTTCCCAGACTTCGAGACTCCAGACCAGACCAGACCGAACACAAGGGGAAGACTAGCTAACATTGACAAGCCACGGCTTCTTCAGCCCCCCATAAACTCAACTGAAAGGTATTTATCTTCGTTTGTGCCTTATTTTATTCGTAATTTTAACTGTCAGAATATCAATCAGCCGTGATTCGTAATTTGTTATGCTGACGATCCGCAGCTAGCAGTTGTAAATGCTATTAAGGAAATAAATGAACCACAAACACAACCAGAGCAAAATAACTCTTAGAGAGTAACGCGAAGACCTATCCTTCGCATGCATCAAAAATGGGCCTCCGTCGCTTTGTTGGCCTGCAGTGGCGAACGTAGATTCTCGCCATCGCACGTTAACGATTGGTCAGAGCAAAATAATTCTGCTCTGCGATTGGTTGAGTTTCGGTAGGGATGTTCGTATCCGCTAGTGGAGCTAGTGTTGCTGCGATTTGACTGTGTGTCATTTTTTCAAAGTTTGCGCGGTACTCTAGAGTTATTTTGCTCTCATCACAACTGATAAGCTTACCAAGCGTTGATGCTCGTCTGAACTGCAGACACACGTTGATCGTTCTTGAGGCACTGACCAAATCCAAACGATGATAAACAAAATCTGGCGTGAGGGCCATCCTGAGCCGAATGAGGTTTTTCTGCTCGTTTTCCAATGACACGACGCAAACAATCAACGGGAAGTCAGTAACCCTTTGCCAAGTATACAGCTTGCTCTCCTAAAAATAATGAAATGTTTGAAACGACTGTGGTAAGTATAGTCTAAAAAATACTGATTTCAATTACTGACGATGAGCCTGGGCTTTCGTTCAGATTGTGTTTCCAAGGAAATAAATTAAACGAAGTTGATAAACAGAAAGGAAGGAGAAAAGTAAAAGGGAATGTGCCAAAACAGATTCTTGTCCGAACAGGAAGACTCATTGGTCACAATTACCGGCTACGCATTTTCCGTGTTCCTTAACAAAGCCAAGAGGCCGAGCACGGCTATAGACAGCACGGAGCAGTTTGTAATTTTTTTAAACACGGGGCCACCTGTCACTTGTCACCAATTGACTCCTCCTCAAGGTGGCATAACCTGTCCCTTGTCACTACTGGACTCTTCGCGACGGAGGAGCCAACCTATATCCATCGGCCAATCATGGGCTTCGCAACTAACTCAGTCTTGGAACAAATCGCCGGCCAACGGATCGGAACGTTCGAGAATGGAGCCAGGTTTGCTGAGGGACCTGCGACTCCCTTGTCAAAAACGAACCGGGCTCTCACCCAGACTTTGGACTTTCGTTAGAATATAGTTTATAGAATGTACTTTAAGTTTTCGCATAGTAAATTTTGCTCCAACCGCCGCTGTCATGTAGACTGATAGAGAAATGAACGATGGCAACAGCCTCGACTCAAAATCGGACCATCTGCTTTACTCAAACTTGCTTAGTCTTGCTCTTTTGCCAACACATATTTTGTCGGAGGGAACTCTGTGGACATCAATAATGACAGCAAGCACTAGCGCAACGGTTAAGGTGTGCGCCCCAAACAAAAATTTAGGAGACGGGGATTGGTTGACCGGGTACACTTACCTCAGAAGCGACACCACTAACGTTCTTTGATATAAGTACGGAAGCATATCCACTTATTTCAGCGACAATTCTTTTTCTAATCGGCAAGAAATCTGCATGCCTTTCCAAGAACTTAACGTCCGTTTGTACAGGTTTTTCCGACGCCATACCAGGGCGGCCAAGCAAAGGATGGTAGATCACAAAGCCTGTAAATTCAAAAAGTTTCATGAAGGCTGTGACCAATACCATCCTCCTAAGTAAAGTCACTATGAGCTAGGCTACCATCGTCATTCCTACCTCTATCATGTATGAAGATATATAAGGATTAGGGCAAGGTTGCTAGGGGACGTTTTCGCGTGGATGGCTGTAGAGCTGAACGTGTGATCCCGTCTACGCGAAAATGAGAAAATCGATCGGGCCTTGAACGAATGAGGAAGATTGGTTCCGCCCACGCGAAAAGGCCCATTCAGCTGGATGGGAGCATATGAGTGGGAAGGTCCACGCAATATCTCCATTCAGCTCAACGCTGTCCTCGGAGCGGTGTTGAACGGGAGGCATCCATCGAGCTGGATGGCCCGTTCACCTGCTCAATCGTACACGCGGAAATTACGAAAAGATCGACGGCATCCACGCGAAAATGTTCGTCGGGCTCGACGGGACCCATCCACGCGAAAACCTCCTCCTAGCCTTTTTTAAAGGCCCCCTCTTGGTTTTCCATTGTTTTCACACCCCCAGTGGCGACTTCGTTTACGAATTTTTTTTTAATCACTGTAGTGAATTTTTTTCGCTTTCGACGCTAGCCGGGATTTCCCGGGAATGTCAACACTATCTTTTGTTTTGTCTTACAATGTCACTAGAAAAGGCGTTGCCTAACTCAATTTCTCTCCTTTTGATGGCTCTATTTGCAGCACAGCAGTGCGCATTTGTTTAAACTTTATGCGAGAAAAAAGAAAGTGTTTTTGCGCAAGCCCCGAGCCTCGTTTTTGTTGCACGTTGCAGCTCGACTTCTCGGCCGCTTCCGGGCTAATTCTTTCTACGTTCGTTTTTGCATTGCAGTGCTTCCGAGGAAGATGGCAGCGCTTCTTGAGAATCGCGGACTTGCTTACCGACCAAGTCCGTGCTTCCCTGCAAGGTGCTGGATCAACTAAGAAGAAATAGTGTGGACAGTGAATCCAATAAGCGCATCTTGTGCTGGCGTTACCTTGTGCTTAAGCAGCGAAGTGGCAGCACTATTGCAACAAAAACGAGGCTCCGGTCAATCAGCAAGCATCATATCAACATGTAACATAAATAAATACAATTTGAGGCAAGTATGAGTATTTAAAAAAAAATAAAAAAAAATCCCGGGCCGATCTTGTTTGGGAAGTTTCTTCTCTCTAAACCTCATCATCGAGACATCTTACCACCCACTGCACCGCCCAACAATCGTACGTGTCACCAAAATAAACTGGTTCCAGTAGCTTCGCGAACGAACTGCCACACAAATTTGTTTGTACCTTTTTTTACAGATTTTCTAAACAAAGCCGAGTGATATTTTCCCTTTTTTTGTGTTAGTTTGTTATTTAGTATAGTGAAGCAACGCAAATTAGCTGTCAGCTATGATGTTGTCTAAATAAACCTATCTCTCTCTCTATCGTGAAAAATAAATTTTTAGAAAGATTTGTGCAAGTACTGTTACGAGGTTGGCACACCCACTTAAAGACCCCCTCGTACTTACTCAGCCTTCTATCTTACCATTAGGTCGCCTACACGGTTCGAAAATTCGCCCTTTGCCATTTCTTCGTGAAAAGATGATGTGCGAGCTTGTGCTTTAAAGTTTAACTGAAAAGCCAACTTATTTTTGCATCATTTAACTGAATACACTGCCATTTTTTTCCCCACTATTTGCTCCAGTATGACGTTCAGAATATCTCCGGCGGTCCTCACAACACAAAAATTCTACTATGACGCAAACAATTCGAATCACAATACAAACACGGCCCTTAGTGGCCAGTGATCAGCTCAGTAAGGTGAGTAAACTCTTATTCTTCGTAAATAGTTTCGTCAAACACAAAGCGCAGGTATAAGCAAATAGATGCACCAGAAATCCGACAGGGAAATTCACCTATATAACAAGACCAAAGGTGTCGAAGGGAACCCAGAATCTAATATTTGATTCAGACGATTGGGTCTTGTCTTCGCCAGATCCAGTCTTCGCCAGGCTAACCGTCAGAGAAAACCAAGTTCAAATATACCTGTATAAGCCATAGCTATTTTGACGTTACTGACCGAGACTTCCTGCTTTACTTCTGCCAAGTTTCCTGTTTCGCCCGAATTCCGAGCGAACTACTTGTCCAGCAAAAAAAGGAAATTCAGAAACGAATCTAGCCTATCTCCTTATATCTGTAAAGAACATCTAATCAACTTTAAAGAAAACTTTGACTGGTTACAACCGGATTCCGGACTAATTATATGTCCAGGTAAAAAATGATTTGTCATATACAGAATCAGCCTCTCTTCTTACCCTTTATCTGTCATCTAATCAAACTTTTGCTTTTAACAAATTTTCCGGTTTGGGCCAGATTCCGGGCGAACTAGTTGTCGGCGAGCAAATGGTTTTCACCGTCGTGTTCAGAGTGTCTTTTTACCCCTAAATCGAACATTTAATCAACTTCAAATCAAACTTTTACTTTTAACCAACTTCCCGGTTTTAGCCGGATTCCGGACGAACTACTTGTCTGGCGAGAAAATGGTTTTCACTATCGTGCTCAGCATGCCTTCTTACCCCATGATCGACTATCACATTAGCTGTTAAAAATATTTTGTTTGTCCCTTAATTTGAACCCCCACCCCTAAATCTAGGGCTACAGAGCCCATCTACAAACTTGATCTAACCCTTGACCCAATGAATCCTCACACCAAGTGTCATCAAAATATCTCATTCCCTTCGAGAGTTATCGTGCTCACAGACAGACGGACATTTTTGCGATGTCATAGGTATCCCTCCACTTACGTTTTGGGATCCCAACAAGTGCGCAAGCGCTCAGACGTGGAGTGTAAAAGTAAAATGTTTATCACATTTATATACAAACAGCTTTAGAACCAAGACATTCCTCTTCCGCAATAACCAAACAAGTATTGAAATAACCTTGTAATCACCCCCCTTTAAAAGCTTTAAATGTAAACAAACCGCCAGCATAAATCCAAAGAAATGTTGAAGATCTTGCATGAATAACAGTCGTTCGAACACCTATTTTCCATTAGCAAGGTAATAACAAGTACAATAGACCAATTCGTAGCAGAGTAATGCCCCCTTTGTCACAATTCATTAATAACGGCGTATCATCGATCATATTACAAAACAATCCAGTTTCCAACTGTTCATTAAAGATTAAAGTACGTCGCGTCGTCTCATTTGTTCATGTTATGCCAAATCCTCATCCATAGATATATCTCCGAGAGCTGGACTTGAGACCTGTCATCATCATGGGAAATCTTGGCCCAGCTGCCCATGAACGGAGGGGGGGGGGGACTCATCAAAATGCGTATTTACACCTTTTTTCCTTAAGTATACCAGCTTAGAGTTTGATTACAGTCACGGGTCAAAAACTTTTGTCATGAGCAATTTTGGGCCCACTTGCCCATGAACGGTGAGGGTGGGGGCAGTTCAACTCTCCCGGTCCCTATGATCCAAAAGCACAAAGGAATTTCATCGCCTTATCTCCAGTTATTGTCAATTTAAAAACATTAAAAAATGGGCAATCTGGGCCCAATTGCCCCTGAACTAAGTGGGGGTGGGGTTTGGGACCCGCAACAAGTAAAAAGAGACCCCAATGCTCACAATCCTACCAAGTTTCAACTTGATACCTGTTGATTCCTAGCAAGGGTAACGAACTTTACTCCTGGGCAGTCTGGTCCCAGTTGCCCATGAACTGTGTGGGTGGTGGAGGTGCAACTTTAAAAGCAATTTCCCAACCCTAGGATCTACACGTCCAAGGAATTTCATCGTCCTATGTCCAGTTCTGGTCAAACTATGAACTTTATTCACTGGGCAATCTGGTCCCATTTGCCCCTGAACCGGGTTGGGGAGGGGGGTGGGACCACCAAAAGGATGTAACGACACGAAGTATTTAATTCCAGATATTTATAACAACTCTCGCAATGCAACTGTTGGTGCAAATCCCCGTCTGCTCGAACAGTCGCATTGCCTCGTAGTCTCTAAGTTCCTTTCCTCTCATATTGGCATGGCCTCACGAGCAGTGCCTTTTTGCCTGATTTTGGCAACACATAGCAAAGTGAAAATATTAAGCAAAGTGAAAATATTAAGCAAAGTGAAAATATTAAGCAAAGTGAAAATATTAAGCAAAGTGAAAATATTAAGCAAAGTGAAAATATTAAGCAAAGTGAAAATATTTAGCAAAGGGAAATATCCGGTATAAATAGAGCAGTGTAATTGTATTAGGAGGCAGTCTTCGGTAAGTCCTTAGACAGTAGTGATCGTTGGATTAACAGATGTATTCGATGTATGCAGTATTAAAAGTATGTGTGTTTTCTAACCACTGTTTATTGAATGTAGGACCTAGGACCTACCGTCCGAACTCCCCCCACCAGAGTTACGAACCAACCCTTCGAGGATTAAGATCAGAGTACCGGTAGAGTCGAATATGTACCAACCGCTCGGGAACACGCTACACGTATATTAGATACTCGGGTTTCGTACAACAGTTAAAGCATAAAAGAATAAAGATATTCCTAATTTAACAAGGCACAACTAGACCCCAATACCCACAAGTGTACCAAGTTTGAACTTGATACTTACACTGGTTCACGAGTTATGAGCTCCACAAAATACTGTGAAAACCGGAAACCGAAAGCCGAAAGCTGCTACAGCGCTCGCAATAGTGGATTGTTCCAAGGAACACTCCACTAAAAACCGATTATTTGTGAATAGTGGAACAACGAAGTAACGCATTTTCATATGATCTTCAAGCCTCTTTAAGTGAATAAGTGTGAGTGGTAACTAGATTGTCCTATCTCAATAAATGCACCAACAGAAAACGGAATAAGCTGTAAGGCCCGTCGTTTGATAAAGGACGGTAGAATACGGTTCATCATCAAATATCCTAAAATTGCTGATTTGTTGCATGATGGCCGGATGGCTTTCATGTGCGAATAAATCATTTATTCATATCCTTTGTTTTCAAAAAAGAAGACTGACAGAGGCACATACATGTACTCGATTCGATTCAGCGGACAATGTATTAAATTGCCACCTTTCCCCTCCCGTATCACTTATGATTAGATTAACTCACCATTTAAATCTATGACGAAGGAATACGAGTCGCCATCATTTCCCGGATACACCGAATCTTCAAGAAGGTCTTCCAAGGACAAGTCCACTCCAGTCACTCCGAGGAGGTGGTCTATGTGATAGCACGGTACGCTTAGAGACACAACAAGACCTAAAAGAACGAAGCTTTTAACTAAGTTCACGCCACGGCTACACGCACTCACTGCGTTCTTTCAACCTTTTAAAATACCTTTTAAAACACTCTAATCTCAAAACACTGCAGGAGCGCAGAAAAGATATTAGTATCGACTTCATTTCAGTCATGGTATCTCACCATCTCCACTCCCAAATCCTCCTTCCCTCCCTCCAGGGGCGTCACGACCGGGGGGGGGGGGGGGCGCCCCCCCGCCAATGCTGTCGGCCAGTCGGTAAAAAAATAACCCGAGTCGCCGCGAGTCGCCACGATTTTTCGTCAAACCAGTTGATTTTTCAGGGAAAGAGTCGTTTTTTTCTGAAAAGTGATCGATTTTTCGTCAAAATAGTCGCTTTTTCTGAAAATCAGTCGATTTTTTTCAAAAATGTAATTTTTTTGTTGTTGAAAACAGTCGTTTTTTCTGCAGAAAAAGTCGGTACTTGCCGTTGCCACTACTTGCCGTTTTTGTCCACACTCTAGCTGTCGGGACCAATTTCGACTGTTACTAATGACCGAATCTCGATTCCTGCACGTATCTACAAAGTGCGGCTAACCGTACTTTAAATGCACTTGAACGGAATATGAATACATGATTCTGATGTGTAGCTTGCAGAGGTGATGATAATTACTTTTGGGTCGCGAACTCGGGTCGCACCAGTCATCTCTCCAAACTGTGATTTCCTGTCCTTGTTCAGTCAGTTCCGACAAAACATTCTAGACCGGAATTATTCTGTTGGGGAAGAGCTACTGTCTGATCTCCGGGAAGTTTAATATAATCCTAAACTGTTTTACGCATGTTCTTCCAACCAGGTCGCATTCCGATCCCACGTTCCACGAGATTTTGAGTGCCCATAAAGCCCCCCCCCCCCATAGATCCGGCCCGGACTTGAAACTAAACATCTGAAACACTTCTTCCTGACACTTGCCAAGTTTCTTGCACGTCGAATCACCCATTCTATTGTTATGCATATCACTATAGATTCCAAATTCCCCGTTCCTCTACTCCCGCAATGATGATAGGATCCGGTTAAGGGACTGTTTCTGAGCCAATCTGATAGAGTCCCTAGCATGCCTGCTAAGTTTCATGGTCATAGGACATCTGGAAGTACCTTAACTCGCGATCACCGGAATTCCGGGATACCCTCCCCAACTCCCCCACTGTGACACGATCCGATGCTGTTTTGTCAATACTGTATCTAGGGCTTACGCTTGTTCTTCCTTCCAAGTTCCATCCCAATCTTTCGACTCTAAAGGTTTCACGAGCAAAGTTGTGCGTGTTACTGGATTCCGGATCCCCATCCCTCGACTCCCCCAACGATCATCGGATCGGGGAAGGAACTATTTTCAAGCAAATGTGGCAGAGTACCTTATATGTCTGTCCAGTTTCGTGGTCCTAGTACATCTGGAAGTACCCTAACTCGTGATCACCGGAATTTCGGGAAACCCCCTCCAACATCCCCCCCCCCCCATTGTGACAGGATCCGGTCCTGTTTTGTCAATAAACTATCTAGGGTTTATGCTTGTTCTTCCCTCCAAGTTCCATCTCTATCTCTCGACTCTAAGCGTTTCACGAGATTTCCAGTGCCCACTCCAGCCCCCCCCCCCCAGTTCTCGGATTCGGTCCAGATTTGAAACTTAATCCCTGAGAGACTTGTTCTTCAGACTTTTCAAGTTTCATGCATGTCCGATTACCCGTTCCAAAGTTATGCATGTTTCTAGTTTCCGGATTTGCCATCCCTCCACTCCCCCCAGGATAGCCACACCAGGGAAGTGATTATTTCCAAGTTAATCTGGTCAGGTCCCCGATATGGCTGCCAAGTTTCATCATCCTAGCTTACGTGGAAGTTTTTCACGAGAATTCCAGTGCCGCCTCCAGCTCCCCCCCCCCCCCCCACCCTGGTTATCTCTGGTCTTCAACAACCCCCCCATCCCCATCACAGCCCCCTAGTCTCAAAAGTCCGTACGAAAGACAAGCTAATAGAACCTGATGGGATTTCTCACGCGGCAATATCTGAAAGCCAGGGCTGGAGAAATCAAGGAGTCGTTCGGGTGGCTAAACCGTTGATGTGAGAAGGGTCGACATTACCTTTCCCAATGGGATCTGCAAACGCTGACGTGATCGCAACCTTATTTGTCGCTACAGTAGCATTCCAGCGGCGATAAAAGTAGCCAAGAGTCGCTGAGAGGTTACGCGTCGAGTTAACAGCGACCGTCTGACCCCGCCGCACCTGGAAAAGTGGAGTTCCGTCCGCCGCTACTGTTTTGCCGTGATTCTGCTGCGCCAAGTCATAGAGAAAAGACTTCTCATACATGATTGGCTTTCCATCTAAAAATGGGTAACAAAAATCAACTTGAATCTTTGCAGATCGCGACAGATCTTCAAGAAGTATGAAACTGAGTAACCGTGCAAGTAAACTAAGGGCTCAGACCTCAGGTTGGTCATTGGTGAATATATAATTTAACAAATGAAAACAAAAGTATTTAAGCTCCTGGTTTGCCTATGACGCTATATGCGACTAAGGTCCTGAACTAAAATTCAGTTGAGTTCTAAACTTGAGGTCAGCTAAATTATTTTACCTAGTTTTATTTTCAACATTTAACATGTCTATTATAAGCTATTATTTCCAAAATCTGGGTATATGACTAAAATGCCTGACGAGGGTTGCCAAAAGGTGCCAAGATGCGGCTAACGAACAATATAGCTCTTTTTCCTTTTTAATTATTGTTTAATATGAAGAGTACATCTCCAGTAATAATCAGTGCATTATGTAGATTTTTATTAAATAGTATTCAAGTAAAAGTTGATCGGGCTATTGCTGTTTAGTTTTAATTATAATGCGATGTTAGACGTTACGAAGATTCACATTTTGTTGTTTGTATAAGGCCCTAAGGCTTTAAATACACTAATACTTTTATTATTATTCTGCAGTTCAGATACTGTCGGAACAAACTTGGGACAACCAGTCAATTTAATTAGGAGTAAATCTGTAGCACTGCCAAAGCGTTATATGGACACTGGACACTCTTTTGAGAAACTTCGAACGGCTTTACAGATGTAAGCTGAGACAAAATATAATTTTTCCACATGGAGGAACTTACTAGACATACAAGCTATGCCACGGTATGTATGAAGACGTCGAAGCTGAGGACACCCTCAATTTCAATTTCAACAAATTGCGTGGCCATAGCCTCAAACTCACCGTTGAGGGGTTTTGCAAAGACATTGGTCGGTGGAGCTTCAGATATCGCGTACCTCTTTACGGGAATCAACTGCCCCAAGAAACAGCAAAATTGCCAATCATTGAGCCAATTCAAGAAAGAAATTGACGAAATATTGACTACCAAACTGTATGACCCTACACGTTTTAAAAGAATTTTGTGGGTGCTTTGTGGCCTTACTGTTTTTGCAATATATTATTATTACTATAAAATAGTCCCAAACTTACCAATTTCAACTTAACTTTCACATGATTTGCTGAGGATGAAAGAACTGTTTTTCACTTCCATCCAAACATTGGCCACTAAAAGCAGCATTTCTCTACTGTACAATAAATGATTCGAGCGGACAAAACCGGTAACAAATTATTCGATATTACTGAAATAAGAACGAAAGGACAGCTTCAAGGTAACTCAGGGACTCTTTAGTCATTTTAATTCGCGTTTGTATTTTGATGAATTGTATTTTAAACCGTGAATTGCATATATAAATCATAGGTTACAATCGTAGATATATCCCTTGGTTCATCTTTTTAACTATATTGACATGTCCAGCACTATTTTTTTTTTGTAAAAGATATTTATGGATAAATAAACCGAATTGTAAATTGTAAAATTGTAGTCATAGTTTATACCCTACTATGTTGTAATTTAGTTTTTGTGTTTTATGTATTTAGCTAATGTTTTTCTTCTTTTTTCTTTCTTTCATTTTTCATATTTTCATACTCCATTTAAGACGAAAAATTTTGTCATACAAATGGGAAATAAATGTATCATCATGAAACACTCACCGTCGATCACTGGATACGTGTTGATGGTGACCTTCCCTCCAAGATAGTGATTTTCCTGAGCCACGAGATCCAGGACGGAACCCTTCTCGGTGAGAGACATGAGTAATCCTCGGCTGATATACAGTATGACCGGTTCCACATCTTTCCATTCGCAACTTAGGTCAGTACACAACTGGCAGTTGGAAATATCATTCGGAGAAAATAGCGTTTTGATCATTTGGAACGCAGTGGCAACGGCTAGTGTGTGGTTTGCAGGACCTGAGAAAGATAAGAAAAATAATACTAATAAAATAGCTAATTACAAAAATAGTAGTGATAGGTCCCGAAATAAAGAGATTCAACGTGAAGCTGAAACCGTCACCATTAAATTTTCAAATTGTCAGATTACTTAAAGCAAAGCTGAAAATCTATACTGTTCCATCATTTTACGACTCAGTAACTACCGCAATCGTTAGACGGCCTAGTCCCCACCATCAATCCGCTCAATTATTTTTAGGATACAACTATTAACAACGAGCCAATCAGAAGACCCTGTTACTCCCGACTCTGAAAGCCATATCACTGCCTGACGTTTTACTTGACTTCTGTCTCCTCCCGGGCGTAACTCAGCGTAGAGATTGATGTCAGCCTCCTCCAACCTGTGCGATCAGCAGCTAGCAACGATGCTTCGTGGACGTAAATGTTTGACAACTTTAAATATTTTGAAAGACTAGCTCTGCTGCGGGATCGTTTCCAGCCAGTTTCTGTGGGGATGAAATCCAGCATGATTTCCGTAAGTACGTGTGATGTCATTCTGAGGTGACCGTAGGTTATGCTGAGCTATTTGAACGAAAACTAATGTATGTTGAGTTGTCTGCAGCAGCTTCTCGTTGCTGACGAAGTCGAACCACCTCAGGCCTTCAATGCTCCTAAGGCTTTTTGTCTGGGACGCGTCTACGGTCTTGAGGGCTGTGATTGTAGCGGGCCAGGTCTCTGATCCATAAAGAGTTACAGAGCCTGCAAGGGGGTTTAAGATTCGCAGCTTCGCGACTTGCACTTGGTTTCCGCCAGAAATGACGATTCAACCTCCCCATGGCAGCAGATGCCTGCGATCACTGCGAAAACTCGAAAGTGAAGCTGTTTTAGCTCAGAAGCTTTATACGTTGGATTAGGCAATCAGGTTACCAAGTACTGACTCCATCCAGCAAACTATCGCAAATCGCGGCGATGAACGAGATTTTTCAATCGCAGCGATAGAAGATTTTTATCGCCTGGGTTTCACACTGAATTTTCGTCGACAAAGAATTTAGCGCAAAATGTTGCTGTTGCGTGCATAAAATCGTACTGTCGCCGATTAAAGTTGCATTTTCCCAACATTGAAATCGCCTGACGAAGCAACAGAAATCGCCGATTTTGGCGACGAAAATCTCGGCGATGGCCGATATCGCCTCAGTGTGAACGTCTGTGTAAACCTAGGGATAGAGTTTAACTGAAAAGCCAGCTTACTTTTAAATCTTAGATTTGAATACACTGAATTATTTTGACTCCACCAAGAGATTTGTTTTATTTTTGGGGCTCTAGTAGTGACATTCAATGCATAGACTGACGGCCCGACAAGACAAAGTTCACCCTGAGGCGGAGAATATGAATTCCAAACAGTGAAATTCAATGGCTAATGAAGCGAAGATTGGGAACGGTTTAATTCCAGATTCTTAGGTCACTTCCCCACTATTCTGTGTGACTCTAAGAAGATTTATTTGTCGGCAATCGTTTAACACTTTAGTGGCTAAATATTTCAGGCATAAAAGTACAACTACATAGAGGTACCATAAATCCGAAAGAAAAAGTTCATTCGATGCAAATCACTGATGTGAATATCGTAGCAACGAAGCAACGCATTTTCATCGTGTCTTCAAGCTTATTCAAGTGAATAAGTGATGTGTAAAGGACCATTCAAGCTTACATTTAAGGCGCTCTGAACTATATGCTATCCGCAATTATCTGTGGTAAAACTTTCTTCCCGCGAGGCTGCTGTGGTAAAAATCATTAAGAACGGATTCTATTTGGTGTGTTAAAAGTTGTAAGTGACCAATCACAGCAATGCGTTCTATCACGTGATTATTGAAGAAGTAAGAGAGAAACGTTAAGGAGAGATATTTGTAATATAACTGTAATTGAATGAGCTCTTTGAATGGAATTCAGCCATACTAAACTATGGGCTACTACTAACTTTTTTTTCACAACTACAAGCTTTTCACTTATCTGAAATAATAAGAGCAATCCTGGTAGACTCAAAACTAAATCGAGGGATAATCGAGGAACAGTTTTGTGGCAAAATCGATATGGCAAAGCCCTAGCAATCATAGTTGGAAGGGTGTATTTTTCTAACCGTGTACTTTTCATTTTTTCACTTATGTTGTGTGTTTCTGTTTGTTCTTTTTCCTTAGTACTACGTCGTGCATCCTCGTGATTGCGTGACGGGTAACAAATAAAATGCATTCATTCATTAGTCCAACCGACACGTCTACAGATATGCTGGGTTGTCACAAAACTTGTCGAGGCTGATTCAAAATCCCGCATGAAATTCATCAAAGGTTATGTTCTCTTGGGATGAAACGTCAGGCTTCAGTCTCCGTTTTGAAAATCAGCGCACGTGGTCGCAACGGCGGCGACCGGCCTACATCTTGATTTTCAAGTTGAACAGCTGCAGAGGATAAGGCTTACAAGGCAAAGTGTTTTTATTCGTGTTACGGTCCTTAAATTTTAACCAGAAAGGGCTGGGATAGGACAATCTAGTTACCAATCACTTATTCACTTAAATCGGCCTGAAGACCCGCTGAAAATGCGTTACTACGTTGTTCCGCTACTCACGAATAATCGATCTTCAAATAGTGGTATTTACGTGTGATTTGTGGTACCTCTGTGAGCTTGTATTTTTGCTGTATGCCTTCCCAGAAAGATTTATGCTTTTTTTTTGTTCAGGCATTAAGCAATCTTCACTAATGTCACCACTGCCCATTGAAAAGACAAGTTTGTGTTGAGATTAAAATTTCCCGCGTCATAGCTGTAGGGACGGCCGCAGATATTCTGAACGTCAAAACAGACCACATAGTCGAAAATAAAAAAAAATCCCTTTGCAGAATCCAAATACGTCAGAGTGTTGAATTAAATGACGCAAAAATATGTTCGCTTTTCAATTAAACTTTAACTAGACTGTCCTATATCAGCCGTATTTGGTTAAACTTTAAGCATAAGAAATCTCAACTATGGTGCAGCTGAAAATAAATGTTTAGTGTTTATATTACCAAGTCTCTTCGCGCTTTTACCGGTCGAAGTGGTCGCTGCCGATGTCTAGATCGCCCCACGAAACACTAGCAAAACATGGGTCCTTGACAATATCCAACACCTAACTCTCTTCTTACTACCAAATGTGCGGCGACCCTACTCCCTCGGTTGCTACCGCTTTTCTAAACCAGTTATGGACTCTAAATAGGGAAACCTATTTCAGTCATTTCTTGACCAGTGCACTCAGTACGATCTGAGCTTAAATGTCGAAAAGTCCGAGGTCCGACGGTTCAATCCGCTGTTTTCTGTGTCCCAATGTACCCTTCCCAGTAGTAACATCAGCACAAATTCTAGGAGTCACCCTGTCGAGTGATTTTGCATTTACTTACCACATTCAGACCGTGACAAAATCGGGAAATGCATCACCCCAAATGCTTATACAGATGAGTCAATTTGGTTGCGACCGTGATAGTCTGATGGCTGTGTTGTGTAAGACCTGTAATCGATTACGTATGACCCCTATTGGGGCCGTATCGCTTAAAATACAGCATACGTGTCTGATGAAATAGAGCGTGTACAAAAGAGCCGTGTCAGTTATACCAGGTCAGCAAGTATCTTCTAGTTCTTACGAATCTCTACTAATCCCTCCCTTCACTGCATGGACGCCGTAAGACTGTCCAACATGGGGTGCGCGCCTCTACATAGACACGACGCTACGTAGACACGTCAGTAAGTGGACAAAATCCGACGCTACATGGACAAATTTCCCGACACTACGTGGACAAAAAAAAACCGACACTACGTGGACACGACGGTACATCGAACGACGCTAAGTAGACACGACGGTACATCGAACGACACTACGTAGACACGACGGTACGTCGAACGACACTACGTAGACACGACGGTACGTCGAACGACACTACGTGGACACGTCACTACGAGGACAAAATCCGACACTACGTCGAAAATCAAAAAGTGTCTACGTAGTGTCGGTACCTGTACCGTCGTGTCTATGTAGTGTCGGTACTTGTACCGTCGTGTCCATGTAGTGTCGGTACCTGTACCGTCGTGTCCATGTAGTGTCGGTCTTCGTACCGTCGTGTCTCTGTAGTGACGTGTCCATGTACTGACGCTTTTTTAGTTTCGATGTAGTGTCGTGTCTTCGTAGTGTCGCCTGTGTGTTTTGTCTCTGTAGTGTCGCCAGTCTGTTGAAATTCTCCAGCGTTTCTATTTCAAGGAATATAGGATGTATTCAGGGGGGGACTGGTATGAAATCTGAGGACCCTAGCCGGGTGGGGTGGGTCGTTTTTGCCCCGATTTAGCAGATTTTATTTGGGTGGTCCTCTTGGTTGTTTTTTTTTGTACACTGACCCAAGCAACATATCATTTAGCAGGAAATCACACGGCCGAAACAGCTGGGACAAAGAGTCCAAGCTGCACACCTGAAACACCGGGGGATCCTGAAACACCGCGAAATTCTCCCAAGAATCAGAAAATCCTCCTATTCGGCACCGGCGAGGCACGTCACAGAAGATTCTGGTTGGTTCGAAGCATTCTCCAATAAAGTCAGCAACTTTGTTACCTTACCTTGGACCTTAGTTCCTCCTGCACCTCCGTAGGTGCTTAGGGCATCTGAGAAGAGCCGCCAGTCGTCTCTCATAAGGACTGCTGCCCATACATCTTCCCATCCGGGCTGGATAGACGCGTTTATATTCTGAAGATCCGACTGGTGTACGACGAGGAGTGTTCTTCCGTCGCCCTCTTCGTCTGGATCCCTCCGGATGCCAGTGGAGGATTGCGTTGGGGAGTCTGGTGCTTCCCATCCTGATTGTATGGCCCAGATACCTCCAGCGGCGGATCTTGATGACTTCAGTAATAAGGGGATGCACTGTCATCTGGCGAATCTGTCATCTGGCGAAACTCTTTCTGTCTAGTGCATGTTTAAGATTCGCCTAAGGCAGGTGTTTTCAAAGGCCAGAAGACGTTTCTCCAGCTGTTGGCTGAGGTGCCACGTCTCCGACCCTTACAGAAGTACGGAGAGAACGTTGCTGTTGAAAAGTCTCAGCTTGAGTCTAAGGGAGTACTTCTTGCTCCTCCATATCTTCTTTAGCCGATTGAAGACACCGCTGGCCTGACCAAGTCTTAGCTGGACCTCCCTTGCACAAGCTCCAGTGTTTTCAACTGTACTGCCGAGATATCGGAATTCGACGACCTGTTCGACTTGCTGGTCCCTACAGCGTATATCTAGCGGAGATCCGCTACTCGCCATACTCTTCGTTTGGGGGATGTTTATTTTCAGTCCGAACAGTTCAGCTGTTTCACTGGTCTTTGCGAGGAAGTCCTGGAGCTTCTGTTTGCAAGTCTCCATTGGGTTGATGTCATCGGCAAAGTCTATGTCTCCTACTTTTCTGCCATCCCTGAGGTCAATGCCGCATCCTTCACATCTTCTTAGAACGTAGTCGATGATCAGGACGAACAGCAGCGGAGACAGAACGCACCCTTGCTTCACGACCGTCATAATTTGGAAGTATCTGGTGTTGCCGTCGCGGGTACGGACACAGCATTCTGTGTCTTAGTAAAAGGCTGCTATCAGGCTTACGAGTTTGTCCGGTATGCCATAGTACCGGAGCACTCTCCAGAGTGTAGCACAGTCGATGGAGTCAAAGGCTTTTTCGAAGTCTATGAAGACTAGGTAGAGCTTTTTCGTCCATTCGTTGCACTCTTCTAGCAGCATTCTTAGCACGAATATTAGATCCGCACATGAACGGTTTGGGCGGAAGTCAAGATGTTCTTCGCGGAGGTGTTTGTCGACCAGTGCTTCCACTCCAGAATTAAAAAAAAAACGTAGACTTAGTTCAAAACTCGGTAGAAATCAGGAGCTTCAGTAATCCAAGAAATCAGGATATTTATAAGGAGATTTTCTAGAACGCTTATAGTTCATTTATCAAAGAGAGAAATATTTGTATAGGTGTAGAGTGGATAGTAGCAAACGGATACGTCAAAGGAACTTTATTAGAGCTTGGCAAGGGTTCTCTTCCGGCTCAAACCACTCAAGCTGGGAAGTCCAAGTTCAGTTCTTAGCTTGAGTTCAATTCAAAGCTCCAGCGGTTACAGCCTGAAGACCATTACCAAGAAAGACCAAAATATCGCTGGAACAAAATCCAGCTGACGTATCAATTTGTCCACTATCAACTATGTTTGCAGTCAGCTTGGGCTGAAAGAATATTTAGGTATAGCGTGATAGGCCATTGAAGGGAAGGGAACTTATGGAGGAAGGGCTCTTTAAAAAGGAATAGCAAATTTAAGATTAAAATCAGTATTAAAGTACAAGTACCCTGGAAACGATCCTCATGAAGATTATAGTTAAAAAAATGTTATCTTTTACGATATAATTAGAATTTATAGCATAAAATAAATATTGTACTTTGAAATATTTGACTATTAAATATTTTCTAATTTTCATGATTTTGTGTCTGGTGCAGTTATTTTTTACATGTCGTGATTGGGTTGGGGTTGGAATTCTCGTGAGTGGTTTGATGATTTACAGATCTGCTTACACGAGAGAAAATATGTACAAATTATAATGAAAATAATAATTATGACTAGCAGCGGTTAAACAAAAGTTTTTGGAAGGTAACTGGAAAAGTTTGCATGAATATTTTGTTTTTGAAAGAGCTAGTGGTGTTCAAGAGCTTAAGGAAATATTACTGTCGCCGAGTGGAATTATTACACCGATTGGAGCCCATTGTCGTAGCCCAAAGAATTTTTTTTTTAAACAAAATTTGAAAATATGCTACGCGATCTTCAAAAGAATAAAAAAAAATTATTAAAAAGGAAGAACCTAAACGTGTTTAACCGTATCAGCACATTACTTGTAAAGTAATAATTTACTTCCCCATTTTAATACGACTTTTGAGATGCCGCCTCTACACCCAGTCTCTCGAAGTCCATTCCTCCCCCACAGAATCTGTAAGGAGGATTCTCATTTGAAAAGTTTAGGAATGCGGGGGGATATTTCTGTGCCGAACAGAAAACGTATAACTTCGGTGATGAGTTACAGCCTCCAGGTCAGGTCTACAAAATAATTATTAAAAAGGAAGAACCTAAACGTGTTTAACCGTATCAGCACATTACTTGTAAAGTAATAATTGACTTCCCCATTTTAATACGCCTTTTGAGATGCCGCCGCTACACCCAGTCTCTCGAAGTCCATTCCTCCCCCACAGAATCTGCAAGGAGGTTGCTCATTTGAAAAGTATAGGAATACTTGGGGAGAATAAAACATATTTCTGCGCCGAACAGAAAAGTATAACTTCGGTGATGAGTCACAGCCTCCAGTCAGGTTGATAAAATAATTATAAAGATTATAGCTATTCAGAAAAATCAGGAGGAAATTAAGTAAAACAGCAAAATATCAGTAGAAAATCAGTAGATCAGGAGACTCAAAAATAAATCAGTAGGAGCCCTCAAAAAACGTAGATCTCCTGATAAATCAGGAGAAGTGGAAGCACTGTTGTCGACTGCTGACTGTATGCGGTTCAGCAGGATGGTGGACAGGAGCTTGCCAGGAATGGAGAGCAGGCTGATCCCTCGCCAGTTTTCACACTTAGTGGAATCGCCCTTTTTAAAGATTTTGACTAGAGTACTCCTTGTTCACTGACGGGGGACCTTTTCGGTTTCCCATACCAGGTTAAAGAGTGTCATTCAAACGGTTAGGCAGGCGTTTACAGACAACTTCAGCATCTCAGATGCGATAAGGTCTTCTCCGGACGACTTGCCGTGCTTTAGCTTCTTTTGGGGCACCAGTGATTTCGGCTGAAGAGGGTGGGTCAGAGCTTACTGCTAGCCTTCGCCGATCTTTTCGGGGTCAGTGATTAGCCGGCCGCTCGGATCCCTTACAGGTCGGTCCACGCAAGGCCGCTTTCCGATGATCTTGTTCGTGGTTTTGTAGAAAGCTCTTGAGTCCCCTCTTTTTGATACCTCTTCTGCCATCTGAGCTTTCATCTCTATAAAATGACGCTTGTCCCTACGGGCATTTTTCTTCACGAGTTTGTCCCGTTTCTTGTACTCGTGCTCAAGAAATAAGGCGTCAGTGGCAATGTTTAAGAAAAGATAAGGCCGACCTTTTAAGGCTACAGCAAGCCTCGAGAACGTATGCTCAAAAATAAGTCGCTGGACTTCTGCTGTCTTCGACGAGCAGGAGGGCAGAGACAAAAATGAAAAACCGTCAATTTTTCCATCGTCCCGCTGAAAACACAAGTAGAAGACTAGACATTCTTTGGCCAAGTGCAAAGCCTTACTTAAAATCTGATGTTCAAGTGTTTCCGAGGTCAAAAACTTAAAAAAATCCTTCACGTGTGCTGAAATAAGCTTTTTACTTGGATAGTCTTCGTGATAATAATAAAAGAAGTACAGCATACTTCTAACCTTGTAATTTGGAATCGAACGATATGCTACACACACTGCTATTGGGGGTGGTGTGTGCAGTGTTTATTTTTTTTGTACAGATTTTTTCGGCGGGTATTGGGGTACTCCTAGCGGTTTCAGATTTCATACCAGCCAGGCGGGGGTGGGTGGGTCTTTTTTCCGAAAAAGGCCAGATTTTAGGCTAGGGGTCCTCAGATTTCATACCAGTCCCCCCCTGGATGTATTGCTAGCTAGCTTCACTTTTGTTTCTTGGTTTGAGTCCGCCCATGTTCGTAGTCATGTTCGGCGCCCGGACAGTAGATGGTGCTATGGGTTTGCGGAAGCCGTTTTATATATAATGAAAAGCTTGACGGTGGGAATCGGATGGCATGTCTCTGAGCTTGAGCATGCGTGGGTTAGTAGTTTGGGGTTGGGAAGATATGGTAGGATGGTTGAAATTCTGACCAGACTTACTATTCACCAGCAACATTTCTTCGCCTAGGCTAGCTTAGGGATTCCGCATGCGACCATATCCAGTCGGTTTTTCTTGAAGTCAGTCGATTTTTTTCAAAACTTTTGTTTTCTCCGGCAAAAACAGTCGGTAAAAATGACCGCCATTTGGTAAAAACCTTGACCCCCCCCCGCCCCAAAAAAAAAAAATCGTTTTATCTAGTAACGCCTCTGATCCTGAATATCGTCGTGAACTGTAAATCATAGTCTGCTGATTGTCCCCAGAGTCACCAAGGGTTACATCCTCAAGGACTTATAATCCTCATCGGTCAACACAATGAATATACGCACCAATATGCTTTTAAAACGGGATGTTCTAAAAAAGATAATCACATGATCAAAAGCTATTCTTCAGCGTGTTAAAAACAACAACAAAATAATATTGGAAGAAGGGACTAAATTGACTTTGCAGTCAGTTGAACTTTATCCTTTTTTTTATCCGTTCAAAAAAAAAAAACAGCGGTCGATCTTCCAAATAGGCGCGTATTATTGAGATAAGGTGAATTCTCGGAATGCGACCTTTGATGTCTCAAGGGATACTATACAAACCGTATTTAGGGGAATTAGGTCAAACTTGGTGAGTGTTCGGTCAATCCAGTTTAAATTCTGTCAGACCGATGTTGGACATAGCATGGTTTTTCATCCGAGGATTACTAAACGATTTCGAAAAAGGTACATCAGCGGATGTTCTGTTTATGCTTGATTTTCCCATTCAGCCCTCACTAAAAAGTGACTGAACAATAATAAAAGTTGCATTCTGTTTTCGTATTATTTATTTTATAGATAATTATCCCTTATGTTCTCATATAAACATGAAAATATTTAAATTAATTTTATTTGCTTTATGAGTTAAAATTGCCAAGTCGTCTGAAATCTGTCAACTATTTGGCTGTGACACACCCACAAGATGTTTTGTGTTAATTTCATACATTTTGTTACAAACAAAGATAATATGCGAAATTTCGGAAGTTTTGCAGTTTTGCAACAGTTGATACGTCGTATTGAGCAGGTTAGCCGCTGTTTACGCGTTTATTTCGGTCCCGTGTGAACAAGCGTTTAGATTGAAAACCCTAAATTACAGTCTGCTGGTCATCCAAAGGGTTTATAATCCTCATCGATCGTGAAACCCGTAAAAATGATGAAAACCCGATGAAAAACCGTGATGAAAATCCGCTCGTGGCTAAGTTTGGACTATTTTTAGCCGCTAAATACACGCGTATCATCTTTGAATTCCGCCAACGCTCCTAGCAGATAGGCTGCTGGCAAGAGCTTACAGACTCGCTCCCCCCGCAGAGGCCGGATTGGGTTCGGACTCCTAAAGAGACACAACTAGAATCCTAGCTCTTAGTTCCAACCAAGTTCGGTTTGGACCCGACCATCCTTTCGGGTCTATTCGCTGATCATTGAATTCTGGAAAGCTCCCGCCCTCCCCTAACCTATGGGTCGGATCGCAACCGGACTTGTTTCTGTCTATTTCAGGTCCTAAGCTTTATTTGGGTACAAAATTTCATAGTCCTCGCTTTCTTATGAGTGCCCGAAATCGAGATCCCGCAGACGCACAAACCAAAGCCAAATTTTAACAGATAGCAGAGACAAGGTTGGGGTGTCATCTAGCGACTTTAAATCAAGTGTTGGCGTACGCAAAGGGGAGCAGGCAGAAACTTTATTGTTATTTTGAACTTAAACATGACAAAAAAAAATCCTGGACAACATCCTAAGCTGGAATTTCGACATGGAAGAGACACAAATTTCCGACACTACAGGGACACGACGCTACATGGACACGTCAGAACGAAGAAAAACAAAGGCCCGACACTACGAAGACACGTCACTACGTCGAAAACGAAAAGGCGTCACTACATAGACACGACGGTATGTCGAACGACGCTACGTCGACACGACGGTACATCGAACGACACTACGTAGACACGACGGTACATCGAACGACACTACGTAGACACGACGGTACGTCGAACGACACTACGTGGACACGTCACTATGAGGACAAAATCCGACACTACGTCGAAAATCAAAAAGTGTCTACGTAGTGTCGGTACCTGTACCGTCGTGTCTATGTAGTGTCGGTCTTCGTACCGTCGTGTCTCTGTAGTGACGTGTCCATGTACTGACGCTTTTTTCGTTTCGATGTAGTGTCGTGTCTTCGTAGTGTCGTGTCTACGTAGAGACATCATCCCTCCAACATGATCCTCCCACCTCATGCGCCCGTAAACAATCGTACGCGTTCGCTGCTGAAGCTGAGGCCAGCAAAGACTAAAACAAAAAGGCACATTAATACGTTTGTGCCGTTTTTCGTAAACATGTTTAACAAAATGTCAGTATAACGTCAGTATTTGTACCGCCCTGTGTTCCGTTATGTAACCTGTGAGTATTATAAAGTATGATATTTGTAAAGACAATCAAATTAGTTCGCTAGCAAGTTTTTGTCTAATAAACCTTACTTACTTACTTACTAACAGCACATATGGGGGGGGGGGGGGGTATGTAAGATATACAATACCGGCTCTTACCTTCGGCTCGTTTAAGCGAATCTAGGAAGCGGCCAAGCTGAAACTTCCTCTCCAAAGTCGCAAAGGCGAATCCTCCATTGGCGCAGGATTCTACTGGAATTTGTCTCATGTCGTTCGACACGGCCACAAGTCCAACTCGATCTCGGTCCGACAGGGAGCTGACAAAGTATTTCCCTAAAATGTATGCCTTTATAGGACCCTCATACTTATTCTGCCTTTTACATAATCTCTAGTTCTCTTACAGGATAATAAACTTCAAATATTGCCATTCGCCGTTGTTTCGATCTTCACGTACGATTCTCAAAGGACTCTCCTTTCTTTTCCTTATTTTCACACACCCCGTGGCGACTTACGTGGTATATTGACCTCTGAAATCTCCCTCTTTGCAAAAGCTTTGCGAATAACTATGTCTTGAATTTTTTTGCTTTTCAGCGCTATAGCCGAGACTTTAGTGGTAGACAAACAATAGTTGCGTTTTGCAGATACCATGGTATCTGATACCAGGGTCAAAAGGCGTTTTGCAGTTATTGTGTGATTTGGCCAGTTATAGTGGTATCTGAAAAGTCATCTCACTTTCATCAAATTTTGTTAAATTGGTGAGAAAGAAGTTTAGCACTTAGTGAAGTAACTGGATATCAGTTTCTCCTTTGGGATGACTTCGAGAAGTGCAATTTCGGCAATGGTCGTTTTTGCAGATCAATCGTGAATCAGATACCACGGTAACTACACAAACGACTAATTGCAGATTCAGTTACCGTGGTAACAGATACCATGGTATCTGCAAAAACGCGAGCAGGTACTGCCAAAACTGATTTCGTCACTGCGGAGGGCGCTCGCGGATGGAGGCGCCATGGTTCGCTACTATTTCTCAGCACCTAGCCACGGCGCGCATTTTTATCAAATTTTTCGCGAGAAAAAACAGTATTTTCGGGCGAAGCCCAGCCAGAGTCGGCATTCGGCAAGCGCTAACAAGAGATTCCCTAATTTGAATAGGCCAGTATAAGTATTTTTGAAAACACTACTCCCGAAACATTTTTTCCTAAAAAGCTAGTTCCAGTAAGAGCTGTGGTGCAACACTTTTTCGGCCGAGTCGATTTTGTCAGTCAAGCAGCGCAAACTTGGCCAAAAGCTTTAAGGCTCGGCCGATAACTTCTACAAAAATAGTGGCATGCGAAGTTTCATATTTTGTTTTTATGGCACTTGGAGCTTTCAGTCAAGTGCCATATAGCGATCGTAATGTCTGTCGGCATGTCCCTCTCTCCCGGTTGTGTTAGTTCGGGCACTTCCGCATAAGCTAGGACGATGAAACTTGACAGGTATATCAGGGACCTGACCAGATTAACTTGGATATGGTCAATTCATCGATTCGACCATATGAGGGAGGTGGGGTGGAGGGAGCGGGAATCTGGAAAATTGAAGTATGTATAACTTTCGAACGGGTGATCGGATCTTAATGAAACTTGATATCTGGAAAGAACACGTGTCTCAGAGAATCCGCTTCAAATCCGGACCCGATCCGATGACTTTGGAGGAGTTGGAGGTGGGGCGGAACCTGGGAAACGCTTAGAGCGAAGGGACCGGGATGAAACTTAGTGGGAAGTCCTAGATACATCGTTGACATAAAAGGAACGAATTCAGGCACAGTAAGGAAGTTGGAGGGGGCCGGGATTCCGGAGGTCCCGCGACCAGGGACCATATCAGGGATCGAATCAAGAATAGTCGTTTTTCTGATCCTACCATCGTGGGGAGTGGAGGGATGGGGAATCCGGAATCCAGTTGCACATATAACTTTTGAACGGGTGATGGGAATTGAATGAAATTTTGCAAGTGGAAACATACGTCGTCTCAGATGTTCCATTGCAAGTCCCGACCGGATCCGACATTTTGGGGGGGGGGGGGAGTAGGTGGCGGGTACCGGAAATCTCGTGGAACGCTTGGATCCGAGAGATCGGGATGGAATCTGGTGGGGCGAACAAGCATAAGCCCAAAGTACGTTCTTGACAGAACCAGATCGTATCGGAGCTCTTTGGGGGGGGGGGGGGGTCCCGGAATTCCGGTGATCGAGAGTTAGGATACTTCCAGATGTGCTGAGGACGACGAAAAATGGAAGGCATTAGGCATATTAGTGACCCGACGAAATAGACATACGGACTAGACACAATGCCCTAGGAAAACTTCCGTTCCTGGATCCCACAGTTTTTGGGGGAGCTGATGGAAGTCTAATCTGGAATTACTTACTAGCTACTAACCGTAGGTTGCGAACGTGTGGTCCGATTCGGGTGAAACTTTATGGGCGATAAGAACTGATGACCTAGGTATGCAAAACGTGTGTCCGAACTTCGGCGAGTTGGAGGGGCGGGTCCGGCAACTTTGTGACATACACAAAAGCCAAACGAACGAACAGAATGGGATGCACGTCAGACAGTACCGAAATTATGCGGCCATTTTTAATTTGTCGTCCAGACCGGATCCGGCCGAACCGGGCAGATATGCTCCGATTCTGGTCCAGGCTTTTGGACGGGAAGAAGAGATGTCAGAGATGCGATGTTTATGTGTACGAGTCGTATTCGGCCACAGTGGCGAGAATTAGAGGGGGGAGAGAGCACGGTGGGGGGGGGGGGGGTGACAGGAATTTCCCGAAAAATGCTACAATTTGAGTGAAACTTGATAGGTGCCAACAGAAGATGCTTTGGATGACCTATTTATGTATCCGAACCAGATTCGGGCGCAGTAGGGGTAGTTGAAGGGGGAGGGATAACGGAAATAGTTAGGCACGTCTAGGGATCAAACGTGTGGATCTAAACTAGGTAGGTAGAAAATTTATTTGCCGTAGATGATCAGACGCGATGCCAGAAATGCTCAGACTCAAGTGGAACTAGATATCCCATTTCTAGATCGGAACCTATGAGGGGTGAACGGGGGTATTTCGTGACGTTCTCTTCTACTTTCTTACCCCACCTACTCGAAACAAGTGACATATGAGCTCGTAGCTCTTGTTCATTTTGTAAGAGTTGGTAGGCCAACAGGTTTGTCTTGTGTTTCGGACTCTTTTTCTTTCCCTTAGCTTTTCCCCACTTCTTCGCCTAGGCGCTCACTACAAACTCAAGCTTCAAACTGCTATTGCCCCTGACAGTCCCCACAGAACTACATTGTTATATAGGCATGCCTGATATACAAAAACTTCCTACCTTCATTTAGTCACTTATATACAAATACTGAATATTACCTATTTACCTAAAACTGATCGACACAATTGGCAACTTTAAAGTTTAACTGAAAACCAGTTTAGTATCTTGGATCTGAAGAAACCGAACAAACTTGACTCTGTTCAGAGATTTTTATTTGTTCACAACAGATAAGACCAAATTCACAATAAGACCGCGCAATCTGAATTTCATCGAGGACGCGATTTTTTCATTCTGTAAAATCGCGAACGGCAGAAAATCAAAGACAAAGAAAGTCAATGTGAACAAGACCAATCAGACAATCGAGTCTTGTCTTGTCTTGTCTTCGCCAGATCCAGTCTTGGACAGGCTAATCATCAGAGAAAACCAAGTTCAGATATACCTCTATAAGCCGTATCTATTTTGACGATACTGACCGAGACTTCCTGCCGATTTCCGAGCGAACTACTAGTCCACCAAAACAAAAAAAAAACAGAAACAAAACCAGCGTATCTCTTTATCCCTATAAAGAACATCTAATCAACTTTGAATAAAAGTTTGACTGAAAAAAAAAATCCAATTACAACCGGATTCCGGAATAATTATATGTCCGGGTAAAAAACCATTGTCATATACCGACTCAGCCTCTCTTCTTACCCCTTTATCTGTCATCTAATCGAACTTATGCTTTTTACAAATTTTCCGGTTTTGGCCGGATTCTGGGCGAACTAGTTCTCCAGCAAGAAAATAATTTTAACCATCGTGTTCGGCATGTCTTTTTACCCATAAATCAAACATTTAATCAACTTCAAATTAAACTTTTACTTTTAACCAACTTTCCGGTTTTCGCCGGATTCCGGGCGAACTACATGTCCGGGTAGAAAATTGTTTTCACATAAGTGTTCGGCATGTTTTCTTGCCCTAAACCGAACATCTAATCAACTCGAAATAAAACTTATAATTTTAACAAACTTTCCGGTTTCGGCCGGATTTCGGGCGAACTAATTGTCCGTCGAGAAAATGGTTTTCACCATCGTCTTCAGCATGTCTTCCTACCCCTAAATCGAACATCTAATCAACTTCAAATAAAACTTTTACTTTTAAAAAACTTTCCGGTTTTGGCCGGATTCCGGATGAACTACTCGTCCGATGACAAAATGGTTTTCACCATCGCCTTCAGCATGTCTTCCTACCCCTAAATCAAACATCTAATCAACTTCAAACTTTTAACAAACTTTCCGGTGTTGGCCGGATTCCGGACGAACTACTCATCCGATGACAAAATGGTTTTCACCATCGTGCTCAGCATGTCTTCTTACCCCATGATCGACTATCACATTAGCTGTTTCAAAATATTTTCTTTGCCCCTTAATTTAAACCCCCTCCCCCACCCCTAAATGTAGGGCTACAAAGCCCATGTACGAACTCGACTAGTCCGACGACCCAACGAATCCTCACACCAAAGTTTCATCAAAATATCTCATTCCCTTCGAGAGTTATCGTGCTTACAGACGGACGGACAGACGGACGGACGGACGAACAGACGGACAACTTTTGCGACGTCATAGGTATCCCTCCACTTACGTTTTGGGATCCCAAAAACCTTTCACAAAAAATTGTTATTCGGGAACAGTGGAGCAATGTCGGCTACTATGCATTTTAACCGGGTTTTCAAGCCTCTTTTAATAAGGGATTCATAACTTGGTTTTCATATTTTTATATATATACTTGGTTTTCATATATTTCCGCCCTATGCGGCGAACCTTAATATATAATCGTTACTGTTAAATGTAAACCTATTACTTGCTAGTCCGTCCACAGTTTTGAAGATAGACAAACTTACTACGCCGTACTTCAGCCTATCTTTGTATTTGACCTCCCATACATGTAACAAACATAAGCAACTTACCCAGTGCCTTTGCAATCGAGAGTTGATTGTAGCTCATAGTTGAACCGTGGTCGACCAGTACCACTATCACTTTGGGCTGCGGGTATATTGTCGATACGTAGATATTCGTCCTAAAATCCGTCTCAACACTTCGACAGCCGAAAGCCGGATATTCACAGTGCGCCCCATCGGATCCGATGAAATATTGCCATTTCAGGCCGGGCGCTTTTCGGAGGTTCGACGCAAAAACTGAATAAAAAAAAAAAAAACTCTGGTATATCAAACATCAGTACTCGTACTCGAAATCCCTGAAATAGGCCTGCTTTTAGGCAAAATACAGGCTGGGGCTTTGAGCCCAAACCCTCGGTGCCCCAAATTTAGGGCAGCAGCAAGTAGACTACAGCCGTTCTGCTGCGCAACACGAACTCCCCAACGCTATGCCAACACTGCATCTTGAATTCAAATAATCTGATCTCCTGCAAACGAGCAGCAAAGGCTCATTATAGGAAAGGCGTCTAATGATGAGTCTTGTATTGTCCTCACCCAGGTTTATTTCGTCAGTTTAGGTTTTTCTCCTTGTTGATTCCTTTTCTTTTATTTGTTTTTCTTTTTTAACCTAATTATTTTTTATATTAGATTATGGCACTTGCCTTCCGGCCAAGTGCCATGTACCGATCACTTTTCCGTCGGTCGGTCTGTCGGTCGGTCGGTTAGTCCGGTGATCGCGAGTTGTGGTACTTCCAGATGTGCTAGGACGATTAAACTTGGCAGGCATATTAGGGACCCGACCAAAGTAACTTGGAAATAGTCACTTGCCCGATCCAACTGTCGCGGGGGGAGGGAGGGGAGTCGGAATCCGGAATTTATGGACATGCATTACTTTTGAACGGGTGGTCAGATCTTAACGAAACTTGACCGAATAATGAAAATTATTAGAAAAGGACCGAATCCGATGAATGTGGGGGGAGGGAGTCGGAGGGGGTGACCGGAAATCATGTGAAACTCTTAGAGTGGAGCGATCGAGATGAAACTTGGTGGGAGGAACAAGCACAAGCCCTACGTGCATCATGGACAGAACGGACCGGATTTGAGCACTGTGGGGGAGTTCGAGGGGGGGGGGGGGTCCGGAATTCCGGTGATAAGGAGTTAAGCTACTTCCAGGTGGGCTGGGACAATGAAACTTGGTAGGCAAGTCAAGAATCCGACTAGATAAACCTGGAAATAGTCAACCTCCTGATCCGACCACCGTGGGGGAGTGGAGTGAGGGGGGAATCCCGAATCTTGAGGAATGTGTAACTTTGGAACGGGTGATTCGGATGGGTGAACGAAACTCGATATTTGGAACGACCATGTGTCTCGGATGTCCCACTATAAGTCCGGACCGGATCCGATGAATGTGGGGGGGGGGGGCACCGGAAATCTTGTGAGGCGCTTCGAGTGGAGCGATTGGGATGACACTTGGTGGGAAGAATAAGGACAAGAACTAGATACATCAGTGAGGAAACCGGACCAGGTTCGGGCACTGTGAGGGGAGTTGGGAGGGGGGGGGTCCGGAATTCCGGTGATCGCGAATAAGGTAGTTCCGCAGATGTGCTTGGGCGACGAAACTTGGCTTCAACATTGGAAACTTGACAAGATTGGCTTAGAAATTGTCACTTCTCAGAGCCGCCCATCCTTTAAAGTACTAATCCTAACCTTAAAGTACTAATCCTCCACAAAGTACAAAAAAATGCTTTTAAGCTATTTATACATTTTAACTCAAGGGTTTTACTCAAAAATTAATTTGAGCTCCCTTAAAGTGCGTTTCTTAACCGAAAAGTAAAAATGAAATACTTTGACCAAACGACATATATTCATGATTCAAAAGGGCCCATGATAATTTTTGACCCAAGGGTTTTGCTTGCAAGTGAATTTCTAAAGTACAAACAATAATTTTCAGCAAAATATTCCTACTTTCATCCTCTGACCCAGCCTTGCAAGTGCCATATGAGCTTGCAGCTCTTGTTAAATATTATTCCTGATGGTAGCCAGCCATAATTTTTTGTTCTTCCTATATTCAGTCTATCTGTTGACAGTATTTATTTTTACATATATTCCTGATGGTTTGGACGCTCTTTTGTGCTTCCTTGGTAAGTTCAATTTATGTCGTTGGTGTTTGTTCAAATATAGATAAATGAAACACCGAGCGGAACTCAAAGTGTTAGCTGGTCTTCGGAAAGTCTGTGGTAAGACACGAAAACTGTTCGGGTTCAGTGGGCTATCTAACGTCCGGAGGACAAGTTACCTGGGCGACACAGCTTGCCAACTGGTGTTCACAGTCAACTTCGACACTACTGGCTTTACTGAGGGTAAGTCGTGGTAGGCATGTTATAAGGCAAAGTGTATCTCCGAGAATTAGAAGAAACAAGTTAATACCTTAACGTGACTTACCGGTGATTGCTTTGCAAACCGAGTTCTATCACACTGAGCGTGTTCAACCCTACTTACCGTAGTTACTACGCATGACGTAATAAGTTCTGGCTTCTTGACGTCAAGGCTGGAACGCAAGCTTCTATTTTCAGCAAAATATCGTGACACGGGCTAATCGGGCCAATCACGTCACAGAGATCGTACTTACCACGTTTACTACGCTCTCGAGCGTGGTCAGCAAATAGTTACTATTAGTTCCTGCTTCGAGAAGGTTGAAACGGTCAGCGTGGTAACTTTTCACGAGGTTGGAACGAAACAGTAACTAATAGTTACTATTTTAGAAGGGTGGTGGGTGGAACACGCTAATTATAAGAAACAAAAATGACGCACATGAACAGTCTATACATAACAACTAGGGGCTGAAGTGGCCAGTAGGCTATAATGCCTAAATAATTATAATTGGTACTGTAATTGGTTATTTCATTTCTAAGTTTGGTTGTTTTATATTCTATGGTCAAAGTGCCTTGGATAAATAAATAAATAAAAGTAAAACTTGTATTTTGTTCTCTGTTAACACTCTAGAGCCCTGGATCTCTACATCCAAGCCTGGGTCCACCAAGCCTACATCCACAGCAAAACAAACTAGTGCCTTTCAGAGGACGAACCTCAAGGTTCATGAGCTCGTTTGTGCCCTTTTTTACAGAGAATTTTAACAAAGCGAATAATTAGTGTAATTTGTTTATTTTATTATAGTATGACCAGCGTAATTTACCATCTTCTAACGAAGAAAGCTACGAAGTTGGTTTATCAATAAACGATTTGAATATGAGTGAAGTTCAACCCATTTTCTACACCGTTCTATTCCAGCACTTATTTCAGGCTATTTCTCGTAAAGTATATTAGTTAATCTGTTGTCTTTTTAATGTATTTTGGAAACTTTGACCTGAACCATAGTTTTAAGCTATCTGGTATTAAAGCTGATTGACTGAAGTTCAGAAAACAACCACCAAGAATCCTTTTGTAGTGATTAGGAAGTGATTAAACAGCATGGTCTATTCCAAAAATCAAGGATTTGTGGTAATTGCCTTAGGCCTGCTAAATACTCTTTCTCGAACTCTCACCATAAGACAGATTCCGGCCAGGTGAAAACGCAAAAAGTTGACGCGATGGAAGGCTGACGTCACAGGCTGTCTCCTCCGATATCTTTAATCCAAAATGGTCGTCATACCTAAAAAAAAAAAAAAAAATGTGACCAATCAAACTTAACAATTTCAAAAGGATATCATTTCAATGGCCGATGAAGCAACGATCAAGAAATGTTAAAACGCTAAACGTTTAAAACAAAGGAAACGCCACACGCTCTCGCGTTTGGGCCAAAAAAGATTGATTTTCAACAATCCTTTAGCATTGTAGTTAGTAAATATTTCAAGGCATAGAGGTACACAAATCCGAAAGAAAAGGTTCAATCGACGAAAAACTGGCAACAAGCTCACATTTCCACATAATTTGAATCATACCTGGGATCGCATAGGTCTTTCCTATTTGACAGTGCAAAACGGATACGTCCGCTGAATTTTATTAGAGCTACAGTTCGGCTCTTCTTGGTAGTTGCAAAACCAAGCCACAAGTTTATTTTCCAGCTTGAGCCTGAAGAGGACCCTTGCCAAGAACGCCGAAATATAGCTCTAATAAAATTCATCTGACCTATCCGTTTTGCACTGTCAAATTTTTTGTAAAACTCCATTTTCCTTATGCCGTCTTCCATTCTGCCTATAAGCCCGTTTTTCGTTGAATGAACTTTAAGCTCGCTCTCCGTTGAGGTTACAAAAACGCCTATTGTAGGCTACCAATTTTAAATTTATTTAAAAAAGCAGCATTTGTGTACAATATCACCAATTTTCTGTCCACTCACATACAGTTGATGAGCACAACTTTTACTGCAGGAGGGGGGGGGGCAGCTGCCCCCTTCCCTGGCCTTCAAAGGGGGCTCACAGCTATCCAGGCAAAACAGTAAAATAGACGGAGAAATTCAGTTTCTTATCAGAATTGCGACACCTGGTCACTCATGATAATTTAACCCTTTAATCCGAGGTAATGAGCCATTGTTCCAAAATCGATTGTCTTCAAGGCACGTTTGAGCCTGGGTCTGTTGTATGTCTGAAGTCTGGACATGTAGAGCGTGTTCCATCCTACCGTAGTTACTACGCATGACGTCACGAGTTCTGGCTTTTTACCGTCAAGGCTGGAACGACTTTTCTATTTTCCAGCAGAATATCAAGCCACGGGCGAATCCGACCAATCACGTTACAGAGATCCGTAGTTACTACGCTCCAGGCGTGATAAGCAAATAGTTACTATTTCGAGAAGGTTGGAACGGTCAGCGTAGTAACTTTTGGTAAGATTCGAACGGAAATAGTAACCAATAGTTACTATTTGTAGAAGGGTGGAACACGCTCGTAGAGAAACAGTTTTGTAACATGGCGTCGAATATCACTTTGTGGTCTGTTCCTGGGTAGCTGAGGGTCCCCTTGGAAATTCGAGTGAGGGCACTGCCCAGAAAGACACAAACTAAAAGCGTAGGAAGGGGAGAGGTTCAAGAAACGCTCAGTACTTTGTTAGGGAAATAGTCAGTTTTGTTAAAAAAACAGACATATCTGAGAAATTTCGCCTGCGGCGCTTATTGCCATTTTGTTGCTATACAGTCGTTAGAAGCTGCTGCGGTGGCTTTGCTCCCCAGAGAATTCCTGTTATTACGCATGACCTTTTACAAACTGGTTTCTTCAAAATAGTTGCTTCAAAATTAGCAAAAGGACAAGAACAAAACACCAGCGGAAAGATACAAAGTATGCCCTATGTGCTTTAAGCGTGGTGACTGTTGTGCAATGTTGCCACTTTGTTCTGACGAACCTTTGACTTTTGGCCGGAAAAAAATATTGGCATTCTTGAGACTATGAAACTAGAGTTGCGTTTTTTTGGATTCACTTCTGTTTCGTCAAAGTTGTAGTTTGGCTCTTGTTTTGTCTCACTTGAGTTTATTGAGTTCTTTTTTCCGAAAAGCCAAACTACGCCAAACTACGTCTGCGAGGTAATTTGTAGTTTGAGCTCTGTAGTTTCAGGTTCGAAACTACAGCAAATGGAATAGACAAATAAAACGGCTTTTAAGCGAAACTACGCCGAAACTACATCCAAGAAAACGCAACTTAGGCCCTTTCACAAAACTATTACGAGAAATCTATCATCTTCAACTATACGCCATTTTTGTATTTGCTGGTGAGTAACTGGTCGCAGAATTCTTGCTCACTTTGTCGAAGAAACGAAAATGTATGACAAATAGCAAATTCTGCGACCAGCGCGGCAACACCTCTGTTGTGTCCAGTACAACTTTTGTCCTTACTGCGATTCGCAGAAAGCACTAACCAGTCGCACTCGCCGTCGTGACTCATTGTTGTTTGTCCAGCACGGATAGATAAGTCAGTGTAACTCATTCCGGTTCGCTTTAGTGGAGGACCGGCAAGCAATCTGATACCCCAGGATGACACGACTCAAACTTCCGTCATGTAGATAAACTGAAATGTTTTTGCGACAATTTTGACCAAATACGGGACAAAAATCTAATAAGAGCATACGACGGATCAGTAATGTAGGAACGACTATATAGTCTTTTAAATTTTTGGTTACCGCGTCCTCAATTAAATTTCTTCTTAACGCCATTTCCCTGACGAACCGCTTTTACCCACCTTAATGACTTTTCCGGTAATTCACAGCGAACGATTAGGCTTTTAAAATTTTTGGTTACCGCGTCCTCAATCAAATTTCTTCTTAACGACATTTACCTGACGAACCGCTTTTACTCACCTTAATGACTTTTCCGGTAATTCACAGCATGGCACCGTCCCAGAAAGTGGGTCAAACAAATGATGCCGGAAAAGCTCTTCAATTAACAGGCGATTCTGGTTAACAACGTTTCCATACATCAGCAGTTTGTTGTGAACCTTTTGGGTGATCTGGAAGCAGAAAATACTGGAATTAGCCGGCCTAAAATAAAGTTACACAGTTTCAAGCATTCTAGTTTTAAAACCACTTAAATGCATTAGACTTAACCGCCAATAATACATTTTTTGGACAAGAAGAGCCAGACCAAAGGTTTTGATGGGATCGCAAAAATTTAAGATTTGTTGGACTTTTATCCAGCCAATCGGGGTCTTGTAGGTATCCGGTCTTCAACAGAGATTTTGAAGATTTTACTATTTATCACTAATCAGCCAATTGAAATAAACATAAATGATACCGTAATGTTTTCTTTTTTTATTGACGAGTTATGGCCAAACGGCTAATCATCTAAGACAACCAAGTTCAGATATGGATTCACCATATATGTTTACCCCTATTTCTCATTTCTACTTTGACGAAACTCCTTGTTTTAGGCATTAACATTTACCTTTTGGAGTAGGCCTAGTCTATACCGAATTTCCGGGTTCTTGCAAATTTCGGTGGAATCACTTGTCTGACAAGAAAATAAAGTTCTGGATCATCGTGTGTTCTTAGCCCCCTCTAATCAAATTAAGAATGAACTTTATTTTTTTGGAATTTCGGGGCTATGGCCACATTAAAAGCTAGACTTTGTCGGCGGGGAGTAGTTTTTTGACCGAAAAAAGTCATAGATTACTTCAAAATCTCGCCTGCGGCGCTCATTTTCATTGCGAGTCGGGCTATTGCGTAGGCGAATTCCTCTTTTTACGAATGACGATGAACGACCTCCCACGCCCAAGTCCTTCAAACCGCCCCTCAGCTCGGAGATACGACTAGGCTTCTTCAGTCTTAAACGCCTGCAGGAACCACGAGATTTATTATTACCTATGCGACGAAAAGCTGGAATGTGCGACAGTCCCTGATGATATGAGTGTCATTCAGAAACTAACCAATCAGAACTCCTCTGTACTGGGTTAGGCCACCGACAGTGTGTCCAGCACTGGCATATACTGTTTTGATAGACTATTTCAACTGTGGGTGTGCGTACAAACAACATTTGGCATTGCCTACCGAAAATCAGGAATTTGAGGTATACTAGGTCTAGCAAACCTAATTATGTACACAAGCCACAACTGCAGGAGAAAGCTGTTCTTGGCGAAACCGAAGAAACCAGACCTTGATTCTTCATCCGTTTATCTATTACAATGAAAAAACACCTGGTACACAAATCAGGGACAAGCCAAATAGGGAGTATTCGTCAAGCGCAAACAGAGTAAACAATACTCTTATCAAACTACTGAAAAAACTACTGTTCGTCTTTAAGAACAACCAAACGTATAAAATAAATGCGCTACTTAGCATCTTTATGACGCATTACAAATTTCAGCACTTTCTGCGACAAAACTATCCCGGTAACGGTTGGTTTTAGCCCGGGCCTCAACCAGGACTGGTTCGATTTGGGGATTGTTACAGCCCTTTTGGCTCCCACCTTTTCCCATCCCTAGAGTATGGCGTGGTAGTAGTTCACGTTGCGATGATTGGAGTAGAAAGTTTTAAGAACAAGAGCTAGAAGCTGATCTGGCACTTGCCAGGCCGAGTCAGAGAGGGAGAGAGAGATTGGTATAATCGAAACTATTGTAGCATAGCTAAATTCAGTTTCTTACATACAAATAACAAATGCAAACTATGATTCTGCACTGAAAATTGAAGTGGAAGTCGTGAAATTGTCTGCATCGGATCTGGATCAGATCTATATGGAAGGGTTAAATTCATACCCTGCAGCTCTGGGCTGAACACGAGCTGAATGCTCATCTGGCGCTTGCAATGGTACGGTATCATGTATAAAGTTCACTATGTCAAGGTCGGACGACTCGACCCCCCCCCCCCGCGGTGGCTCGATCTGATCCAGATCTATAGCTGATGCAGACACTATTGCAAGGCTCGCCCACCAGTCCTTTGATCCCCTCCCCAATCACTGCAACTCCCATGTGTCCCGATCCCTTTTGGGTCTTTTAATGAGAGAGGATGAAAGTAGGAATTTGCCAATTCGTGGGTTGGTTGTGATCATATGTAAGCAAAACCCTTGAGATAAGAATAATCATGGGCCCTTGGAAATCACGAGAATGTATCGTTTGGTAAAAATTACTTTATTTTTGCACTTGGCTGTCATGATGCGTACTTTAAGGACGCTGAAATTCATCTGTAATCAAAACCCTTGAGGCAAAAATTATGATGGGATCATCTATCATGAAAATGTATATTTTGCTCAAAAGTATTGTTTGTAGCCTACTTTAAGGAATTCAATTCTAAGCAAAACTCTTGAGATTGAGAAAACCCTTGGGCCCTCGAGGATCATGAAATGTATCATCAAAAGTTTTTTTTTTCACTGGTTAAGATGCGCACTTTAAGGAAGTTAGAAATTAATTTCCAAGCAAAACCGTTGATACTTTAAGGGATGGTCAGATCTGCGAAGTGATAATTTCGTTCAAGCCTGCCAATGCCTGCCAAGTTTCATCGTCCTCGCCTACCTGAAAGCACATTAACTCCGGATCATCGGAGTTCCGCAATCCCCCTCCAACTCCCCCCCGCAGTGTCCGAATCCAGTCCAGTCCTGTTAGTGATGTACCTAAAGCTTGTGCTTGTTCTCCCCACCAAGTTTCACCCCGATCACTCCACTCTAAGGGTGACACACTATTTTCGGTTCTCCCCTTCGACCTCCACCCCAGATTCATCGGATCCGGTCCGGACTTGAAATGGGATATCTGAGACACGAGGTCTTTCCAGATATTAATTTTTATTAAGATCCGATCACCCGTTCGAAAGTTATGCATGCTCTTAATTTCCGAATTCCGCAGTCTCCCCCTCCCCCCACGATGATCGGATCGGGACTTATTTCGTTAATCTGGTCGTGTCCCTGGTATGCTTGCCAAGTTTCATCGTCCTGGCCTACCAGGAAGTACATTAACTCCGTATCGTCGGAATTCTGGAACCCCCCTCCAACTCCCACCACAGTGTCCGAATCCGGTCCAGTTCCGTCAGCAATGTACCTAGAGTTTGTGCTTGTTCTTCCCACCTAGTTTCATCTCGATCGCTGCACTCTGAGCTTGTCACCCGATTTCAGGTTCGCCCTCCGCTTCGACCTCCCACCACCCCCAGATACATCAGATCCGGTCTGACATCTGACAACACGACATCTGAGGCACGAGATCTTTCCAGATATCAAGTTTCATTAAGATCCGATCACCCGTTCGAAAGTTATGCATACCCCTAATTTCCGGATTCCGCCGTCTCCCCCTCCCCCCCCCCCCCCCCCACGATGGTCGGATCGGGCAAGTGACTATTTCTAAGTTAATCTTGTCGGGTCCCTGATTTGCTTGCCAAGTTTCATCGCCCTAGCACATCTGGAAGTACCCTAACTCGAAAAAGTGTGACAAACAAAAACAGACCGACCGACAGACGGAATTAAGATCGGTATATCGCACTTGAGCCAGAGGCTGCAAGTGACATACAAACCGAGTGGTCGTTCGCGATCCCCACTTCTCAGTAGAGTCAAGTTTATACTTCGAACCGGAAAGATGGAAGGAGTAGGGGACTTTGGGGAAGGGGAAATGTTAGGGCTAAGGTACAACTTACATCTTTCAGCTTTTCTGATGGGTCAAACTTCAGAGCTTCGTATGGTAGAGAGTCGTATATTCCCTAAAAATACAAGATAAAAGCAATTCAATGATCGTTATTCTCACCTTACCATCCATACTCAAATGATAAATAAATA
This sequence comes from Branchinecta lynchi, assembly GCA_023053575.1. NCBI lineage: Eukaryota > Metazoa > Arthropoda > Branchiopoda > Anostraca > Branchinectidae > Branchinecta > Branchinecta lynchi. Next base: position 16,366,248 of record JAKZAP010000007.1, read on the forward strand.
TCCCATCTTCAACCCAGAACTAAGACTGCCAAAATGATAAACATATAACTCAAATTCTGATCTATCTTTGAGCGTGTCCCAAACTCCTAATACTCCTATTAATACATATTAAGTGCTACCTGGCGAACTGTCGCTATGAGGTTGTAACAGACCCCTTGGCCAGACTGGAGAAGTTATGGCTATGAGAAAGAAATAAGTGTGTGCTGTGTAGTGTGTAGGTGTAACGGGCGAGCATGATAATATAGGCGACTGGTTTTGGGTGCGAATACACCCAGTCTTCTGAAGGCGATACGTAGCTCAATAACTAAACAAGTTATTTATTACTTACAATGGTTCACGGCACAACACTGCACTGTAAAGTTGATTGAACTGGGGCTATGCCCCAGCTTCAACTGGCTTGCTAACTGAGAAGCTGTCTCTTTTTACTCAGCTTTCCAGTTGCTGTGGGGGCACGCCCCGAACTCGTTTCTACTGTCCCGCTGGAGGAAGGGTACTTTTCCAGGGTAGTTATAAGTTAGTCAGGATTCAGAGGAAAGGAAGCCCACACTTGGATCTAATATTCTCTTTGAATTTCCCATTGTATATCCCTACCTGCTAGGTTAAAATACTTCATCCCAGTCTAGCTTGTCCTCTCTCTTAGATATTATAGCTTCCTAACGGTACCAATTTAATTAGTAATACCGACAGACAAAGAGATTTTCCTGTCTAAAGGAAACTGGGGAAAAGGTTGTTGGAATTGAAAGAGTTTGTTCAAAAGTTAGTGAATCTTATTGGTTAAAACTGTATCCTCACATGGTGTACACCCGAGCACAGTATTTATTTAGTTACAGACAAGCCTAACAGAATTAGGTTTGACCTTTCAATGGTTTACTTCTTTTATCTTCTCTTTGTTATATCTCATTATATTATACTGTCATCTAGGGTTTGTTCCACCTAATTACCGTTCTTTGCCAACAGCTACTACCGACATTATAATATGTAGGCTATATCCCTTCATATGTACATCTCTTCTGTTTTTAGTTTAAAATACTTTTGAATAGGAGGAAAATCTAGTATTACCTTCCCCACAAAAAAAATAAAGTAAATTAAAACTTTGTCCTATTTCATACTTCTTACTAACAGCTATAATTGTCATCATAATATGTATATGATATGATCTATATCCCTTTCTTTTTTAGTTTTAAATACTTGTGAGCAGAAGGAAATTCTAGTGTCACCCGCTTCTTACTTACCTGCATAGTTGTGACTCCCAGCTCTTCATTGCTGATGATCCGGAACAGAGATGACATTTGTTTTGCCGACTTTTGTAAAAGCACACCCTGAACAGGCAAAATGGGCTCTTCCATTACAAGAGATGTCTTAAACTTCTGCAGTGTTTCCAACATATTTGCAGTTCCATTCTGATCTTCACTATGGTTTCCTATGATTTTTTCAAGTGGAATAACACCATTCACTGTCAAATTTCCGAGGAAAGGTCCGTTCTCAGTATAAACCAAATTTATCAAAAGGGCAAAGCACAGCAAATGGCGTTTGACTAAGAGTCGCATCTTGCACACTGGTCCAGGTCAAGAACTAGGATATTTACATGTGCAAAAGTAGTTAAAAGTCTCACTGAACTTGACTAGCCCTGAAAACAATGGATGTTTTTTCTGGATCAACGGACTTTTTCCAAGTCACAGCCTACTGAGCTTGTCTTTCTTGCTTTTAAAGTGAACAAGGACCAATGAAACAGCTCCAGTTCAATATCTGTTCATCAGGAACAATCATCTCTCGATTCTCTGACCCTACAAATAAGTGATTATTAAATAAAAGCTCTACCATTTGAGTTGTAGCTTAGGTATTTCCTAAGCACGATGTTTGCCAACAGAATTAGGAATAAGAGCAAACTGAGAAGGTCAAGCAGCAGCTTGTACAAATATAAGCTCATGCTATAGGTAGAGCAAAGGGTGATGAGCGACTATTGAGCCACAACCAGAAACCGCTTTTGTATCTCCCTTGTCAGACAGTATGCTGTATGCCCCAATCTGAAGACCACCTCTGGACTCTGCTGTAGGCAACTGGATTTACTTGTACTCCAGATAAACCCCACTGCCCGTAAAAGGTAGAGGATACAAACATATTTGAACTGGTGGTATATACTTTCCTCATACTGAGTGCCATGAAACTGAACTGGAGCAAGGGAACAGCACCCGCTTGATAATCAGTTGAATTCCGAACTGAAAATCTGAATTTCATATTATCTGTTCAACTGTTCAATATTCCAGACTAAAAGAATATTTTTTTTTCTAACAGATTTTTCTAGGATAGGCTACTAGGATAGGCACTGTGCCCTTCCCTTGCTTTACGGATGGTTCTCACAAAGACCACAATTTGTTTGCCGACTCTTACAACGCCCACAGTCAAAATGCCAACTTTCTAAAATCCCAAAAATCAGAATACCCACAATTAAATGCCCACTACTCAAAATACTCCTGCTCTATTACATCCCTAATGATAGGCTACTCCTTCTGTTGCTCACTTAGGCCTACCCTTATTTCAGCTTATTGTAAATAAAATTGGACAAACATGATGAATAAATCTAAACATTTACTGTTATTTTTTGTTGCTTAACAATAAGCCTGAGCCAAGATGATATGATATTGAGTACTTTCTGATCCAAAGAACAATTCACTTGATGGGGAAAGGGTTGATGATTTTTATGTTTTTTCGAAGCGAAACGATACAGTACCGTAGTGTTTACAATATTCTAATTTCCTAAAATTATATACATATATTATATATACTATATACTATATACATATATACTATATATATCAGTTCCTTCCTTCTATACACTTCTTTCACTTAATCTTGGCATCTTGAGTTGTGGGCATACAGAGTAGTAGGCTAGGCTTTTATTATGGGCATTTTGATTTGTCCCTCTACATTCTGAGTGTTAACTCTTGCTACTATGCCTATGACTACGCAATATGCAGCATGCCTTAACCTTGGAGCATTCTGCCAATGCTGTACCCAAAAACTGAGCAGTTGGATACGACTTCGCTTTTCCAGCTCTAATTACAGTAGGCCTAGCTGTAAAGATCAAAAAAGAGTAATCTTTACGAAACTGAAAAATCTCAGCAATCACAAAAACTCTTTCAATCAGAGCTTATCAAACCTTCTAGCCTAGACATAATTAGCATACAGAAGAGCTTTCATATCTCAATCTACCATAAACTCCTGATTTTTGGAAAGCCTATGCCACACCCTGGGTATATCTAGCGTTTGGTATACCCCATGCCATGCCTAATGCTGTATACAACATTCAATGCCAAATGCTAGATACCGAGACCCAGAGCATGTTCCACCCAACTTACCGTAGCTCTGCCAAGTCTAGTACACTAACCCCTTTTCAGTCACGGTGCTCTAACGTCTAGCACCATGCCTGAGGGCTGAGCACTCTACCTTGAAATTCATTGCATGGTGTATGGATATCAGCATACAGTGCACATATGAAAAAGCACAATTTCTATTCTTACACCAGGTGAAACGATAGAAATTGTGCTTTTTAATGTGAGCACTGTATGCTGAAATCCATGCACCAAGCATGAATTTCAAGGTACACTGCTCAAACGTCTAGCTATCAGGCATGGTGCTAGACGTTTGAGTACAGTGACTGAAAAAGGACTAGTGTACTAGACTGGGTCTGCCATAGTTAATATACAGGATGTCACAAATTCTGACTTTTTGCAGTCAAGGCTGGAACGATTTTTCTATTTTCCAGCAGAATATCATGCCATGGCAAATCCGACCAATCACCTTTCAGAGATGCATAGTTACCACACTTACTACGCTCACACCCGAGCATGGTAAGCAAAAGGTTATTATTCAATTATTAGTTACTATTTCGAGAAGGATGGATTGGTCAAATATTAACTTTTTATGAGGTTAGAACGATAATAATTATTACTGTTAGTAGTTATTGTCAGCGTTACTAGCCAAAATGTTTGGGGGGGACGAGGCATTTACCAACTGGGTGGAAATTTTTACAGACTTATTCTGCAGAAAAAACGACTGTTTTCGGCAACAAAAATTATATTTTTGAAAAAATCAACTAATTTTCAGAAAAATTTGCTGATTTTCAGAAAAACCTACTATTTTGAAGAAAAATCGACCAATTTAAAAAAAAAACGACTATTTTCACAGTCTAGTACACTAGCCCCATTTCAGGCACGGTGCTCAAACGTCTAGCACCATGCCTGGGTGCTAGACGTTAAGCACTGTACCTTGGAATTCATGTATGGTGCATGGATTTCAGTATACAGTGCATACAGAAAAAACACAGTTTCTGTCATCACAACTGAGCGCCAACTCGGACAGGGCTGAAATTACTACTATGAATTACAGAAATCAAAGACAATCCTTTATATATTTTTCACAACAAAAACAAAAGGGCTCTAATGATGATGGAGATGAAAAGCCTAACAACACCCTATCTATTTTCCATGTATTTTCCCTATCTATTCCCCAAGAGGCAATATTCTGGTTGGCTGCTAGGTAGAAAAAGCTGAGGCACAGGACACTTTGCATGCAAAACCCTTGGCTATGTAGAAAAGGAAATGGGAAATGAGGTTTTTCACATCTGTCATCAGCCGGGCCCTTTTGTTTTTGTTGTGAAAAATAAATAAAGGGTTGTCTTCGATTTCTCTAATTCGTGGTAGTGATTTCAGCCCTGTCCGAGCTGGTGCTCAGTTGTTATGACAGAAACTGAGTTTTTGATGTATGCACTGTATACTGAAATCCATGCACCATACATGAAATCCAAGGTCCAGTGCTTGAACGTCTAGCACCCAGGCATGGTGCTAGACGTTTGAGCACCGTGCCTGAAAAGGGGCTAGTGTACTAGACTGTATTTTCATGAAAAAATCAACTGTTTTGACGAAAAATCGCTGCACTTCGTGACAACTCGGTTATTTTTTACAGACTGGCCAACAAAATTGGGGGGGACATCCCTCCCCCCCAGTCATAGATGCCCCTGGTTATTGTTACAGTAGTAGTTGGTACCCTCCCGATCAAATAACTGAACAATGATGATTTGAGTGAGCTCAGAAATCAACCAATCAGAATTCATCTGTAGTGAGATAGGTCAGGGTTAGGGTACCACAGCTATCCTATATTTGGCATAGGGTATCCCAGTCTACCACAAATCCATGATTTTTGGATACCCTATGCCAAACACTGGATATCTCTAGCATTTGGCATAGCCTATGCCTAACGCTGGATACCTGTTTCCAATAAGATATAGATGATTTGATGAAGCTCTGAAATCAATCAATCAGAATTAACCTATAGTGAAATAGGTCAGGGTTAGAGTACCAACAGGTATCCAGCGTTTGGCATAGGGTATCCAGCATTAGGCATAGGCTATGCCAAATGTTAGATATATCCGGCGTTTGGCATAGGGTATCCAAAAATCAGGGGTTTGTGGTAGACTGGGGTATCCAGCATTAGGCACAGGCTATTTTGCCAAATGCTAGATTGGCATTGCTACTGTTGTTTGGCACTGCTAGGCCTAGGTGAACCAAAAATCAGGGGTTTGTGGTTGACTGCCATATGTTAGAGAATGGTATCTTACAGACTTGAGCAGTCTAGTACACTAGCCACTTTTCAGGCATGGTGCTCAAACGTCTAGCACCATGCCTGGGTGCTAGACGTTCAAGCACTGTACCTTGGATTTCATGTATGGTGCATGGATTTCAGCATACAGTCACATACAGTGCATACATCAAAAACACAGTTTCTGTCATAACAACTGAGCACCAGCTCGGACAAGGCTGAAATTACTACCATGAATTAGAGAAATCAGAGAGCTTGTTCCACCCTTCCACAAATAGTAACTATTAGTTACTATTTCCGTTCCATCCCCACGAAGAGTTACTACGCTGACCGTTCCAACCTTGTCGGAATAGTAACTAATATTTACTATTTGCTTACCATGCTCGGGAGCGTAGTAAGCATAGTAACTACGCATCTCTGTAACGTGATTGGTCGGATTCGCCCCTGGCTTGAGATCCTGCTGGAAAATAGAAAAATCGTTCCAGCCTTGATGACAAAAAGCCAGAATTCTTGACGTAACTACGTAGCTGCGTAGTAACTACGGTAAGTAGGATGGAACACGCTCAAAGACAATCCTTTATATATTTTTCAAAACAAAAACAGAAGGGCTCGGCTGATGACAGATGTGAAAAACCTCATTTCCTTTTCTACATAGTCAGGGGTTTTGCATGCAAAGTGTCCTGTGCCTCAGCTTTTTCTACCTAGCAGCCAACCAGAATTTTGGCTCTTGGGGAACAGATAGGGAAAATAAATGGAAAATAGATAGGGTGCTGTCAGGTGCTGTTAGGTTTTTCATCTCCATCATCATTAGAGCCCTTTGTTTTTGTTGTGAAACATTTATAAAGGATTGTCTTTGATTTCTGTAATTCATAGTAGTAATTTCAGCCCTGTCCGAGCCGGTGCTCAGTTGTGATGACAGAAACTGTGTTTTTTCTGTATGCACTGTACACTGTATACTGACTGAAATCCATGCACCATACATGAAATCCAAAGTACAGTGCTTGAACGTCTAGCACCCAGGCATGGTGCTATACGTTTGAGCACCATGCCTGAAATGGGGCTAGTGTACTAGACTGGACATGAGCACACTTCGCTTTAAGGCCAGATTAAAAATGCCTACATTTTTGGCAAAACTACAAACAAAATCAAAATGCCCAAAGAAGAGGAGAAACCGTTCCGCCGGGAAGACCGGGGACCGAAACCGAAACCGAGGCTGCTTAGCTCCCATCTACGTCGCTAGCACAGCCCGGCCGGATTTGCCCGGATAGAATTTTTATTTGGCGTTCTACATAAGTTTCAAAAATGATTAAACTCACTAAGCTGCTTCAGTGGGTTTTTGGATCTGCTGTTCTCCTAGGCCCATGGAGCGCAATGATAACATCAGGGATTGCAATAGGCACTGGACTACCGTTTTTCCTAGCTGGAATTGTTGCAAATGTTGTGATGTTTCTCCCATTCTACCTCATTGTAGCTTTTGGTGTAAGTTTTGTGTGTAAATAGTCATGGATTTCTATTGAAGACATTGCTGTGCTGTAGATCTGTAAAGGAGATTTTAGAACATCGATCTTCTTCTTCAACTGGTTATAGTCAGCATGATTCACTCTGCAACTTCTTCTCCATTCTAGAGCTAGAGCCTAGACTTCGGTTTTGACGTGGTCGGACAAGTCATGCCACTCCATTGCATCTGTAGGGTTACTTCAAGGTTGTGTAAGAACTGGGAGATCTCAGCAAAGATATCTGGCATTTGGTCAGAATCTGTGTGCCGTCTTAATCCAAGTCATCGCCATTTTAGAGCCAGCCCATTTTGGTATGTCTTTCTTGTGCCCTGTTGCTGACTGACTGGTAGTTAGTCAGAGCAATTGGATGAAAATGGCAAACTTCAGAGTCAACAAACGTTCAATTGGGTCTTGTCTTTGCCAGACCCAGTCTTTGCCACACTAATCATCTGAGAAAATCAAGTTCAAATATACCTCTATAAGCCAGATCTACTTTGACGGTACTGACTGAAACTTCTTGGTTTGTCTCTGCCAAATTTCCAGTTTCGACCGAATTCCGACTGAACTATTTGGCAAGCAAAAAAAGAACAATTCAGAAAGGAATTCAGCTTATCTCCTTACCCCTATAAAGAACATCTAATCAACTTCAAATAAACTTTAACTCATACAAACTTTCCGGTTTCAACAAGATTCCAGACAAATTGTATGTCTGGGTAAAAAATGGTTCTCATGTACAGTCTTTTCCTAGCCCCAAATCTGTCATCTAATCAACTTACTTAAAAAAAATTTCCAGTTTCAGCCGGAGTTCGGGCAGACTATACTTGTTCGTGTAGAAAATTGTTTTCATATTCATGTTCAGCATGTCTTCCTAAAACGAATTCAGCTTATTTCCTTACCCCTATAAAGAACATCTAATCAACTTCAAATAAAACTTAATTTTCTGGTTTCGATCGGAATCCGGGCGAAATGCTAGTCCGGCGAGAAAATGGTTTTCATATTCGTGTTCAGCATGTCTTCTTATCCCTTAATCGACTGTCTCATTAGCTGTTTGAGAATATTTTGTTTGCCTTAATTTGAACCCCCACCCCTAAATGTAGGGCTACAAAGCCCATCTGCGAACTCGACCTTTCCCTTCACCGAAACTATCCTCCCACCACGTTTCATTAAAATATCTCATTCCCTTCGCGAGTTATTGTGCTTGCAGACGGACGGACAACTTTTGCAATATCATAGATATCCCTCCACTTGCGTTTTGGGATCCCAAAAAGAGGTATATTGGTAGATGCCATCTTTTTCCGCCCTATCAACAGAGCTCAAGGAGCGTCGTTGAACGGGAGACATTGATTCAGGTAGATGGTGACGTCACCCGTTGATCTTTCCACGCGAAAACACCATTGAGGTCATCGAGCTGGACGACATCAAGGCGAAAACACCTATCATGATAATGTGGACGTAATATGCAGAGATGGGAGAATCCGACCATGAAAGGATTCAAATCCGAATATAGGCTAGGTAGGAATCGGATTCCGAATCCAACATTTCATGCTGAGAATTCGAATCCGGAATCGAATCCAGATTCGAACCCGTCCTAACAAAATTCAAATCTGTACACAGGTTACGGTTATAAAAAAAAAAAAAAGAGGTGACAAAAATTACTGATATCTTCGGTAATTAGATAACGTGATAGATTACTGAGGATGGTTGGAAGTGGAGACCAAAGAGTCGGATTGCCTTAAACCCACTGTGTAAAGATTGGGAGAACGTAAACTGGAAGGATGTAGACTAGAAATTTGAGAGGATTCGTACGATTGAGGGTTTAGAATCCCGAGTCCGATTCCAGCCTGACAAACAGAAGATTCGAGTCCGGATTCCAAACCGGCCTAAAGGACGAATCTTGGATTCGAATCCGAATGCGGATTCGTCCATCTCTGGTAACATCCAGCGGAGCCGTCCACGCGAAAATGTCCCCTAGGCTTCTGTTGCTGTATAAACATGCGTTATTACCGTGACTCTTTTTGGTATCTCGCGCCTACGTTTTGAGGCTCGAGATTCAAACCATTCCACGGATCTTGATTGTCCTGTCACCAACTAAGTGCCTTCATAATATTGGCTTGATTCACTAGCTTCTGAATGTTTTTAGCTCTTCTCAGTTGCGGTGGTACTATGGCGTACATACCATTTCAATGACTGTCAGGCTGCAGCTTTGGAGTTACAGGAAGAAATCAAACAAGCAAAAGAAGATCTGGCTAGGAAGGGATTTAACTTCAACTAGAGAAGAGCAGACCACGACTACGCCATGTGTGATGAAGCCCTCTTCTGTTGGAAACGGTGTGATAATTAGTGGCGACGAACTAACTTTCCATTAAAAACCATGTAGAATAGAACTTCATAGTGAAGCTCGTGTTTCTTGGAGCGAGCGATGGTGACAGGCTGATATTTTTTTTTCTGACGTTGCCGTTTATAAAGTTTTTACGTTTCTCAAATGGAGGCATTTAGTCGAAAGTTTACTTGGTAAAGTTAGTCACACACAGATTCAGCATAGTGACTATTTCAGTCAGCACTCACTTCTCAATAAAGTGGCTGCGACAACTCGAAAGAAAAATAGGATACAGAGCTGACCTATTCAGATAATAGGCCAACCATCCCAACCAACAAAAATAATAAAATTATATCAAATGTACTATTTTCCCATGATAATTTCAAAACAACATTGACTCGATCGATAAGAAAGCAAGCATCTACATAAAGCTGCTTGCCAAGATTGATCGACGTTTCAAGGCTATTGCTCATAATATATTCCTATACTGAAATACTAAAAAGCAGGTGAAAGGAAACGTACAAGGTGGAGTTAATAAGAAGCAGAACAATCAAGGGAATGCTTTCACTACATAATCATAGTACACATAAAACTTTAAAAATCCATAGCACTTAAAGCAGACCGATAGCAAAAGCACTAACAGTACTCCTTCTTAAAATCATAACAGGCAAGTAGGATATGGCATGCAATTCAAAGCTCCCGCAAAAGGCTCCAAAATCACAATTTAAGCACAAAACTAGCTTGCAAGATTTCAAAACTCAAATACATTTCGACCCATAAGTCGATGTTCCCAAGCTAACAAATAACTAATGCTGCCAAGCCAGCTGCCGTTGGTCACAAACATCCGAATCAGTAACCTCCACTTCTTAAACTTCGATTTCAGACTCCTTGTTCCAATCTATATTATTCCGAGCTCCTCTTTAGCTCCCCTTACAATGAAACCGTGAATGTTTAAGACTTTTTGCTCACATTTGATTTCATTCGCTTTTTTGTCTAATTTACGAACTTTAACTTTTACGAACGCCTGGCATTTCACGCTGGAGTTTCATAGGTGTTTAGGGGCCCACACAACAGGTGTTCACTCTCCATTATACAACTGAAGTCCATGCGAATGTCGAGGACTGTGAATTAGCCACAACATCTAGTTCGTTACAAAGCGCTCTTGCGAATCAAAAGTATTAAACTGACCTGTCGTAAGCGGATATTTCTTAAGCATAAAGCCGCTTTCACATTGACGAATACGTTAATCTTGCGTTGCGTACAGGCTGTGTATCGTATCTTTCACACCTGCGCACGGAGCTTTCGCGTTTGATGCTCATTTACGTTTTCCTTTCTCGATTCTTCTGCTGACTTTTAATTTCTTTCACTATCAGCAAGTTCTTTTTTTTTTTTTTTCAAAAACTTCCATTTCCCACTGACAAATCTGATGCGTAAGCGTCGACGCAAAGCAAGATTAGAACTTGTTTCTATTCTTGCGTTTATTTGACTGCGAAAGCTCTGCGTTGCGCCGACGCAAGCACGACTCAGAGGTAGTAGCTTAGTGTGAAAGGCTCAACGTGCAGTGTGAAAGCGGCCTCAAAGGACAATGCGCATAGTTCACGGTCGAGAGATGACTGAAGCTTATGGCGCGAGAAATCCTCTAGCCCAATCCATCTGGAGCGGCAAAACTGTATCTGGTATGCCGAAGCCAGTCGACTCGACCGATCACTAGGCCTACCCCTCAGACTAACGTTTACGTAATAGCAAGAAACAATAATTGTCCAAAGGATCTACTACGCGCCGGCATCAGCAGTGGAAAGACAGAAACCCCTATAAGCCCGACGAGTCGCGATTGCACCTTCTAGGTCTGTCGTTTTGAGCGATCGTTCTGCAAAATCATCGTCCAACACACGTGTCACGTGTAGCTGTTTGCAAATTCTGTTTGTTTGTTTATACTAAAGTTGTATTTAATGGATTCAGTTTTGTTTCGTCAAAGTTTGTAGTTTGACTCTTGTTTTGTTTTACTTGCGTTTTATTGAGTTCTTGTTTCCGAAAAGTCAAACTACACCAAACTACGTCGGCGAGGTAGTTTGTAGTTTCAGCTCCGTAGTTTCAGGTTCGAAACTACAGCAAATGGAATGGACAGATAAAACGGCTTTTAAGCGAAACTACGCCGAAACTACATAAAAAAAAGCAACTTAAGGTTCACCGTTTGAAGTTGGACATGTAGGCCGCTAGGTCGCGGCTGCTCGATTTTCCACGACGCGATTTCAGCGGAGTTTCCTGTCTTTCCTACTGTTGAGGTCTTTGGGAACTACGCGCTGACACGTTCGGGTATTTTCTTTGTTAACAAGTTGCTCTATAAAGTAAGAGTTAGCTCGGATCAGTACAGGCTCCCTCACGATAATCGGAACAGCATATCACGATCCCTTAGTTATACTATAGCAGGCGTTTGTCCTTCTGCCATACTCAAGACTGTTCTATGTATAGGCAGGTGTTTTTAACCTCGCGTGACTCGTCCGCGTCGCAAGAGCTCCGTTAATGCCGCGCATAAATGTCTCTTTTCTACTACATTCTGCGATCAGATTACCCACATACATGCAAAACTCATTCAGGACGGCTTCACTTCTTCGGTGACGAAAGGAGGGTCTTCCCCTCGTCTTTGGCAGGACTATACACCTTTGTGATCACAACCGACCCTGTAGAAAGGGTCTGAGACTCCGCATCCAATTTAACACTCTCAGTATGACATCGGCAGCAGCAACGCGGCTCCAGCCAATCCACGTTTGGCACGTGTGGTGTATCAGGCGTTGTAAGGCATGTGGAACTCAGAATGGCTTCCAGTCGGTCAAGTTTCTCGAGCCGATCGATGTTCGGGTCTGATAGGACCTCGTCGACCATCTGCATAGAGGTGGCGATGCTTGTGGGAACGAGTTGGTTAGGGCTGAGCGGGGATAGCGCAGTAGCTGAAAGAAGAACTACGAGTTAGATCCTATCTTCAAGACTTCAATTCTGGAATCTGACAACCGCCTTAGTGGGTCAGATACAGAGAGCGTGTTCCACAGTTCTAACAATAGTAACTAACTATTAGTTACTATTTTCGTTAAAACCTCCTGAAAAGTTACTATGCTGACCGTAACCTTATCGAAAGGTCAGGTTTTCTATCAGTTGTTTTGGTAGACTGATGTTTTCATGAATTGTATTACAGAGTGATGTTTCGCCATCAACTGTGAACTGGGTGATTGAGACAATGGGCCATTTGTGGCCTGAGTTTCGGCTGGAGTGTCTGGCCTACCCCACAGAATAAATAAATAAATAAACCTTCTCGAAATAGTAACTATTCACTTACTATGCTCGGGAGCGCAGTTAGCGTGGTAAGTACGATCTTTGTGAGATGATTGGCCCGACGCGGCACGATATTTTACGACGACAGGAAAATTCGTTCCAGCTTTGACGTCAAGAAGCCAGGATCCGTGACGTTAAGCGTAATATCTGCGGTAACTAGGGTGGAACACGCTCAGAAAGGCAGAACAAAAATGGCTGCAAGTCCAGGACGCTGGACACCACGAATTCATTAATCCCGAAGGGTATTTGTTTTAAACGTAACAACTTCTAAAGTCTTCAATACAATATTCTGGACCCCGTTTTCGTGGGGTATACACAGAAAATGAAGGTAAAACAAAAACAGCTGGAAGTCCGGGACCTTGGACCCCTAACTCCGAAATCCCGAAGAGTGTAAAAGGTAACAACCTCTAGAGACAATCTAAATATGCAATCGCGGTGGTAGAAGACGCAACGGAGAGGTACTGTCCGTTATGATTAAGGGCCCTGGAAATGCGAGAGGCTATCTGGTGTGTGTACCAAAATAGCGAAATTAGCCATCAAGGGTTTGTTTGGCTGTGCCGAAACCCGGGTATTTAGAAATCCGGTTAAGTGACGAATGTCGCATAGAGGGCCACGCTTCCTAACGGTGTAATATCGCTCAACAGCAGACAAAGCACACAGAAACAATTCTGTTGAGCTCGAGACTGAAGACCACTGTCGCCACTTTTCTCCATTTGTCCACAAAAACCTGTGATTCCTTTTAGTTTCAACGTCCTTTTTAGATTCAACCAAAACCTCTTAGATTTCGGCGATTGACCAGAAGTGGCATTTTGTAATGACCAGTTTTACACCTAAACGGTAAAAGATTTCACAATTTCGTCTTTAAGTGGCTCAGATGTGATCATTTTTTCAGTCAACTGAAAACGGAACGAGTACGCCACGTAATCAAGAATAAAAACAATTGGTCTTGAAAATGAACTTGTCCTCTATCGGCAAAATCTTTCATTCCTTCATGTTACACTTGATAGAAACAGTTGTCAGATGGCCGAAAAGAACGGTCTCCCGATCCACACATCACGCTTATTCTTTCTTAGTAGGAAGACAAGACGGTCTGGCGCAACAGATGGACAGAAACTTCGATCATCGGTTCCTCATATTCATCTCGATTATAAATATTGCGTATGGCTGGCTACCTTCTCCAGATTTAAGCTATTTGGTTGAATAAACTGATTGACTGTTTAAAACACATTTTCCAAGCCAGCCACGGTCTTTCTCCAAAGACAGAGAGCGTGTTCCACCCTTCTAACAATAGTTATTATTAGTTACTATTTCCGTTCCACCCTCACGAAAAGTTACTACGCTGACCGTTCCAACCTTCTCGGAATAGTAACTAATAGTTACTATTTGCTTACCATGCTCGGGAGCGTAGTAAGCGTAGTAACGACGCATCTCTGTAACGTGATTTGTCGGATTCGCCCGTGGCGTGAGATCCTGCTGGAAAATAGAAAGATCGTTCCAGCCTTGACGGCAAAAAGCCAGAATTCGTGACGTCATGCGTAGTAACTACGGTAAGTAGGATGGAGCACGCTCAGAAATGCCATGAATCGGTTTCTGTATTTCTGGCATGATTTTCAAAACCCCTCAAATCATGGGAAGTCGTAAAAAAAATCATTACTGTCATACCTAAGCAGGAATTTTTTCATCATTATAACTTCCCTTTGAAAGTCCTTCAATACCACTTCGTTTCTTGTTCATGCCCCTGTATGCCCTTTTCAAAGGCATTTTCCCCGGCAGTCCCCGGAGAATCTATAAAAGTCCCCAACGCGTTCCAGGAAAATTCCGGTCGTCACTGACTGAGTAATGTGACATTACAGCGCACAGGACTCCCAAGTCTCTTTCGACGGCTCTGATCAATGTAGTCCATTCTAATCAGGGAAGAGTATTCCCGAAGGAATTTTAGTTGAAAAAATAAACATGCTGGAATTTGAAACTTCCAGTAAAGTTGAAAGGAACGGAGGGACGGAATTTGATGACGACAAGAAAGGACTCCCACGAGAGGAGTGCTTGCATAAATGCCAAATAAGAAGGGTCTCTTGGTTTATCTTAGCTGTTTTGTTCTGTTCAATGTTTTCGCTCGTTTTTTTTTTAATACTGTTACTCGGCTCTACTACACAGGGGGTTATAAATAAATTATTAGCCTGGTTAAGATGAAATGGCTGACAAATATCGTTTTCAGAAATGTCATTACTTTCCACAAGAAATTAGCGATTTTCTTGTTAGCGCTTGTCAGCTCTATCCAGCCTCCCTCTCTCGGACGCGGCGGTTGGACACAAAATATTTGAAAACTGAACTTGCCTTGCTTAAAATAGGAAAATTAAGCAAACAAAAGAAGTCCAACACAGACGGTGGTCTACCATGTACCATGTCTTCCAAAATGGAATATAATACTTTTAAGCTTCACATGTCCTTATCTGTGAAGGAGTTACTGATGTACCTTGAAGCTTTGAGCGAAATTTCCGTTGCGTGACTTTCAAAACTCGGCTAGGCCCGAAAAGCGCTATAAAAGTCCTAGGTATAAAACGCAACAGTGGCGAAAGGCGGGGATTACAGAATCTATAATCTCATAAGGGAGGTTGGGATATCATAATAAGCAGAATGAGCAAAGGGGGTCCTTCAAGCTGTCGTTGAACCACATATAATATTTTTGTAGTCTGTGAGTGGTATTTAGGTATTGGTTTGTTATTTTGATTTTAGATGTATTGGCATGGACCTTGAAGTTTTCCTGTAACACTTATGTCATATTGCGGGGTCTGGAACATTCCTAAGCGGGACAAAGGGAACCGCATTTGCACCAGCATTTGTAGCATAATCTGAAGTGAAGAATGAAATCCGAGTACATCGCTCAGGCTCCCCCCCCCCCCACCGCTTTCTTAGAACAAGAGCTGAAAGCTCATGTGCCACTTGTAAGGACAGGTATCATGTTTGTCAAATATGGTTTGCAGTTGTCAAGGCTGGATCTCTCTCCCGATATTCCTTTCATCGAAGACGGGTTGATCTAGTAAATCTGAAATGGTTATTCTACTCACTGACAACTGTTTCAGAACAGAAGTTTTGTCGTCCTCTGGTTCCGATTCGCGTATAACTCAATCGATGTAGAAAATACTCTAAGCTGTGATAATTATGTCCCTGAACTGAATCTTACCAAAGTAGCTGGAAGGGTTTTCACGAGATTTCTGGTAGCGCCCTTCGAGCTCCACACATCCTTACCGGCTGAGACATTAGCTCTTGCCACTTGTCAAGTTCTATTCACATCTATAACCCGTTCAAAACTTATTTATGCCACTAAATTCCCGATTCCATATCCCTCCATCCCCAACATGGTCGAATCGGGGAAATAATTATCAAGTTAATGTGGTAGGTCCCTGATACGACTTCAAATTTTCCTCGTCATAGATAATCTGGAAGTACCCGTTATCACCGGCATTCCGGACCCCCCCCCCCCCCCCAGCCCCACCCAAAATGTTCCGGTCCGGTCCTGTCCTGTCAATAGTGTATCTAGAGTTTATGCTTATTTTATCCACCAAATTCCATCCCGATCCATGGGCTCTAAATGTTTCACGAGATTTTTGGTGCTCGTCTCCAGCCCTCCCCCCCCCCCCCCCCCGCCAGTTATCGGATCTGGTCCAGATTTGAAACTGAACTTTTTCTTGAGTCTTTTCAAGTTTCATTCACATGCGATCACCCGTTCCAAAGTTATGAATGTCACTCGATTTCGGATTCCCCGTTCCTCCACTCCCCCACGACGATCGGACCAGGGATGGGCGTATTTTTAAGCCAATCCTTTAGAGTTCCTAACATGCCCGCCAAGTTGCATGGTCATAGCACATCTGAAAGTGCTCTTACTCGTGTTTGATAGTGCAAAACGGGCACGTCAGCTGAATTTTATTAGAGCTATATTTAGGCCCTTCTTGGCAAGGGTCCTCTTCAAGCTCAAAACCGCTCAAGTTCGTTTTTCCAACTGGTGACGGTCGTATTCACGTACTCAATTTTGTAATCTTTCTTGTAAATGATCATAAAGAAATAATTACTAACTGTTACGCCCAGTACAACCATAGTTTTTCCTGTGATTTGCAAAAGAGATCCGCCGTCGTGACTCTCCGGTTTTATATTCGATAGACAAGTCAGTATAATTCATTCCATTTCTTTGTCGTGATCCCGGGTACTTTGTAAATATGAGTGTTCGCGACTGGAATATTTAATGTTAGTCTCCCTGTCAATAAACGGAATGTTTATGTAACGGATAAATCAAATAAGGTACATGAATCCAACAATGACCAAAATATAACCGGTTACTTTATTAGTGGGTTTGTGTTGTTTCGGATAGACTGTGGCATAGCGTTGTGGAATAGGTAGACAGGTTGTTCAGTAGTAGCGACCTCCTTAGCCTACCCTCGCCAGGAAATAAGGGAACTCAGATAATTTCGGCGTGGTTACTACACCGAGGCTTCAACCTACCTGCCGAGCTATGTAGGGAGGAATCAGGGGAGTTATGTTCGCTCTCGCTGAGACTATCGAGGCTCTTTGGCTCATCATCATCGTTATCGTCATCTTCTCCATCCCTGTAAAAAGGAAAAAAAAAACATCGATTATATATAAACAACGAAGCTAAACTCTGGCCCTTGATCGCAAGGCTCCTCGTCAGGCTGTGGCTAGGGGAAATGAACTTGCAATCAGCCAGGTTCGTCTCATCAGATTTCTCACTAATGACCTGTCCCTCATTTCCTGTAGGCTACTGTGGCATTTCCGTTTTTCAACTTTTTTTTTTCACACCGGACAAGTATCCAGCAAAACCGGAAACTTAGTAGGAAAAGCTTATTTGAAGTCGATTAGAGTCAATATAAAAATACATGCGAGTCCGTCTCGGAACTTTACTTTCTTGCCGGACAAGTAGTTCGCTTGGAATCCGACCAAAACCGGAGACTTGCTAAAAGTAGAACTTCTCTCTGAAGATATGCCGCTTTCACATTGACGCGTCGTTGCGATGCGCTGCATATGCATTTATCTTGCGCTGCGTACAGGTTGCGTAGCGTATCTTTCACACCTGCGCGACAAGCTTTCCCGCTGGGTGTGTATTTACGTTTTCCTTTCTCAGTTTGTATGCTGAATTCTTGTTTCTTTCATCATTACTAAGTTTTTCTTTCATCGTTAGAAGGTTTTCTCCGGTTTGTCTTCAAAAACTCCAATTTTTCACTGAAAAATCTGAAGCGAATGCGTCGACGCAACGCAAGACTAGAACTTGGTGGTTCTATTTTTGCGTTACGTTTTATTTGTCTCCGTAAGCTCTGCGTTGCGTACCTCAAGCGCGACGCAGAGGTTGCGTGGCTCAGTGTCAAAGCCCCAACGCGTCACTCTGAAAGCGGCTATATGCTGAACCAATATCTGAACTTCGTTTCTCAGCCGATTAGCTGTTTGTGCGAAATTCGCCAAAAACACAACTATCGAATATTTTTGTATTCTCAAGCGTTTGATTAGAGGTAAATAACGTGCATGCAGCGATTGCGAAGGCTGGAAATTGACCTGAATATTCGAACATTCTCATTCGGCTCCATCCTATAGAGATGTGTCAAACTTTTTACTTTTAAACTCCACGTTTGAGCTCTTGCGCACTTGTTATTTATTTATTTTTACTTCAAGTCAAGGACAAGCCCAGTTGAACTATTCGGGCTAATTTTATGTTTAAACTGTCTGTGATTTGCTGCTAACGAGAGACGCGAAGTTAAACTGTGAAAACTTGTTCTTAAAACAAATTATCATCATTATCAAACCGTTTAAAGAATTATAATATTTAGTTTTTTTTCTAAATCATTAATATTATTAATTATTCTAATTGGCCAAAAAAGGCTTAAGTGGCCAAAGAAGGCTTGCGACCCCTCAAGCCTCACTCCAGGCTAAAATGAATCCTGAAACCAAGGCATAAGATCAATAAGAAGCATGAATGTCTATTCGCAGTGAGCTAGTCAATAAGTAATCTGAAACTGGCTCAGTAAGAAAGTCTGCAAAGGAACCTAATAACCAGCCACCAATTTCCGGTTGTTAAATCGATGAAAGGCTCCGGCTTCCTGCAGAGACAACAGGGACTCGAACAAATGGTTCAGTGGAGTTGGACTACTGTAAGTAGTAGATAAGTAGGTAAGTAGTCCTAAACTATCTAAAGCACCCCTCGCACTGTTTATGTTGACGTATTTTAAAATAGTTAAATGCCTTTGTCCATGACCGTTTAATTCAAGCAGAAACAGGGAAACTTGACATATCTGGCTACGACGGAGATTTTCGAAGAGAAGCATCGGGAACACGATGCGCATCGAAAATAGCGAAAAAAGATAAGTCTAAAAATCAGTGAGTTGTCGTCACGGGAGACAAAAGTAAACCGTATGAAATTCAGGTCATCGACATAAAGAACCGATGGAGCGATTGCAGAGGTAGGTTGCATTGGCATTTCGCTACGACAGGTCCTTCAAGAGTTTCAAGAATAGGATTTAACTAGACTAAAATACCTAGTCATTAAAGCAGGTTTAACCCAAACTATCAATGTCTTTTTTTCAGAAAATGCGTTCGAGTCTTAAGGTTCCCTCTAACTGAACCCCTCCCATCCCCGCACCACAACAAAAAGTACGCCTTTCCCAAAGTAGCTTACGTGAAAGTCGTGCTGGAATTTGGACAGACCAAGGCGAGGACATCAAATGATTTTTAGATTGTTGATGACTGAATCATCAAACATGACCAGGGCGTGATTCTTCACCACGTCCAAATAATCGTTATGAGCATGCCAAGAGCAGAGTCGTCTGGACGCTTTGCCTGCTCTGTTTTGAAACTTAGTTACTTGTCTGGATGCTTACTAACGATTATAAAGGAAAGGTTGATATACCAAATAATGATAATAAAGAGAACATTAAATTTAATACCATATAATTTGTATGGCACTTGCTTCCGGTCAAGTGCCATATACCGATCACTTTTCCGTCGGTCGGTCGGTCAGTCCGGTGTTTGCGAGTTAGGGTACTTCCAGGCGTCCTAGGACGATGAAACTTGGCAGGCATATTAGGGACCTGACAAAAGTAACTTGGGAATAGTCACTTGCCCGATCCGACTTTCTTGAAGAGAGAGGGAGTCGGCGGAATCTGGAAAATAGGGGCATGCATAACTTTCAAATGGGTAATCGGATCTTGATCAAACTTGATATCTGGAAAGACCTCGTGTCTCAGATGTCTCATTTCAAGTCCGGACCGGATCCGATGAATCAGGGGGGGGGGAGTCGGAGGGCGGAACCGGAAATCGTGTGAAACTCTCAGAGTGGAGCGATCGGGATGAAACTTGGTGGGAAGAACAAGCACGAGCTCTAGATACATAACTGACATAAATGGGTCGTATTCGGACACTGTAGGGGCAGTTGGAGGGGGATTCCAGAATTCCGGCGATCCGTAGTTTATGTACTTCCAGGTGGGCTGGGACGATAAAACTTGGCAGGCATATCAGGGACCCGACAAGATTAACTTGGAAAGAGTCACTCGCCTGATCCGATCATCGCGGGGGAGGAGGAGACGGCGGAACCAGGAAATTAGTGGCATGCATACATTTCGAACGGGTCATCGGATCTTAATGAAACTTGATATCATGAAAGATCTTATGTCTCAGATGCCCCGTTTCAAGTCCGGGACGGACCCGACGAACTGGGGGGGGGGGGGGTCGGAGGGGAGAACCGGAGCACAGAGTGGAGCGATCAGGATGAAACTTGGTGGGAAGTACAGGCACAAGTCCTAGATGAATCAGTGACAGAATAGGACCAGATTCAAGTACCGGGGGGGGGGGAGCTGTAGGGGGGTGTCCGGAATTACGGTTATCGTGAGTTAAGGTACTTCCAGATGTGCTAGGATGATCAAACCTTTGCTGGAGCATTAGCCTAGAGCTTGACATCATTGGGTTAGACATCGTCACTTCTCCGATCCAACCATCCCTTAAAGAACTCATATTAACCGCAAAATACAAAAAATACTTTTAAGCAAAATTTACTATTCCACGATCGCCATGAGCACGTTGTCCTTTTTGCATCGAGGATTTTGCTTAGAAATTATTTTTAAGCACCCTTAAAGTGCGCATCTTAACCGAAAAGTAAAAAAAAAAAACTTTTGACCATCAGTTCCATCCTCTGAACCAGCCTTGCAAGTTTGGCGCATCTTAACCGAAGGTGAAAAAAATACTTTTGACCATCACTTCCATCTGACCCAGCCATGCAAGTGCCATAGCTTCCAGCTCTTGTTTTAAATAAATTATATGTCAGATGTCAAGAATAAGCAATTATTAAAAGGGTTTGGATGCGGTTTCTTTGGAAAAAATTTGAGTTTGCTAGAAAGAGTAAGAGAGGCTTAGTTGTTAAATAATATTAACATCACTCAGCGGAGTAGTCATAGCCCAAAAGTAAGAATGTGTACAAGTTCGGGTATAAGACAAGACCAAAGGTTTCTATGGGATCCCAAAAATTTAATATTTATTGGACTTCTTGATTTTTCAGATTTCTGAGCTCCGCCAGACCCCTTTAAGATTTTTGCTATTTATTCCATAACCCACCACTTGAATAAGTACAAAAAACAATGTTACCAAATTCTCCAAGGATGTTTACTCCAATATCTCATCCTAATCGACTTCACAAAGGTCCTTTACTTTGACAAAATTCTTCGTATTTTGGGAGCATTCCCGGCGAACTGCATGCAGAGCAAAAGAGCTAGTGACATTGAGAGGAAAACCTTTCAATCCAAATTTCTGGGTTTTGGCAAATCTTGCCAGCTTATCTGTCATGGAAATAAAGTTCAAAATTCATTTCAGCATGTCTCCTTATCCCGATACGAATCTCTAGTCGACTTCAGAAACAACTTGAGCTTCAACCAAATTTCGAGTTTCGGCCGAATTTGGGGTGAATCATTTTCCGGGCAAGAAAACTAAGTTCAGATATGACTGCAGCGGGCCTCCTTACCCCCTTTGACTATCTTTAGTATGTTCGAAAGTTGCAACAGCATGTCTCCTCAGTCTATATCGACTATGATTGGGTTTAAAAAATGTCATTCTAAACTTCGGGATTCCGGGCGAAATGAATTGTCCGGCCAAAAAGTAATTTTCATATTCGTATTCAGCATGTTCTTTTACCCTAAAGTCGTACATCTAATCAACTTTAGACTCAACTTTTACTTTTTACAAATTTTTCGGTTTTTGCCGGATTCCCGGTGAACTACTTGTCTGGCGAGAAAATAAATTTCATATTCGGATTCAGCACGTCTCCTTACCCCTAGATCAACTATCTTATTAGCTTTTAGAAAATATTTTATTTCACCCATTAATTTGCCCCTCCCCCCTCCCCTCCCCCTAAATATATAGCTATGGAGCCCATCTACGACCTCGGCCTTTCCCTTGACCCAAAGAATCCTCACACCAAGTTTCATCAAAACATCCCATTCCCTTCGAGAGTTATCGTGCTTACAGACGGGCGGACAGACGGACAAATTTTACTGAGTCATAGGTATCCCTCCACTTACGTTTTGGGATGCAAAAAAAGACACTACGCGGGTCTAAAACAATATCAGGTTCTAAAGACCTTTACAAGGCTGCTTGCTACTCCTACTAGGCAGCTTATTATATACATATATATGTATATATCTATAAATGAAAATAAAGTGGATCATGGCATTCACAGACTAATAGCGCCATCTGATTAAGTCTAGCAAAGGACATACAACTGCGAATTTCGAACAAAATCCATGTTGAGACATTCCTGGAGAGCTCTTTCGTTCGGGGATTCCCCAGGACGTAATTCCCTTTATTTTTACGTTTCCCCTCGACTCCCAAGGAGTCCCCGGGGAACGGAGAGGATATAGTATAAAAAAAACTCGGAGTACTGACAAGGAAAAGAATAATCACAGATTATCATTCAGACTACCTTGATAGGACATTTATTCATTATTTCATTACAGGGTGTAGAACACAGGTCCTGAAAAGATTGCTGACAATGGCCAAGACCTGAGCCTCGTTTTTGTTGCATGCTGCAGGTCCACTTCTCGGCCGATTCGTGGCTGATTCTTTCTACATCCGTTTTTGCACTGCAGCGCTTCCTAGGAAGACGACAGCGCTTCTCGAGAATCACGGACTTGCTCACCGACCAAGTCCGTGCTTCCCTGCAAGATGCTGCAGCGCTGCCGCTTCAACCAAGAATAAAGTGAATCCAAAAACGCATATTGTGCGAAAGCAAGGAAGGCTGCAGCAGCGATGCCGCAGCGCTATAGCAACAAAAACGAGGCTCTGGACACGTTTCCCACAGTCTGTAACGTTTTTAGAAATTTGAAAACGAGTATACCCACAACTTCTTTTCTACTGCTCCTGATCAATCATTTTAGGACTTTTCGGAGACGGGTTGAATTTTTGCAGTTGAAAAAGTGCAGACTGCTATTCCGGGATGTGACATTGTAATCAAGGGAGAAGGTTCTTTAAGCCTAACTAGTGTTTTTTCTTCGTTGCATGGCGCGTTTTTATCCTATTTTTCAATACTCACCAATTTCACCGACTAGTCTTTTTTCGTGGTATTGTTTTGTTTGTTACATTGCGCGTTCAGCAAGTTACTGAAAGCAGCCTGCATAATTTTTCTCTTTTTAATGTTGCAATATCTCCTCGATTAGTCTTTTTTCTTTGTAGCTTATTTTCGTTCCCTTGCGTATTCACGGCGTAATCGAGAACTGAGTGTCTTAACAGTTCCCCATACTCGTGCCGAACGAGTTAATAAACTAGTCACACTTACTTCTCATCATTTTTGCTTTGGAGCCTCTCTAGCTTTTTCGCCACCTTATACGAGCCCTCTAGCTTAGCCTTCTCTTCTTCCGTCAACTGTAGATGCCTCAGAAGACGAATCTCACGGTTCGACAGCACAAGGCTCTTCGCCTGAGTTGTCGCCAACTTCTGCTTCAGCTCCAGAACCTCATAGTCAAGTCTTCGCTGTTTTTTCCGTTGTTTGATCCTTTCGGGATCTAGCAGGGCGTGGATGTTTTCATCCACGAGCTCGGCGAACAGAGGGAGAAATTCGGATTTGATTTGCTGATCTAGAATTTCGTACAGGGAGAGGAGTGGCAGGATGTCATAGGCTGCGTACAGGACCATGTCGCGCGTCAACGGTCGTCGAGCCCAAAACCTGCAAATTGCAATCCATAGAAACATCTCTATACTGTACAGGCTCTAGTGATGTTTTTCATTTTCACCGGACCATATTTAAAGAAAAAAAAATACACAATTAAACAAAAGGAGTGATTGGCTATGACAGGGAAAAATCCGATATTAATTAAACAACAAACAGAATCAACTAACTGAACACTCAATATAAAGAAAAAAGGAGGGACAAAAAATGACCAATGGTTTCAACTTTAAATGAAAAAGAGTGCAAAATAAGGGAAATAAGGAATGAGAAAGAAAGAAAACAAAAAAAAACAGGGGGGGGGGCAATTGCAATCCATAGAAACAGTAAACAATTTTCCTGCAATGACCTTTCGCTGCTCGCTTGAAGGAAATAATGTTATTCGAATTCCTGATATCTAACGGTAGTCCATTCCAAATAGTCGGCGCAAAAAATCGAATTAAAAAAGAAGATTTCGGTTTGTTTAAAGTTTAACTGAAAAGACCACCTATTTTTGTGTCATTTAACTGAACTCACTGAATTATTTGGACTCTATTAGGTATTTTATTTTTGTTTCACTATATGATCTAGTATGACGTTCAGAATACCTACGGTCGTCCTCACAACTCAGAAGTTCTACTATGAAGCGGAAAATTTGAATCTCTAGACGCGGCTTTTTAGTGGCCAAAGGTAAGTTTAGTAAAGGTGAGCTCACTGTCGTGAATATTAATTTTCATAAATCGTTTTCGTCAAGCATACAACATAGGTAAAAGCGCACAGAGGTACCACAAATCTGACAGGGTCCACTATACGAAAACTGATTATTCGTGAATGCTGGAGCAACGAATTAACGTGTTTTCATCGAGCCAGAAGCCTATCTAAGTGAATGTGTGACGGGTAACAAGATTGTCCTATTTCATCCCTTTCCGGCTCGCTTTCCGGCTGCCCTTTAAGAGAACTGTTTCTTTATGAGACAACTGGGGAGGTTGCAAACCTATTCTCAATGCCAAAATAGAAACCCTTTTCGTCTCTTCAACAATTCTATTTCAAGTCTACAAGTAGTCTTCAGATAGGTAGGCTACTCCTGCTTTATTCTGCAAGTTCTAACATCCAAGTCTGAGAAATACCAAAGGCGGCAATAAATGCCTTTAGCTCCATGTCTTAGCTAGTTTCCCAAGATCTCGAAGTTCTTGATTTCGTCACGAAACAACTATTTCCCTGGGTTCTCAGTTCTCACTAACGCCCATGCAGCGTTAAGATTAACTTGTACCTTTGCCGGAAAACACGTTTAAACTCATCTAAACGTCATGCTATCAGTCCCTTATTAGCCGCTAGCGATGCGTTGCGAAAAAACTTTCTGCTCTGACTGGAAAACAAAATCGCGCCCAATTACAGAAACGAACATAGGCAACCGCGTAAAAAGAAGAGGAAAGCGACATATCGATTACCAAAGCTGAAATATGGTTTAAAAAGGCTTGGAGAGGAGATTCATGAGAAATTCAGAGCACCACTTCAATTTCCGAAAGAAGTCTTAGTTCTGCCTTACCCAATACCTGAAACTATAAAGAAAATACTTGCTGAAACCCTACCCAAACAATGCCGATGGGAAGCTTCTGTTTCAATAAAACCCATTCAAAGCTTATACACCGTAACGAAGCCCGGTATTTCTGAACTTGACACTGAAACAAGACAATCCTTTACTCGAAACACCCGCTTATTCTCTTCCCGAGAAGATCACGCTTGACCGATCAAGCACGACCCTAAATCTTTAACACATGAGAAGATGTTTTGGCACAACATTAAAGCAGAACCAACACGACAAGGTAGATCCCCGAGCTTGGACTGTACAAGACAATTTTGCTGGACTAAGGTTATTGATGGTCTGGGTTCGAACCCTGTCCCTATATTGGGTTGAAGCATTTGTTCCTCAAAATCAAATGAGCTCGAATCAGTTAAGCACTCAAAGCATATTAGTCTCTGTTTATCCCCCTTGCCTTTTACCCAGTAGGCTATCCATCACACAGAGACAGTACCATAGGTTAATGAATAGAAAAAAAGTAAACATTCTCTTTCTCCTCTTGCTATTCTGTCTTTTATACTGTACCTAGGTCCGTGTTGGAATTATAAGCTTCTGAAGTCCCCATCTTTCGCCATTGTTTCCTTTTTAAGAATTTTTAGCACTGTTGCGGCCAAGCCGAGTTTTCCAGTAACGCAACGAAAACTCTCTAGTAAAAGCTGTGCTTTACAGTCACGAGTAACTCGCATCGTAAGGGGGTTCAATCTTTTTCCTTTAAAGCACAACTCTTAGTAGAAATGATATTTTCCCTATGAAACGGATCAGAAAAAAAGGTTTTCGGAAATACCATTACTTTCCACCTGAAACTAGCGATTCTCTTGTTAGCACTTGCCGACTATATCCAGCCTTCCTGCACTCCGACGCGGCGCAAAACATTCGAAAACTGAGCGTTCCTTGGCCAAAAAGTGGGAAAGCTAAGCAAATAAAAGGAGTAATAAACAGAAGATTATCACATCCTTGTGTGTGAAAGAGTTGTCAGCGTGCGTTGGAGATTCCGGAAAACTTTTCGTTGGGTGACGGGTAAACTCGGCAAGGCCGAAAAAGCGCTAAAAATTCGTAGTTATGAAACGAAATAATGGAGAAAAGTAGGGATTTTAGAAGTTTATAATTCCATATGGGAGCCAAGTATATTCTAAAAGGCAGAATAAGCAAGAGGGGTCCTTCAACGAATCCTAGCAGAGATATTTCGGCCCTTCTTGGCAAGGGTCCTCGTCAGGCTGTCAATCTTCTTGTTCAACTTCGGGGAAGGAAACAAACCTGTAACTGGCTGTAACAAATAACTGAAGCTTCTACCGACTATAAATATCTTATTAAGGTAAATTATCTTCAAGTAGCAGTATAATGAAAAAACTAGTCCTGAGATTTAATTTTTGACAACGACGCTGTTTCCGCTGCATGACTGGGGCGATGACAGGAAAGGGTTTTTTCTGCACTTTGATCAACTTCGGTTTTTTCATTAATAAGGGGCTGAAAACTTAAATATTATTGTATTAATGACCTCGTTCTACGTTTCTATTATGAGTGCTTGCCTGAATCTATTACTTTGAATAATCACTGCACGGAAAAACTAGTGCTGAGATTTAATTTTTGACACGGCTGCTGTTTTTGCTGCACGATTGGGGCGACGGCAGGAAATATTTTTTTCTGCATTTTGATCGACTTCGGTTTTGTTGTTAATAAGGGACTGAGGCTTAAATTTTCTTCCCTTAATAACCCCGTTCCACGTTTCCGGTAAAGAGTACTCGCCTGTATCTCGGTTAATGCCTGTTTGGTTTTTCTTTATCTCAACGGCTTCTCGAATGGTTTGATGGAGTCCGGTGCACGTTGCAAGAATTTGGGCTTTTTCAAAATGTACTGAATGGGATGGGTTTTCGAAAATATGTTCTGCAAGTGCAGATTTGAAAGTATAGTTATGACGGTGTCCGTTGGAGAGGGCGTGGTCAATTTCTTGCTCATGCTCTGCAAGTCGTTTTCCGAAAGTTCTCTCTGTCCTTCCTACGTAACGCTTTCCGCAATCACAAGGTATTGAATAAATGCCTCTTTGGTACTGATTTGGGACTTTATCTTTTCCGGAGTTTAGGTAAGACAGCAAAGTATTTTGGGTTCTTTGAAAGACTTGGATGTTGTATTTTTTCAAACTTTTGGACAATTTTTCGGTTACTCCGCGGACGTACGGAAGGTAAACGCGGGCATTTTTTTCTTCTACCTCACCATTACTAGTAGAACTTACAGGATCTTTGGGGGATGAATGCAGCTTCAGTCGTCTTCTGATGATCTGTTCAACCAGTTGAATGGGGTATTTGTTTCCAAACAGGACGTCCCGAATGTGGCAAAGTTCGTCATCTAGGAGATTTTTGTCGCAAATTTTGATGGCTCGGTCGACTAGTGAGATAACTACTCCGCGTTTCACATATTCTGGCTGGTAAGAATCATATGGAAGGTATCGATCGTTGTGGGTGGGTTTTCTGTAGACTGAGCAGACAAAACTTCCTTCACTGTTAGCAATCAAAACATCTAGGTACGGCAGCTTCTGTGCATCATTTTCAAATTCAATCGTGAACTGGATAGTCGGTTGAATTGAGTTTAAAGTGTCAACGAAACTCACAATGTCTGTTTTTTGGCCTTCCCATGCTGTGAAACCATCATCAACATAACGTTTGTAGAAACTTGGAACCATCGGCGCGATACTGAAAGCGATTTCTTCAATTTTCCTTAGCGTTAATTCGGCGAGTCCCTGCGAAATAGAGCTCCCCATCGCTGCTCCTTCAGAGCTGACGTATCCGTGTAAACATTGTTTGAATAAATGTTTCAAAGTCAGCTTGGGCTCAAAGAATATTTACCTAGCAGAGGTTAGTTGATGATCGATGATGATCGGTGAAGGATTGGCGGAGGCATCGGAACTAAACCGCATGGTGCCTCTGAAGTGTGACATTTAATCATCGGCTTATGAACTGCTGGTACGTCCTCCCATCCAAGTAAATACACCAACGCCCAGAGGACTCAATGGAAAACTGATGACCCTATAGTCTGGAATAAGTCCGGCAAATATTCCTCTTTGGGATCCGATCGAAACGATCGGCCTTGTTTCAGAACCGATCAATTTAAGAAATCGAGAATCTGGAACAAATTTATTTTAATCTTCTTCTGTATTTTTTCTTTTGTAGCAATTACTATGATGTTAAGTGTTTAAACAAATCGCGGTACGTGTTTTGATTACCTGACTGAACCTTACTGCCTGTAAATGCGTAAAAACTAAGTACGGGGAAAAGCGAAAATACCTAACTACACAAATTGTCATAGGCTATATTAACTGACCACCATCATGGCAAGGTGAAAGAGAGGCCACAGTAGGGCGTAAACACATGTCCGATTTGCAGTCGTTTTACAAAGCTCGCCGGCTGTGGTGCAAATGCGAGAATGCGCATCTACGAGACCAATGATCGGTCTCTCCTATGGAGCCGCAGGAGGAATCTGTTTTTGCCTTGTCCTTTTGTGTAGATCATTCCATTACAACGGGTAAAAACAAATAAACACTACAATCCGTTCCGTCCATATCGCGGGTATATCCATAATAAGGAAAACTTGGCAGAGCCGTCCCTTCCAGTCCCCAACGTTGTCCCTGACGGTCGACAGCCTGCTAAGAACCCTTGCCAAGACGGGCCGAAATATAGCTGCCCAAGCATCGTAGCTGACGTGTCCGTTTTGAATAAATGAGAAAAACGTGAGTCAGGACTGGGAAGAACACGTCTGCCTCCCCTATAAATTGTGATAGCAAAAAAATACATTGTAACCGTTTACTCAAGGAAGTCATTCTTAAATTTTTATTTTTTACGTTGTTATTATATTTATTCAAATCAGTGTTTAATTTATCTTTATGCCATGGCCTTGTGTAAATGTGTTATATTCTATTCTACAACTAGCGGAACCTAGTACATCTATAAACTACCCTTTCACAGCCCCCTCCCTCCCTTTCACAGCCCCCTCCCTCCCTTATACCAGGAGAAGAATAGCGAGCGTGATTGTGAGATTCCCAACAGACTGGTCATCAATTAAGTCTGAGTATCCTCGTGAGACACGCATACGGAACGGTTGTCACGCAAAGCAGAATCGATTAGCATATCTAGAAATAGACAAACGGCTAAAATAAAGAGCCGTCGCACCCCCTAAAGAAGGCGTAGAACTTGTTACGCCTAAAAGGGATAGTTTCCCTCACTTACTCAGGGCCAGGCTAGGTCATAACTTGTTACTTACAATCATACTTCAACTAAAAATACATCTTGTCAACTGAAACAACGTCTTACTTTCCCTCGCTTTCAAAAAGGTAGTGGTTTATGTAAGCCTATGCTTGACAGTATTTAAACGCATCAAACAAACGCTCTCTAAAACGGTTTCATTTATTTTTTGCGCGAACGAGCGAAATAGAGTAAACGCACGCTCTCAGTGTAGGGAATACTGCATCAGCTAGAATTGCAAAAACATGACTTGTGTTCAACAACAATCTAGACAGTCATCTATCATCATTTAAAAATATCAACATCGCTCCGCTCGGTAGATATTTTCACAACCTACCTGGTATTCGGATCGGACAGGTTCTTCTCAATGTCCGTCTCGATGTTATTTTGCGACTTCACCCCCGATGTCTAAAGTTAGCCTTAAATAAACCCTTGCATATATATATATATACCCTTGCATCCGTATTATGGTGTGCTTGTATAGTTATTTAGATTAGTCGGTTCTTTTTCTTTTCTTTATTGTTTTTCATATACTCCGTATGGACATGTTTTATGCCATTTCTATATGGGCTAATAAAATTATGGATTGATTGACACTACAAATTGCCTTATTTCCACTGACTTTCGGAACTGTAAGTAAGTAAGTAAGTAAGTATATTTATAACCCACAAAATGTTTTACAACAAAAGAGAGTGGAGTAGAGATAAATAGAAAAATAGAAATCGACCACGGTTTTAACCTCGCATCCATAGAAGCTACAAGGTTATTCAAAAATCTTTCGCCTGATAGGAATACAAGTACCGCGAGTTCAATAGCATGCCAGAACCCAGCCACCCTTTTCCCCCTTAAAGATGTGCACCCCCTTGTCTCTTTCTAGCAGAATAAACGCTTTAAGACTAGCTTCAAGACTTGAATTTCCATACCTTGGGTCCCTCCTGTACAAGGCCTTGGCTTGCTCCCTGCAAGGATTTCCCAGGAGGTTCAACAGTTCGCATAATGCATTCAGACTCGTGGATTTCACTTTATGGACGGACTTCCCGTGTTCTTGGAGCTGGAGAACGGTATAAGCAGCCTGAAAAGATTTTTGAATTAAAATAAAACACAAGCGGATACAAGGAGCGAAAGCTTGGTGGATGAGTATTGCACCTGTAGCTTTATTAAAAGCGAACAGTTGTACAAATCAAATAGGTATACAACTGGTCGAGTAGTGATGACGATACATTCATTCCATCAATGGATAAAAGCGTCAGCTACGATGCTTTGGCGGCGATATTTCGGCTCTTGTTGGCAAGGGTCCTCGTTAGGCTGTCGAACGCCAGGTACAACGTTGGGAAGTGGAAGAAACGAGCCTGCCTGTTTATGATGATTTATCTGAAAGCCTAACCCGTCAAAATAAGCACAAGGCATGAAGACGGATTATATATAGAAGAAGAAAGAAAAAACACGAAAGTAAAATTAATTTACGAAATACGCAGAAAGAACGTGTAACCTCGGACTTGCGATTTAACTCGTCAGAGTATGTTCTGTTCGTTACCAATATTTTGGCTATATATTTCAATGTTTCTCTCCACTGCTATTAATTTCTGATACGGGGGGGAGGCGTGATCTTTATTCAGCAAAAGGGCGAAGGCTACGGCGCCGCTCCTTGACTGTAGACAACTTTAGCGTCTACCACGTTAGGTATTAAGCCTCAAACTTTCAGAATATCGTATTAGCCATCGCACTTAGGGTCACCAAAATCGTCAACAGTCCGGAACATGCAAGTGATCATAGGGAAGAACAAGAAACATCACCCAAACACATCCTCAAAACTGACTCAAAGCCTATATAAACCAACAAAAAAAGTGTATTATGGTGACGTTTCTGGTTCTTCGCTAGACAGACGGCGATTCTTCGTCGGCACGAAGAGTTAGTCATAAAGAATATTAGGGAGATCTCAAGGATTCGCTTACCAAAAGCAAAGCGAGAATCTGCCGAGCGCCAGAACTAACGGAAAGCGGTTGCGCCTAGTGACGCTCTACAACTTCTCGCTGTCTTCGCCTATTTCCACGTACGGAGTGCTTCAAGTCACTTTCTGAAACTAGCGGAGCGCAAGACCAGCCTTGGAAAGCGAACCGAGTTTTCGCCGAGTCGTAAGATAAGAACACACGGAGGACGAACCAGCAGAGCTTTGCAGACCGCCAGAATCGCCCTATTGTCCGATCTCCCTGCCCGAACACCTTCCAACGGTGGTGGTAATAGCAAGGACAAATAAGCACCAGAACCTCCGTCTTCCTATCTCTGTAATACGACCATGCGGAGTCAAATATCTACGCGGAACATCACAATTCGTTACCTCTACAAACAGCTATATCGCAGTAAAGCCCCAAAGAAGAAATTTCCAAAGTAAAAGTCGAGTGGTTATCTATCATTGTGACTTCACATGTGAAGCGCTACATCCTCCTGCACTTTTTCCTCTGATATGGGCAAGAGCGAAGAGGGATGTAGACGGGTATCAATTCAAAGCTCGAGCAAGTACCCTCTATATTTGATATTGCAAAACGGATACGTCAGCTGAATTTTTTAGAGCTATATTTCGGCCCTCCTTGGCAAGGGTCCTCTTCAGGCTCAAAACCACAAGTTCTTTTTTCCAACTGGAGTAGTTTTGAGCCTCAAGAGGACCCTCGCCAAGAAGGCCCGAAATATAGCTCTAATAAAATCCAGCTGACGTATCCGTTTTGCACTATCAAATATGATTCGCAGTCAGCTCGGGCTGAAGAAATAGTTAAGTACCCTCTAGCTCAGCTCAGTTTTATCGGGGTATCCGCGGTCGCTGCATGAGACCAAAGACGGAGGTTCTATTGGATTATTTGTTCTTGGTAGCCTAATAGTAGTTTCTGTGGGAACTGGGAGGAAAACAGAAACATGTTCGAGGACAGAAGATGCAGGGTGCATCATCAAAGGCACAGTAGACGAAGAACCATCACAGGCCCATGATATTGCAGGAGGCAAAGCTTTCGAAAGTTTTGCTTATTGCTTCACAAGAGAAGTAAGTAGGTAAACAGAGGTGAAGAAAAGTCTTATGGTGCCCAGCCAATGGATCAGCGTAACAGAATTCTAATTTAAGCCGGTGACCAGCTGTTGAAAAAGTGGGGAAATACACTAGTACATGCTTTCCCGCCTGAAATTTCCGCACTTTCATCGTTTCCGTGCACAAAAGTTTCTACCTGTTCCACTTTCCCTTGCAGAACTGATGAAAGACAAGAAAAACCGGCCGCGGAACCCAAACCACCTCTCTATGTCATACGAGTGCGGACAGACAACGGAGTTTTTCCGGTCTAATTTTCTGCGCTATGGGCGTATTCTCGGGACTCCTCGGGGAATCGACGGGAACGGCGAGAATAGAGGGAGTCACTCCACGTGGACTCCGCCTAGGAAAACAACGAGAACACGGAGAATGCTTCTAGAATGGATTTTGTTCGAAAAAGAAATATGCGATTGGCGAAATTAGTCTCGAGGCGTATTCTCGCCGTTCCCCGAGGACTCCTCGGGGACTCAAAGGGAACAGCGAGAATAGAGGGAGTCACTCCACGCGGACTCCGCGTCCGGAAAACAACGAGAACACGGGGAATGCTTCCAAAATTAATTTTCTTCTTAAAATTAATATGATATTGACGAAATTACTCTGGATCCACTTTATTTTTGGTTTCGTTTATAGTGATTGTTTTTAATTAATTTACATTGCACCAACACCAGAAAAAATTGATTCCCCTCTGAATCTGAAAGGGAGTCCCTGGGAGTCCCCGGGACAAACAAAAACGCGGCGACTCCTGAAGTGGAGTCCTCGGGGAACGGCGAGAATACGCCTTAGATCCACTTTATTTTTGGTTTTGCTTATTCTGATTCTTTTTAATTAATATTTTATTGCACTGATACCAGCACAATTGATTCCCCTCCAAATCTGAAAGGAGTTATAGTACAGTTATTTTTGATGCTTTTCACGCGGACCTATTACTGTGTCCGGCTGTAGGGGAGTCCTTTTTGATGATCGTGATGATAATCGGAGCATTCCCCGTCCGTGGGGACTCACCAGAATACGGGGAGCGAGTCCCCGGGATAAACAAAAATGCGGGGACTCCTCAAGTGGAGTCCTCGGGGAACGGCGAGAATACGACTTATAAAGTGATAAAGTTGAAACTGATGACGGAACTGATGATGGTGTCGAAAATCAGCGCAAGGATTCTAGTCCGCGATCGGCTGACCCTCACACTAATTAACCAACATTCAAGAACGGAAATGGTCTTGAAAAGGTAGGAAATTCAAACGAGTTCGCACATGTTCTGATCCAATTATCGCATCAGAGGAATAAATCAAGGAAAGTGCGGATATTCCCGCAGTGTCGCCTTTTCCGCTAAAGGCCAGTCAACTTCAACATGTTAAAGTCTCGTCACGGGTTGTAAATTTCCTCTTAGGTAAATGCCGTGTGTGAGAAAACAACCAGATATTGTCAACCAGCCTGGCCACTCTCGGCTCATCTATGTTTCGCCACAAAACCGCAGGATAAAAAACTAAATCCCACGCAAGAAGTAAAGAAAGCTGAGATACAAAAAGAAGAAATTTCGAACTGTGGTATGCAGCGGTGACAACCATACCCCTAGCTTCCGGGATTCGTGGGTCTCTACGAACTTGATCTTACCCTTGACCGAAAGAATCCTCACACCAAGTTTCATCAAAATATCTCATTCCCTTCCGAGAGTTATCCTGCTCACAGACAGACGGACAACTTTTGCGATGTCATATGTATCCGTCCACTTACGTTTTGGGATCCCAGAAACAAACCTACGACACAAAAATTTGTGTTTTTCTATCTCAAGCCAGAAGAGGACATTTGCCAAGAAGGCCGAAATGTCGCTAGAACAAGTCTCAGCTGACCAGTCGCAATGCTCATACATTGGGGCATTGAGGAACAGTGCCCTAGACCAAGGGCATAAGCATAGGGCGTTTTTTGGCGGTTCTTCAGTTCATCAACAGTGTTGACCAACGAACAACTGTTGACCGCCAATTCAACAGAGGTGAATCTCCGCGAAGACGCTCTGTTTGAAAAATACGGCAAATTATCATACAAGTTGAAAGAAACAGAGTCGATCAACAACACTTTCAGTTGTTTGTCGATTCGACCTACAATGTTGGCCACAGAGAGTTTTGTTGGTCGCTAGAACATACTGTTGATCAACATTGGCTAAACCTTGAACGGTAAAACCACCTATACTGCCTACATCATACTCAGTAAAATTTGTAATCTGCAAAACCCTATCAACGGATTTTCATGG
Source organism: Branchinecta lynchi (assembly GCA_023053575.1). Lineage (NCBI taxonomy): Eukaryota > Metazoa > Arthropoda > Branchiopoda > Anostraca > Branchinectidae > Branchinecta > Branchinecta lynchi. Next base: position 16,401,276 of record JAKZAP010000007.1, read on the forward strand.
GGGAACTATGACCTTGCTCCAGGGCACTGTGACCCAATGCATGAGAACTTCCTTAATTTTTGGGCACACACAGAGCCCTGGTGTTGGAGCAATGTCCACAAAACTTGGGAATCTGTGTACGGTTGCAGCTGACTTGCACATTGAGCGCCATCACATATCAATCGCAGCCGTTTTCGGTTGATCGAATATTCAACACGGTTATATCAAAAACGGTTTTGCGAGAACCTGAACTCAAAATGTATGAGCGTGTTCCATCCTACTTACTGTAGTTACTACGCATGAAGTCACAAGTTTTGGCTTCTTGGCATCAATGCTGGAACGCATTTTTAGTGGAGTGTTCCTTGGAACATTCCACTATTGAGAGCGGTGTGGCAGCTTTCGGTTTTCACCGTATTTTGTCGAACTCATACCTCGTGAACCAGTGCAAGTATCAAGTTCTTGGTACACTTGTGGGTATTAGGGTCTATTTCTAACTTTTGGGGGTCCCACCCCCCACCCCCACCCGGTTCAGGGGCAAATGGGCCCAGATTGCCGAGTGAATAATGTTCATAACTTGACCAGACCTAGACATAGGACAATGAAATGCCTTGTACTTGTAGATCTTAGAGCTGGGAAATTGCTTTTAAATTGCACCACCCCCACCAACCCCGTTCGTCGGCAAGTGGGCCCAGATTGCCCAGGAGTAAAGTTCGTTACCCGTGACACGAATCAACAGATATCTGTTGAAACTTGGTTTGTGAGCATTGAGGTCTCTTTAGCTTTTTGCGGGTCCCAAACCCCATCCCCACTTGGCTCAGGGGAACTGGGCCCAGATTACCCATTTTTAATGTTTTTAATTTGACAATAACTGGAGATAAGGCGATGAAATTCCTTTGTGCTTTTGGATCATAGGGGTTGGGGATATACATGTGGAGTTGACCCACCCCAACTCTCCCCGTTCATTGCCAAGTGGGCACAATTTGCCCATGAGTTAAGTTTTTGACCCGTGACCGGCGTCAAACTATAAGCTGGTATAGTCGAGAATATTTACGTCTAGATACGCAATTAGATCGGTCCCGACCCCCCCCCCCCCCCCCCGCCCCCTCCCGACCACCAACCCCGTTCGTCGGCAAGTGGGCCCAGATTGCCCAGGAGTAAAGTTCGCTACCCGTGACACGAATAAACAGATATCAAGTTGAAACTTGGTTTGTGAGCATTGAGGTCTCTTTAGCTTTTTGCGGGTCCCAAACCCCATCCCCACTTGGCTCAGGGGAACTGGGCCCAGATTACCCATTTTTAATGTTTTTAATTTGACAATAACTGGAGATAAGGCGATGAAATTCCTTTGTGCTTTTGGATCATAGGGGTTGGGGATATACATGTGGAGTTGACCCACCCCAACTCTCCCCGTTCATTGCCAAGTGGGCACAATTTGCCCATGAGTTAAGTTTTTGACCCGTGACCGGCGTCAAACTATAAGCTGGTATAGTCGAGAATATTTACGTCTAGATACGCAATTAGATCGGTCCCGACCCCCCCCCCCCCGCCCCCTCCCGACCACCAACCCCGTTCGTCGGCAAGTGGGCCCAGATTGCCCAGGAGTAAAGTTCGCTACCCGTGACACGAATAAACAGATATCAAGTTGAAACTTGGTTTGTGAGCATTGAGGTCTCTTTAGCTTTTTGCGGGTCCCAAACCCCATCCCCACTTGGCTCAGGGGAACTGGGCCCAGATTACCCATTTTTAATGTTTTTAATTTGACAATAACTGGAGATAAGGCGATGAAATTCTTTTGTGCTTTTGGATCATGGGGGTTGGGGATATATATGTGGAGTTGAACCACCCCAACTCTCCCCGTACATTGTCAAGTGGGCACAATTTGCCCATGAGTTAAGCTTTTGACCCGTGACCGGCGTCAAACTATAAGCTGGTATAGTCGAGGATATTTACGTCTAGATACGCAATTAAATCGGTCCCGACCCCCCCCCCCCCTTCCCGCCCCCTCCCGTTCATGGGTAATTGGGCCCAGATTTCCCATGAGTATGACAGATAGTTCAACTCTTGTATACTTGTGGATATGTATGTATAGATGCGGATTTTGGTGTAACCCCAACAAATAAGACCAGATGGCGTACCTCATTCCTTAATGGTCAGTTGGAAACTGGACGGTTTTGTCAAGTTGGAAACTGAAAACGTTCTTGCAAGATCTTGTTTGGATTTCTAAATGCGGTTTGTTTACATTAAAAGCTCTTAAACTGGGATGATTTCAAATTATGTTATATGAATATTATTTTGGTTATTCGATGTGAAATGTCTTGGTTCTAACGCTGTTTGTTTATAAGCTGTGATAAAGATTTTACTTTCGCACTCCACGTCTGAGCGCTTGCGCACTTGTCCTTCAAAATATCGTACCGTGGGCTAGTCGGGCCAATCACGTTACAGAGATTTGTAGTTATCACACTTACTACGCTCCCGAGCATGGTAAACAAATAATGGTAATTAGTTACTATTTCGAAAAGGGTTCGAACGGCCAGCGTGGTAACTTTTTACAAGGTTGGAACGAAAATAGTAACTAATAGTTACTATTGTTAGAAGGGTGGAACACGCTCTAGAGCTCTCGTTTCTCAAAATAAATTGACCGATAGTTTTTCCAGAACTGACTGATGAACGTTGACTGAAGAAATTTGATTTGGAGTGAGTTAAAGTCTCACTAAGTGTATTAAAAAAAATAAAAAAAAAATAAAAAAATTGATCAATAGATTTTGATAATTTGATGTCCGTCTTGCACAGGTGACCTGTTGTCGCATGGGCTGTTGGTTTAAGAATATGCTCAATATGTTGCAGAAATTTTGAAGAAATAAATTCCTTCCTTCCTTCAAAGAACTTCTGGAACACGTTTCCCCATGAAGTCATAATGAGTGATCTGTCAATGCTTTGAAGAACTCCTTGGACAGTTTCTACGCCGAAAATAATCAATAACCAACAGGGTTTTAGGTGAACTTTGTATAGGGTATGTATCTTTAACTTGCGAGGTCTAAAAACAGTCAGTGAGCGGGAGAGATGACCTAAAGCACTTAATTTTTGTAGCCCAGGCTGAAGAATAGCCTACACGAGGGTGCGCCAAAAGTCGAGCCAAAAGTACTACATGCCACCCAACAAAAAACTGGGATCCTGTCGACGAACCGTGGATCCCACTCGAATAGCTCCAGGTTTCCAGTGCCGATCGAACTGCCAAACCGGACCTATAGAAAAAACTAGCGACCCAATGGGAAACGCGGCATCCATAGTTGCTAGAGAAGGACATGAACAAAAAGTCACTAAAAAAAACATTTCGAAGTTATTACCACAAACCACAAAGTGTCGGTCGACGATTCACAACACCCAATTTACCTACAATCAATTGTTTCAACTAGAAAAACGAGTTTCTTTTCCCATTCAAATTAAACTGGACGATGATGGTTTTAAACAATCGAATCGCGGACAAAGAAAGTATCCACTTCAAAAGAAACAAACCCTTCTAACTGCCAAAACTGGCAAAAAGTCCGACGGACTTTCGCCTCAAATTTTGGCACATGTGAAGAATTTGTCGGCTATGAAAAAAGTTGGATCTCGGACAATTAATGCGTTTATCAGACCTGTAGGAAAGCGGTCGACCTGAGTCCCGATTGATAACTATTCGTGGATCATCTCGGTGGTTCCTGAGGCGTAGGAGGACGTAATGTGGTGAAAATTTAGGATGAGTTCCTTACCTGAGTGTCGAAGATGTTCCGAACTTGGACGTTCCACCCCGTAACCAACGCAGCACAGTCGTTCTTACAGTCGTGACAAACCTAGGATCGAAAGATTTCATGAAGGATATGATAATCCTTATTTACCGGCACAGTGGGAACACAGGCACTACGGAAGCCTATTATTATCAAAAGTAACGGAGCTGACTTGTCAATTTTTAGTCATTTTTATATAGTTCCCATATTTCCCAGTCAGCTTACGCTGAAGGAGTAGCTAACTTAAAAAAAAAAGAAAAAAGCAAGAGCTACGATATGATATGGCACCCCCACTAAGAAGGTTCATAGCAGATAACACAAGGAAGCGCGGTTTCAACAGATAACATTCCGGATGTTACTTGTTACTTTTTTCGAACGTTACGCATTACAACGTTGTGCTGAACAAGCACTGGCAGAAAGAGTCAAAAATCGACGAAAACGCATCTGTTGACTTTCCGATATCATGATGAGAAAAAAAGTCAGCAGATATTTTTTCGACGGTGTTTCGGGTATACGTAGCATTTTAATGCGTAACGTTTGAAAGAAATGATAGCTAAGAACATCCGAAGTGAACCGAACTGAATTGAAACCGTACATCGTTGTGTTACCTCTTGTGAAACTTCTGACACTGTTCTTACGAGTAGGTGGTACAAGTAAAAAAACAAGAGCTACGAGCTCATATGGCACTTGTACGAGTAGGCTGTACAAGAAAGTAGATGGGAACGTCACAAAATACACCCGCCATCCAAAAATGCGGTTCGGAAATAGAAATAGGATATTTAGTTTCACTCATTTCTGAGCAGTTCCGGCATCGTCTCGATTGTCTGTAGCAAATGCACATGACTGTTCAAACTTTCATCCCAATAAATCCATTTGTTTGATCCATAGACGTGCTACACGATTTCCGGTACCCACTCTATCTCGACCTACCATGGCCGAATCTGGTTCGGAATATAAAAAATGGACCACCTAAAGCATCTTCTTTTATACCATCTATCAAGTTTCACTCGAATCTGAGCATTTTTGGAAAGTTCCGGTACCCCCCCCCCCCCTCCCACCAACGTTGTCGGAGCCGGTTCGGGCCCAATCTCTTAATTCCCTGTTCCTGTCCATCAAGTTTTACTGAAATTGGAGCGTAGCCTATCTGCAAGTTTCCAGTACCCCCCCCCCCCCCTACCTTGGCGGAATTCGGCCCGGACGCCAAATAACAAATCTAGGCCGCATAAACTCGGCACTGTCGAATTTGCATCTCATTCGGTCCATCCGTTTGGTTTTTGTGCATGTCAAAAGTCCCCCCACCCCCAATTCCCCTAATCGTGGTCGCATATGGTTCGAACGCATGTTTTACATGTCGAGGCCATCGATTCGTATCACCCATAAAGTTTCACTCGAATCAGACCACTCGTTTGCAATTTATAGAAGTCAATTTCCATATTTCTCTTCTCGTGCTCCCCAAAAAATGCTCGGATCTAGGAACGGAAGTTTCCGGGGGTATGTTGTGTCAGGTTCTTAAGTCAAGATAATTTGGGTTGCTAATATGCCTGCAAAGTTTCGTTGTCGTTTTACATCTGGAACTATTCTAACTCACGACTACCGGAATTCCAGGAAACCCCTCCAACTCCCCCCACAGAGCCCCGAAACCATCTGGCTCCTTCAATTTCATCTAGGCCTAATGCTTGTTCCATCCATTAAGTTTCGTCCCAATCCCTCTGCTTTTAGAGTTTCTCGAGTTCCCCCCCCCCCTCCATCCCCACAGGTATCGGACCCGACTCGGACGTGACACTGAACGTCCGAGGCGATAGCTCACCAGACAAGTTTCATTCAAATCCGATCACCCGTTCAAAAGTTATGCACGCCACTAGATTCCGGACTCCCCATCCACCCACTCCCCCCACGATGGTCGGGTCGGGGAAACGGCTGTTCTCAAGTCAATATGTTCGGATCCCTGACATACCTGCCAAGTTTCATCGCCCTAGGACATCAGGAAGTATGCCGAACTCGCGGGATCGCTAGAAATCCGGACCCCGACCCCAACTCCCCCACAGTGCCCTGATCCGGTCCGGTTATGTCAATGATGTGTCTAGGACTTGTGCTTGTTTTTCCCACCAAGTTTCATCCCGATCCCTCCACTCTAAGCGTTTCTCAAAATTTCCGGTTCCCTCCTCCAATCCCCCCAGTGTCATCGGATCCACCCGGATTTAAAGTGGGATGTCTGAGACACGAGGTCATCCTAAATATAAAATTTCATCAAGATCCGATCACCCGTTCAAAAGTTATACACGCCACTAGATTCCGGACTCCCCATCCATCCACTCCCCCCAGTATGGTCGGATTGGGGAAACGGCTGTTCTCAAGTGAACCTGTTCGGGTCCCTGACATACCTGTCAAGTTTCATCGCCCTAGCACATCAGGAAGTATGCCGAACTCGCGGGATCGCTAGAAATCCGGACCCCCCCCCCCCAACTCCCCCAGAGTGCCTAGATCTGGTCCGCTTATATCAATGACGTATCTAGGACTTGTGCTTGTTCTTCCCACCAAGTTTCTTCCCGATCCCTCCACTCTAGGCGTTTCTCAAGATTTCCGGTTCCCTCCTCCAACTCCCCCCAGTGTCATCGGATCCGGTCCGGATCTATAGTGGGACGTCTGAGACACGAGGTCATCCTAAATATAAAATTTCATCAAGATCCGATGACTCGTTCGCAAGATAAAAATACCTCAAATTTTGGCTTCCCCCTCCCTCCACTCCCCCTCCCCCAGATGGTCGAATCGGGGAATTGACGATTTCCTATTTAATCTGGTCGGGTCCCAGAGATGCCTGTCAATTTCCATCGTCTCAGCACATCAGGAAGCACAGAACTCGCGGGATCACTACAAATTCGGACTTCTCCCCCCCCCCAACTCCCCCAAAGTGAGCGGACCCGTTCCGGTTATATCAGCCATGTATCTAGGACTTGTGCTTGTACTTTCCACCAAGTTTCATCCGGATCCCTCCACTCTAAGTGTTTTTCAAGATTTCCGGTTTCCCCCTCCAACTCCCCCCAATGTCACCGGATCCGGTTTGGATTTAAAATGGAGGGTCTGAGACACGAGTTCCTTCCATATATCAAGTTTCATTAAGATCCGATAACCCGTTCGTAAGCTAAAAATATCTCATTTTTCCTCATTTTTCCGGATTCCCCCTCCCGCCACTCCCCTCCAGATGGTCGGATCGGGGAAGCGAGTATTTCTAATTTAATCTGGTCCAGTTCCTGATATGCCTGCCAAGTTTCATCGTCCTAGCTTATCTGGAAGTGCCCGAACTAGCAAAACCGGGACCGACAGACCGACAGACCGACTGACGGACAGAAATTACAATCGCTATATGGCACTTGAGTAAGCTCAAGTGCCATAAAAATAGACGAATACCAGCTTCCAACTCCCCGCCATTGAAAGACACGGTTCGGACCGAATCTCCTTGTATGCTTAATCGCAAGCCCCCTGCAACGTAATACAGGATAATATAGAGTGTAGAACATTGGCATCGCGGAGTGTGGAGAACACTGGCACTGCTGAAGGCTACCGTTATTATTAAAATTAACAGAGACTGGAGAACATAGGCATAGTCAGTATCATTAAAGGAAAGAGAGCTCTTAAAAATGTTTGTTCTGGAATGTTTTCACGTTTCGAATCATTCTCTAACTCCAAACAATAACACCCCTCTTGTAGCCATTATTCCATCACTCAGATTAATTTAGCTCCAATACAAGCACCGTGGCAAATCGGATTTCTCAGCGAATGCCTGCGAAGCTACGCGTGCCATACCAGAGGAAAAGGTCTTCAATCGAGTCAATCGTTATCCAAGTAAAACTCAGTAAAACAACGATACGACGGTCATATGATATCCAAAGCTTCGGGAAAAGATAGAGCTAGCAACTGGGACGAAGAGATACATCTAGCAACTTTTGGATGTTTCCTCATCGCTTTCAAAAATCATGGACAAATGGGCCCAACCAGCGCACGACGTCATCCACTGCTTTCTGGACGAAGACTGAAAATTAAGTGTCTTTTTATGTGTGTTTATGTGTTTTGTTTATTTTCTTCCTTTACTCCGCCTTTTCAAAACGGCGGGTCATAAATAAATTACTTAGTGGAAACAGGGACCCATAAATTTCCTATAATGTTTTCCATTCAGGGGGCCAGTCAATAAGAGATTTTTGATGCCCTCTTGACCGAGCGCGAGATAGTTCGAGAAATACCCACGGTGATAAAAAAAAATACCCTACTATCCAGATAGAAAAAAATTGTCGCAGCTATCGTGCTGAACTAGGGAATATTTATTTCTCTGTAATGGAACAGTCCTGAGTGAAGATGGCTCATACAGGAAGGTATTATTTGTATATAATCATTTTTGTGCATGAATGAAGAGTCGTGTTGTGTCAAAGATGCAGCCATTACAATGTGTGATAAGTTGTCTTGTGGTCTTTCGGCATGCACCCGATAAAAATTTACAGAATTTGATTTTTTATATGGAAAAAGAACCTGATGTGCCGACGAGAATACCGACGCCTGACAAAACCATCGAGCATTTGATTTTTTCTATGTTCTGCTCCACTAAACTGTACAGAACTTGATTTCTTATGTGTAAAATTAATGCCTTGGACCGAAAAGACTTGAACTTCCCGGGTGCACGACAAAGTTTGCAGGATTCTCGTTCTTGCGTATAAAAAGAACCTGATTACTGAGGCAGGACAAAAGCATGCAGAACTTGATTTATTCATTTGACCGACAAATGTTTGCAGGATTTCCTTTCTTGCGCTTAAAAAGAACACCATGTGCGCGAGTCGACCATCGCCCAACAAAACATTTACAAAATTTCTTCGGATTGCTGAGACACGAGAAAAGCATGGAGAATTTGATTTATTCCTTTGACCAACAAATGTTTGCAGGATTTCCTTTCTTGCATATAAAAAGAACACAATGTGGCGGAGAGTCGACCATCGCCCGACAAAACATTAAAAAATTATTTCTTCGGGATTACTATCAACTTTAAACTCAATCCCATCCTTCTGGCATCCACTGTACCAAAGAATAAAGAATCTAGACACGACCTTCTTCGATGCGAGTCAAGAATCGGATAGGACAATCTAGTTACCCATCACTTGTTCACTTAAATTGGCTTGAAGACCCGCTGAAAATGCGTTACTTCGTTGTTCCGCTATTCACAAATAATCGATTTTCAGATAGTGGAATTTCCGTGTGTTTTGTGGTAGGCTACCTCTATACGCTTGTATTTTTGTTGTATGCCTTACACGAAAGACTTTTAATTTTGATTTTTTTCAGGCAATAAGCAATCTTCACCAATCTCACCACTGCCCACTATAAAGTCGCGTCTGTGTTAAGATTAAAATTTCCCGTGACATAATAGAATTTTCGTTGTGGGGACGGCCTTAGATTTTCTGAACGTCATAAATGGAGCAGATAGAGGAAAATAAGAAAATTCTTTTGCAGAATCCAAATAATTCAGTGTATTCAATTAAATGACACAAAAATAAGATGACTTTTCAGTTAAACTTTAAATATCAAAATAAAAAAAAGTAGGGGTGATTCGGGTAGTATGACACACGCTCGGAACTATTGGTTTTATTCATCTATGTTCGCAGCAGCTAAGAAACATCTACTATACGAAGGAGAATAAGAGTTTTCAAACAAAAAAATTCCTCACTCAGAACTTATGCTAAAAAATATATTTTGTTACCCTCAACGTAAGTTTTTTGTCTTAATACGAACTCGCATGTGGATAACGGGCTACAACATATGATAACCATTTCTTGCAGGGACCTAGGTAAGGTATTATTTATGATAAGCAGTTGAGAAACTGCTGGATATTCACACAATTTAGGTGGGAAAAAATGGGATCTGTCGGGTAGTATAACACACTTTATGTCAGCTTGTATGACACGTGTCATAGTACTCGACTGACGTTTTGACATGTAGGATTTCTTTTGTATCTGGATGGTTCTATTATTTCTTTAGTAATATACCGGAGTTCCGGAGTTCGAGTCAATGAACCGGAGTTCACTGAGTGCCTTAACCGGCTGAAAGTTTACCTCGAGTGCCTTGAATATACTGATGTAGCTATACTGAGTGATTGGAATGCCAATTCTAAGATCGGATCTTCGTCTAGTTATTACAATGCCCTAACAGAATTTACGGCTTCATACAGTCTGATTACTTCGGATGTTGTGCTTCTGACAAGTGATTCGTATACGTATGTTAGCGAGTCTCCCTGTGGGTCGACATCATGGCTAGACCACATATTAACGTCATGTGCTTGCATTCTCTGATTGAAAATATGAGTATACTTTATAAGTTTGGTCCAGACCATTTACCTGTAGTGTTCATTTTAAAATTGGAGGTCGAGAATTATTTCCCTTCATGTAATATTATCCAGACAGACAGCCTGGATTGGGAGTCAGCTTCCCAAGAAAACCTTCTTAACTATTTGCTGTCAACAAAAGCGGCTTTTGCACAAGTTGGTTGTACTAGTCAGCCTTTTATTTGTCTTCATGTTGCAAGAATGAAGAGCAGACTTAGAATCGCTGGATTGTATCCTACCTTACTTTTATCAATGCAATTATTTTTTTATTTTATTTTTTTTATCAATCAATCAATCAAGTATAATCCGAACAGCTAAAAGCTAGAAAAGGAATACAAATTTACAAAATACACAGACACACAAGAAACAATTTAACTAATACACTTACAAGAAATTACCAGAAATAAATGATGGAATGAAACTACGTAAAAATTGGGTAGAAGAATTAGCGGGATATGGGGAAAACTTATTGCCAGTATTCCTCTCGGACCAATGCACGGAAGGCGGGAGGGGGGGGAGGGTCATAGATGGGTCATCTGGGGACAACACGTTATCTTAGCTCCAAATTTGTTTGAAAGAGTATTATTTTAGCGGCTCGTTTGGCAATTCCGACTAAGCAAGCTTATCGCGCCCGGAAGGGTTTTACTTGCATTCCTGGGTGGAATGTGCGTTTACGCAGGATTTACGTGTCGTCTAAAATTGCATTCTTAACGTGGGTGCAGGCGTGTCGTCCTTTATTCGGACCAATTTATGAGGTTATGAAAACTGCGAGAGTGAATTTCAGTACACGTTTGAAGCATTGTAGAACAAGAGCTAAGAGCTCATATGGCACTTGTTACGAGTAGGTCATGCAAGAAAGTAGATGAGGATGTCACAAAATACCACCTCCAACCTACCTAGGTTCGGACCTAGAAATAGGATATCTAGTTTCACTCGAGCCTGAGTATTTCTGGCATTGCGTCGGATCATCTACGGCATATTACTTTTCTACTAAGTTTAGATCCACACGTTTGATTCATACACGTGCCACACTATTTCCGGTACCCCCCCCCCCCCTTTTTCCCCTGCCACGGCCGAATCTGGTTCGGACACACAAATTAATCATCTAAAGCATCTTCCCTTACCGCCTATCAAGTTTCACTCGAATCTGAGCATTTTTCGGGAAATTGCCCGAGCAACGTGCTCGGATTCGGTCCTAACCCTAAAATATGTCATCTAGGGCATATGATCTCTCTACTTTCCAAGTTTCATTAAAATCCCTCCACTCGTGACCCCTCGGCGAGCGACAGAATTTCCGAGGCTCTCCCTCCAACTCCCCCATCTGTGGGGTCCTGTCCAACTTGCATCCCATTCGGCCATTCGTTTGGTTTTTGTGCACGTCAAAAATGTTTCCGGACCCCCTTCAAATCCTCCAACCATGGCTGCATGTGGTTCGGAAACATGTTTTGCATATCTAGGTCATCAGTCCTTATCACCCATAAAGTTTCACTCGCATGTTCGCAACCTACGGAAGTCAGTAATTTCCGGATTCCCATTCCCTTAGTTCTCTCAAAAAACGTCGGATCCAGGAACGGAAGTTTTCAAAGGGCATCGTGTCGGGTTCTGAAGTCTATTTGGCCGGGTCAGTAATATGCCCGTCAAGTTTTATCGTCCTTGGCACATCTGGAAGTGTCATAACTCGCGATCACTGGAATTCCGGGAAACTTCCTCCAACTCCCCCCAAAGAGCTCCGGTAAGATCTGGTTCTGTCAAGAACGTGTCTACAGGGCTTATGCTTGTTTTTCCTACCAAATTCTATACCGATCCCTCGACTCAAAGCCTTTTAAAAGATTTTCGGTGGCCCACTCCAACTCCCCCCACAAGTATCGGATCACCTGTTCAAAAGTAATGCATACCAGTAGATCCCGGACTCTCCATCCATCCACGCCCCCCACGAAGGTCGGACCGGGGAAACAACTATTCTCACGGCAGTCTGTTCGGATCCATGATATGCCTACCAAATTTCATCGCCCTAGTACCAAACTCGCGGGATAACCAAATTCCCCCCCCCCCTCCCCTTATAGTGCCCAAATCCGGCCCGGTTATGTCAACGATGTATTTAGGACTTGAGCAAGTTCTTCCCACCAAGTTTCGTCTCAATCCCTCGACTCGACAAGCGTCTCCCAAGATTTCCGTTTTCCCCCTCCAGCTCCACCCCCCCCCCCCCCCCAAAGTCACCAGATCCGGTCCGGATTTTAAGTGGGTGGTATGAGGCGTATAAGATAACCCCTGATCTACTTGAGGTTTTGTTAAAGGATCTTAATGTAAACAAGGCTGGTGGTGGGGACGGTATTTCGGCAAGACATTTAAAATTTGCTACAAATGAAAAGTAGCCTACAGTCTGTGCAACGTTTTTCAATCTTTTTATACGGTTTTGTGCCTTCATCGATCATGTCGGTACGGCAAGCTTTAGCATTCCGTTTCTGATACCGACAAAATCTCTGTCGGTAAGCCAGGAAGCTTCTTGTTGGAAAATTGGCAGTGCTTCTACGTGCGGAGACAGTGTGTAGATTCAATTTTCGGTACCGATAAGAGCTCTGACAAACACTTTCCTCATTTCGTTTCTGATTCTGACGAAAACTCTGTCTGTAAATAATGAAACTGTAGTCTGTCGGTGCACGGATTCCGTTTTCAATACGGACAAGAGCTCTTTAGGTAAACCAGGAAACTTCTTGTTTGAAAATCGACAGCGTTTGTCGGTGCCGAGACGGTGCAGGGATTTCGTTTTCAGTACCGGCAAGAGCTCTGATAAAAACACTTTCCTAGTACTGCTTGTGATACGGACAGAAGCTCTGCCGTTAATCAGGAAGCTTCTTGTCTGAAAATCAGAATTTTTTTGTCGGTGCGGAGATGATACAAACAAAAGCCTTGTCGGTAAATCAGGCCGATGGTCGGATCGAGATCCTGATATCTGTTGTTTTTCATTTTTCGATAAAATGACTGAGAAAAGTCTTGTCGGTAAAATGGAAACTCTCTTTTTCGGTCTGTTTACATCCGGAATGGATAAAAAATCTTGTCGTTAAATTCAGTATTTTTGAACTATTCGTCAGTGCGAGACTTTCTGACGCGGTGACTGGAATATTCCCGTCAGTAAATCCGAAAATGCACTAACCAAACACTTCTTCGGTCATTTCTGTTCCTTGACAGTAAAGCAACCACACCGGGAAACCTGTTTCCTCGAATTGTTCTTGAGCGACTTCTCTGTTCCCACCCATAAACTGCCCTTTTAAGTTGATCTGTCTTTTTTTGGGATCCAAAAACGTAAGTGGAGGGATACCTATGACATCGCAACAGCTGTCCGTCTGTCCGCACGATAACTCTCGAAGGGATTGAGATATTTTGATGAAACTTGGTAGGAGGATCCTTTGGGTCAAATACAGGTCAAGTTCGGAGATGGGCTCTGTAGCCCTATATTTGAGGGTGGGGGAGGGGTTTAAAATTAAGGGGCGAAAAAAACATTTTTTGAAAGTTGAATTGAAGGTAAGGAGACATGCTGAATTCGAATATGAAACTTATTTTCTCGCCGGACAAATAGTTCACCCGGAATCCGGTAAAAACCGGAAAATTAGTGAAAAGTAAAAGTTTAATATGAAGTTCGTTAGAGATTCGGTTTAGGGACAAGGAGACGTGCCGAGTCCGAATATGAAATTTATTTTCTCGCCGGACAATTACTTCGGCCGGAATCCGGCCGAAACCGGAGAATTTGTTAAAAGTAAAAGTTTGTATTTAAATTTGATAAAATGTTCGATTTGCGGGTAAGAAGACATGCTGAATTCGCATATGACAATCATTTTCTCACCGGATGTATAGATCGCTCGGAATCCGGCTGAAACCGGAAAATTTGTTAAAAGTGAAAGTTTAATCTGAAGTTGATTAGAGGTTGGATCTAGGGGTAAGGAGACATGCTGAATTCGGTTTTGAGCTTTAGTTTTTTGCCAGACAAGTAGTTTGTCGGGTTTTCGGCCGAAACCTGAAGTTGGGCAGAAGTAAGGAAGGAAGGAGATACGACGTAGGCTATAGGGTAAACCATATGCTGAATCGGTATTTCAATATTTGACAGCGCAAAACGGATATCTGAATATATCTGAACTTGTTGAAATTCAGCTGGCGTATCCGGTTTGCACTGTCAAATACGAACTTGGTCTTCTCCGATTATTACCATTGGTCTTCTGTTTTTAAATGTTAAAAGTAAAAATGCTTAACAAGCCTGTTGAAGACTTAAAAAGACAGAATTGTCGGGAGCAAGAAAAAATACTTAACAAGCCTGTTGAAGACTTAACAAGACAGAATTGTCGGGAGCAAATATTAAAAATTGCGGGATCCCATCGAAACCTTTGGTCTTGTTTATTCAGTGACTCATGAGTTTCAAATTCGCGTCACTGACACCCCCCAACAACTCGGTCCACCGAGGTTCGATCAGGCAACGATATCTGAATAACACAATTAAGTCACGTGGGCGCAGTATTTCCAAGTTTATCTCAATCGTTCAACCGATTTGGTCCCTAACCGTGTAAGAAAATGTCCAGGACACACCTCTAATCTCCCCACAGCACGACCATACTGGCAAGAAGAGGTTCGGACACATAAATGGCAAATATTTGGCATCTGTGTCACTCGAACGGTGCATTTCCGAAAAATTACCAGTGGGCCAACCGGTCCGGTACCCCTCAACTCCACCTTCACCCAACGGACGTCAGATCCGGTTTGGGCCTCAAATTACTTGTCTAGGTCCCTTGAGTTTTGTACCTTTCAAGTTTTATCCCAATCACTCTATCCGCTCGGCCCCTACTCGTATTACAATATTTCTAAGACCTCCTTGCAACTGTTCTCGGACGCGAACAAAATGAACATCTTGGGCAAGTTTTAGTCTAATCCGAGCACTTTCTAACGCCCATGCACACGTTTGGTTTTTGAAGCGTCACAACAAAACGTTACTCTGACCCCTCCTAGCTTCCTACCTTGAGGATGCAACGCATCCTCATAACAAATTTCATCAAAACATCTCAACCCCTTTGAGAGTTATCATGGTAACAGACAGACAGACACACATTACGAACTCTTAGATGCTGTTTTGGACCTCTCAAAAACCGCTTAGTTTACAAGCGAAAAAGACAGCCGCGTAAACCTTCAAGCAGTGAAGTAATCTGTTGCGGTGTCTATCACTACTTTTCTGATTCGCAAGACTATACTGACTGCACAGTATGCTCCTGGTTCTATGTGATAACCGTTGGTTCCAGGAAGTTAATGGCGAATTCATTAATTTCATTAGAAAACCATCTCAATCGATATGTTACAACTTATTATTACAACGGTTGTAAGATCCTTCACGGGGAACGTGCGCCAGCGGCAACGGCGCTTTTTGTCGGTAAATCGTTAAACCTTGTCGGCACAATCTGGGCTTACCCCCCCCCCATCCCCCACGAAAATAGGCTAGTTTCGCCACTGACTATAGACCAATCGCTTTGCTACTGTTACTTCTAAATTGGTTGAAAAATGTGTGCTTATGAAATTGTCTGGTTGTTTGTGAACAGTCTTCACATGGAGTAGATTTTGTTCGTGGTTGAATACTTCTCGTTTAACTCGACACCTGTATTTGCGTGCTTCGTCGATTCGACTAAGGCTTTTGACAGAGTCAACCATGGTAAAATTTTAAAATTTCTGCAGGATAGGAAGGTTCCGATGCAATTTCTTCGCCTTTTGGCTTTTTGGTTCCGGAATCAGCGGTTTTGTGTAAAATGGGGTTGTGAAACAAGTAGTTCATTCGGGCCGATAATGGCTTGCGGCATGGAGGGGTGCTATCGCCATTGCTTTATGCTGTTATGTTGATTTACTTCCTCAAAGACTGAAGGATTCAAATACAGGTTATTTTGTAGGTGGAGTTTTCTTTTCGCTGGCGATCTTGTTGTTCTTTCCCCTACGGTGTTCGGTCTTAATAAGATTCTGAGGGTCTTCGATACATTTGCTGAGGAGCATAACATTCTGTTTAATCCTAAAAAACTGTGGCTATGGCTTTCCTACCGATTGGTTTATCTGTACTGAGGAATCCGATTGTTGTCGGGCCGAAATGTTTGCTACGTCACTGAATGTAGATATTTAGGTTTCTTCGTCAACGAGAATTTGAAGGATGATACTCACCTCTGTGACCTTGCGCACAGTGTTTGTAAGAGAGGGAACGTTTTAATATGGAAATTTGATTTTGTAAACAGTGCAATTAAGATTAGGCTGTTTAAGACGTATTGCTACCAGTTTTTTGCGCTAGCTTTATGTTATCGTTGTACTAACAGGTCGTCCTGTAATCTGGAGGCTTCTTACAAGAGAATTTGTAGGCGTCTGCTTCGTCTGCCGGCCCAAGAGAGCATAAGTCAGACCTTTGTCCAGAACCATTGCTGCAGTTTTGCTGAACTTGCTAGATCGTAAGCTAGCTTCGTTGTAAGGTTATGGCGATCGGAGAACTATCTTATTCTCCTGGCAGCAAACCCCATTTTCCATAATCTACCAGTTTGGAGGTATCTGCTGGAGACACATAGATGTTGTACCATAGTGTTGTTTTTTTGTTATTTGTATGTTGGTTTATGGCGAAAATTAAAGAGTTAATAAATAAATAAGTACTGAGACTCATAATATGCAATAAAAATATACGAAACCTTCGTTTTTCGGGTTCAGTCACCCATGGGGGGGTGGAGGGAGGGAGAATCGCCTCGGAACCAAATGTTGCTCACGGTTCCAATTTTTTTTGTTTGTTTTTTTTCATGAAAGTTTTTGAGTGAATACTGAACCCAGGGTGTGTCATATTACACAGTGACCATCAGTAGCGTATATTAGGGGGGGGGCGACAGGGGCAATCGCCCCCCCCCCGAAATTCTTGAAAAAAGGTTTTTAATTGGAACAAGAGCTACGAGCTCATATGGCACTTGTTACGAGTAGGCACGGCTCGGTTATGTCAATGATAGATCTAGTGTTTGCTAGGTGTCTTCCCACCAAGTTTCATCTAGATCCCTCCACTCATAGCGTTTTCCAATATTTCCGGTTCTCCCCTCCAGCTCCCCCCAACAGTCACCGGATCCGGTCCGGATTTTAAGTGGGTTGTCTGAGGCATGAGGTCTTTCCAAATATCAAGTTTCATCGAGATCCGGTCACCCGTTCAAAAGTTATAAATACCTCAAGATTCCGGATTCCCCCTCCCTCCACTCCCCCAACAGTGCCCGAATCGGCCCGGTTATGTCAATGATGTATCTTCACACCAAGTTTCATCTCGACCCCTCCACTCATAGCGTTTCCCAAGATTTCCGGTTGCCCCCTCCAGCTCCCCCCAAAAGTCACCGGATCCGGTCCGGATTTTAAGTGGGTCGTCTGAGGCATGAGGTCGTTCCAAATATCAAGTTTCATCGAGATCCGGTCACCCGTTCAAAAGTTATAAATACCTCAAGATTTCGGATTCCCCTCCCTCCACTCCCCCGACAGTGCCCGAATCGGCTCGGTCATGTCAATGATGTATCTAGTGTTTACTAGGTGTCTTCACACCAAGTTTCATCTCGACCCCTCCACTCATAGCGTTTCCCAAGATTTCCGGTTGCCTCCTCCAGCTCCCTCCAAAAGTCACCGGATCCGGTCCGGATTTTAAGTATGTCGTCTGAGGCATGAGGTCTTTCCAAATATCAAGTTCCATCGAGATCCGATCACCCGTTCAAAAGTTATAAATACCTCAAGGTTCCGGATTCCCCCTCCCTCCACTCCCCCCCGCAGTGCCCGAATCGGCTCGGTTATGTCAATGATGTATCTAGTGTTTGCTATGTGTCTTCCCACCAAGTTTCATCTCGATCCCTCCACTCATAGCGTTTCCCAAGATTTCCGGTTGCCCCCTCCAGCTCCCCCCAAAAGTCACCGGATCCGGTCCAGATTTTAAGTGGGTCGTCTGAGGCATGAGGTCGTTCCAAATATCAAGTTTCATCGAGATCCGATCACCCGTTCAAAAGTTATAAATACCTCAAGGTTCCGGATTCCCCCTCCCTCCACTCCCCCCCCCCACAGTGCCCGATTCGGCTCGGTTGTGTCAATGATGTATCTAGTGTTTGCTAGGTGTCTTCCCACCAAGTTTCATCTCGATCCCTCCACTCATAGCGTTTCCCAAGATTTCCAGTTGCCCCCTCCAGCTCCCCCCAAAAGTCACCGGATCCGGTCCGGATTTTAAGTGGGTCGTCTGAGGCATGAGGTCGTTCCAAATATCAAGTTTCATCGAGATCCGATCACCCGTTCAAAAGTTAAAAATACCTCAAGATTCCGGTTCCCCCTCCCTCCACTCCCCCCACGGTGCTCGGATCGGGGAGGTGACTATTTCCAACTTAATCATTTGGGGTCCCTGATACGCTTGCCAAGTTTTATCGTCCTAGCTTATCTGGAAGTGCCCGAACTAGCAAAACCTGGACAGACCGACGGACGGACAGAAATTGCGATCGCTATATGGCACTTGGCCGAAGGGCAAGTGCCATAAAAACGTGTGTGAAATACGGGCGACAGGCGCATCTTCATCCGAAATTCTCGGAAAAGGAGTTAAATACAAAAAATACAAATTGAGAAGCTAAATCGAAATTATTTACAGTACGGTTCAGTACTTGAGCTCAGAATCAGTTTTTGAGTCGTAGTGTGCATGATTACAAGATTAAAAGGTGTTTTTTGCACCTACAGTATTTTTAGTGTTAAAAACGGTGAAAATATGCAAAAAAAAAACAAAAATAAGAGAGTGGCAATCGGCCGCATATTTTCACTGAGCTGTCGCCCCTCCCGAAAATAATCGGAATATACGCTACTGGTGACCATGTCCAGAATTAAGCCTACTACTGAAAAACTGTGACAGAGAAAAATATGAATGAAATCCCAAAGATTCTATAGGGATCCCAGTACGTGCTGCCAAAAATTTGGCAACATACATACAAACTTCAGGCAAATGGAAGACTAAGAAAAAAAATGTGTCATACTACCCGTCTCCCCTAAATAATGAGACCGAGCAACAACTGGTAGCAAGAAAAAAGTTGGAAAGATCTCAAACCTTAATGACGTCAGAATCAAACAGCTTGGCCAGCATTCCATGGTGCATAATATCTGGGCAAGTGATCAGATCAAACATGTAGAATCGCCCGCTGCTGGTCGCTATCTGAAGCAGGGTGACATTCCCCTTCACCCCGAGATTCACCCCCTCACAATCAAAAGCAACCGGACGGCCGGAGTTGAGAATTTCCGAAACTACCGATACACTCTCTTTCACCGTAACAATCACATGGGACATTCCAAGCACTCTCACTCGGCTCAAATCTCTAGCAGGTGATGCCGGGGCGGAGGGGGGCGCATTAACAGGAATGGAGGAGTTGCGATCACGATCTGTGTTCTCCGCTAGTGTGCGGAGAAGTATAGAATTAACCCTCTGCTTCAGGGTCTGTTGGGAGGGCACTGGTGCTGTTACAGGCAATGTAGATGGCGGTGGCACGGACTGATAGTACTGTAAACTAGACGGAGGGGACGTGGGGTTTTTCGGAAGCAGTGAGGGGCTAACCATGTTCTGGACGTTCACCAACTTCGTCGGGTTGGGGAGCAGCTCAACGACGTTTGCATGAATGTGAAATATGTTGGAGTGCATCCGTAAGAACGTGCATAGATCCTGTGGGTTCTTGAACAAAAGAGACCACGTTTCACGTGCATAATTGCTGGAAACGCTTTGGAACAAGTCGTCCACATGTTTTGGGCCACTCTGCTCCAACGTTAGGCGGAAATAAATCAAAAACTTGTTGGCAAGCTCAGGATTGACCTTTGTTTCATTCACAGCCTCTTCAAATGGTCGCTTCTCCATCCCCTCGTATTCCTTAAGCATGGTTGTCTCTTCATACACAATGAACACATGAGGATGTCTGAGTAAGAAATCACGAAACTCTTTCATATGCTGGCCAGATATATGTCGGACCTCGGGTGGAGCCTGGGACCTATGCCCCAGAAGACTCTTAATCGGCACCTCTATCCCGGGACCATACTGCTCTACACGTTTTCGAAAGTATTCAGCTGCTTCTGCTTCATAGTTGCGAGTGTTGTTGCTTTTTTCCTCGCATTTATCAACCAAATTCATATTTGTGATGCTGACTAGATCTCCATCAACAGAGAAGAGGAATGGATACTGGGCAAGGAACTTCTTTAGACCAGACTGGGAGCCTCCAGCAATTTGCCTCATGGTCTTAGTGAACCCTTTTGAGCCAAATTGACAGCTCAAATCGTGGAGGGAGCGTGGTTGACCCTTTTCTAAAAGACGCTCTAGGAAGAACATGAGGGTCATGTACTTGTTCAGATCGTAGTCCGTTCCGTCCATCATGGTTCTGGTTGGATTTCAGACGCGCTGAAATCCCTGAAATTAATCAAAACATTGGTATCATATAAAAGTGCAAATTAAGACAAGATTCAACTTCTAATATAGCCTAAATTCAAAGATTTCAAGAAGACTTCCATCTTCGCAGGCAATATCGAACTTATGGTCCAAGTCCAGAAGGTCCAAGGAAGTATCTGGAGTGCACCCAACCACCCGCCGTTCAAACTCACACAATGAAGATTGATTTTATATTTTTCAAAGCATTTGGTTCCACCAATCACTAGAGAGAGTTTAGCAGGTAGTGGCAATAGACTGAGACTCTAGTCAGGATAATTTAGTTTCTTTCTTTACCTGTCCTTTCCTAGTATTTTCTGGAAGCGGCACAGTTTCTTAATGGTTCCCCACAGTGAAACTTGTACAGGTTAATTATTTAGTGGTCAGGAAATCTAGTCTAGGTGCCTGTGGTGTTCAAGAACTGCTTCACAAATTAATGTAATGAAACACTCAAACAGTCATCAGATATGCAATAATTCTCAGGGTTTCCAAACAATCGAACTGCCTTTCCACATATTTATGAAGATGTGTAGGTGGATTGTTTCAGTGTTTCTTGCATCAAATTCAGTTTCAAATTTACAACTCAATACCAAAATTTAAAACCTCTTTCAAGATTCAAAAACAAAACTACTCCACAAACCGGACATGAGAGTTTCCTTACAGCTTTGTGAGCCCTGCTTACTACTTGTTCAAACCTCTTGGAGAACTAGGCTATTACTATTAGGCTATATTATAAGTATAGGCTAGGCAAAATGGCCTAGCACAAGAGTGCACACTTTCCTCCATACTACCTAGAGGCAGCTTACAGCTAGCTTACATGCTGGAAGCGTCCCAGAAAAAATGTTCTCTTCTACCTTCAAGCAGTACGAATGTGTCTCATGTTCATTTTTCTAGCTTGAGCCTGAAGTGAACCATTGAAAAGAAGAGCCAAAATATTGCTAAAATAGGTATCTCTGCTGATCAGTTCTGTGCAGTCAAATATAGTGAAAGAGATGTTAACTGTGACAATTAAACATGTAATAATTACTGAATTTGAGGACTCCTCAAATTCTAGGACTCCTATGTAAGTCTCATGGACAGTCTAAGGCCTAATAATAGTGGCAATGCTTCATCACAGCCTTATGAGAAAACCAAACAAAGAACGTTAGATTTTTTAGGATGGGAAAAGCACCCTATAAGGCCAGAAGTCCGTAAGGTTGCAAGTTCAAACCAGTTATAGGCCTACACAAATCCTTACATTGGGTACACAGGGTACACTCATCCAAAGTCAGGCCATGCCCCAACGCATGAGCACCAGGGCTGATACCTTGGGGCAACATGCCCTACAGCAAGAGAAAGAACACGGTACCAGTCAACCACAAACCCCTGATTTTTTGATGCCCTATGCCAAATGCTGGGTATATTTAGCGTGTGGCATATCCTATGCCTAACGCTGGTTACCCCATGCCAAACATCTGAAAAATGTTGGTACCCTAACCCTGACCTACCCACTACATATGAATTCTGACTGGTTGATTTCTGAGCTTCACTCAAATCATCAATATTTGACTGGGTTAGAGTATCCAGCATTTGGCATAATATATCCAGTGTTAGGCATATGGTATACCAAACGCTAGATATAACCAGCATTTGATATAGGATATCCCAAAATCAGGGGTTTTGCGGTAGACTGCACAATACCCACATAAAAAACTGTTGAGTTCAAAATCTTCTTTCCGAACAGCAATGCATCCTTGCTTTAAAGCATGGTACAGTGGATTTATAATGGATTTATAGTTTTAGGTAATAATGAATATGATGAGATTTATGCTGCCCAAAAATATCTGCACAGTAACAAACATGTGCAAATAATAATTTAATTACCTGAAATAAAGAATTAAAATTACTTAAATCAATCAAAGTCACAAGTCAAATTAATAATAAAGCCTAAATACTGATATCGATATTCAAAGAAGCATACCTCTACATTAAGCTAGTTTTGCTATGGGCTATGAATCAGATATGAGTCTGCATGATATTAACAATGGTGTCAACTAAACCTCAGCCGATTAAGTGAAGCTTGTGACAGCAAATGAGAAGTCTATATTTTTCATTCACCAGTTAATAACGGATTGATTGTCCCTAGAATGATTTACAAATCATGTATAGGCATCCGTTGCCTCGCTGGTCACTCAGCTCTCTATGTACAGATACAAATATACTCTGCAACATTAATTCAATCAAATTTCCCTATTTCTTTCATGACATTACCAATCGATACCAGGTCAATACCACTGTTTCTGTTTTTACTGTTGCAGTTTCTCCTGATCTGGCCACTGTTGTACAGACTGTGTACAGGAGGGGTATCCGAATTTATATAACCTCGAACTTGTGTACAGTCCAAAATAGGTCCTAGATCATTCAGGGTTTCCTGCTAGACAGTTAGGATGTGATTACGACTGCACTGAAATATCCTTTCAACCTATTTAGGCCAGGTTTCAGGTCCTATAAATTTGAGGTTGGATACCCCTCCTGTACTTGACTGGGAGGTTTCCTCTGATCTGGCTGTCAATTAATCACCTGAATCTGAGGTTTGTGAGTACCTTTGCTATCTGTATGGTTTCTGCCAATGTCGCTGCTGAACCATATCCTCTGGTGTTCTCCTGAGTAGGAGGTTTGCTTCGATTTTACAGTGATATGATCTCCTAGATTTGCTGATCATAAGACTGATTAACAGCAGTGGCAAGAGCAACAGTAGCTGCATTTTTTGTCTCTGGTTCCTGCTCAATGTTCTGTTTTCACAGTTGTCTGTTTTGGATAAAAACGGTGCTTATGCTTATGCTCTTCCATGTTTTGTGTTTTATCGCTGTTCTGACGAAAAACAAATTTAGGTTCTTGAGCATGACTTAGGTGGGAAATCTGTTAAATTGCAAATTATATTCTAAAATGACCACACTCTAGGGTCCATGCTTATCCTCTTAACTTCTGCAATTCGTTATTTTCTATTTGCGAATCTCTCTGCAATCTACAGTATCTGAACAGTGATAAAACATGCTAGGAGAGCAAATTCCGTATGGTTCCAAATCAATGTGTTCTGTCTTTTGGCCGAAATGGGAAAAATGTAAAACAGAGAGAAAACACATAACCAGCCAGATAACAGGCTGATGGGTGAGGTTGGGTTTATACTATTAATAATAACAACTAAGTGGACCAACAGATACAACACAAATCCTTTTATACCATTCACAACTTACCAGACCAACACAGACCACGCAGATCCTCCTGGAAACCTGCTGGAAACTGTCACCGACAATTCCAGCAAACTCAGTCCAAACAGCTCCGGCTCCCAGCTAGCTCTTGTTATGTGTTGTAGTTGAGTTAAAATGAAAACTGCGGTTTTTAGCGGCATCTACCTTATGCTTGTTGCATTTTTTTCTTACGCTTGTTTCTCAACAGATGACAGTCAATCAAGTTCAAGTTCTTCTAACTAAATTCCACATAAAGAGCCAATTTGGTAGAGAGAAGGCTCGGGGCCAAATGGCGGACATTTTCTTCTACTACAAACTATAAAAGCATCAACTCACAGGTTATAAATAAACCATAATCCATCCAGTTTCCAAATTCAAACGACCAAGATGAGTTGGGATGAACCGCGACAAACCAACAATAGATAGATTACCTATTATTATTTTTTTTCTATGAGCATTGATCTAACTTTTTTTAGACTATTTACGGAAAGTTCAAGTATAACTTCATTATGATAATTATGCCATACCCTTAATATAGTATTTCTCAGTTAAAACCTTGATCTTTCGGAAATTATTAAAGGTTGCCGGGTTTTACAAGGATAGCGCGTGTTATGGTCGTGATTAGATAAATTCCAGAAAATAAATTGGGTGCATAAAAATGTTCCGGTAGGGAATTACAGTGATGTTTTTTCTTGAATAGAATAGAATGGAAAATGAAGAAAGATTCGAGGGGCAATATATTAAAAAATAGAGGAAGACTATTCGTTAATGACTTATTAGGGCAAGAATCAGCTACTGAAATTTGCTGTATATATCAAGACGTTATTCAGAGCCTTCAGGGCTGCTTGGATGACTGTTTCACGGTAATCATTCCTCTGGTACGATGTTTGGTACTGCCGTTTGGTAATATGGATGATATTGACAAGTTTGCAGACTGTTTTCCTGCGCTCCATTTGGAAAGAGCCGAGCTCCAAGATCAGCTTCTTCTGTTTACCGAGATCACAAAAAAAGATCTTTCATTGCAGGAATACTTCGATGCTACTATGCCTGGCAGTACGAGCATTCCAAGACTCTCGTGCGTTTCTAAATTGGCAGAGAAGGCATTTGTGCTAAAAATCGCTTTTCCTTTGATCTGGAAGTGCTACTAGGTATTTCTGACGGCCCTAGTAAGTGCTGCTGGAGCAGAAAGAAGATTCAACGAAATAAAAAATGTGATGACGAACCTAGGTGTCACAACGGTTGACGAACGTTTTGACTATCTGCTCGTCCCTTCAACCAAAAAGTTTTCTCTGGCGAGATGGATCTGAAACAGCTGTGTGGCACATGGAATAATGTGAAGCCGCATCGAGTACAGATTTGATCTCTTATGTTCTCTTTTACCTTTATTCTTGTTCCCTTTTTTGAAATATGTATAACTTATTTGACTTATAATTGTGTTCTCGTCTGGTTTTATTCCGACAAAATACGACAATTTTTATCATAAATTTTACTATAACAGAAGAAAAGCTGAAATGGGCGGCTGGGCGCCGGCAGGCGCCCAGCCACCCCCCCCCCCCCCTCGAATGTTCGCTAGCGACGCCCCTGCTTACAAGTCCCTTGCATATCTTACCATTGGGAACCAAATTGTTCTTACCATCGAATACACCGGAAACAAATAACAGGTACACCAACTAGAAAAAGCTGCAAACCCCTCATTGCCGAAGATGATTATGAGCTAACAGTCGACTCTTGCTTACAACTCCCCTACATGTCTCACAACTGGTATCGCCTATTTTTGTTTTCAGTTGAAATTTTTGGTGTATATCATGAATGAATTTTTGTACTAAAAACGGATGACGTACATTTTGATCAGCTCATCAATGGCTATCGATACCGTCGAAAAAAAAATTCTACCTCCCTTAGTTCAAAAGTTGACTTTTTTGCCGTAGGCCAACTTTCTAACGTCACCGCTTAGAAAGGAGCAAAGGATAAGCTTTAGTTTCTTTAGCAATGAGAGAACTTTCAAAGTTTAAGAGGCACACCTGATACCATTTCTCTACCGCAAACCCAAGTGCAAAAAAATGAATGATAAACTCAGCTGAAATCGCGTACAGACATGGATAGAAACAGTAGATGGCAGCGCTTTCGGACCCGTGGGAACAAGCCAATTTTTTATTTCTGGAGATTTTTCTATTTATCATTCAAAGAAGATATGTTGGCTGTGGGGCTGGGTAACTGCCGCATATATTTAACACTTATAGATTTTGGTCCATCTTGAATTTGAAACTGGTGCCTGCCTGCTTGCGTGCTAGAACGGAGCTTTACACTCGAAAGCAGAAACATGGTTTGATGAAACGAAAGGTTCGCTACACAACTTCAAATAGTCCTCTCTGACATGGGCTATTTAACTACACTTCACTTCGAACACTGTAGAATCTGGCTCGAGGACAAGCAAAAACCCTCCTAATTGGCCCCAGGCAAGAGTTCTACGGAGCTTTCCAAAATGTAATGTCATATTCATCAACCCGGCCTAACGTCCACACTTTCCGTAAAAACCGCACAGGTTAGACCCTTACCAGTTACCAGGAATAAAATGACATCAGAAGCATAGAAAAAAAAAGAAAAAAGAAAAAAAAACGAGGACAAAATCAAAGTGTTGCTCTCGCAACACAATACCTGAATAAATGATATCTCTGATGTTCCATTTGAAGTCCGAACTGGACTCGACAGCTACGGAGGAGTCGGGGGTGGGGCATCTGCATCTGCAACAAGCATCTGCTGCAGATAAACCGTTTACACATTTGGACTGGATCCGGACACTTTGGGTGAGGGGGGTGGAGGGATGTTTCCTGGAATTCCGGTGATGGCGGTTCTGAGGATTTTCACGACGAAACTTGGGAGGCGTATCAGAGACCCTATCAAACTGACTTGTAAATAAAAAATTACTCGATCCGATAGTCGTGGGGGAGTAGAGGAAGGGGGAATCCGGAATATTGAGTTGTGCGTAACTTTGGAACGGGTGATCGGAGTAAATTTTGTAACTGAATAGAGGACATGTCTCCGGTGATCTTTTTCATGTCCGGACCGGATCCGACAACAACTGGGGAGGGGGGGGGGTATACGTGACCGGCTTAGACTGGAGAGATTGGGATGGATACTCCGGATAAATCATTTACAGAACTGAACTGGCTCAGGCGACTGTGGGGGAGTTGAAAGGGGAGTCCGAAATTCCGGTGATCGCGAGTATAGGTACTTGCAGGTGCGCTAGGACGAAGAAACTTGGCTGGAATATTAGAAATTCGACAAGATTGGCTTAGAAATCGCCACTTTCCAAATCCGACCATTCCTTAAAGTTCCAATCATGACCGCAAATTAAGAAAAATACTTTTAAGCAAAACATGCATTTTCATGATCCACATGAGCCCATTACCATTTTTGCCTCAAGGGTTTTGCTTACAAATGAGGTTCTAGCTCCCTTAAAGTGCGCATCTTCACCGCAGGGTCGAACAGTACTTTTTATCAAATGATGCCTTCTAGCTACTACCAGGTGAAACCCTAGACGAAGCAGAGGTCCGTCTCCTCGAAACGGGAAATTACGCAGCAACAATTCAAAGAAGAAACGTACTTGATATAAATATCGAAACCATATTGAAGACCATTAAACCTCCCAACGAAGAAGAGAAATTCTAAATGCCTTTTACAGTACCTTTTACTTACTAGTGTATAATAAAATAATATTCGACTCAGTACAAAATTCCCAAACAAAAAACTCCCGCCAACATTTTGCCTATTCTTGCAAGTGCCATATGAGCTTTCAGCTCTTGTTTTTCGTTCTGATGCCCCATCTTTGGTGAATCTTGCCCTCCTTTTGTTTTAGATGGGTCAAAACAAATTGAACTGAAAATTACTGGAACAAGTTACAATCATTCATGAACAGTAAGCAACTGGTCACCTCGAAAATTCGTTGCCGAATAAAATTCGCTTGGCAAATTATGCCAAAAACAAAGTACCGACTTACCATCAGTGAGGTAAGTACGCCCCTGCACTTGCTTTATACGGTATCAAATCTGTAAGAAAACATTTTTGGCAGGTACGGCGTAGCAAATGAACTTTATTTCTTCCTTTACTTATGCAGCAGCAACTACAACATACAGAAACACGAGGGTCACAGTTAAAAACTCGTGCAGTCCGTACACTGTGGCGGATTCACCAGGAAGAAAACGTTCGTCTCCACCAACGAAGCCAGCACGAGGAAAACAATATAAGAAAACAAAAATATGAAACCCAGTTTTCTATCCAGCTTAAATTTGTTGAGAACGATGGCAACATATAGCACCACTACTGATCCGAAGAGCATGATAGCACTGTAGCCAACGCCTCGCGAGTTGACATGAACTGCGTTGTCTGGTGACAAGGCGGCGGCTTTGATCAGCCAGGGCAGACCAAGGCAGATAAGAATGTCGAAGCTGTTGGAGCCAATCGAGTTGCTGATGGCCATTGAGCCTTTTCCTGTGTAAATAACGAAATTAACAAAATGAACTATTTTTTTATTTTTATACAATTTACCCTTACCCTTATTTTCCCTTAAATTTAAAAACTCATTTCCCTTCTCATCTTTAACCGCATCAACTTTCCTCAAATCTTCTTCCTTCAACAACTCATTACAAATTTAACAACAGAAGTGATTTTTTTTTTCAATAGCAGCTAATTTCGGAAAAATACCAAGTCCAATACTACCGAAACAACAACTCAACAACAAAAACTGTAACTGCCGCGTTAAGGATGCCCTTCTGGTCTAGGAAACCCTTACTGCGGTGGCTTAAACTAAAACCATAAACGAAAGTAACTTCCACATTATCAAATGTAACTTTACAAAACTCAATTTCATGTGATGATTTTACCTCACATTAAAACAAACAAATCGCAAACCCAACAAATTAAGAAATTTGTCTATACAATTACCCCCTGAACTTTTTTCCTTCTACTAAAATTTAAATAAAAAAACGTGATTTAAAATAGATTTAGCTATCAATGATCTATCAAAATGCGATATCGCGGGAATTTTCAGCACATCACCATCAACCGCTTCCTGACCTAGTGTCAAGTTTGTTCAGAATAAATATTGCCTTAAGCCCAAGCTGACTGTGAAACATGTACTGAACAATTGCTCAAAATGGAAAAAGTCTAACGAAAAATTCTAAAAAGTTCAACGAGAACCCTTGCCAAAAAGGGCCGAAATAACGCTGGAGAAAATCATAGCCGACTTTTTCCTTTTTGAGCCACTGTTGATATTTGTTAAGGACGTTTTGGAGTTCTTCCCCCTTATGCTGAAATCCACGCTGAAGTAAGTTAACCATTTAGTTGTGAGAGTGGAACAGTTTGGTACTTTTCCTTAAAGGACCCGTCGTACCTACAATGCCAATGCAACCTACTTCCGTAGTTACATCCATTGAGACCCGAATGTCATATGTTACATTCTAATCCCCTAACGACAATTCACTGATTTTCGCGCGTTTCACTATTTTCCATGCGCGCGTTATCCGAACAACATGAATTCCATACGGAAATTTGTCAACTTGATGATGATAGTGCAGAAAATCTGACCAGTCCCTGTGATGTCACAATTTATGTCAAAAAAGTAGTATGAAGTTGTACGAAAAAGTAGCATGCGGTAGCAACTGATGTTACTACACGCTACTATAGCATGACTGGATGCTACTGGAACAAGGCGGGATGCTACTGAATACTACTGGTTAATATTAGTCCAGTGTAAGGCACATTAAATTAAAGTACTCTGTACTACTGCATATCCATACATGCAACTTTCGCGTGCAACTACCATACAACTACACAGGCTACATCTTTTAGAGAGAGACTCTTACGACTGAAAAAAAACCCTACGCAATACCAAATGTGTATACAGCATGTTGACGGTCGGCTCGGTTTGCTTCAGATTGCGTAACGGGCAGCGGATCCCGGCGAAAACGCAAACGGGCGAGCCTTCCCCACACACAAAAACAGTCAGTAGTCCCTTATCGGACATGTCTATACACGTGCTGATAAAACTTTTGGAAATAAAAATATGCTTTTATGAAAAGTACATTAGAGGCGAGCGGAAAGCGAGCCGACGTCACGCGTTTACATTGAACTCACTGCACTGGCGGGGGAGGGGGGGGGGGTCGCATAAACCCACTGCCAGCATGCAACTGTTCGTGGCTTACTTTCTTGGCGGCTCGATGTATTCCCGTTAGCAGATGGTTTGGAAGACGGTGATATATACGAAAAGAACCTTACCCTGCCGAGAAACGATAATGCTCGATACGGCTTCGGGAATACTGCTTCCAGCTGCCAGAATAGTGATCCCCATAACAGTATCGGGCGCTCCAAAGGTAAAACCTGGAAAAAGAAATAATTAGGACTTATGATCCTAAGCCTAAGTAGGGCTAAATCGACTTACCCTACACAAAGTTCAGTTCGACCTTGTTTTTTATTTTTGTGTCAAGAGGAAAACTAAAAATGATCAATGCCTCGTCCTTCTCATTTTTTTTTGGATCACGATTAGCTCTTTTGTCGTATACTTTGAGCGTGTTCCACCCTACTTACCGTAGTTACTACGCATGACGTCACGATTCTAGCTTTTTGCCGTCAAGGCTGGAACGATTTTTCTATTTTACAGCAGGATCTCACGCCAGGGGCGAATCCGACCAATCACGTTACAGAGATGCGTGGTTACTACGCTTACTACGCTCCCGAGCATGGTAAGCAAATAGTAACTATTAGTTACTATTCCGAGAAGGTTGGAACGGTCAGCGTAGTAACTTTTCGTAAGGATGGAACGGAAATAGTAACTAATAGTTACTATTGGTACGAGGGTGGAACATGCTCTTTGTAGCATATTGTTTGCGGCTCGTGCAAAGTTGTCGATTTTTAAGGGGGAAACCTCAAAGAGATTCAGTTCGATTTCGGCGAACCATGAAGAGCAATTCACTTCCACATGCTCATAGCTATTGGTAACATTTTAAACATGGCTGCGGATTTTGTATCAAATTGTAATGGAGGACGGCAAGAATATTTACGTTATGACCTTTTAAGTGTTATCTTTTAGCAAAAGATAGAACTGAAAAAGAGTCGCATAGCACGAGTACTCTCAGCATCACACTGTCAGAAGTTTCATAACAAACAACACAAAGATGCACGGTTTCAACAGACAATACCTGACAGATAACACGTGGGATGTTATCTATTGTGTTAGAAACCGTTATGCATGAAATGTTATGCATAACCAACATTGCCAGGACGAGAGAAACAAGACCAAAGGTTTCGATGGGATCCCAAAAATCTAATACTTGATCCAGACAATTGCGAACGAACTACCATACTTTTCCAGAAAAAAAAGAAAGGTCAGAAGCGAATTCAGCGTATCTCCTTATCTGTATAAAGAACATCCAATCAAATTCAAGTAAAACTTCTTATAATAAAATCCGGTTTCAACCGGATTCCGAACAAGCTATTTGTCCCGGTAAAAAAAAGATGGTCATATACAGATTCAGCTTGTCTTCTTACCCCTAAATATGTCATCTAATCAACTTCAAATAAAACTTTTGATTTTAATAAATTTTCCGGCTTCGGCCTGATTACGGGCGAACAAGTTGTCCGGGTAGAAAATACTTTTCGAGTAAGTGTTCAGCATGTCTTCTTACCCCTAAATCGAACATCTAATCAACTTCAGATAAAACTTATACTTTGAACAAACTTTACGGTTTTGGCCGAATTCCGGGCGAACTTCTTGACCTGCGAGAAAATGGTTAACACCATCGTTTTCAGCATGTATTTCTACACATAAATCGAACATCTAATCAACTTCAAATAAAACTTTTACTTTTAAAAGACTTTCCGGTTTTGGCCGGATTCCGGGCTAACTACTTGTCCGGCAAAAAAATGTTTTTCACCGTCGTGTTCAGCATGTCTTTTACCTCTATATTGAATATCTAATCAGCTTCAAATAAAACTTTTACTTTTAACAAATTTTCCGGTTTTGGCCGGATTCCGACCGTACTACTTGTCCGATGACAAAATGGTTTTCACCACCGTGTTCAGCATGTCTTCTTACCCCATAATCGACTATCACATCATATGTTGAGAAATATTTCATTTGCCCCTTAATTTAAACCCCCTCCCCTACCCCTACATGTAGAGCTAC
The DNA here is from genome assembly GCA_023053575.1 of Branchinecta lynchi. Taxonomy (NCBI): domain Eukaryota; kingdom Metazoa; phylum Arthropoda; class Branchiopoda; order Anostraca; family Branchinectidae; genus Branchinecta; species Branchinecta lynchi. Next base: position 16,433,215 of record JAKZAP010000007.1, read on the forward strand.
AGAGCCCATCTACGAACTCAACCTTACTCTTGACCCAAAGAGTCCTCGCACAAAGTTTCATCAAAATATCTCATTCCCTTCGAGAGTTATAGTGCGCACAGACGGACAGACGGACGGACGGACGGACAGACAGACGGACAACTTTGCGATGTCATAGGTATACCACTTATGTTTTGGGATCCCAAAAACAGCAAAAAAAGCATCTGTACGTTTTATTTGTTTCTCGAGGATGCTGGACAATAGAGCAGATGGTTTTTTGGCGGTCTTTCGGCACTTCCTGGCAATGTTAACATACCGTGCGTAGCGCTTTCGAACACAACATATAATATCCCAAGTGCTGTCTGTTACGCATTGTCTGATGAAACCGCACATCCTTGTTTTGTATTTTATGCAACTTCTGACAGTACAGTAATGGTTAAGCTAATGGGGAAGACAAATTTGGTCGTCGGCTTGGTAGGTTCCTCAAGCAGGCCATGGAGCATCGAGAGAGTTTTTGGAGTAAGGGTTCCCTTGTTTTGTAGTGTTTTTTTTTTGTGTTTATTTTATTTTCCCGCCATGGCCCCACGGGTTTTGGGAATAAATTCATTCACCATACATTTAACACAAGTATGGGCATCCATGTGTTATAAAATGTTATCAAACTTCTAACAGTGTTTGAATGCTAGAAAACAAATAGCACGGAGCGCTTACCAATAATAGTAATCATCCACACTGCAACATAGGTAAGACCGCCGATCCAGAGCACGGACATGATGAAACTGACGAAGTAGAGTTTAGCGCAAGATGGTCGGCGAACGTCAGGCACAGTTACCATGAGTAGGATATTCATCGGCCACATGACATACCACCAAAGTTTGGACAGGAATCCTTCTTTCGGGGGCTGGAGGGGGCGGAAAGCTAGAAATAAAAATTCATATTTTTATTTCATTATTTAGCGCCCTGATTAGTTTGTTTATTTTGAACTTTATTTTTCCACTGTGTTTCGTTGTATATTTAGTAGGCTAATTTGTCTTTAACTGTCAGCTGTTTATTAATATGTAAGTGTGTGTGAGTTTGATTGACATGTTGTTGTTCCTTTTTACACACTACTCTTCAGTTTTGAAGGATTCAAATAAATATTTATAATAATATACAATAACCTGCAGTAAAGACTAGTTGCGTTTTGATCTCAGTTCTCCTCGCGATTCTCCTCACCACTCTCCTATTTTCCGTTTTATGACTACTCGGATGAAGCAAAATCTACTTTATTGAGTTTTTGTCAGAAACAAGAACTGGGAAAGCTTCGCAGTTCTGCAGGATTAAGAAGTTGCTTCGAGTCACTTCTCGATTCTCATTCTCCGTATCCGTCCGTATTGGCCACCAGAGGGCGGATGTCCAATATGTATTAACAGGTATTAACGGGTAGTTAAATTGGTGTTAATGTCAAAAGTCAGAACTGAGAAGCAAGAAGAGAAAAACGCCACGAGAATTGCGAAATGAGAAGCGAGAACAGAGGACTGAGAATTCAGACCAAACCGCAACTACTGTTTTTGCACCGGCACTCCAAGATAATTTGAATTTACAGCTTTTTTTCAACTTCCTGTTGAAAAGACACACGGCTTTCAGATGGTCCAGTGTGAAGGTTAAAAAGTTTCACTCCTATCACGCGATCGACTAAAACCAGGAAGGGAAGGGAACGCGAGAAAAGCAGGAAGGCATACTAAAACCAGGAACGGCATACTAAATCGAGAAAGGGCATACTAAAACGAGGAAGGCTGTCGCCAGAATTCGCCACCCTTCCTCTGTTTAGCACTATTTGAGGGGTCGGCAACATTTCAAATTCTAAGTTCCCCCTCCCTTCCTCGTTTTAGTAGTTCAGCGAGGGGTCGGCAACTATAAAAATTGTAATTCTCCCTTTCATTTCTCGTTCTAACGGTAAGCGACTACAATCCTCCGAGGCCAGCGAGGGGTCGGCAACTAAGATATTTCAAGTCCACCATTTCCTTCCTCGTCTAGTACCTTGAAAGTACTAAAACGAGGAAGGGATGGTGAACTTTGAATTTGAGAGGTTGCCGACCCCCTCAAAGAATACTAAATAGAGGACGCGAATGGTGCGGCAAAATCTGGCGACAGCCTTCGTCGTTTTAGTGTGCCCTTCCTCGTTTTAGTATGCCCTTCATGGTTTTAGTATGCCTTCCTGCTTTTCTCGCGTTCCCTTCCTTCCTGGTTTTAGTCGATCCCAGATGCGAAGGTAAGACAATTTCAACGTGGTCTTCCCATATTCGCTCATCGGAAAAATGATCAGGAGACCAAGAGCGCGCTTAGACAAGAACACGGCTTGTTTTATCCATCCTAGACTGATAATCAAAGTGGCAAAAAAAGGTGCCGCCCTGTTGTGAGCCATGGTACGCTAAGAGTGTGATCCTGTGCGACAACATTTCTAGCGCACATCTAGCCATAAATTACCATTTCCTCCCACGGCCAACTATTTGGCACGCATATGAAGAACAACCATACTAACAATCATCACAGCGTGCTTGGTATTAGTTGCGTTTTTGCAGATACCATGGTATCTGTCACCACGGTAACTGGATCTGCAAGGTATCGGTTACCACGGTAACTGGCAATTGGTCGTTTTTGCAGTTACCATGGTATCTGATAACAGGGTCTAAAGTCGTTTTCGCAGTTACCGCGGTATCTGAAAATCAGATACCAATGTACCTTGCCAGATACCATGGTAACTAAAGAACCGCCTTTTGAGCATGGTACCAGATACCACGGTAACTGAAAAAAAAACAACTTTATTATCGTGGTATCTGCAAAAACGCAACTATTGTAGTTTCGTCGGCCGTGTAAAACTTACTTTCTCCGTCGCTTGTTTCCGAGGCTATGGAGCTTTTATCGGATGAGGTCTCCTCCCTCAAACTTTTCTCAGCATCTAGCTCGGCACTTATTGTTTTGATGTCAGGTTTCGTCTCTAAAATAAACAATGAGCTCAGAAGACAGCAGAAAACAGTCTAGACTAAATCTCAGTCAATTACCCAGTACTGGTGGGTGAGGTAGATGCGACGTCACCAAAAAAGTTGGGAAACTGGATTAAATATATACTGTTTAATATGTATTTGGATCTACATATATATAGCGCCAAGTGGCCAGCGAGGCGCCGGATGCGTTTATATTTGTAAACCATTCGAGGGACAATCAGCTGGGTATGGAAATGGAAAATATGAAGTTCGCAAGCAACTAGATGTGAGGTCACGAACCTCGGATAATCGGCTGAGATTTAGTCGACACCCAGAAAACGAATGATTCCGGCCGCTTAGTACAGTTTTCCGAAGAAACGTCGTCTCGCCCGGTTCCCACGCGAAACTGCGTAGGGATTTCCGGTACCGCAGAACCCCCAGTGGAGATTAGCTTTTAGGCTTTTGCAGAGTAGAAAGGTTTTCCTATTAAAAGTCGGTTAAAGAAACATCTCGTTGAGGGTAGTTGGTGAGTGGAGGGTTTGGAAGACGAAAGAGGACAAACTGACAAATCAATTAATTAATTTTTAGTTTATTTTAGTGAAGGTTTGATTAGTTATATAATATGGTAGTAAATGTGTACTTGTTGCCTTTTTCAAGCACGTATGTGCTTTGTTTGTAACCGGTCGTCAAGCCGGAATGAATTTTTTTAGTAAAGTTGTTGAATCCGTAAAACAAATCCTTAAATCCAATGAAGCAGGGCATCTCTCGCGGGTCGATTTTAGGCTTTGGGAGAATTATCAGGATGTACTCGCTGCTTGGATGTACTGGATGTACATTCCGCGTTCACTGGAAAAATGGCTACAGTTTGCTAACTTGCCGACTTCATCCGTCAAGCTGCATCGCCGGGGTTGAACGGAAAGATCGCTCATGCCCCCCCCCCCCCCCCCGCACACACACACGCTTTTTGCACTGAAGATAAATAGGTCAGACAACCGAGAACAAGAGCGAAACAGGTATATTTATTTGTCGACTTCAAGAACGAATGCTTTCGAAAACATACAGTTAGGTCGCACAGTGAATATTTCGAGTTATTTCATATACGCAGCGTGTTCCACCCCTCTAACAATAGTAACTATTAGTTACTGTCTTCGTTCCAACCTCGTGAAAAGCTACTGCGCCAGACCGTACCAACCTTGTCGAAATAGTAACTAACAGTAAATACTTGCTTACCATGCTCGGTAGCATACTAAGCGTGGTAACTAAGTATCACTGTAACATGATTGGTAGGATTCGCCCGTTGCGCGATGTTCTGCTGGAAAATAGAAACATCGTTCCAGCCTTGACGGCAAAAAGCCACGATTCGTGATGTCATGCGTAGGCGTAGTTACTACGGTAAGTATGGTTGAACAGGCTCAGTGTGAAGTGACACAGAGGCGAGCCAAAGACTTTGAGCTTTCCTTGTTTTAAATGTACATATTTGAAGGAGCAAAACGGATAAGTCAGCTACATTTTATTCGAGCTATAATTCGGCCCTTCTTAGCAAGGGTCCTCTTCAGGCTCAAGCCGCTCAAGCTGGAAAATGAACTTGTAGAAAAACAATTAAAGATTCATCCTTAAATATCTGATTTTGTGAATTTCTTCTCTGAAAATTGGTTGGAGTTTCGAATGGGTTGTCAAAAGGGTAGAGATTCTTCTGCATTTTGATTTTAGTGTCAGCTGTTTCTTCTTCTTCTTTCCAGCTAAGATGGATACTTGTCGGCGGCATGTGTGGGCTATTTGAAGTTCCGTACTTTGGTGATAAATATTCCTTCAGCCCAAGCTGATTGCGAATCAAATTTGACGGAGCAAAACGGATAAGTCAGCTACATTTTATTAGAGCTATATTTTGGCCCTTCTTGGCAAGGGTCCTCTTCAGGCTCAAGCCGCTCAAGCTGGGATCGACTAAAAAGAGGCACGGCACGGCACGGCATGGTGCAGGAGGCACGCCTACTAAAAAGAGGCACACGTACTAAAAAGAGGCACGGCATACTAAAAGAAGGCACGCTTGCACCAGGAGGCATGCACCGTCTGTGCCTTTTTTTGGGATCGTTTTCTTGCGTGCCTTCTTCTGGCGTGCCTTTTTTGGGCCCCTGTTCTGGCGTGCCTTTTTTTGGTGCTCGACTTCTATGGGCTATAAAAGGTGATTCTATAACGTGCCTTTTTACGACACTTTTTTGGCGTGCCTTTTTAGGACCATTTTCTGGCGTGCCTTTTTTGGGACCCTTTTCTGGCGTGCCTTTTTTTGATACTCGACTTCTATGGGCTATAAAAGGATTCTATAACGTGCCTTTTTACGAAACTTTTTTGGCGTGCCTTTTTAGGACCATTTTCTGGCGTGCCTTTTTTGGGACCCTTTTCTGGCGTGCCTTTTTTTGGTACTCGACAAAAAGGCACGTCAAAAAAGTGTCGTAAAAGGCACGTTATAAAAACCTTTTATAGCCCATAGAAGTCGAGTACGAGTACCAAAAAAAGCGAGTAGAAGTCGAGTACCAAAAAAAGGCACGCCAGAAAAGGGTCCCGAAAAAGGCACGCCAGAAAATGGTCCTAAAAAGGCACGCCATAAAAGGTGATTCTATAACGAGCCTTTTACGACACTTTTTTGGCGTGCCTTTTTGTCGAGTACCAAAAAAAGGCACGCCAGAAAAGGGTCCCAAAAAAGGCACGCCAGAAAATGGTCCTAAAAAGGCACGGCATAAAAGGTGATTCTATAACGTGCCTTTTACGACACTTTTTTGGCATGCCTTTTTGTCGAGTACCAAAAAAAGGCACGCCAGAAAAGGGTCCCAAAAAAGGCACGCCAGAAAATGGTCCTAAAAAGGCACGCCAAAAAAGTGTCGTAAAAAGGCACGTTATAGAATCACCTTTTATAGCCCATAGAAGTCGAGTACGAGTACCAAAAAAAGCGAGTAGATGTCGAGTACCAAAAAAAGGCACGCCAGAAAAGGGTCCCAAAAAAGGCACGCCAGAAAATGGTCCTAAAAAGGCACGCCAAAAAAGTGTCGTAAAAAGGCACGTTATAAAAACCTTTTATAGCCCATAGAAGTCGAGTACGAGTACCAAAAAAAGCGAGTAGAAGTCGAGTACCAAAAAAAGGCACGCCAGAAAAGGGTCCGGAAAAAGGCACGCCAGAAAATGGTCCTAAAAAGGCACGCCATAAAAGGTGATTCTATAACGTGCCTTTTACGACACTTTTTTGGCGTGCCTTTTTGTCGAGTACCAAAAAAAGGCACGCCAGAAAAGGGTCCCAAAAAAGGCACGCCAGAAAATGGTCCTAAAAAGGCACGCCAAAAAAGTGTCGTAAAAAGCCACGTCATAGAATCACCTTTTATAGCCCATAGAAGTCGAGTACCAAAAAAAGGCACGCAAGAAAAGGGTCCCAAAAAAGGCACGCCAGAAAATGGTCCTAAAAAGGCACGCCATTAAAGGTGATTCTGTAACGTGTCTTTTACGACACTTTTTTGGCGTGCCTTTTTGTCGAGTACCAAAAAAAGGCACGCCAGAAAAGAGACCCAAAAAAGGCACGCCAGAAAATGGTCCTAAAAAGGCACGCCAAAAAAGTGTCGTAAAAAGGCACGTTATAGAATCCTTTTATAGCCCATAGAAGTCGAGTATCAAAAAAAGGCACGCCAGAAAAGGGTCCCAAAAAAGGCACGCCAGAAAATGGTCCTAAAAAGGCACGCCAAAAAAGTGTCGTAAAAAGGCACGTTATAGAATCACCTTTTATAGCCCATAGAAGTCGAGCACCAAAAAAAGGCACGCCAGAACAGGGGCCCAAAAAAGGCACGCCAGAAAAAGGCACGCAAGAAAACGATCCCAAAAAAAGGCACAGACGGTGCATGCCTCCTGGTGCAAGCGTGCCTTCTTTTAGTATGCCGTGCCTCTTTTTAGTACGTGTGCCTCTTTTTAGTAGGCGTGCCTCCTGCACCATGCCGTGCCGTGCCGTGCCTCTTTTTAGTCGATCCCGCTCAAGCTGTTTCAATTTTGACAACCTTTTGACCCTTTTGACAACCCATTCGAACAGCAAAAACAGCAGCCGTTTCCAGAATGAAATCACGACACCAGCAATTTCCAGAGAAGAAATTCACAAAATCAGATATTTAAGGATTAATCTTTAATTGTACATTATGAAGACGAGAGCAGCGCTACCAGTCTCGGGCATCTTAATTTACTGTAAAAGGACAAGTCACGGGAGACATTGTTTCCGTACGAACATTTTCTCTCCGGGTATTTTCTCTTTATAACTAGTTAGACACGACCTCAGATGGTCTTATCCTAAGTCTAGAGGTCTAGAAATCGCCTTATATGACAAACGTAATAGTTATCTAACGCTGACCGGATCTACGTCAATACGGTACGAAATTCAAAATCTCAGAAGAAGGAATAGATAGAATGCTCAGGGAAGTAGAATGGGATTAGTAGTACAAGTAGGCCTACAACAGGTATGCTACATTTAGACACTGGAGATTACCTGTATCGAGGCCAGGAGGATTTTCATAAATGATCGACGGGTCGTGGTCACTTCCCTTGTTGCACGATAGTTTGTCTTTCGTCTTCAGTGCTGATTTCTCGAGGCGCTTGTTGAAGTACATGACTGGGAGAAAATAATTGATTAAGAAACAAACAAATTTACTACTTACTCCCCGTCGGCTAATACACATATCTCAAAGAAACGACGTTCCTATCTAATCCCGCCGCCAAAGCCTAAAAACTTTATTTTTTAAATTGTTTATTGCATCGTCATGGTCCTAGATTAGCGTTCCGAAAAAATAGACGCAGAATTAAACGAATTACATAGATTTTATCGTCACCCGGCAAAATCTAGGAACAAAGTCGGTGTAGATGTAAAGAAAATAATAAGAATCACAAAGACACAAATATTTTACAAAAGGGGGGAAAACTTTATAGCGTGATTCTAGTTTTGGTATTTTGAAACTTGTTCATCATTTCCATTTGTGGAGCTTTAGTTCGTTTCTCCAGTCCCCACTGATGTGGCTTGTCATAGTTTACAATGGATAAGTCAGCTACGATTCTTCATCAGCTTTATTTCGGCCCTTCTTGGCAAGGGTCCTCGTCAGGCTGTCAATCTTCTGGGTAAACGTCGGGGAAGGAAATTACAGGTTTGTTTCCTTCCCCGACGTTGACCCAGAGGATTGACAGCCTGACCAGGACCCTTGCCAAGAAGGGTCGAAATATCGCTGATGCAGAATCGTAGCTGACGTATCCGTTGTAAACATTGTTTGAATAAATGTTTCAAAGTCTCCTTGGGCTCAAAGAATATTTGTCACCGTGTACAGCAAGTTCCGGTCCGGTGCCAGGCGGGTGTCGGCACCGGTTGCCACGTGTTAGAACGTTAAAATGAGAATGTTTAGACATGGAATCGCCTAATTCACGGCCTTCACAGGTGTCAGTAACGCTGGTTTTGGCCAGTGCAGGGAAAGAGTGTACACCAGGTGCCGGGGAGTGGGTAACCCCTCGTAGTAATCCAATTTAATGCTGGGGCCAGATACGCTGTCTGGAAAGGATAACACTGTAAAAAAAAAAATCTTACAGTATTTACTACTGGAATTAATCTTGTCTCTAAAAAGATAATCTTATCCGAGTAGCAAATACTGCAGTTGACTTTAATCCTTACTCGGAGGAACTTTTTACAGTGACGTTTAAAAATCAAATTTTTCCGGGGGTAAGGCAAAACAGAACTGTTTGACCCACCAGCGATATAGACGAGATACAGCAAAACGAGGATCAGTGCCTCCCACCACTCAATCCTTCCATCGAAGATGATAGCGATGAGAGCCACCACGACGCCACCATAAATTAGGCAGTCTCTTGTCAGGGGCCACCACTCCAGAGGAACAGCCTGGAAAAAGAAGCACATGATTTAACAACTAAAGTCAGAAATGGCGAAAATCGGGACGAACTTTCGCGGGAGACGCTATGATTTTGGCTCCTGGTCCGTCTGTAAAATTCATGTTCAGTAACGGACATATTACTTTAGTATCTTGAACCCTCTCGGAATCTGGAACCTAAACCTGTCAGATCACTTCGACGTACATTTTTTTTGTTTTTGTTAATAACAGTTTTCCGCAGCTTCAGTTTAAAGTGCCTTCACACAAAAGCCATCACCCCCCATGATTTACCGAACATACAAACAAGGATGAAAACTAATACTGAAGTATGAAAACATCACTGACCACCTTTGCGGACAGTGTCAAGAGCTTTCTTCATTGGGTTTAGTTGGGATGGTTGATGGTGTTCTCGTCCTGGTATCTAAAAGTCGATTTATAAAAGTCTAATCCGTGAGGTCGTTCTTTTCGTATAAAATGCACTGAAAAGAAGAAAATAGTTTGCGTTTCTATTTTTAGATGTATGATTTTTTGTTGGCGCCTTAGGCGTCTGTTGTATGGCTGTATTCGGCTTTCTCGATAAATTATTATTATTACTATCGTTGTAAATTCGACATGTATGGCAAAACAATCCAAATTACTAATTCACGACAGAAATTACAAGGTGGGAATTATAGCCTACGAGAGACTCACCTTTGACAAACAGATGTGAAATAATTGTGTTAAAGTTGGAAGTCTGACAGCTCATGGGCCCACTGAGATATCGAAACCAAGCCAAATACTTCAAATCTGGCCAAAGGAATATTTTCGCTTTCAAATAAGTACTTATAGAAATCAAATGGCACTAACTCTGTCATATCCCGTCTCCCGTAAAGTCTGTAAGATGCCAGTAATATCAAGAACAAATAAGCACCATAACCTCCGTCTTCCCATCTTTATAATATGACCATGCGGAGTCAAATAGATTCCAACACAATGCCCGATGCAAACGAGCGGATGGTAGGATCTACGTGGAACCTCACAATTCCCAGTCCCTACGAACAGCTATATCGCAGTAAAGACCCCGAGACAAAATTCCAAAGTAAAAGCCAATTGGTTGTCTGGAAGCGCTGCAGAGCGGGTCAGCACGCCCCCTGCACTTTTTCCTCTGACATGGGCAGCAGCGGGGGAAGTAGACGGGCATCAACTCAAAGCCCATCAGATGCCTCTAGCTCCACTCGGTTTTGTCGTGGTATCCATAGTAACTACACGGGACCAAAGATTGGCTTATTTGTTCTTGGTAGTAGCCTATCTAGGACTCAAAGGAGTCAAAGGCACGCGTTTTTAACGCCATCTGTAATGGATGAGCTTCGCGCCACCTCGGTTGCAGTTCAGCGATCCAAGCGGGGTAGTAGCTTCTTGTAGGAAAGAGATAGTAAAAGCATGAATCCCCAAGGTAGTGTGCACACAGTGCGAAACCTCCATTACCTGGGAAAACAGACTGAAGAGTTTCCAGTTTCCACTCATCTACCTTTGGATCTATTTTATTCTGCTCTGCCTGTCACAAGTGTTGATAATGAGGCTTAGGAAACCTTCAGAAAGAAAAGTCCGCTTGGAAGCGCTGAACTGGAATATGGTGAATACTCTTCTCCTTGCCGATGCAAAATCTCCGGCCTCTCCGGGTATCTAGGGGAAGAAAGGCAGAAGTTGTGTCACAGCTGCTACAAAAGATCGCGGTGATTGATTGACACATGATTTGAGTCGTTGAGTTTGAGTCGTAGGGACACGCTTACTCGTTCTTCCTGAGGAGCGCTGGCGTGTTTTGGACTTAGTCATATAGAGATTAGCGAGACGTTACATTACAGAAGATATGCGGACGAGAGTGCAACGTCTAGGCACCCGTACAATCAGGAATCACCGTCTTCCACGCATTCTTTCACTGCAGAGCACTGTTGCCATATTGGCGGATTTTACGACTGACTGGCGGATTTCTTTTTTTTGTTCCTGCCCTATTAAAATCGTTTAGGTTCTATTGACAATCCTTGTAAGTTTTTGTAGATTTCTTCAAATTTTGAGCTATATAAAATTTGGGTATTTTTTGCGTATTTTTCAAAGACAGCGGCGTATTTCTTGTTTCACGATCCGGCAACACTGCTGAAGCGCGGAGACGAAGTCCAAACCTCGTTAGTCTGTAATTGACTGCACAAGAGTACACAAGCCGTATTAATTAAGCCAGTACTTACGAAGCCGACCGCCAGTCCGCAACCAGCAGCGACCGCAAGAATGTTGAAGACAGCGGTACCGATGATAGTGCCCAGTCCTATGTCACCTGCCGTGGTGGTGAAGGTGCTGATGACGTTGGTGAAAAGTTCTGGTGCTGACGTGCCCATTGCCATTATTGTGGCACCAGCGATATCCGGTGACAAGTTGAATTCTAGAAACAAACGGAGCTTAAGTTCTGGCGTAATGCAGTAACACTCGCACATCCACACAAACAGACCGAAAGTAGTAGATAACCCCACCACCGATAGTTTAACCATGAGATCTGTATACACACGTTTATTCCTCAGAGTCGGTATCAAAGAGAAGTTCGTAAGTTAGTCTCCTAGAGACGTCCGACTATCAGTAGTCTTACCTTTCCCCCCACACATTCTATAGTTGTTTGTCTTTATAACAATACTGAATATTCGAGCTGGAATTTCTGGGATCTCAACAGAACCCCGTCACCACCCACCCTGAAGACGCCCTTCGTAAAATTCCTTCCAGATTAGTTCTTTTTTTGCCGCGAGATGGGCTAAACATTACTTCTTGGCGGATATTTAACCATTTTTTTTTTGCTTTTCAATTTCTTTTCATGTTTGCATATAAAGCCTGGCCATGTTTAAAACTTTCTAAAATGTCTCTGACTCTACATGTGCTCTACCAGACTCTACTATGTCAAACTTAATCAAGATTTTCGATTCTGGCTTCCGATTCTGCTGCTGACTGACTTTTCCATGGGGCTAGTGCGCGACTTTGCATGAACTGTAGGCCTGACCGCACCCCCCTTCTTGGGGGGTGCAGCAAGATCTAACTTGCTGCTGTTACTGTTTCTCTAGCGCATCTTCGCTTTCAAAAAGGGCGTATACAAGCAGTTGCAGTGCTCTCCTTAGTGGCTACCCCGCCAGATGTCACTGACAGTGGAAGAGACTTAAAGAAACAACTCACTGACACTGAAGACTTCTAGACATGGGACGAAGTACTCGTCGCAGATGACTGCCAATGCCAGCATCGCATAGATGCCGATGATGAAATGAACAACGACGCCTCCATCTAGTCTATCCTCTTGGCTAAAGAAGTCTGGCGGGAAATCGCAGATTGCTGGGTGGGCACACGTTCCATTTTCCGTCGGAGCTTCTATTAAGAAAAAGGGTTGATTACAGTTGTATTAACCACACCCATTACAAAACCACTTAGATGTGTCCAAGATCAAGACTTACTTCCTGCAAGAAAAGAGGTTGGCGAAAAGTCTACTAGCTGCCTTCCACATTCCTGTGATTCTTTATTGGCTCGATGTCATCCCCTAAATCTACGAGTGTGAGTTCTGTTATTCCCTGGCTGTAGTCCCGTGTAAAGATTGGCTGGGAGGTATTTTCATGCCGAGGAGTGTTATTGGTCGGCCGCTGACTACCTTTTTCTGACTGGCGAGCTGCACTTCTATCCTCGCTGCTTAACGACCACTGTAAACACTATCAATGCATTTCTACTTCGGGATATTTTGTGACATTATGACTGATGTGTTATAGGTTTCAGAACCCAAATACTACTTCAGCCTGGGAATCGCATTTTAAAAGTGACTCAAACGGATAAGTCAGCTAGGATATTATTCAGGGATAGTTTGACCCTTCTTGGCAAGGATCCTCTTCAGGCTGTAGCTGGAAGAGACAAATGCAATAAATAAACAAAGCTTCCAGCAACAATAAGTATCCTATTTGGGGGGATTTACTTCTTAGAAATTGCTGAAGGGGACTCCTCAAAATGGCACTAGTTCCCGTACAACAGTTTCTACGAAGTAATAACCTGAAATAGGATAGCCTACTTATTGTTGCTAGAACGTTCTTCCAGTCCAGCTACAGCCTGAAGAGGACCCTTGAAGAATATCCTAGCTGACTTGTCCGTTTTGGGTCAGTTTTATATCTGTTTCATTCATTCATTTATTGGGTACTGCATATAACACATAACACACATGTTCCCCTGAAGCTATATAGTTGAAGAATCGAATGGGGGAACAGAATCAGATTGTGGGATTCAAATCCTACACTCGAATTACAACCAGTAACGGAAGTACAGATTACACGATGTACAAGCCGAGGCAGTTGCCGGGAAAAATCGCTAGAGTTTCTGGCATGTCACTGTTACATTTAGAACAAGACCAAAGGTTCCCTGGGATCCCAAAATTTTAATATTTGCTCCCGACAATTCGGTCTTGTAGATATTCGGTCTTCAACAGACTTCTTAAACATTTTTACTTTTAATATTTACAAATAGGGTTAAGGCCAATGATAATAATCGGAGAAGACCAAGTTCGTATTTGACAGTGCAAACCGGATACGCCAGCTGAATTTCAACAAGTTCAGATATATTCAGATATCCGTTGCGCGATGTCAAATATTCAAATACATATCCAGCATACGGTTTACCATATAGCCTACGTCGTATCTCCTTCCTTCCTTATACTTCTGACCAACTTCTGGTTTCGGCCGGATTCCGGACAAACTACTTGTCTGGCAAAAAACTAAAGCTCAAAAACCAATTCAGAATGTCTCCTTACCCCTACATCTCGCCTACATCCAACCTCTAATCAACTTCAGATTAAACTTCTACTTTTAACAAATTTCCCGGTTTCAGCCGGATTCTGAGCGATCTATACGTCCGGTGAGAAAATGATTGTCATGTGGGAATTCAGCATGCCTTCTTACCCGCAAATCCAACCATCTTATCAAATTGAAATAAAACTTTTACTTTTCACAAATTTTCCGTTTTCGACCGGATTCCGGCTGAACTAATTGTTCGACGAGGAAATAAATTTTATATTCGGACTCAGCTTGTCACCTTGCCCCTAAATCGAACCTCTAATCAACTTCATATTAAACTTTTATTTTTCACAAATTTTCCGGTTTTCGCCGGATTCCGGGTGAACTATTTGTCCCGCGAGAAAATAAATTTCAAATTCAACATGAACAGAGCCCGCCTTCGAATTTGACCTGTACTTTGACCCAAAGGATCCTCCCACCAAGTTTCATCAACATATCTCAATCCCTTCGAGAGTTATCATGCAGACAGCCGGACAACTTTTGCGATGTCACAGGTATCCCTCCACTTACGTTTTGAGATCCCAAAAATAAGTGGCTGTGTACCCGATATTTCTTCTTTTACAAGTACAGGTTTTCGCTGTTCTTACAGGAAGGTTAGTATTTTTCACAGTGTGCGGATACTTAACACGCGAGAGCAAGGAGAGTATGCCAGACGACATGGTTACACAATCTAACCGCGACCATGCTCATTTAAAACAAGACCAAAGGTTTCGATGGGATCCCACAAATCTAATATCTGATCCAGACAACTGGGTCTTCTCTTCGCAAGAGCCAGTCTTCGCCAGGCTAATCATAAGAGAAAACCAAGTTAAGATGTACTATAAGGCAATTCAATATTTGATCCAGACAACTTGGTCTTGTCTTTGCCAGATTCAGTCTTAGCCAGGCTAATCATTAGAGAAATCAGGTTCAGATATACCTCTATAAGCCATATCTATTTTGACAGTACTGACCGAAACTTCCTGCTTTACTTCTGCCAAATTTCCTGTTTCGGCCGAATTCCGGGCGAACTAGTTGTCTTGTCCAGCAAAAAAAGAAAATTCAGAGTCGAATTCAGCGTACGGTATCTCCTTATCCCTATAACGAACCTCTAATCAATTTCAAATAAAACTTTATCTTCTAAAAAAAAAAAACGGTTACAAGGGATACCGGACGAATTATATGTCCTGGTAAAAAATGATTTTCATATACAGACTCAGCGTCTCTTCTTACCCCTAAATCTGTCATCCAATCAACTTCAAATGAAAAACAAACTCTCCGGTTTCTGCCGGATTCCGGTCGAACTACCTGTCGGACGAAAAAATGTTTTGCATATTCGTGTTCAGCATGTCTTCTTACCCCATAATCGACTCTAAAATTAGCTGTCTAAAAATATTTTGTTTGTCCCTTAATTTGGAACCCCTCCCCCACCCCTAAATATAGGGCTACAGGGCCCATCTACAAAATTAACCTTACTCTTGACCCAAATCGTCACACCAAGTTTCACCAAAACTTCTCATTCCCTTCGAGAGTTATCGTGCTCATAGACGGACAGACGGACAACTTTTGCGATGTCATAGGTATCCCTCCACTTACGTTTTGGGATCCCATATGATTCTAATTTGCAGGGTGGACCAAAATTTCTTTCTTTAGATGCTAATGATTTCAGAGGGGCAGGGGGATACACAAGAAAGATATCACCAATGGCACGCCACTATCATCGAACAACAGTAGTTGTCAGTGAGAGTCCTAAGTTAAACCCGAGGGTCCGATTTGATGTACATTGGTTGCCTAGTAGTTTGCAACCCCCACTGGAACAAGACCAAAGGCTTCGATAGGATCCCAGAAATTTAGTATCTGATCCAGACAATTGCGTTTTGTAGATATCCGGTCTTGGCCAGACTCCTTGAACATTTTCACGATTAAAATTCAAAAACAGATTAATGACAATGGCTAGTCACCTGAGAAAACCATGTTCAGATATGGATTCAGCATGTGTTTACCCCTATGCGTCATGTCTACTTCGACGAAATTAATCGAAACTTCCTGCCTTACTTCTGCCAAATATCCGTTTTTTGCCTGATTCCGGGTGAACTACTTGTCGGGCAAAAAATTAACCTCCTTACCCCTATATCGAACCTCTGACCAACTTCAGATAAACTTTAACTTCTAAAACATTTCCGGCTTCGGCCGGATTCCGGGCGAACTATATGTCCGGGAGGAAAATGATTGTCATTTATGGATTCAGCATGTCTTTTTATCCCTTAGTCGAACATTTAATCAACTTCAAATAAAACTTTTACTTTTAATAAATTTTCCGATTTTGGCTGGATTCCGGACGAACTAATTTTCCGGCAAGAAAATAAGTTCCAGATATGGCTTCAGGATGTCTCCTTACCCATAAATCGACTACCTTGTTGGCTTTAAAAAAAACTGTTCGTCCCTTAATTTGAAATATATATATATGTATATATTATATATATATTATTTATTTCCCATGGAAAACAAACAGATGGAGTATAAGAGAGAAAAAGAGACAAAAACAGACAACGTTATTTATCTACACATAACTGATAAACAATACAAAAAATTCACAAAGACGGGCACACCTACTGCTTCAGCACAGAAGCCCAAGGGTGGGAAGCAACTTTAGAATTATCGCGAGCTATTTGGGCTTCTAGTACCGAATCTGGATCTGCCCCTTTATAATTTCTCGTTATAAAACGATAACTGCTCCAAGGAGGTAGCCGCAGTAGAAATTTCGCATACAGTATAGAGACCGTATTTTTGGCTTATCAGATGGGCTAAAGATTCGCCAAAACGGACTAAGATACAGAAAATGTGGAAGCGAGACAGCGTTGTAAAATCGAGCCAAAATAGTTCGATCCAGTCGTCTTTTATTAGCCACTATCATGCTATAAAGCAAATGCTATCTTTCTCTGGAAATGACTAAGCAGCAACTGACGCGTTTCAAGCAGTGAACGAACAATAGGCAGGCCCAAATACACTGTAAAAAAAATCTTGCAGTATTTGCTACTGGGTTCGGATTAATTCGGATTAATCTTATCCCAATAGAGAAGATTAATCCCAGTAGCAAATACTGC
Organism: Branchinecta lynchi; assembly: GCA_023053575.1. Lineage (NCBI taxonomy): Eukaryota > Metazoa > Arthropoda > Branchiopoda > Anostraca > Branchinectidae > Branchinecta > Branchinecta lynchi. The sequence continues at coordinate 16,449,954 of JAKZAP010000007.1, forward strand.
ATCCTTATTCGGAGAAGCTTTTTACAGTGTAAGTCACTTGATCAGTAGGCACAACACTAACATTACCTAGCTGCACTAATCCCTCCCCCACCCCTAAATATGGTGTTACAGGGCTCTTCTACGAACATGGCCTGTACTTTGAACCAATGGATCCTCATACCATACCAAAAATATCTATACCCCTTCGTGAGTTGTCGTGCTGACAGACGAACAGACAGACAGACGGATATAAATCTAGGCTACAGAAATCTAGAAAGGGCCTTCTAGCAAACGTCGCCAGTTTAAACCAGTCGTTAAACAAGATTGGCCTCTCCAGTCTCCACGAATGATATAGCAAATGCCAATGCTTTCCGGGCGAAAGTTCACTAGTTTGTCGGCGCGGAGCGCCGGCAAACACAGAAGAAATTACATTTTGTATGCTTTTATCGGGAGTCGGTCTACTCATCGGCACATCGGGTTCTTTTTACGCGTAAGAAATAATTCTGTACAGTCTTGTTGGGCAAAACACGCAGAAGAAATCAAATGCTGTATGGTTTTATCGGGTGTCGGTATTCTTGGCGGCACATCGGGTTCTCTTACACGTAAGAATTCTGTAAATGTTTATCGGGCGCATCTCGAAAATTTAAGTTTTGTCGGCAGATCAGCTTCTACTTACACGTAAGAAATAAAGTTCTTTACTGTTTTGGCGGGTAAAATACAGAAAATGCTTTTGTCGGGCGTCAGTATTCTTGTCGGCACTTCATTGGGTAACTTTTATACGCAAGAAACAAAATTCTGCTAACATTTGTCAGGCACACCCGGAAACCTCAGTCTCGTCGGCAGATTGCGATCTTATTACATGGAATAAATCGAATTCCGTATACTTTTGTTGGACCAATCCCGAAAGTTTATGTATCGTTGGCAAACCGAGATTTTTCTACACACAAGAAATCGTAAATTGAAATATACGAATTTTTAACGAACAATCTCAACTGATGCATTACACTTAGTTTTAAAAAAAATTTCGACTACGGCGCATTGCTTACAGTATTCTCTATTTGGAAGAACTGTGTTCCATTTACTTGACGTTTTAGGATTAAAATTCTTGGGGGTTGAAACAGATTAAAAGCTGGAACTTGTATAGTAGATATGTTTGATAGTGCAAAACGGATAACGTCAGCTGAATTTTTTTGGAGCTATATTTCGGCACTTCTTGGCAAGGTTCCTCTTCAGGCTCAAAACCGCTCAAGTTTGTGATGCACAGTGTTTATGATTGTTTATGATAGCAAGTGTTTATGATTCGCAGTCAGCTTGGGCTGAAGGAATATTTACAGTAGATATAGCTAAATTTTCATGAAAAAAGCAAGATTAAAAAAATGTCGCCTGCAGCGCTTTGTTTAACTTGTTCTGAATAAAGTCGTTGGAAGCTTAGCTTTCTAGCGAAAATTATGTGAATTTAAATATACGAATTTGCATTAGCCCAAAGGAATAATCTCAACTCATGCATTACAGTTAATTTTACATCGGTTCTATTCTGTGACACGGCAATGGCTTTTTTGTAAGCCAATTTTTGATTCCCTCGGCACAAATTGGACCCCCCCCCCCCCCAAAGGTAAAAGGCTAGAGACGCCCCTGCCTGTAAGTAATATCTATTTTGACGAAACTACTCGAAACTTTCTGGGTAATTCTGCCGAATTCAGCGTATCTCTTTACTCCTATATCGAACATGTCATCAACTTCAAATGAAACTTTTGCTTTTAACAAATTTTCCGGTTTTGGACGGATTCCGGGTGAACTACAGTCGGGGTATAAAATGATTTCCACGTAAGTATGCAGCACCCTTAATCGAACATCTATCAACTTCAAATAAAACTTTTACTTTTAAGCAAGCTTTCCGGTTTTGGCCAGATTCCGGGCAAACTAGTTGTCTGGAAAGAAAATGATTTTCATAATCGTGTTAAGTATGTCTTCTTATCCCTTAATCGACTATCTTATTAGCTGTTTAAAAGGGTTTTGTTTGCCCCTTAATTTGAACCCCACCCCTAATTGTAGGGCTGCAGAGCCTGTCTACAAATTCGACCTTTCCCTTGACCCATCAAATCCTCACACCAAGTTTCATCAAAATATCTGGTTCCCTTCGAGAGATGCTGACAGACGGACACACAACTTTTCCGATGTCACAGGTATAGGTATCCCAAAAGGCACTGTCTCGGGAACCGGGAGTCGTACTTTATGTCCTACGGGCTACGGAGACGGTAGTTCTCACGGAAACCAAACCATATGAGCTGCGATTCCGGGATCTGACGTCAGTAACTAACGGAAACTTGTATGTGCTGGCTCCCATTCCGGTAGTAGTTGGAAATAGCTCACGGAAACTTCATCGCACCAGCTTCTCGTCCGGTAGCCTCACGGAATTGTGTACTCAGAAGCTAGGGAGCCGGTAGTTGATACCGGAAACTGTATAATTGGAGCTTCTGTTCCGGTAGTGTCTACGTGGAATATAAAACTCACGGAATAGTTTGGATGAGAGCTAGGATGCCGGGATTTTCACGGACTTAGAGAAAATAACATGGGAAAACATTCACTACCGGAACCCATATATTGAGAGCTAAGGTACCGGTAGAAACTACTATTTGCTTGAAAATGACCAGCTCACAGACACAGATGGCTATGGGCTAGGGTTCCGGTAGTGATGGAAAAAAAAAAAATTGAACTCACGTACCCATGTCAGTGCAGACTAGGAAACCGGAAGCAAATATTTTTAACTAACGGAACCCAACTTCTGCTGGCTGGGGTTCCGGTAGGGCAAAAAAAACTAAGATGTATAACTGGATTCAGTGAGCTGTACCGGACTCAAAGTCCATATTGACACCCGTCCATGAGTTTTTAATTTTATTTGTTGGCACTACCGGAGCCGCAGCTCGCAAGAGCTGGGTTCCGTGAGTAAAAAATATTCACTTCCGGTTTCCTAGTCTACACTGACATGGGTCCGTGAGTCCTATTTTTTTTATTTTCGTCACTACCGGAACCCTAGCCCATAGTCACCTGTGTCCGTGAGCTGGTCATTTTCAAGCAAATAGTAGTTGCTACCGGTACCTTAGCTCTCAATATATGGGTTCTGGTAGTGAATTTTGTCCAATGTTATTTTCTCTAAGTCCGTGAAAATCCCGGCATCCTAGCTCTCATCCAAACTATTCCGTGAGTTTTATATTCCACCTAGACACTACCGGAACAGAAGCTCCAATTATACAGTTTCCGGTATCAACTACCGGCTCCCTAGCTTCTGGGTACACAATTCCGTGAGGCTACCGGACGAGAAGCTGGTGCGATGAAGTTTCCGTGAGCTATTTCCAATTACTACCGGAACGGGAGCCAGCACGCACAAGTTTCCGTTAGTTAATGACGTCAGATCCCGGAATCGCAGCTCATATGGTTTGGTTTCCGTGAGAACTACCGGTTCCGCAGCCCGTAGGACATAAAGTACGACTCCCGGTTCCCTAGACAGTGCCATCCCAAAAACCCTCCTTCATCTTCTCTCATAGAAATGCATTGACACAAACTTGGAAGTGCTCCAGTGATATTTCGTGACTAGCAGAGAGCGTGATTGGGCAGATTTTAAAACAAACAGCTGACCGCAATAAGCAAAGAATACGAAATATAGCATGATTGCCCGCCGTGCATTTCCGATTCAAAAGAAAACTTGTTTTCAGAGCAACAAAACTTGACATTCACTTGCCGAAAAAACTGCGATCTGGACTATCATTTCGTCAGCTTTCACGAGCAGTTACGTGACGAAACTCAGCGGGTCACGGCGACATCACTTCACAACGGATTTACGAAAGGTGAAAGCTGGACAGAAAATAAGGGAAAACCTAGAAATTCGTGGAGCTACCTAACATTTAACTTCTATGCTACTGTTCTTGCTTACAACGATGAAAATTCAATCTTAATAATAATAATGATAATCAATTTAAAGCCTAAGGGCCACACACAAAAAACAAAATATGAAAATAACATTCGACATCACACTACACCCTTCTACAAATACTAACTATTAGTTTCTATTTCCGTTCCAACCTAAACAAAAGTTACTACGATGACCGTTCCAACCTTCTCGGAATAGTAACTGATAGTAACTATTTGTTTACCACGCTCGCGAGCGTAGAAACTACGGATCTCTGTAACGTGATTGGTCGGATTCGCCTGGTAGCATGGTATTCTGCTGGAAAATAGAAAAACCGTTCCAGCCTTGACGGCAAAAAGGCAGAATTCGTTACGTCATGCGTAGTAACTACGGTAAGTAGGATGGAACACGCTCTCAAAGTCCTTTGACCAGTGACCACTAGCCCCGACCGGAAATCTACGGGAATGGTTTCTGCGGCTTAACTTTGCCAGTTTCGTATAAATACCGGGAGAAATGGTACAATCGTCAACCAACCGCAGAGTTGAAAGACGCAGTACGTCTAGCGAGAGAAATCAATACTATAAAGTCAAAGTGTAAAAATCCGGTAGATCGCTGCGTGTTGCACAACATCAAAATCCGTAGGGACTGTCAAAACTGTCCGCATAGGGACAGTTTGGTAGAAACTTGCACATGTTTATTGCTAATAAATAATAAGAAAAATATAGCTCACCTTCGGTAGAGTTTGTTCTTCCATAAGACCATGGCCGGAAACTATTCTTCACGACGCTAACGCCATCTAGGTCATCTAAATCGTTAACGACCCTCCCCTCCGTTGACCTCAGTGCATTGATGACAACCGACACAAAAACAAGTACAACCTGCTTTCTCTTGGGTGTTCCACAAACCATTTTAGCCGTTATCAGGATTTAAAGCAACTCTTGCTTTTTGTACGAAGTGTTTTCAAAATAACACCGGAAACGTAATTAATAATGAACTTTGGGTCAAAAACTTCGTTTACTATTAAGTCTTGCCTGTCTTTCACCATCAGAAGTTATTAAAAAACAAATGCTAGAAAACCATTTCACCCGCCAAGTTTCGAACTACTCAACACGGTGACCGAATTGCGACTGAAAACAGAACAAGCAGTCACGCTCCTTTATATAATTCATCTAACGGCGGCGCGCGAGCTAAAACATTGATAAAGGGAAATGGACGTCCACAAATTAAAACAATAAAATTTTTATGAAATTGACGATAAGGTATTGCCGAAGTCATGCCGTGTTGTCTACGTCGGAAGAAAAGGCACGTAGGCTTCCGAGTTTCGTTCCAAGAAACACAAAAACGGTTTCTACTTCTACAACAAATTCCAAGGAATTTAAAAGTACAGAAGATGATTGGGAAAATGTTTAAAACTGGACTTTCTTGATTAACTGACTCGGTAAAATAAAAATAGCCTTGTCGTCCCGGCGACACCTAGCCAAAAATAAAAGGGTTAAACTCCCTGTTGAGAAGCCGCTAGATGGGAACCATTTAAAGCTGTAAGACACGTAGAAAGTCAGTGTTGCCATTGTCGCGCGATAGTGTGAATTGTCACTCTATTTTGTTTTTGTCACTCTTGTACTACATAGGACATACAAATCACTCTATTTGAGATTACGTCTAAATGTGTTCCTTTTGCAGCACCTTTTTCGTGAAAATAAATTAAGATGCGTCGTTTCTGCAGAGGCAATTCCGACCAAAAGTTACCGATTCACGTTTTTTCGCACACACAAATTTTTACTCCAAATTCACTCTCTGTTTCGAGCCAAAAGTCACCCTCTAAATGTTTTTGGTGTGGCAAAGCTGGTAGAAGTTTGGCGATATAGAGTACGAGAGGTTTTGGATGCCAGAAGGACGGTGATGAATAGTGGGAGGGAGTGGAAGGAAGGGGTTCTCACGGGCTTCCTTCTCCCACATATCCAATCCCCTCGGCCGAGTTGGTCTCGGGTCGGAATATATTACTATTCTGACCCGAGAGCAACCCGGGCGAGGTACAGTCGATTGTTGTGATGCATGGAAGAAGTGGAAGTAGGAGATTGACCGAAGAAGCTCGTCAGGTTTACTGAAGAGGAGAAAAGATTCGGTCGTTAAAAGACCTCTCGCACTATTTACTATTCAAATTACAGTATTTTAAAATATTTGAATACTTTAAAACTAGGCTGTGCTTTCAACAAATAACCCACGGTTTTCGCTGTTTTAAGCCTTTTCCGAGACCCAATTTCTTGCAGCGATAACAGGGAAACAATTTACATAACCGGTTTTTCTGATGGAAAAACTTGTCGCAGACAACCGTTGAGAGCGAGATACACAGCGAAGGTAGCAAAACACGGCAAGTGAGACAATCCGTGTGGTTTTCTTAGAGGGGTTAGAATGTACCGCACGAAATTGGGGTCTCCGGGTATAGAAATATATGGAGTGATTATGGAAGTAGGTTGCGTTAGTCTTATAGGTAAGACAGGTCCTTTAAACATTCCCATTTTAAATGGCAACTAATTCCGAGCAAGAAAGATAAGAAAATAAAAGAAGACATTTAAACTATTCGTCAGGATAAATTGTTTGCAAAATGACATCAAAGACAAATGAAGATCGAAGACTCGTAGATACGACCTTACTAATAAGATACAGCGGTTGATTTAACGGTGAAAAAACTAGGTGAATCCATTTTTTATACTGAATTTTTTTACCCAACATCACAAGTATTATGTCCGGAATCCGACCCGAACGGGAAATTTTGTAAAAATAAAAGTTCTTTCTGAAGGTGATCAGGGGTACTGTATGAGGGCACAGAGACATACTGAATTCGTTTTTCAATTTTTTTTTTGGCTGACAAGTATTTCGCCGAAATTCAGCGTAAACCTTACATTTTGCAAGAGTAAAATTAAAAAAGCAAGACAAAGGTTTCGATGGGATCCCAAAGAGGAATATTTATCGGACTTCTTCAATATCGTGTCATAGGTTCTCAGATCCATTAGGTATCGTCTATTGTTTTCCGAATTCCCAGTTTTCGCCGAATTCCGTCGGTAGGATCAACCAAGCAGAGCGATTCAACATGTCAACTTACCGCACTGTCAACACTCTAAAGAGCTTTCTCAAAGTAGTAACAACATTCTGGGTTCTGCCGGATTTCGGTCGATATTATTCCGGCAGGAAAAAAAGTAAAATATCTTGATCCAGCGTATTTCTATCATCATTTTGACACTCCAACCGATATCAGACAAAACTATTGTTAGAAAAAAATTCAGGTTTTCACCGGATTTCAGACGGACTACTTGTCCAGCACGAAACGAACTTCAGATATGGATTCAGAATGCAGTTTCGCCCATTTCTTGAACGCGGGCGTCTTTTCATGAACATGGAACTCGTAGTTCTCACTTGATCCGTAGGCCGCCTATGGTAACTTGTAAATCAAGATTTAGCATCAGACTAAGTGAGCTAAGGTCGTGTAGTGTTTTAGTGGATCTCCGTAGCATGTTAAAAGTTCATTGTTTCGAGGTATATGAATTTGATGCGTCATTTTCAGCCGTTTAAGTTGTTTTTTGTTTTTGTTTTTGGGATCTCAAAACGTGAGTGGAGGAATATTCTTTGAGACCAAGTTGACTTTGAAACATTGTTTGAATAAATGTAAGTGGAGGGTTACCTATGACATCGCAAAAGTTGTCCGTCTGTCCGCACGATAACTCTCGAAGGGATCGAGATATTTCGATGAAACTTGGTGGGAGGATCCTTTGGGTCAAAGTACAGGTCAAGGTCAAAGATTGGCTCTGTAGCCCTATATTTGACGGTGGGGGAGGGGTTTCAAATTAAGGGGCAAAACAAGTATTTTTTTAAAGCTATTGATCTAGTTGATTTAGGGGTAGGGAGACATGCTGAATTCGAATATGAAATTTATTTTCTCGGCGGACATTTAGTTCGGCCACAATCCGGCCAAAACCGGAGAATTTGTTAAAAGTAAAAGTTTTATTTAAATTTGATAAGATGTTCGATTTGCGGGTAATGAGAAATGCTGAATTCGCATATGAGAATCGTTTTCTCTCCTGTTTCTTACTTGGACACGGTACCACTGAGGCAGAGACGGGTTTTGGAAGTAGCTGGTCGCTGCCAAAATAGCTCTCAGTAGGAGGATTAAAAAAGAAACAATTTAATTCGAAGATAATTGGTAAAAAGTAAAAAAAAATATTCCCACCGGATGTATAGATCGCTCGGAACCCGGCTGAACCGGAAAATTGGTTAAAAATAAAAGTTTAATCTGAGGTTGATTAGAGGTTGAATGTGGGGGTAAGGAAACATGCTGAATTCGTTTTTGAACTTTAGTTTTTTGGCAGACAAGTAGTTTGTCCGGAATCCGGCCGAAACCGGAAGTTGGGCAGAAGAAAGGAAGGAGATACGACGTAGGCTATAGGGTAAACCATACGATGAATCCGTATTTGAATATTTGACAGCGCAAAACGGATATCTGAACTTGTTTAGAATTCAGCTGGCGTATCCGGTTTGCACTGTCAAATACGAACTTAGTCTTCTCCGACTATTACGATTGGCCTTAACCTGTTTGTTAATGTTAAAAGTAAAAAATTTTAAGAAGTCTGTTGAAGACCGAATATCTACAAGACCAAATTGTCTGGAGCAAATATTAAAATTGGGAACCCATCGAAACCTTTATTCTTGTTTGTATTGGATAGTTAGCAGTGATTTTGGTTGAAAACTTTGGTTTTTATTGTTGTCGTCTTTTGGTTGGGCGTCCCATGCCGGGTAAGTCAAGCTCCTTTCTTTCTTTCTTTTTCTTTATTTTTGTCGAAGTCTCTTTCGTTTTGGTGTTTTCTTTTGAATGTAATTGTCCCTTACCGGTTTCCCTCTGGGCATTGAAGATTCTAGTTTTTTTTAAATAAACCTTTTATTCTCTCTTTACCGAATCTCTAGCCCACTTCAGAGAAACTTTTACTTGTACAAAATTTCCGGTTTCGGCCGGTATCTGGGCGGACTACTCATCTGACAAGAAACGAATTAAACAAAACCTATCAACGAACTTGACCTGTACTTTGACCCAAAGGATCGTTATAACAGGTTTGAACAAAACACCTTAGCCCCTTCGAGAGTTATCGTGCTTGGGATCACAAAAACCGCTGAATCCACACCAGAACTTGGTTTTCTCAGCGGATTAGCTGTTTGGCCGTAATTCGTCAGAAAATATAACGGTAGGCTATAATTTGTGCACAGTTTAAAGCAGATGATTGGGGATAAATAAAGTGCGTACAGAATCTGCCGAGACCAGAAATCTACAATACCCGATTGTCCGGATCAAGCAGTCGAATAAATATTCAATTTTTGGGATCCCATCAAAACCTTTTGTCTTGTTTTCTTATCTTCTCATGAAATTGAGGATGGTATTTGATATAGGAACCATATTCATGGTTGTCCCCCAAAAATGCTTGACAAAGTTGGGACCATGATAACTTCTCAGGCGAAAATACAGAATAATATTAGGAAATACCATCAACTTAAACTATCTGAAATATCAATTTCCTGCCGGGGTTTCCAAAGTTACCACTACCTAGCATGCGTTACAGATTTGGCCAAGCATTGAACAAATTCATGCGTCTATTGGATCTAGGAAGCGTGCCGAAGGCAAACGAGGAAATCTATAATAAAGGCACTCTTCCCCAGAATGACGGAGCAACTGAGAGGCCAAAACTGCAGCGAATCTGTTCTATCCGGTTGAGAGAGAGAGAGACAGAGAGAGACTTTAATTTAAAAAACGGCTTTCACAGCGCCTGGCCCACATTGGCGCTTCACGTCAGGTTATTTAAGACAGCAGGACATTTCTCCATACACCTAGCGAGTATCGACCAGCTCATAAGTGGGCAGTTTGGAAGATGAATTTTTGTTTCGAATGAAACATTACATTTCTCTAAATATTGCATGAGCATTATGGTTATGTCAGACCAACAGCGGTTTCAGGGCAAACGCGAGAATATTGAGAGCATAAAAGACCCCGCAGTTCTCGAACGTGCAAGAAAAATCTAATATCAGAGTATCCTCACAAAGATGGAAACGAGAAACATGTTAATTACACTAAATAGACGGCTTGCTGCTGCTGACCGCCCCGACTCCACTCTCTCGGGGTGCTCACGTTCAACTAAGCTCCAAGAACCAGGCCGGATATCTTGCTCCACCCGTGCGGTAACACCACCTGTTTTAATATAAATGACGGTAGATGGCCTCGTAATGACTCTTGAACGAAACTCATCGATATCCTTCCAGTTCAAGCGAGCGGGAGAAGTTACAACATTGGGTGGGGCGACGGAACTGGGCGTTGTTAGGGGCGGGACAACTGTCGGAAATGAATGCAGGCTGCGCCCCCTTGATTCCCAGACAGGCTTGGCGGGAGGCAGCGAAGGGGCGGGGCTATTGCGACGGAATATTTCTCCGAGGGTGACAAGAATATCAGACAGCGTTGAAGAAGTATTTCGAGAATGTTCTGATGCCAGTAAGCTGGTAACTGAACCGTGATCTGTGTGTGTTTTTGAAGCAACAGGCAGGTCGAACTGATGACTCATTGACTCAATGACGTCGAGACCTTTTCTAGTTGACCCGTACGATTCGACCGTCGATGATTCTGGATGCAAATCTGTCGTTGTCAAGAGTGTGTCATCTGGTACTATCGTCGTTACACTATCTTGCTCTCGACCGAATGAGTCAGCTGTTGCCCCGTTATCTTTTTCCTCGCTTATATGTTTCGGAGTTTCGAACTCTGATAAGCTAACAAACGAGTCATTCTTCTTTATTGGGAATGTAGGCATGGGAAATGTGCCTCCTAATCGCGATGTGTCTTCTCCTGACTCGGCAGATTCTGTCATATCCACTTCGGAACTTTTCAAAATTTTCCAGTCAAAGTCCGGGCGAATAGTGATGATCGTTCCATTCTTATACCGGATTTTTCGAATGGGTCTCCGGCGGTTTGGCTTTCCGGGGAATACCACGTTCGGCTTGCGTGTCTTGAATGCTGAACCATCAGCCTTCGAAAATTCGAACATGGATGAAACTGGGCTATAATCAAGCGAGCCAACACCAGGGGGGGATTTACTCCCATCTGTATTTTTCTTAAACGGGTTATAGTCTAGTCTCAACGGTGTGCTGGCGTTTTCATATGAACTGTCAACTCCAGGAGCTATGATTCTCGTGGAGTCATGCACTGAGCTTTCTGGCGTATCATTTTGCTTGATAACATGTTGGTCGGGACTTAACTGACTGTGGTGTAACTGGACTGTATCGGACTGTCCAGCGGCTTGGAAAGCATTAACCGGTAAAAGTTCTGGCGGGTCTTCTATTAGCAATGCTGTAGCTTGACCGTCATCTAATTTTTCTTCTATAGCCGTAAGTGCGGTTCCTACTTGATCCTGGTCTACTTTTGGGTGATTCTCTTGATTAGTCGCGCTGTGGGCTTCGGGTTTACCATTAGATGTCGGGACTAGCCTGATGGGAATGTATACTGGTTGGAACGTTGTGAACTCCTCGCGTTCGTAATCGTAGCTAGGAAAGTCTTCAAGATGATGATTTACAACATGGGATGTGTCCGGATCGCGCGGCAACACTGCCGGTTTTGCAGTAAGTCTGCCAAGAACTGACAACAGTGTATCTCTATCTGTAGGGGACGAAGGAGTTCTGTGCCTCTGTGTATACCTCTCTTCAATTACGTCCTTGGTAAACTTCGTGCCAGCAATCAAAGGAGGAAGTAGTGTTAGACCTAGCGAGGTCCAGTTAATGGGTACGCCAAAAAAGGTGGAGCCTTTCTTTACCGTTTGCTTCTGATTGGCCGACCACTCGTCGGTGACCACTGGTAATTGGAGGAATGGATCAGGAGTCTCAGGAAGGTCAGTGGGAGGGGTAGGCGTTAGCTCAGCGAGGATTCGATGAAGGTCGGTTACTGTGGTGGCAGAGTCAGGAATCCGGGAGTTCGAGCTGACAGGCTCTGCGGCGGCCGCTGAAAAAAACAGTTTTTTTAGCTTTTGAACTTCGTCGAACTAACGGTCCATAATAAGTTGTTCAGAAGTCAACTTGGCTATTCAAAGAGAAGATAAAATACCTACTCTATCCTTCATGGACCGATGATATTTAGGGTCACGCTTTTCAAGAAAGTACAGCTAATCAGAACGCTTAAAATATAAAAGAGCACTTTATGCAAGGACACTTAAAGAACACCTACCATTTGCCTACACGGAATTCTCAATAAAACATAATGACTTATCTTTTCATGTAACATTTGCCTTCAAGAACCTAAGAACCAGGCAATCGGGGTTTCTGCAAATTATCTATTTTTACGTAGGTTTATATAATCTTAGCTATATGGGGAACTTATAGCAATTAAGTAAGAGGGTGACGTGTCCGACCGGCACCACAAGGAACCATTTCGAATAAAATCACCTAGAAAAACACTAACTGAATCTCAAAACTAAATGTCGCAGCCATTTCATTCCTTTATTCTTATAAATTCCATTCCTTAAATTCTATAAGACTTAAATTCATTCGCTGCTTGATAACTTTTCAAAGAATTGCGACCGGTCTATCTGAAGGTGACCAAATGTATTTTACATCGCCCGCTAAATGCTGCCACTAAGGTGACGCAAGTTCCTCCAGAGACCGATCAAGTTGCACCCGTGCCTTTCTGCACAATAATCGCTTAGTAATAACCAATGCCGCTAGGGCGGGAAGCACTAGACAGTCCTCCACTGTCTTCAGTGGAAACTGGAGCGGTCCAGACGAAGACGGCGACCGAAAAAAATCTTCACCGCATACGATAGTCTTATCTGCGTAACACACACGCCTCCATTCATCCCGAATAGGAAGACGTCTGTCAGCGGCTTACATAAGAGCTGACAGGCGACTACTCTTGGATACCCTAAGGGCCTCTGGAAGGTGCAGGACGAGCTATGGTAGGGCAAAAGTGGCATCGACGTCTCCGATCCATTCTTCTCGTCAAATATTCCGACAGAGTTTCCAATGCTGATGTCTGTATCGCCATTCGAATATGGAAATAGCGACAGGCTGCATGTCCTAGCATTACCACTTCCTTCTTGCTGAAGGAGACCGGGTGGGCAACTTAAAAAAGACCCTACCCCTGTGGAAGGCTTCCGCCGAAAGCGAGACTTCTGCTGGCTAGATTTCACCCCAAGACCCGGGGAACGGGAAACGATAGAAACATACGGGATGCCAAATCGCCAACCTTAGACAACTCATGGACTCCGCGCGAGGAGGCAATCACCTAGTAACGTGACAAGTATTCTATAGAAGGTACCTACCTTCTATAGAAGGTAAGAGAAAATATTCACTGAAGTTTGTAGAATAACTTACAAGCCGAAGAAAAAAACTTACAAGACGACTTCTCTTCATATGGGACAGCGCAGGCGTTGAGATCCAATTCTTGCAACTGCCTCCCTCTCCTGCATGGAAGTTGGTCTATCGGCAAAGATCGGATGTCATTGCCGACCAACTCCGGTGGATACTGGCATATAGGCTTGTCCTGCTCTGGTTCGTCAACGGTTCTGGGTGATCTAGGGGAAAAGAAAACGGACGTGAAGTTAGTTATTTAACCTACGAAATACTAAAGAGGGCCTCATAATACGCTGTTTCTGCTTGATCCAACCCGTCTCTGTATACTTTGATTCAGCAACCTTTTTCTTCCACGAAAGGTCTCGTGAAACTGAAAGAGCCGCACAGTCAATTCAATCCAACTCCCTTTATTTTCCATAAAGCAAGTTCAGAGAAGAGCAACAAAAACATCTGCCTCATGAAAACAGCCTTTTTCTTCTTTTCAGCAACCCTTTCCTTCCACCAAAGTCTCGCGAAACTGAAAAAGCGGCACAGTCAATTGAATTCAATTCACTTTATTTTCCACTGAGCAGGTTCAGAGAAGAGCAACAAACTACGATTCCCAAGTTTATCTTACAGATTTCTACGAGGTGATTTAATCGAAACTTTTAAAATTTGCCATATTATGATAATATTAGGCCTGATGATGTCTTCATTTTCAACCACAACGGTCTCGGAGGACACAACTTGAAACTGAGTGGTAAGAAATTCCGAAAAGATATCGGAAAATTGAGCTTTAGAAACCGAATAGTAGAACCAATTCAAACCAGGTGTCGACTACCACCTGGCTGAAATTCAATTTAGTGTGTAAAGTGTCCCAAAAAATTTATAGAGGCAAAAGCCTTATTATTGCAATTATATTATTATTATTATATCATTACAAATTCTTCTTTAAGAAAAAACCGCATCGGAAACGTCAACAGAGGTACACAGATATGCGCGTACACAATGTTTATTTTTAATTTACATAATAATTTGTACGATTTAAATACAGTTTTGTCTTCATACAAACTTAGTCAGAACAAAAAAAATACTAACACTATATACAATTTACTCGTGTTTTTCCTTCAGACTGCTACCAAGTGACCGACCCCTTTGCTCACCATCTGGATGCGGGTCTACGATGCCGAGATTCTCCTAATTTCCTTCCATGAGAAAGAATCATCATTAAAAAAAAACTAAGAAATAATATCTGCCAGTTTTAAAATATTATCATGCACTAAAGCTCATTCTTACGAATATTTTCAGTCGTCCCCTTTCGTTTTTATTTCTGTCCTTGTTACTGCGTAGTAGAAGAATAATTCATGTCTGAGATCTTCGCTGGTATTGAGAGTGAGCCACAAGAGTTCCACCGAAGTTACTACGCATGACCTCACAATTCTGGCTTCTTGGCGTCAAGGTCGGAACGCATATTTCTATTTTCCGAAAAATATCATACCAAGGGTAATCCAGTCAATCACGTGAGAGGCATTCGTAGTTACCACGCTTACTACGATCCCGAGCGTGGTAAGCAAGTAGTTACTATTAGTTACTATTTCGAGAAGGTTGGAACGGTCAGCGTAGTAGCTTTTCACGAGGTTGGAAGGAAAATAGTAACTAATAGTTACTATTGTTAGAAGGTTGGAATACGCTCTTTGAAGGTTGGAATACGCTCTTTGTGTCAGGCAAAACCTGAAAATTAGACTAGGGCTACTATTTTCAAAATAAGGAAAAAAAAATTGTCTTAAATACTGTCCCCGTCTACCTGTAAATCCTTGTTCCGTCTTCTTTTACCAGCCATCCAAGCCTTTTTCGCCTTTCATTCTTCGGGCTGTCTACTTTAGTATATCTTGACTGCACAACATCAGCTGAGCGGAGATTTCTAGCCAACCATTCAATCTGGCATGTGCAGGATAATGGATTTCCAGACAGTTTGACGTCCAAAAGACTTCCCGTAGCTAGAAAGAAACACGGTCAGTCGCAAATCGGTTTCGAGAGCAAAGATGAATACTAAAAGGCTTTCGAAATGAGCAAGTGCATCTTCCAATTACTGGTAATACTCATTAATTTGAAACACCCTCCCTCAACCCTTAATACAGGGCTACGGGGCTCATCTGCGAATTTAAACTGAACTTTGAACCAAAGGATCCACACAAAGTTTGAACAAGATATTTCAATCCCTTCGAGAGTTATCATGCTAACGACGGTACGCTTTGCGAAGTCATAGGGCGTACTTTCGCCTTTCCCTAGGGACTCTTTAGGGAGTCGAGGGGAACCACGAGAATAGAGGGAGTCACTTTCTGAGAGCTCCCCGTACAAAAAACAAAGAGGAGACGGGGAATGCCTCAGCAAAGACTCAGGTTATGCAGACAGATGCAGTTATTCCGAAAAAATACGACCCACTTTGTTTTCCCTTTTGTTTACTTTGATTTTTTTTTGTTTACGTAACTGATAAATCACGATCACAGTCAAACAGATGTCTTTTTTTTTCCAAATCACCCTTATCCATCAGCCATAAACTCAATACTAACTGATCTCACAAATTCTTTCTGACCTTCCCTTTTTTAAACCAATAACACTGAATAACACCCACAACTACTCAAATCGACTACTCACCGAATGTGAAAGGGAGTCCTTCTAGATTATAGTAATGACAATTGACAATGGTGATGACATGGTAGGAAAAGAAAACAGCCGAATCACCCTTGAATGAATTTATTACGTGAATAGCCGTAAGGCTATTACGGCATTTCACAACTAACAAAGAAACAAAACTAAACATCTAAATAAACTACAAATCACATAAATTTATACAAACAACGGGGAGCTCTGAGAGCTCCCCGTACAAAAAACAAAGAGGAGACGGGGAATGCCTCAGCAAAGACTCAGGTTATGCAGACAGATGCAGTTATTCCGAAAAAATACGACCCACTTTGTTTTCCCTTTTGTTTACTTTGATTTTTTTTTGTTTACGTAACTGATAAATCACGATCACAGTCAAACAGATGTCTTTTTTTTTCCAAATCACCCTTATCCATCAGCCATAAACTCAATACTAACTGATCTCACAAATTCTTTCTGACCTTCCCTTTTTTAAACCAATAACACTGAATAACACCCACAACTACTCAAATCGACTACTCACCGAATGTGAAAGGGAGTCCTTCTAGATTATAGTAATGACAATTGACAATGGTGATGACATGGTAGGAAAAGAAAACAGCCGAATCACCCTTGAATGAATTTATTACGTGAATAGCCGTAAGGCTATTACGGCATTTCACAACTAACAAAGAAACAAAACTAAACATCTAAATAAACTACAAATCACAAAAATTTATACAAACAACTAATCAAAAAAGAAAGAAAAAAAAACAGCTAAAAAATGCACACTGTGAGTTCCAGACAAAAATGGATTAATCATATCTGATCCAGAAAAAAATCGACGAAATCGAAGAAAAAAAAAACAGCTAAAAAATGCACACTGTGAGTTCCAGACAAAAATGGATTAATCATATCTGATCCAGAAAAAAATCGACGAAAGTTATGGGCTTCTCATTTCGAAAACTCGAACAGACCGAGAACCTGTGACCAAGCAAATGTATCTGATATCCCTTTTATGCAATTAGACATCAATACAGATCCCCCCCAATGCCGAGGAGATTATACATGCAGCAAAGAAGCTTAAAAATGGACGAGACCCGGGTATCAATTTCAATTTCAATTTCAATTTATTTTTAAAATTCCTTCACGGGCAAGCCGAACATTGGATTTTTCGTCATAAACATAATAACATCAACACCTTTGTCATAATTTTGTCATAAATAATAAACTTATATACAATTCGAATCACTGTAAGTGATCATTTACAATTACACTTATATTAGAACTGAAATTCAAATCACTATAACATAAACAAGAGTTACAACGAATTATGCATTTCGACGAATGACGTCACGTTAAACGTATGTAAGAACTAGGATTCAAACAATTATAAAATAAGCACGAATTACGATGAATTATACGAGAATCACGATGAGTTATACATTTCGACGAATGACGGTACGAAGCTTTTTCTGTATCGGTCATGAGATGCAGAAAGGGGATGTAACTTAGGAATCGGCTGCGAAACCATTCGCGCAGGTCTAGGCCTAACAGGTTCAAACTCAGGCGGGAAAATGTCTCGCAGACGAGGATTCTCAAGCGTCTTAATTCCAAATTTGAGGCACATTTTTTCCCGACGTTGGGCATTTCTGCAGAAATGCTGAAGTGCTCAGTCAGTACCGGCATATCCATTTGGCTCGACCTCTTCAACAAGGTATAGACCTCAAGGAAGGTCATTCTAGTCAAACTCTTCAAAAAGGGAGACACGATGAACTGCAATAACTGAAGAGGTACTAATCTTCTCCCTGTCTCGTCCAAAGCAGCGTCTACGAAAAGCACTAGACGCAAATCTGCGGGAAGAGCAGTATGGTTTCAGAACTGGGAGATCATGGTCTAATCTAATATTTGTACTGAGAATGGTTGTCGAAGAATGAAAAGAATGGAACAAGAAGCTCTACCTCCTATTCATTGACTTCGAAAAGGCATTTGACTCAGTTGACGGATATTGCTTCTGGGGAATCTGAAATATTATGGAATTCCCGAGAAAATAGTCAATATGATTATAGCGCTTTATGAAGAATCGGAATATTGCAAGACCGAAAACGGTACAATCAGATTTTAAGATTGTCTGTGTCCGTCAAGGGTGTGTACTTTCCCTCGTGTTCTCTATACTCATGTTGGATTATGCCCTGAGATTCGCGTCGACTACGGTGTAAAAGTAAGCAACAAGCAACTGTTCAATCTGGACTTCGCGGACGAGGTTATCCTTCCCGAAGAGTCTAAAGAACGGTTGAAGCAGCTACTTGCCACTATCACTGGAAATCCAGAGAATGTCGGGCTGAACATAAACGTTAACAAATCAAAGAGCATGGCCATCATAAGCTTGCCACTTTTACGCCATTGCAAAAACAAGGATCTAGAATAAGTCCAGAAGTTCAAGTACCTGGGTAGCTAGATTGATTGTGATGGAGAGATCTCGACCGAGATAAAACGTAGAATTGTGCAAGCAACAGGTGCCTTTAACAGATTGAAGCCTATTTGGAAAAGCAAAAATATTCAATGTGACTGAAACAACGACTCTTCAACAGCAATGTACTCTCAATACTCGTTAACGCAAGTGAATACTGGAAAATAAACACCCAGCCTAAAAAAAGGATACTCGCATTTGAAATACGAGCCTCAGAAGAATCTTGAATATAAGCTAGCAACAAAAATCACCAATGCAGAAATACGCAGAAAAACAGTTCAGCCTTCTGTCATCGAGCTGCTGAAAAGAAGGCGGTGGACATACCTCGGGCACGTCTTTCATAGGGAAGAGAGCCGCCTTCCTCGAACAACCTACGAGTGGAAGCCAGACGGGAGAAGAAAGGGAGGCCGCCCCTAAAACACACTGATGCGAACATATGACCGAGATCTGAGTACGACTGGTACCTCGCTTATGGGAAGACCTCGCCGCTGCAACATCAACGCGGGACGAACGGAGACGCTTTGTCGACGCCCTATGCGCCACCGATGGCTCTGGAGGAACTAAGGTCTAAGGTAAAGATGACAATCGGACATTCCCCGTAATAATGAATAATTTTCCGTCCGAGAATGCGGGGAGTGAGTCCCTAGGACAAACAAACAAGAGCTGAAAGCTCATATGGCACTTGCAAGAACAGGCAAAATGTTGGCGGGAGTTTTTTGTTTGGGAGTTTTGTACAGAGTCGAATATTATTTTATGATACACTATAGTAAGTAAAAAGTACTGTTAAAGGCATTTCTAGAACTCCTCTTCTTCGTTGGGCGGTTCAATGGTCTTCAATATGGTTTCGACATGTATGTCAAGTAAGTTTCTTCTTTGGATTGTTGCTGCGTATTTTCCCGTTTTGAGGAGACGGACCTCTGCTTCGTCTAGGGTTTCGCCTGCTAGTAGGTATCGTTTGATAAAAAGTACTTTTCGACTTTGCGGTGAAGATGCGCACTTTAAGAGAGCTAGAACCTCATTTGTAAGCAAAACCCTTGAGGCAAAAATGGTAATGGGCTCATGGGGATCATGAACATGCATATTTTGCTTAACATTATTTTTCTGAATTTGCGATCATGATTGGTACTTTAAGGAATGGTCGGATTTGGAAAGTGGCAATTTCTAAGCCAATCTTGTCAAATTTCTAATATTACAGCCAAGTTTCATCGTCCTAGCACATCTGCAAGTACCTTTACTCGCGATTACCGGAATTCCGGACTCCCCCTTAAACTCCCCCCACAGTCGCCCGAGTCAATCCGGTTCTATAAATGACTTATCCGGAGCATCTGTTAGTTATTCCCACAAAACTCCATCCCGATCTCTCCAGTCTAAGCCGTTCACGTATCCCCGCCCCCCCCCCCCAGTTGTTGTCGGATCCAGTCCGGACATAAAAAAGACCACCAGAGACATGTCCTCTGTTCAATTATGAAATTTCACTCAAATCCGATCACCCGTTCCAAAGTTACGCCCCTACTCTACTCCCCCACGACTATCGGATCGAGTAAATTTTTATTTACAAGTCAGTTTGATAGGGTCCCTGATACGCCTCCCATATTTCGTCGTGAAAATCCCCAGAACCACCAAAACCGGAATTGCGGGAAACACCCCTCCACCCCCCTCCCCCTAAGTGTCCGGATCCAGTTCAAATGTGTAAACGATTTATCTGGAGCAGATGCTTGTTATTCCCAGCAAGTTTCACTCCGATCCCTCCATTCTAAACGTCTAACGGGATTTCCAGTCTCCCCCCCCCCCCCCAACTCCTCCATAGCTGTCGAATCTAGTTCAGACTTCAAATGGAACATCAGAAATATGTCATTCAGGTATTAAGTTCCATTTCAATCCGATCACCCGTTCGAAAGTTACACACCACTCAATTTTCCGGGCCCCCCCCCCCCCAGATGGTCAGATAGGGAAACTGAATATTTCCAGGTTGGTTTGGTCGGGTCCCTGATACGCCTGCCAAGTTTTATCGTCTTAGCACCCCCTAATCTATATCAACCCCTACTAAGGTTCAACAACATATTATACCAACCCCTTCGACCTTCGATTGCTCTAGCTCTCTCTGAACGAATTTAAGCAAAGAATGACTCATCCACGAGCAGAGCTATACTAGTGTGAAGAAAGAATGACTCGTCCACGGGCAGAGTTATACTAGTGTGAAGAAAGGGTTAGTGGTTTGACAAAAACTAGAAAAAGCGTTTCAAGAGATTTCGGGTGTCCCCCTCCAGCCCCCCCCCCCTCAGTTCTCGGATCCGATCCGAATTTGACAATGAACATCCAAGACACTTTTTCTTGATACCTATCAAATTTAATGCACGCCCGATTATCCGTTCTAAAGTTATGAATGTTACTAATTTCCGGATTCCCCATCTTGCCACTCCCCACTGATGGTCGGATCGGGGAAGTGATTATTTCCAAGTTAATCCGGTTGGGTCTCTGATACGCGTGCCAAGTTTTATCGTCCTAGGTCATGTCGAAGTGCCCAAACTAGCAAAATGCGGACAGACCGACAGACAGACAGACATTATGATCGCTATATGGCACTTGAGTAAGCTAAGCTAAAAAGGTGGGTGGAGACTGATAGAGCCGAAAGTAACCTACCGAGTCGCCACACGCAGACGACCAACCTTGTTAAAGGAGCACAGGCTGCTATGGCAGAGATTATACTAGAGAGCACTTACCATCGTTAAATGTGGAGTTCGCAAGGACACGTATCTGGTTATCTCTGAAGTCGATAGATGACAGGCGAGACTGACCAAAAAATGCTTTCGGAGAGACATGGCAGATGGCATTCCCTTTCAACTAAAAGAGAACAAATATTTCATCTGTTCGCAGAAGATTGCAAGGGGCGACAAAAGTCAGTGCTACTTTACTGTACATTCTTTAGCTCCACAGCTGATACCCTTCATGTAATTTACTTCGGACGTCACCTAACCCTTATCAGCGCCGAAGAGTGTGATGGATTTCTTGGAAGAGGCCGGTTGGAGTTGTATATGTTCTTTTTGCCATGTTGATGGGGACGGTCTGGATCACTTTCTTTTCAGGTATCAGGAGCTTTCGTATTTAATATCTTCGTTAGTTGCGTTTTTGAACCGAATTCTGCTTGCGATTCTCCTCGCAATTCTCCTATTTCGCGTTTTAGGACTATTCGGGTGAAGCTAATTCTCCTTTTCTTGCGTTTTGTCAGAATCGAGAACTGGGAAAGCCTCGCGATTCTACAGAATCGTGAAGTTGCTCCGATGGTGAACTCTCTATTCTCCTCTCTCAGTTCTCCCCCCTGATTGGTCAACAGAGTGCGTGTGTTCAATGTGCATAAACATGTATACCCGGTTGCGGACGAGCTGCCAAATTAGTGTTTTTGTAAAAAGGCGAAAATGGAGAAGCCAGAGGAGTAAAAACGGTAATTTGAAAGACAATTCAGAAGCGAGAACGGAGAAAGGAGAATTCAGATAAAAAACGCAACTATTGTTTTGTGGGAATGGTGGGACGCTGCTTGGTATCTTACGATCTACGTCACCAAGAGTGATTTTTTTTGTTGGTAATTTTGTGTGAAAAGCACTCGAGTTGAGAATAATTGAGAAGTGCTGTTTCTTAGTTTGTTATTCAGTTTTAGTTTCCTACGAGTTGTTTGTTTATCCTGTGTATGGCCTTTAAGTTTTTCAATATAGATATATATGTATATATAATGGCAATCAGACCAAGCAGATATCTGTGTACAATAATGAGTTTAAAAAGTAATTTAAGCAAAATAAATTCAAGTCAAAGCAAAAACTTGGGCCTGAAGATGACCGTGACCAAGAAGGGCCGAAAGGTCGCTAGAATACATTTTAACTGGTTTCGGCGGTTGGCGCAGTCAATTTGTCTGAACTGCAGCAATAGGCTAATGCACACGCTTATAATAATAATAAGAAATAGAGATCTTACCTTCAGTTCTGTGAGCCTCTCCATCCTCTTGAAGACCTTATCATCCACTTCAATCAAATTATTCCCACTGAGATCAAGCACCTCCAAACTCGACAGCTTCTCAATTCCCGACCTAATGATCGTATTGAGGCCGTTCCTACTTAAATCCAATTTCGAAATCGAAATGGGTTCCGTAAAGGCACCTGAGTCGATGCGATACAGTCTATTCTGCTGCAGCTGCAGCGATTCCATAGAGCGAATATCGATAAACGCACTCTCCCGGATCACTTCTATACTGTTATTATTCAGCCGTAGGTCACGAAGAGATGGCAGGCCGGAGAAGGTGTTCTGGGGGATCTCCGTGATCTTATTGGATGAGAGATCGGCTCGGAATAAATTTTTGGAGTTTTTGAACGAATCAAGGCCGAAGAACTCGATCGCGTTGCTCGATAAATCAAGCTCAGTTAACGAAGGGAAATTTTCGATCTTAAAGGACTGCAGGCTTTCCAGAACGTTGTGCGACATGTCGAGACTTCGTAAAGAGTTCAAGCTAAAGCTTGGGACTTCGGACATTCGGTTTCGCGAAATGTCAAGGTTTCGTAAGGATCGTAGGTTTCGAAGGACTGCGCCATCGAAGTAACTAATTGCATTGCGACTCAGGTTCAGCTTCATTACGGATCCAAGCCGCGAAAAGTAATCGGAGCTCAAGCCTTCGAGCTGATTTGAACTTAAATCTAGCTCAGTCAATGCGGTCAAATCACTGAATGTTCTAGATGAAAACTTCACTATTTGGTTTTCAGACAAGTCCAAGGTTCTAAGCCTTTCAAGTCCTTGGAATGTTCGCTCATCAATAACGGTAATCTTATTTCCTTGCAGATTCATTCGTTCCAGATTTCTAAGCGAACCAGCAATTCGATAGTCCAGTGTTTCAATGTCATTCTCCGCCAAATTCAAATTCAGCAGTGTTGCTGTTCGAGGCAGTTGCTGCGCTTCGATGGTCTTCAACTTGTTGTTCGACAAGTTTAGTGTCTGAAGCGCGAACAACTCTCGAAATACTGTCTTTTCAAGGTTTCTTAGCTGGTTCGAGCTTAGATCCAGATGATCCAGCTTTTCTAAACCCTGCAATTGGTCCGATGCTATGTTTTCTAGAAAATTGCGACTCATGTCCAGACTTTGTAATCCTTTGAAGACTCGAAACGCTCCTTCTTCAATAGCGAAAAGGGAGGTGTCGCTGACGTTTAGAGCTTTGAGAGACGCAAGTCTTTCAAAGTTTTGAACTCTGAGCATAGTTAGCTTGTTCCGGGAGAGGTCCAGTACTCGCAAGGTGGCGGGCCAGGTTACCCGGAGGTTTGGTGATTCGAGTTCATTCCCACTGAGGTTCAATTCCTCCAGAAGATGGAAGCTCAGAGCAAGCGGGTCGATTACCGAAATGTGGTTGTCTGCCAAGCTAAGACGCCGAAGGTGCGATCGAATCTACAAAGAAGAAAAGGTAAGCGGGACATAAGAGCAATAGTTGCGTTTTTACAGATAAGTCTTTTTTAAGTCTTTAAGTCTTTTTCGCAACTAGCGTGGTATCTGATACCACGGTCAAAAGGTTTTTTGCAGTTACCGTGGTATCTGGCAAGATACCGCGGTATCTGATATTCAGATACCATGGTAACTTCAAAAACGACTAATTGCAGATCCATGTACCGTGTTGTTCCCCTATTTCATTACTTAACTTGAATTTGAACACGTTCCTGTTAAGTGTCATGTACAACATGGTAGAAATGGGTTTCCGTGTCTTTTCAGGTGGCAACACCATACATAGTTACCGTGGCAACAGATAGCATGGTATCTGCAAAACACAACTAATAAAAAGACAGAATGTCTCGGGCGAATCCTTAACTCTGGCATGTTTGCACTTTCTTGGTTCAGTCAATATCGATTCTGAAGGGGAACTTAAAGGTGGCGAAGTTTGCTACATTTCTCGGTACGATTCTCTCCTTGCGATTTTGATAACGAAGCATCACAAATGGGCTAACACTCTTATGAATGCGAAATCGATGCGTTTTGTCGTTCCGCTAATGGCACTCACTGGCTGAAGTGAAAGATATTTGTTGTTAAAGTCTTACCTATATAACGCAACCTACTTCCAGAATCACTCCATAAATTTCTAAACCCGGAGACCCGAATTTCGTACGGTACATTCTAACCCCTTTAACGAAACCACGCTGATTTTCTCCCTTGCCGTATTTTGCTACCTTCGATGTGTATCACGCTGTCGACGGTTGTCTGCGAGAAATTTTTCATCAGAAACCCAGTTATTTAAACTGTTTCACTGTCTCGGAAAAGGCTTAAAACTGCCAAACCGTGGGTTATTTGTTGAGAGCACAGCCTAGTTTTAAAGTATTCAAATATTTTAAATTACTGTAAGTTGAAGAGTAAATATTGCGAGGGGTCCTTTAAGTGTATGTCCGACCCGAATCACAAATAGCCACGCTTACAACAAGCCTAATAAATACCAATGCGATACCAATAACACTTCCGATACCGATGTATTAGGTTTTAGTTTGAACCGTACTTGGCAACTTTGTCATCTAAAAAATATTGCTTTGTCATTTCCGCCAACTCTCTTGTCGGCCTATTTGTGCGCGTAGCTTAAACCCACAAATAGGCCAAACAAAAAGCACCAATGCCACTACGAACCGCCAAAAAAAATGAAGCACATTCCACATAGATGGCGCTTTATACAGGGGACTAATACCATGACAAATAAACCAGAATCAATGTCGGGGTCTCCACTGTCGGAGCCTCGAAGAAATACCAGGACCCACATGGCGGGGCCTCATGCTGAAAATAAAGAAAAACCACAGAAATCATTTTCTTTAGCCCCTCGGTGGCTCAATTGGTAGAGCGGTCGCCTTGTAAGCGGAGGGTCTTGGGTTCAAGTCTCGTATGGGGATCATTTTGTCTTTCAGTTCATTACTTGTAAAATTGAAGCACATCACAGGAATTTTTTTGCCCCTCCGAATTCCACAGCTCAGTTCAAAGTTCGTACCAAAATTGGGAAATACTCAAGCATATTCCAGTCAGCTTATGCTTGACACAAGCCCACTCACTCTTTTAAGTTACCATCAATACCCATCCAACATTTCCCGCACGATGTTCTCCTAAACAGCAAAGCGTATCCAGCAAGGACAGAAATAAAAACGAAAGGAGATGTTCAAAATACTTGTATTGGCGGACTTACTGCATGTGGGCATTTAAAACTCTCAGATATTAGTAACTAATTAACTTACGACCGCCATTTTGAAAAGAGGAGTATATAAGAGAGAAAAAAACAAAAACAATCTGAATGACAAAATGTTTCAAAAAACGACACGGTAGATTATTCACCGACGATTCATTAATGCGCATCTAAGAACTTTTAAAACGCAGTGTCGCCAAACTGCATCCATGTGGTGAGCAAAGGTTTTGTAACTTGTAACTAGCAACCTGAAGGAAATGAACGCATGTGCAGTTTCGTTGGTTTATATGACACTTTCGTGGAAAGAAAAGGTTGCAGCTATTACAGAACACAGAAAGTTGGTTGTAATCAATATTTTCTCGGGGTATTCGAATTCGTTTAAAGGTATTTGATCGTGCAAAACGGATACGTCAGCTGAATTTTCCTAGAGCTATATTTCGACCCTTCTTGGCAAGGGTCCTCTTCAGGCTCAAAGCAGCTCAAGTTAGAAAAACGAACTTGTGGAAAAAACCCTGATATAAAAAACAAGAGCTACGAGCTCATATGACACTTGTTACGAGTAGGCTGTACAAGAAAGTAGATGAGAACGTCACAAAATACACCCACCACCCAAAAATGCGTTTCGGAAATAGATATAGGATATTTAGCTTCACTCAGTTCTGAGCAGTTCCGGCATCGTCTCTAATTATCTGTAGCAAATGCGCATGACTGGTCAAACTTCCAAGTTTCAACCCAATAAATCCACTGGTTTGATCCCTACAATTGCCTCACGATTTCCGGTACTCCCTCCATCACTCCTTACCGTGCCCGAATCTGGTTCGGACTAAAGAATGGATCATCTAAAGCATCTTCCTTTATATCATCTATTAAGTTTCCCTCGAATCTGATCATTTTTGAAAAATTCCGGTACCCCCCTCCACCACCGTCGTCGGATCCGGTTCGGACCCTAAAATATGTCATCTAGGGTTTAATTTAAAGTTTCAAGTTTAAGTTCAAGTTTCATTTAAATTGATGGCACTAGTTTGAACCCTATACGAGCCTCAAATTTTTCGGCAATCTCCCTCCAACTCTTCCCACTGTGGCCGAAGCGGACTTGGAAACATAAACGTCGTATATCTTAATCCCCACTTCCAGTCCATCAAGTGTTACTTAAATCGGAGCATAGCCTATCTACAAAAATCTGCCCCCCCCCCTACCTTGGCCGAATGCAGCTCGGATACCAAATAACACATCTAGGCCGCATAAACTCGGCACTGTCGAACTTGCATCCGGTTATGTCAACGACGTATCCAGGACCTGTGCTTGTTCTTCCCACCAAGTTTCATCACGATCCCTCCACTCTAAGCGTTTCTCAAAATTTCCGGTTCCCTCCTGCAACTCCCCCCAGCGTAATCGGATCCGGTCCGGATTTAAAGTGAGACGTCTGAGACACGAGGCCATCCTAAATATCAACTTTCGTCAAGATCCAATCACCCGTTCGAAAGTAAAAAATTTTTTGGCATCCCCCTCCCTCCACCCCACCCTCCAAATAGTCGGATTCGGGGAACTGACTATTTTCTATACAATCTGGTCTGGTCCCTGACATGCCTGCCAATTTTCATCATCCTAGCACATCAGGAAGCACCGAACTCGCGGGATCACTAGAAGTTCGGATCCCCTCCCCCACAACTCCCCCAAAGTGAGCGGATCCGTTCCGGTTATGTCAGTCATCGATCTAGGACTTTGCTCGTTCTTTCCACCAAGTTTCATCCGCATCTCTCCACTCTAAGCGTTTTCCAAGATTTCCGGTTTCCCCCACCAACTCCCACCAATGTCACCGGATCCGGTCTGGATTTAAGATGGAACGTCTGAGAAACGAGGTCCTTCCTTATATCAAGTTTCATTAAGGTCCCATCAGCCGTTCGTAAGCTAAAAATATCTAATTTTTCCTAGTTTTTCCGGATTCCCCCTCCCTCCACTCCCCTCCAGATGGTCGGATCGGGGAAGCGACTATTTCTCATTTAATCTGGTCCGGTCCCTGATACGCCTGCCAAGTTTCATCGTCCTAGCTTATCTGGAAGTGCCCGAACTAGCAAAACCGGAACAGACCGACCGACCGACGGACGGACAGAAATTGCGATCGCTATATGGAACTTGGCCGAAGGGCAAGTGCCACAAAAACATAATAGAACTACCTGTGGGACTTTAGTTAACATACCTCCATCACAGTTGAAATCGGAATAACAAGCTCGACGTAAAAAAAAATAAACCTCGCTGTGCTTGACAGTTTTCATAACCCACGGTTTTTCCACAAGTTCATTTTTCCAACTTGAGCGGCTTTGAGCCTGAAGAGGACCCTTTTCCAAGAAGGGTCGAATTATGGCTCTAATAAAATTCAGCTGCCGTATCCGGCACTATCAAATATGACTCGCAGTCAGCTTGGGTTGAAGGAATATTTATCCTCGTATAAAGGGTAAGGCAGTTCTGAAAAGGGCCCTTAATATACACGGCCAGTTAAAACTATCTACTGATCAACGCTGAGAAGTTTTGAGGAAGGGCTGAGCTTCAATAAGTATACTTATTGTGACCTCCACCAAGGTCGAGACAGGATGAGTGAAATACGCGAACAGCTGATGAACTCAGGGGTATGCTATGGCAAATACTATACGCCAATACTACGCCAGCGAACCTCGGGAAGAACGAGAAACGTCACCCTAACAGTGATTCATTTCCTATGTGATTCAGTGATTCTTATCCCATTTCAAAGTCTTCTTTTTTTCTCTCCTTCTTTTTTTTTTTGGTTTGTTTGGTTTGTTTCCCTTACGACTATGTGAATAAAGAATTAGCCCCGCCTTATGTTAGGCTTTATGGTGGGGCAATAAAGAGTTAATGGTCTTTTTTTTATTTTTCTTTATGAATAAACTGAAACTGAACTTAAACTGTGAACCAATCAATAGCGTTCGTTTCGGCGATTCTTCATTGGCACAAAGAGTTAGTCATCACGAGCATTGAAGTTTTGCAGTTATAGCGATCAGGAAAAAGTTTTAATTACCATGGTAAAATCCGTGATATTGATTCTCCGAAACTGATTCTTGCCAAGGTTGATCTCCTCAACTTGTGGATGTTCATTTAAAAGTCGAATCGCAACCATCCAATCCGAAAGAAGGTTTTTCTCCAAATTAACACTTTGCAGCTTTGGAACATTCTTCAGAATTCCAGTCACCAGAAACTGAAGTAAATTACCACCGAGGTCCACACTTTCTAGTATAGGAAGATCGACGAAGGCATGCTGATCGATACTGCTGACACCACAGTCACGCAAGCTGAGTTTGCTTAAGCCTGCGAAATTCTGGAAACTGTTTGTTTGAAGCTCATCCAGTTTATTTCCATCAAGGAAAACATGCCGTAACAATTTTGCCTCTTTTAAGGACTCGGAGAACATGTCCAGCTCACGGATGTTGTTGTGACTCATATCCAAAATTGCTAGGTTGGGAAACTGTTCCAGGGCACGCGAGGTAACGATCTCAACTTCATTATGCGAAATATTGAGTTGGAATAATTTCCACATTTTGCTATTCGACAACGGAGGGATTATGGAAATATCCGAGTAGGTGATGGTCAATTCCTTCAAATTGGTACTGCTACCGAACGCTCCTTCGTCCAACTTTTTAAGTAGGGATGTTTCAAGTTTGAATATCTCCGCCTTTTTCAGGCTTACTGTGTTTGGAAGTACATCAACAGGCGTATTTTCGATGGAAATTAGCTTCAGACCAGTGGCGGAGGTAAAGGCTTTTTCGGATAGATACATCAGCTTATTCTCTCGAATAAAAATCTCTTCAAGGTCGAACTCAAGTCCACTGAAGGCGTCGTCGACTACAGCGTCGATGTCATTTCCCCACAAAAGCAGTTTCCGCATTCGCAATGATCCGAAAAAGTTTCCTAAAAGAAGGAGTTGATAATTTCATCCGTTTGACAAAATTCAATGGTGACAGAGCAGTAGTTTCCGGCAAAAGGACACTGATGGATTGACTGATTGTCTAAATATTAAAGTGGTTAACCCAGAGTACGGAGTAAATGTAAAGAAAAGAAGAAACACGTAAGTAAGAGACACCATAACGATACTGTTGTTGAATTAAATTATAAACTGGTTAAATCTTTGTTGTTGTTATACATACGATGTTAGTGTATTGACGTTTGATTTTTGATAATACCGGTCCAAATCCGGTCCAGGTCTTTCAGTGATTTTCCTAGAACTTGAGCTTGTTCTTCCCACCAAGTTTCGTCCTGATCACTGCCCTTTAAGCGTGTCACAAGTTTCCGGTTCTCCCCTCCAGCCCCCAACCACATTCATAAGATACGGTCTGGATTTGAAATGGGACATCTGAGACACTAAGTGGTTCTAAATATCGAGTTGCATGAAGATTTGATCAACCGTTCCAACGTTATACATACCTCAATATTCTGGATTCACCCTCCCTCCACTCCCACCCCCCCATCGTTGTCGGATCGGGAAGTGACAATTTCTGAATTAGTTTGGTTGGGTCCCTGATACGCCTGCGATGGTTCATCCTCCTACTACCCCAGGAAGTACCTTAACTCCAGAACAGTAGACCGACAGACCAAAAAGTGATCGGTATATGGCACTTGAGCGAAGCAACAAGTGTCATAAAAACTCGTAAATTTCCTGCGTATATTTGATTTCTGAAGGTTTTGTGTGTGAGTTCGTTTATACACTGTAAATAGTTTCTCCGAGTAAGGATTAAAGTTAATTGCAGTATTTGCTACTGGGAATAACCTTATCTCTACTGAGATAAGATTAATCCAAATTAGAGATAATATTATCTTTTCAGAGACAATATTAATGTCAGTAGCAGATACTGCAAGATTTTTTTTTACAGTGTAGGACAGTTAAGTTTTGAAATTAATTCGAATAAATAAATAAATGACACGGCAATAAGAGAAACAGAATATAAGCACTATATTTTTCCCTATACTGCACTTCATCATGAAGTTGAAAAAAATACCTTTGAAGACGAACTAATCGTGCCGACGAAGAATCACCGCGTGCCGAGCGAAGAACCAGACACGTCACCACAACAGACGTTGTTGATTGGTTTATATACGACTTGAGTCAATTTTGAGCAATCGTTTGGGTGACGTGTCTTGTTCTTCCCTAGGATCACCTGCGTGTTAAGGACAGAGTATCCCAAGCTTTCCATGCGGAAATGATGACAGTGCCGAAAATCCTGACAGGAATTCCAGTCTGCGGCTGCCCGATCCTGATCGCCCGTCCGGATTATTACGACAGGAATAGTATGTCCTTCAAACAAGGTGGCTGCGTCCGGACTTACCAAACAGCTCCGGGATATAGTTTTGCTCCAAGATCAATTCATTTACAAGCGGCAGACGTCTTGATATTACTGAGAAAATCAGACGAAGTTCTGCACTGTTGCTGTTCCGACAGCTGAAAAAAAAAGACACTTCAGCAATATCGCGTGGACTTTATAGCGGGGCCTAGGCTGGCAATCGTAGGACAACCTAACGTGTCGTATGCGCACGCTCGCTTATGCAGATGCCCTCGTTCATCTCCTACTTGGACTTCTAATGAGCCGGTTTTCAGAGCAAGTCGCAGCAGTTTTAGGTACAGGGGCTTCCCGAGGGGGGGGGGGGGGGGGCCTGTTCACTCCGCATCGATTTCACCGCATTCGGTCCGTCCCTTCGTAAATTCGGTGATTTAACCTGTTTATTTGGTATCTCGTTAGCGAATTCGGTAATTAACCGGACTTTTCTCAAGTCCGCATCTGTTCTGTCGCATTCGATCAATCAAGTTCAATGGGTTTAATACCATTTCATAATGCTGAAAAAAAAGAAGACAATATAGCAATCTAGCGTGGACTTTATAGCGGGGCCTACGCTGGCAATCGTAGGACAACCTAACGTGTCGTATACGCACGCTCGCTTATGTAGATGCCCTAGTTCACCTCCCTCTTGGACTTCTAATGAGCCGGCTTTCAGAGCAAGTCGCAGCGAGGGGGGGGGGGGGTGCAGCGCCCGCGATAGGTACCCCAAGATTACATATCTTGGGACCGCAAAAAGGCCCTTTAATCATCAGTGTTTCCACAAAATTTCGCCTGCGGCGCATTTCACAGTCTTCAGTAGTTAGACAAAGGGTGCGTCATTTAGTAGGCGTTTGAGGCTTCGAATTATGGAGGGTTTGAAGCATGGTAAAAGCTAGAATTTGCATAGGAAGTTGCTAAATGCGCCAGAAAAAAGGATTAAAAAAAATTTGCCTGCGGCGCCTTAATTAATCCTGGCTACAGCCGTTAGCGACATTGTCGCTATGCAGCAAGGCCGTTTCTTGCGATTATTTCGTGTCATGTTGGCAAAACTGGAAAGGTCTTCGAAAGGATGATCTGGTGTCTGAGACGTCGCACTTTAAATCCGGGCCGGATCCGATGAGACTGAGGGGATTTTGAGGAGGGAACCGGAAATCTTGAGAAACGCTTAGAGTGGAGGGATCGGGATGCAACTTGGTGGGAAGAACAAGCGCAAGTCCTAGATACGTCATTGACATAACCGGACCGGATCCGGGCACTGTGGGGGAGTTGGGGGGGGGGGGGGTCCGTATTTCTAGCGATCCCGCCAGTTCGGCATACTTCCTGATGTCTAAGACGATGAAACTTGTCAGATATGTCAGGGATCCGAACAGATTGACTTAAGAATAGTCGTTTCCTCGATCCGACAATCGTGGGGGGAGTGGAAGAATGGGGAGTCCGAAATCTAGTGGCATGCATCACTTTTGAACGGGTGATCGGATTTGAATGAAACTTGTAGGGTGGAAACAGCTATCACCTCAGAGGTTCAGTGTCAAGTCCGGGTGGGGTATGATACCTGTGGGGGTATGGGGGCGGGGGTCGGAAGACTTAAGAAACGCTTAAAGCAGAGGGATTGGGACGGAACTTAATGGAGAGAACACGCATTAGGCCTAGCTACGAAATTGACGGAGTCAATTGTTTCGGGGTTCTGTGGGGGGGGGGAGTTAGAGGGGGTTTCCTGGAATTCCGGTGGTCGGGAGTTAGAATAGTTCCAGATGTACTAAGACAACAAAACTTTGCAGGCATATTAGTTACCCGATTTAAGAACCTCACACAACATACCCCCAGAAACCTCTGTTCCTAGATCCGAGCATTTTTGGTGGAGCGAGGGAAGGGAAATATGGAAATTTACTTTTGCAAACTGGGAACGAGTGGTCTGATTCGAGTGAAACTTAGTGGGTGATAGGAATCGATGACCTAGACGTGTAGAACATGTGTTGAACTATATGCGACCACGGTTGGGGGAAACGGATGGATCGAATGAGATGCAAGTTCGACAGTGCCGAGTTTATGCAGCCTAGATTTGTTATTTGGTGTCCGGGCCGGATTCGGCCCAAGGTAGGGGGGGGGGGGGGGGGGGGACCCGGAATTTTCCAAAAATGCTCAAATTCCAGTAGAACTTGATAGATGATGCTTTAGATGATCCATTTTTTGGTCCGAACCGGATTCGGCCACGGTAGAGGGAGATGGAGGCGGTATCAAAAATCGTGTAGCACGTCTGGGGATCAAATGAGTGGATTTACTGACTTGAAACTTGGAAGTCATCTACTTTCTTTTACCGCCTACTCGTAACAAGTGCCATTTGAGCTCGTAGCTCTTGTTTTTTTTAAATAAATTCAGTAAAAATCAGGTACCGATTCGGTCAATTTTTACCAGGTTCCGCCCTCCCCCCCCCCCCCCCCCCCAATGAAGAAAGGATCGGGACGCCCCTGTTTAGGTAACGTTGATGATGGTGATGATAGCTGAAGGACTAATACGGAACGTGTCCGAAAGCTCCGAAACGAACGAAAATGCTGAATTAATTCAGCATTTCACTTTCGGATTTAAATTTTCGCTGAATTAATGCAGCAGTAATTCAGCGTAAAATTCATCGAAAAATTCAGCAAGAATGCTAAATTTTATGCTGAATTTTCAAGAAGAAACTGGGGGGTTCGGCGATTCTCTCAGTGTTTTCGGCGGCAAACATAACAAATTCAAAAAGACAACGGACAAGTCCAAGGTTCTAAGCCTTTCAAGTCCTTGGAATGTTCGCTCATCAACAACAGTAATCTTATTTCCTTGCAAATTCATTCCTTCCAGAAGAAAACGCAGCATTAATGCAGCACTTACAGCAACAAAAAGCTTTCGGACACGTTCACGAACTAAACCGCATGGTGGCTGTGAACTAGAATAGGTACAGAGAATTTGCCGTTAAAGGACAAACTATTAAAGAAAAGTATTAAATATTTAAACTCAAGCTGCGAAATCCATCACGGAATCTACCAAATTTGTTGGAGAAAGGTGTGATGGGCGGAATAGGTACAGAGAATTTGCCGTTAAAGGACAAACTATTAAAGAAAAGTATTAACTATTTAAACTCAAGCTGCGAAATTCATCACGGAATCTACCAAATTTGTTGGAGATAGGTGGGAAGGGCGGCAAGCGTATTCCTACCTGATCAAGGCCTCCATTCCTCTGCTTCGACACTCGCACGGGTATATCTCTTCTTCCGGTGGACAAAGGCGATCCCATGTGGTTTGACCATCGGAGCAAAGTATCATCACCATCATCAAGGACAAAAATGCTCGAATAGTCCTCTCATTCATGGCTAACGACACAGAAGGAGGCATTAAGAAAATATTATTATAAAACGCGTGACTTTATTTCCAGTCCACTGCTCAACGAACAAAGAGTAATCCATGTTTCATGATATATAGGTAGGATAAAAGGAAGTGATGCAATTAGTCATCCGATGATGCACTCAAGAAGCGAAAAGGCCGAGCATTAAACAATCATCCGGAGTATTCCAAATATTCCTTCAGCCCAAGCGGATCATACTGGACAGTGCAAAACTGATACGTCAGCTGAATTTTATTAGAGCTATAGTTCGGCCCTTTTTGGCCAGGGTCCTCTTCAGGCTCAAGCTGGAAAAGACCTTTTGTTAGAAACAAAAGTTCAGTGTCCAGCTTAAGCGGCTTGAGACTGAAGAGGACCCTCGCCAAGAAGCGAAGAAGTACAGCTCTAACACAAATCTGGTTAGTCCACCAACGGTCACCATCATTGTCAGCTTTTATCGGAAAATGCCCCAAAATATTCGCTTAAAGCACCTGATTTACCTATAATACTAATGCAACCTACTTCCGTTAATCACTCCATATATTTCTATACCTGGAGATCCCAATTTCGCACGGTACATACTAACCCCTCTAACAAAACCACGCTGATTTTCTCACTTGCCGTGTTTTGCTACCTTCGATGTGTATCAATTACGCTGTCGACGGTTGTCTGCAAGAAATTTTTCCATCAGAAAAAACGGTTATGTAAACTGTTTCCCTGTTTTCACTACAAGTCAACGGGTCCTCGGAAAAGGCTTAAAACAGCCAAAACCGTGGGTTACTTGCTGAAAGCACAGCATAGTTTTAAAGTATTCCAATATTTTAAAATACTGCTAGTGGAAGAGTAATAGTGCTAGGGGTCCTTTAACGATGTTCCTTCAGAAGAAATAAGATGCAAACCTCCCAGACGATGATTACCCGTCAATGTTATAAAATAAAAGCTTCTCTTTTTGTTCAGGATTTAGTTTACCAAATCCTAAAAATGACACGCATGAAGTATTTTTGGATATGTTATTATATTTATCCATCTATCGAAAGCAAACCCACAAGCGCCATGGGAAAAACATAAAATAAACATAAAAGGGGCCACAACATCATAAACGTATCCCGATGAGCCACACCCAAACGGATGAATCTATGACTATTCCTTAAACTTAACAAATTCTTTTTCTTCTACTACTCTCTTAAAACATCTTTCATTCCCTTTCTCAACACCAAAGGGACATTTTTGGGGAAATTTTTGCGTGAATGGCTGTTGAGCTCGACAGAAGACGCCATCCACGCGAAAAGGTCACTGGATGGTGGGCACCTGAAAAACGCCTTAAAGTTTAACTGAAAAGCATACTAATTTTTGTATCATTTGTCTGAATACACTGCATTATTTGGATAGTGTTAAGGGACCCCCCCTCCCACCTATTTGCTCTAGGATGACGGTCAGAATATCTACGGCTGCCCTCCCAACGCAAAATTCTACTATGACGCGGAAAATGTGAAACAAT
This sequence comes from Branchinecta lynchi, assembly GCA_023053575.1. Lineage (NCBI taxonomy): Eukaryota > Metazoa > Arthropoda > Branchiopoda > Anostraca > Branchinectidae > Branchinecta > Branchinecta lynchi. The sequence goes on from JAKZAP010000007.1 coordinate 16,485,624, forward strand.
ACAAATGCGGCTTTTCATTGGCCACTGATCAGCTTCCAGACGGTAGCTCACTGCGCGAGCACTTCTTTTTAGTAAATCGCTTTTGTCAAGCGTACAGCACAGGTACAAGCGCACAGACGTACCACAAATCCGGCAGGGGAATTCCACTGTGAAAACTGAAAATCTGATTATTGGTGAATACCGGAGCAACGAAGTACATGAAGACCCGAAGTCGGGTCTTCAAGTCTCTCTAAGTGAATACTTTGAGGGGTAACTGGAATATCCTATCTCGGTCCATTCCGGTTTAAACTTTAAATATTCGCAATCATGATACATTTCACACAAATACAAAATCATTATTCGTGAATAGAGGAGTAATTAACCAAAGTATTTCTAGCGGGAATTCAAGCCTACGTAAGTGAAGATGTGGTTCTTAACTAGATTTTTGGATTTTAGCCCTATTCGATAAATCCAAGCTGGTTAGTTCCGGTGTGTCACTGTTGTGCTTGACTAAACCGACAACTCGCAACGCCCGATCAAAATACGCCCTCCATAAAATCCCTTCCAGATCAGTCATTTTTGTGCCGCTAGGTGCACTAGCATGAAATAAACTATGACACGTTACTTCTTTGGGTACGTTTAAACAGGTTTGTTTGGCTATTTTCAATTGCTCTTCGGCCTACCTATGTCTAAAACTGCTCAAAATGCCTTTGCCTATATGGGTGCATGCTATCCCCAATTCTGTTCTGGCAAACTTCATTAAGTTCGTTTAATTATGGGTTCCGACTTCAGTGTGACTGCTGGTTGACTTTTCCTCGGGGCTAATGCGCGACTCGGTATGAACCGAAAGCCTAATCGCTTATTCCTCCTTCAGATAACTTAATACCAAGATCTAACATGTGATTTTGATTGTTTTTCTAGCGAATCGGGCGGCAATTTTTTAGTAGAGTCTTTCTAACAGCAGAGGGCTCGAAGTGCCAATTTTAGCAAAAGTATCTGAGCGCGCCGCTTTTGTTAATGGCTGTGAATCGCTAAAACACAGGTTCCCACACATCCGGGAAATATTTCCCTTATTTAAGTTGTTCCGGTTCTTGCACTAATGGGGAAAAAGCCCGGGATATCGATAATGTATTTTATCTGCACACAAGTCTACACCCGGAAAATCATAGGCATATGATCACTAGCTCCTATTGAAAACTAACCAGGCTGAACGAGCATTTCCACCCTCGATGAAAAATTATAAGGAATTCAAGCGCGGAAAATGACCAAACAACGCCTATACTACAAGAAAACATACCATGAAGTACAGCTTTTGCCAGTCTGTACAGTCACGGTGGCTTTATGAGGCAAGAAATCATAACCCTACTTGGGAGTTTAACCACAAAAGGCTGAGATATAACAGTCTATAGTTACCGACCCCTTATTCATTTTAAAGCACACCTCGCATTACCCTGTCAGAAGTTTCATAACTGATAACACGAGGATGCGCGGTTTCAACAGATAATGCCTAACAGATAACACTTCGGATGTTATATTTTGTGTTTTAAAATGTTATGCATAATAAGCGTTACCATCAGGAAGAACCGAAAAACCGCCAAAAAGTATCTGCTAAGTTTTCCGACATCATGACGATAAGAAATAAAGTCAGTAGATGTTTTTTTGGCTCTTCGTAACAAAGCTTGTTATGGATAACATTTCATGCATAACGTTTTCAAACATAACAGATAACATGCGTTGAAACCGCGCATCCTCGTGTTACCTATTACGAAATTTCTGACAGTGTATTTACTGTTTTTGTTCCGACATTTCAAACTATATGAATATTGTAGAACCAGGCTCTTCTCTTAACACATTATCCACGGCTTTGGCTGTTTTAGCTTTTTCCCAAGCCCATATATAACGATATGAACACCAATCGGAAGCATCATGCGCATGTAAAATAGTGAATCGTGGCAAGAGTAAAGATTAGTTTGGTATTGTTTAGCCTTCCATCGACTCGGGTGGGTTTCGCCAGCGCCAATATGATGAAAATCAAACCTATTAAATGTTTATGCCACGTAACTAGTATAAACAGTAATTTGCGTAGAATAAAGACAAATTGAAGCTACAAACTATTATTTTAATATTTCCCTATTTAAGGCTCAGTTTCGTGTGGACAATTTTCCCGCTAGGTTACGGCGTGTAAGAATTTCAACAATCATGCATTACTTCCATGACCGTCCAACGTGTCCCAACTGAAGAAAAAGAACATTCAAAACGAAATAAGAAATTACACCTAAAGAGGTCCATTTCGTTATGATTTATAAACCTGAAGCAGTTAGCTGTTAAGACTGTTTTAGGGACAACAAAAAAACACGAGTGGCTTAAAATTTAGGAAGTATTCAACGAAGCATACCTTTACTAGTCCAAGCTGACGTGAACGAGTTGCTAAACAGATTCGTTAGCTGTATTTTTCATATTCAGCGATATCTCGGCTCTTCTGGCAAGGCTCTTTTCACGCTGTAGCTAAAATTCTAAGTTTGCGTTTAAACACAGAATTTTTGATGCGGCCTCACATCAAGTAACCAACTACGGACGATTAATTCACTGAGCACCACTAAACTTTCCGGTAGCCTATCCAAAATTTTAGCCGTATGGGCCAGAAATGTGTATTAAAAAACTAAGAGACCGTGATTATGGCACCTGAGCATTCTCAAATGCCATATAGCGATCGTAATGTCTGTCGGTCTGTCTATGTTTTGCTACTTTGGAAACTTCCACATCAGCTCGGACGATGAAACTTGGCAGGCATATAAGGGATCCGACCAGATTAACCTGCAAACAATCCCTTCACCGACACGGCCATCGTGGGGGGAGTGGAGGGATGGGGAATCCAAACATGCATAACTCTGGAACGGGTAACCGGACATGCATTAACCTTGACAAGAGTCAAGAACAATTATCTCAGATGCTCATTTTCAAATTCGGACCGGATCCGATACGTGGGGGGGGGGGGACCACAAACCTCATGAAACGCTTCCACGTAAACTAGGACGATGAAACTTGGCAGGCATATAAGGGACCCGACTAGATTAACTTGGAAATAATCACTTCCCCGATCCGGCCATCGTCGTGGAGGAAATGGAAGGATGGGGAATCCGGAATCTAGTGACATGCATAATTTTGGAACGGGTGATCGTATATGAATGTTATAAGTCTGGACCGGATCGATAACGGGCTCCGTAAATCTCGTGAAACATTTGATGCCGATGGACCGGGATGGAACTTTGGTGGTCACAGTAAGCATAAACCCTAGATAAATTATTGATAGAACAGGGCAGAACCGAGGCATTGTGGGTGGAGCTGGAGGGGGTTTCCTGGAATGCTGGTGATCACGACTTGGGGTACTTCCAGATTATCTGTGGTGAGGAAACTTTGCAGTCGTATTCGGGACCGGACGCCATTGACTTGGAAATAGTCACTTCCCCATTATTTGAGCATCGTCGAGGATGGAGGGATATGGAATCCGGAATATAGTGGCAAGAATAACTCTTGAATGGGTTATCAAATGTGAGTACAACTTGACAAGTGACAAGAGCTAATGTCTCAGATCATCCGTTTAAAGTTCAGACCAATTCCGATAACGATGTGCGGAGCTCAATGGGGGCCACCGAAAATCTCGTGAAAACCCTTCCAACTTCTTTGGTCAGGTCCAGTTCGGGCAGAGAATTATCACTGCTAGAGTATTTGCTCCTACCACCGATTGAGCTACACGCGAATCGGAACCAGAGTACGACAAAACTTCTATTCTGAAACAGTTGTCAATGAGTGGAATAACCATTTTAGGTTTACTAGATCAAGCCCGTCTTCTGATGAAAGGAACAGTTGTCAATGAGTGGAATAACCATTTCAGATTTAGTAGATCAAGCCGTCTTCTTATGAAAGATCCAGCCTTGACAACTGCAAACCATATCTGACAAACATGCCATCTATTCTTACAAGTGCCATCCGAACTTTCAGCTCTTGTTTTTCAATAGCGTATCTGAAAAGAAGGCGGAAAGTTAAAAGAAATTAATTTTATGCCCAAGATCAACCCAAGTACAATACCTCGAACACCGTACCATTTCCAAGCAAAAATTCTTAAAGCAACAAAAAGGCCAAAAACAAAAAAAGGCCAAAAACAACAAAAAAAGCAACATCTTAAAAGCAACAAAAAGGCCAAAAACAAAAAGGCCCCATCGAACATTTACAGCTTACTTTTCCAGCACAGCAAACAAATGGTACACAAGTGAAAACAAAACTAGGTCAATAAACGGTTAGCCAGGAAACAAACAAAGCGAACACGGAACACCAATTACTTCCCGAAACGATTCGTGCCAGCCCAACTATCCTACAGCAGAGGGATGTTCTTTGAAAGTTAACATTGAACAGTGCCATTTCCACCAGCTTGTTTCGACGAAAGTCCACTACCGGTCAGCCAAAGTAGCTAATTAAGGGTTCCTAAAAACACCTGAATCGGTGTTTTCTGTCTTCATTTTACCATTTAGCCCAAAACTACGCTGTTCAAGTTTAAGAAGAAATCTGTCGGTAAATCTTTACTACACAAACAGCAACATTAGCTAAAAGTTATTTTGTATTTAGCTCTATCGTTATTTTCGAACTCTATAACTGACCTTCTTATTATCGGGAGATCGAAAAATACTTCTTTTCCTAGTCCTGTTTTTATGCCGAAGCCTGTACGCAAACCCTGGTAATTCTAATTACCATGAACTGTATAAAAGTTGTGACATTACTTGCGAGAGCAAGGTTCTTAGATTCATGGAGATCAGGGTTAGCAGTCTTAGGATTACTAGTATGCATTTGAAGTTATTTGTTACCATGGCTTTCGGACTTTTTACGCATCACATCCTAGTCTGAAGCATTGTCCTAATAGATGTAGTAAGGTGAATAGCGCTATACGCGATGTCTACGTCTTAACACACACGCCTGTTCAAATACAACCCAAGAGGTTCTGATCAATGCGGCTTCCGGTGTTGCCAAGGTAATACAATTTTTCGAGCTCTAAAAATATCCGAAAAGGTTCTTGGTACTACTAGAAGTACACGAGTACAATATAACGCAAATTATACTGTAAAAAAGCTATTAAAATAACGGATGGACAGCATTGATCCTCGAACTGACGAAAAGCCGTCGTAATAGAACAAAAACGTGTTTTTGTTAAGAAAAGTTGTTTCTTTAGCTTCCAACAAAGTAGAACTGTTGTGCTTTCCTTGGCAACCCTGACGGCGCTGCGCCTCTCCTCGGCCCGCTGGCGAACCAACCAAGCGATCTGATTGGCCCTGCATAAGCCAGAATAGAACGCTAGTCTATTCTCCTTATTCGCCTTATTACAGCGCGCTCCGAGGAAAAGAGGAATCTGTAATAAGTCTTATACGCGGTAATACACCTTATTACACCAATTAGGACAATGCTTGACAGTACCAGGCAGCCACAAACCCGTGATTTTCAGATACCCTATGCCAAACGCTGAATATAGCTAGCGTTTCGCATATCCTATGCTTAACGCTTGATACCCTAGGTCAAACGCTGGATGCCTGTTGTCAGTCTAACCCTGACCTATCCCATTGATCGGCTGATTTGTGAGCTTCAGTCAAAATCATCATTATTTCACTGGGTTAGAGTATCCAGCATTTTGCATAGTGTATCCAGCGTTGGGCATTGGGTATCCAAAAATCAGGGATTTGTGATAGACTACACAGTACTGATTCACTATCCTACCCTGACCTGTCCAATGTTATTTCCGTGACCAAAGATAATATCCAAATACAGAACTGGGATCGACTAAAACCAGGAAGGGCATACTAAAACGAGGAAGGGCATCCTAAAACCAGGAAGACTGCTGCCAGAATTCGCAGCACCGTTCCCTTCCTCTATTTAGTATTCTTTGAGGGGTCGGCAACTTTTCAAATTACAAGTTCACCACCCCTTCCTCGTTCCCTTCCTCAGGATAGTAAAACAAGGAAGGGATGGTGAACTTTGAATTTGAAAAGTTGCCGACCCCTCAAATAATACTAAATAGAGGAAGGGAACGGTGCGGCGAATCCTGGCGACAGCCTTCCTCGTTTTAGTATGCCCTTCCTCGTTTTAGTATGCCCTTCCTGGTTTTAGTACGCCTTCCTGCTTTTCTCGCGTTCCCTTCCCTTCCTGGTTTTAATCGATCCCTACAGAAGGGAACTGTGTTGTCTTGTAATAGGCCGCTGTTGGCAAATCAGGAAACAAAGCATATAGCATCATACCACAACGCTAAACACTATACAGGTAAAGACGACCATGCCAGTAAACGGCAAGCCTAAGAAACAGAGCATAACACCAGGTAACGTTTAACACATTTTTAGGCATCCCGGTGTGAAACGCTATGAGAAGTGAGAACCATTGCTACCTTTTCGCGAAACATGACACATAACTAAAGGGTGATTAAAATTTCTGTTTCCAAACATATTAAAAGGGCATAACAGAAATATCCTTGGCATCCAACACAACATTTAACACAAGGAGGCGAAACAATATGTGATTTGTTTTCAAAATTCCGACAATTCAGGACAGGCAGAGCAAACACAAAAAAACACTTACTTTAGAAACGACGTGTCAGCTCAACTATATACAGTTCATGAGCAACAGAAGCTAATGCTCCAGCCTTCTGATGATGTTTTAGACGACTATTCCAACGTCAGGGACACTACTCTTCGGTAATCGCTAAACAACTAAGTAAGCCCTAAAACTGAATCGCACGGAAGTTCCAGATCTCTGCGCGGGCCATGCTCTACCGGTTCCACACAGGAAATTAAGAAAAGGGAGTTGAAAAGTTGAGGAAGGGATGAAAGTCAAGATTTATTGTTACAAACTACCAAGCTTGATCGGTATTTTAAGAATCGAATTACGGGTAATTTTTCATGGCTTGGTTACTAAGCTTGATTGGTATTTTAAAAATAGGATGAAGTTCAAGATTTCAAGGACACAATAACTATTTATTTGTTGTTTAATTACTCACTTAAATGGTATGTCTAAGCTATATTTTTCTCTATTTCTAAGCTCTATCCTGTTTTTAACGTTAATACCAGAGTAATAAAATAATTCAAAGTTTTTTAACAGGTAGATCCCAGATTTTAAAGTATCGGAATGTTTACTCTGGACCAGAGGCGGTACTTTGTAGTTTTCCGAAGGGTACCATCATAGGCCCAATTTTATTTTAGTTATGATTAATGATATAGCTGATGATTTTGAAAATCGTTGGAAGTATGTTGATGATCTTACAATTGTTGAAGTTTATTGTAGAGAGGATTCGAGTAAGTTCAAGATACTGTGAGTAAAGTAAAAATGCAAGCTTTGAAATCTAATAGAACTGTGAATCATAGTAAATCCTGCACTATGAAAATTCCCTTTTTTAAATCTTTCAACCCTACTTTTCTACCTGAAATTCAGATTCCTTGAGAGTAGAAAAAAATTAAACTCCTAGGGATAATCTTGACTCAAGATTTAAAAAGGGAAGCACAGACGAATAGCATGATAAAACGAGGGAATGCCAGACTTCAGATGCTTAAACTCATGTCCAGGCATGAGGCACCCACTACACACTTGTTCCGGATTCACATTTCATTTATCCGACCAAACTTAGAATACTGTTGCAGCCAATCAAATGCCCTGTTTGGAATTTTGGCCTCACGGTCGAACAGACCACCAGAACTGAGAAGATTCAAAAAAGAGCTCTAATCATAGCGTTAAAGGTGGCCGAGAGGTCCATTGAAGAGTTACTACGTAAATTCGAAATCGCCTCCTTACATGAACGAGGCTGAAACTCTGCATTGAGTTTGGTGTCAATTTTTTGTTTAATTGTACTAGACATAGGTCTAAAAATGTACTTCCCGGGAAAAAATGTACCAGACTCCAAATTTTTTTTTCTTTTATATCCTCCTTTTTTCGCACCTTTGTGTCTTTGGGGATAAAGGAGGACCAAATGTGCCGATGCAGCTGGCAGAAGTGGCAGGAAGTTTTCGTCAAAACAGATATGACTTATAGGGGTAAACACACATGCTGAATCCATATCTGAACTTGGGTTTTCTCAGATGATTAGCTATTTGGCCTTTATCTGTTTCTGAATTTTAATTGTAAAAATGTTCAAGGAATCTGGCGGTGACTGGATCTGGCTAAGACAAGACCCAGTTGTCGGATCAGATATTGAATTTTTGGGATCCCATCGGAACCTTTGGTCTTGTTACAATATATTGGGCGTCAAGCTGTACTGGTATACTTCAAGTAGTACTAAGAACACTTTTTCTGATATTTAGAAACTCAAAAACTCTATCAGCATGGCAACACCGAACGCTACATTCATGAAAAACCTCTCAGGGTCCTTTTTGAACAGGCGTGTGTATTAAGACGTAAACATCGCGTATAGCGCTATTCAGCTTATTACACCTATTTCGACAATGCTTAAAGGAACACAAGAGACAAATTCTCGTAACATTTAACATAAGGATGCGTACACATGTGTTAGGTTATCAAACTTCTGAGTGTAGCTTATCCTTTTTTAACTTATATTTTATTAACCTTTTACCAGCCCTGTTAGGTCAATGCTGTCCACTGCGTTGCCTGAGTCAAATGAGTGAGGATAACGGTGAACTTGGTCGCTTTTTTGTGAAACAAAATGTTTCGCCAATAGTTGCGTTTTACCAAATACCATGGGTTCTGACACCACGGTAACTCCATCTGCATTTTGTCGTTTTTGCAGTTACCGTGGGATCTGATACTACGCTTGTTTTGCAAAAACGACAGTTGCCAAATTTGTGCTTTTAGAAGTCATCCCAAAAGAAATACTAATATCCACTCACATCACAAGTATCAAACTTCTTCCCTACCAATTTAAAAAAAAAAAAAAAACAGGCTCCAGTTTTGGAGATGATGAAGGCGAAATGGCTTTCCCAAATACTCGGGTAACTGCAAAAACACCTTTTGACCGTGGTATCACATGCCAAAGTAACTGCAAAAACGACATTAGACCGTACCGTAGTGTTAGATACCATGGTATCTGCAAAAGCGCAACTAATATCTCTGCTGTTGTCTCACGTTTTCAATTCACCTCTTTCTTCTGTTTTTGTTCCAGAAGCTGATGTAACTGCAAGAGTCGTACCTCAACACAAAAAGGATAATCCACCACAAATATGAAATTATAGGCCCCTCTTTATATTACCTATCTTTTCAAAAGTTCTTGAAAAACTGATGTACAGCAGACTTGAATAAAACGGAAAGGAAAGGCATCGCTTGGTGACATAGAACGGAGAGCTTCGTACCCGGAAGTACAATCTGTATTGCAGAACCAAACTAAATTTCTACTTGTCCAAAGCAAATCACTGGTACTTTTTTCATATATGCGTGTTATCTAGCGGAAACAGAGAAAACTCGAAGGGGGAGAAGACTGTCAAGAATTCATGCTAGTGGAAGGTCTAGGAATAACTGCATACAATACATCATGGACCTTCGATGTTAAAATTTCTGAAACCTCTAGCGTTGGAGCACTGTATTGATATATTGGGGTACTTTGCAGATGCTAGGAATTGTAGCTATGACAAGCAGCTAGCATCTGCTGGTTTTGCCCTCACTTACTCCAAAAAATTCCAACCTCAGTTCATTAAAATTTTCGCATTCATACAACAAATGTTTCAAATTCTCATCCATATTACCACATATCGGACACGAGTAAGGACTGGACCGACCCTTTGCCATCCCAATATACCGCCTTCTATCCCCAAGAGGCAGACTGTCTGCCCTACAACTAATCGGATCCCTTATTTCCTCCCTTTTCAATCCCGCTTTAAAAATAAAAGTTCTCCCCCCAAATCTCTTTGATCTTTGCACACAGACCCGTCCTTGGCCACTTTCCAACATTGGATTTCCTGGCCCAACAAACGACTTTCCACCACCTTGTTCACCTCACCCAGCCCAGGTCCATCACCATTATTCCACAGTTCTGACAGACCACACTGGTCTAATATCTGCTGTACCTGGGATTCCCAAGAATCTTTTCTGTCCCGTATGCTTTCCTTGAACGCTGCATCGGCGACTTGGACCCCTGGCATCCGCAACAGCTTTTCCCAAAATGAAATCATACTTACCCATCTCTTTTCCCTTAAACTAGTTAAGCCTAAATCCCCCTTTAGAACTATCGAATTCATCTTATTACTAACTCCTAATACTCTTTTAAAATACGTCAATTGCAGTTGCTTTAACTTCTCATACTCACCAAATCCTCAAATCTCGGCTGCGTACCTAATGCATAGCCGGGATAATTGTTGTCTGGAAAACCCGTTTATCTAACTTCATATTTTCAATAGCCCTTAACTTACTTCTTAATACCATATTTATACATCGCTTACCTTTTGCAACGCTTGCTTCCACTTGTCTCCCGAAAGAACCATTTGACTTAAACTTACATCCTAGGTAAATAAATTCTTCCCTAAACCCTATTTCCTCATGTCTAAATTTCAACTTAATTTCATTTCTAAATTACCCCCTTTCCTAAATATCATTACAACCGTTTTTGACACATTTAACTGCAGCTCCTTATTCGCCAAATATGGTCCAGAATATCCAACAACCTTTGTAGATCTACCGGTACTCTGCTACCAAGGCGATATCGTCACCGAACAACAACATACACAAAGATATGATGTCTAGGCTAACTAGGGGAGCACTGTCATAAAATCCTCATGCACATGCACCAACGAAAAATGTCAACGCTGATTACCGAGTTCTACTCGGAGCACTGTGCCCAGACCAGGCGTTTGGGGTATCCCACACACACGTTGGGTATACACTAGTTGGACAACTGGGCCCAAAAACTGAGGACTTGCCTATGAAAGCTAAGCCACTTCAATGCTTACCATTTTTTTTACTTTTTTTCTGAAGAGTTGCTTCTCCCTTTACTTTAGTCTCATAATTGTTCTAGACGTCTCCCCTTCGTGTGCAACCATAAGGGGTATGAAACTTAAAAAGGCCATGTTCTTCTAAGATGAAGACTCGACTGAAAGTGCTCAATTCACATCCATTACTAGTATGCAGATTACAGAGCCTTGTCTTGGCTAAAAAATGGTCAACTTAAAAAACAAACAAAAATAACGAAAGCCCAAGTCGAGTGCATAGAAACCAGAGAATCCGAAAGGTTTTCGAAGGTCACTGTCTCATAAGCGACACAAAACATAATTTGTTCCGACTACCAAACTACGCAACAGATAATAGTGAGAGCTAGGGGGTGGGTGTTGGAGATTGTTAAAACAGGGTCCACAGCATGCCAAACAATCCTCAATCTAACAGCGATGATAAAAAAAAAAGTTAATATATTCAGCATTTCCTTACAAAACAGGCCACACAGAAAGTGGCCAACAATATAACTTATTCCTTCCGTAGCATAAAACATAATCTACAACCTTCGACGAGTTACTGAAGCGCCCTACTGCCGACCAAAAAGTCGTACAAACCCCCCTCAAATTGAAGCTAACGACTGTGTAGTATTACAGAAAATCTAGTCCACGCACAACGAGTTTGTATTCATACAAATGAAGCAGCCTAGTTCAACTTCTGCCCGAGCCCCACTACGGATACACTTGTTCGTAATTCGGTTTTTGGACGTTTTTAAGATCGTTTTTTTTTTAAGATGTTTAGGATGCTCCTCTCTCATTGGCTGTTGATAATAAATTAAAAACGGGAGAAGGAATAATCTGTCCCTAGATTTATGAACAGGTTGAAGAAGGAACGTCTAAAAACCGCTAAAAACCGGCTTAAAAACGTCTAAAAAACGATTTACGAACAGGTGTGTCCGTAGTGGGGCCCCGGCATTAAGGTTATGGCCCACCGTGCAATTGCAAGTGATATTGTACGTTCGTACAAGCCTACCTAGATGGCAGATAAATCGCATCACATGATTTTACAGACAAGCTACATTATCGTTCCACATTATTTCTAAATTCTCAGTCGATAAATACGTGAACGAAACCAGGTTTTCAACGATGGGTTAGTCCTGATAATTTTGAGTACTTTTATGTGTGCTTTCATCGTTTCTTTTTCTTCCCTTTTCTTTTGACTCCTTTTTCGTCTTGCAATTTTTAAAGGTTACAAATAACGTTAATTCTATTCCATAACAAGACTTCGGGCAAAGCGACACGTGAACATCTAGTGGAAGCTGTCAGTAATTTCAGGATGGGAGCACAGAAAATGGGCTTAACCCAATATAACCGACTAGTTCTGCAACAGACTCGCGTCTTCGTGAATCATTCAAGTACTCAGAACAGTGCCCGAACCAGCTCTTGTCACTGTAAAGCGAAATGAAATATCCAAGTTCATGTCTCTTTTAATTTATCACTGTTCACTTTCTATTGCTTCACTTCACTATCTTGTCCATTCTTCTCAACAAATATTTCAATTATTCCGTTCACAGCAACTTCAAGGACAACCCGCACACTGTCAGATGTTTCATAAAAGATAACACAAGGATGCTCAGTTTCAACGGACAACACTTAGGATGTTCACTGGCATGTTTTGCAAATGTTGAACATTCAAACATTATGCATATTAGAAGAGCCAAAACACCGCCGGAACACACCTGCTGACTTTTTTGTTTGTCATCATACTTTCGGCTCTTCCTGGCAATGCTTGCTATGCATAACGTTTGCAAAACCAGAAGAGATAACACCCCAAGTGTCATCTTTTGAAACTGCTCATCCTTGTGTTATCTATTACAAAACTTTTGACAGTGCACCAGACACTGTTTCTGTACCGATATGTAAATACAACTGGAATTACTTTTTTAAATCAAATCTTATAGGGACGTGCACACTCAGTCCGGTTTTCGCATTCGGATGCGAATTTCTTCGTTCGCTCCGAAATTTCGATTCGTCGCACGCAGATTTCCCAATACTGACGCGTATTTCGCATGCACGTAGCATTAAGGAGGGAAAATCCGCTGTACCAGTCTACGATACTTTCGACTGTCAAAACCTAGTTTGGATACATTGAAAGCGGCGAACAGCGCGGGAGGGGGGGGGGGGGAGAAGTGACTTATCTCGTAAGATCCAGTCGAGGCAGGCAGTTGGGCGCATGAAACACTCAATGGACCATTCGAATCAGTGAAGGTCGAACATGTCGCAAATGCCTTCGTTTTGTGCGAGGTTGAAGTAGTAGTCTTTCTCTCCGGGAGGTGGCGTTAGGCGGAAGAACACTGAAAGATAAAGTGGGACGTTAATGGCGCTATCAGATATAACGGAGAAATGCATTAAGGTCAGTCAATGGATAAAATGGATACGTCCGCTACGATGCTTGGGCAGCAATATTTCGGCCCTTCTTGTCAAGGGTCCTCGTCAGGGACCTGCGTTGAGGAAGAAATGAACCTGCAAATCATTTGCACCCTCGTTTCGTAGCGGAAATGTCCGTTTTATCGATTAATTGAATATTTGTTTCCCAGTCAGCTTGGGCTCAAGGAGTATTTATTAAGGTCAGGAGCAGATACTTCCTAGAATTTTCGGAACTGGTCAAACCCATACAATTTCTACTGAGCCAAACCCGACTCGAACCGAACCAAATATATCGAACAAAAATGTCTGTAGAATTAGCCTACCTACCAGAAACCAAAATGGTTGACATCACATACATTTTTTGTATTTCTTTTTAAAACAGGATACATATAGATCTCACAAATTTTGTGTCACCGTATTTAAAGCGTAAAAAAGTTTAATATTATTCTATTTGTTGTGTTTTTTCATCTTTTATTTTATCTTTTTAATTAATTTGTTGTATCCTATCGAAGAAGCATATATAAATATGAACAATATACACAACAACAAGAAGGACCTCCTGGGTTTAGCTGGAAAAATTTACCAGTATTAGCCACTTTTCGAACCCAAGCCTGGTCGCAGAAATAAACACAGGGGTTTGCATGGGGCTCATTTTGTTTGGTAGGACTAGAATCAATTTTGACTAATGAATGTCTTTTCTAGTATATCAGTTCAAACCACAGAGAACCAATGAGGATAGAAACGTTCTAGCATGCCTCTCAAATATGATTCTTGTTGATAAAAGAATCGCTTCTGCTGAAATTTTGGATCTGCGACATCTCAGCCCTTCTTGGCAAGGGTCTCTTCCAGGCCAATGGTGAGAGAGTGTATAATACTAATAATGTATTTAAAGCCTTAGGGCCACATACAAAAACAAAATATGAATCTTCATAATAACTTCTAACATAACACTACATAATCAAAACTAAACAGCACCCGCCCATCATTTACTTTAATATTATTCAATACCATTCTACACAATAACATATAAATCTTCGTTCGGAAATCCAGATACCTGAACCCAACCCCGAAGGTTACTCTCTTGATTGCCACCACTGTGCAAAACTCCGTGGGCACCGGCTGGGCACTTACGCAGTCATTTCGGGAGTGAGTAGCCCCTCGTCCTACACCCTCCTCGCGATTCGGTACAATAGTTGCGGTTTTGTAGATACCATGGTATCTGTTACCACGGTAACTGGATCTGTAATTAGTCGTTTCTGCCGTTACCGTGGGTTCTGATGCTACGATTGCTCTGCAAAAACGACAATTGCCGTATTTGCGCCTTTAGAAATTATGCACAAAGAAATACTGATATCCACCCACGTCTAGAGTGACATAACTTCTTTCCCACCAATTTGACAAACAACCTCTTCTGTTAGTGATGATTAAAGCGCAAGCCTCCAAGCCGATCTCAACCATATCAAGGAGTGGGCCGAAGAGAGGCTACTATCATTCAACATCAGCAAATGCTCCTTCCGTCTTACACTTTGGACCAAAGAACGAAGACGCAGTTTACTCAATGTGAGATCCTGACAAGCAAACCCAGATAAATCTCCAAACCCACAACGAAGAAGGGACTTGGGTGTACTCGTGGACAATCAGCTGAAGTTCCACTCCCATACAAGGCACGCGATTCCAAAATCCAACTCGAGGCTTGGCCTACTCAATAGATCCATCACTAGCAGATCCCCCAAAGCCTTTCTCGGACTGTATAAAGCCATCGTAAGACCCAACCTCAACTTTGGAACCTGCTTAGCCTCTCCCCAATACAAAGGCGACATAAGACTTCTCAAGGGTGTACAGAGACGCGTCACCAAGGTTATGGACGGCCTTAAAGACGAAGTAAGACTGAAAAAACTCCAAATTACCAACACTGAGTATACCGCCGCAGACGAGATTACATGCTTCTTACCCACAGACTCTCCAATGACACAACTAGTCCCCTCGACCTGCACAGGTTCAATCAACCCCATACAATAGGCCAGTCCAAGAAACTATCCAAATACCATGTGAAAACAAGAGTGCGTCAAAACTCGTTTACCGAAAGAGTCGTCAACGACCGGAATTCCCTCTCCGAGCCTACAGTGTCAACACCTTTACCTGAATAACGAGTGGTCATGCAAAGATTGAAAATACTGCTGGGATGACCCAGACCAGTAACAGATGTCAGCCATCATCACTCACGGAGCAACTACAGGTCCACTAGACCTGAATCGCTCCGAAGTGCGAATTAAGGCAATTTTTTTTTTTTTTTTTTTTTTTTTTTATTTAATGCCGCGTAGTATTTTTTACCTCATTCCCGTCCAATTTCAATTGGCCCGGTGATTACGCTTCCACTTACCCTCGGTGACGCCAACGCTCTTACACCAAAACTTTCCTTTAATTGTTTTGACCGACCTAACTAATTAGCGTCACCTACACTATCCTCTATCTCTACTTTTCTATATATTTTTTTTCTCGCCCCTATTTTACCTTCATTTAAAAAAAAACTGATTATCCTTATTACACCAAAACTTTTCTGAGTTAAGGTAATTAAGGAAAGTGAGATGAATTTTTCAGATACCACGATTCAGATACCGTGATATCACATACCACGGTACCTGCGAAAACGACTTTAGACAATGGTATCTGCAAAAACGCAACTAATGACTCGTTCCGCAGTTCGCGAGCTCGTAAGCATCTAAAGAGCTCCTCTAAATTAAGTGCCCATGATTTTACGATCACAGTAACGAGGCATTTACAGAATAATAACACAATTGTTGTGTTTTTGCAGGTACCATGGTATCTGATACCACGGACCAAAGGCGTTTGCAGCTACCGTGGTCTCTGGCCAATCACCGTGGTAACTAATCTGAAGCATTTATCTTACTTTCATCATCACTAACACAGGAGGCCGTGTTTTCGTCAAACTGGTGGAAATGAATTTTGGCACTTGTTATGTGAGTGGATATTAGTTTTTTTTTTCTGCGATGACTTCTAAAAGCGCAAATTCGGCCATTAGCGTTTTTGCAAAGCAACAGTAGTATAAGATACCCCGGTAACTGCAAAAACCACAAAATGCAGATTCAGTTACCGTAGTAATAGATACCACATTACAGGTTTGTTTCCTTCCCCGACGTTGACCCAGAGGATTGACAGCCTGACGAGGACCCTTGCCAAGAAGGGCCGAAATATCGCTGATGAAGAATCGTAGCTGACGTATCCGTTGTGAACATTATTTGAATAAATATTGAGAGTCAGCTTGGGCTCAAAGAATATTTATATACCATGGTATCTGGAAAAGCCCAACTAATATCTCAAAACTGACTTACTTTCGGGTCCATCGTAAACGCAGGTATCTCCCAGAGGTTCTTGCTTGGGTTCTGATGAGATTTCGACCTCCTCAACACCGGTCCGGTCATCACTGCTTATCACCTAAAATATTGAGAAAACTTTAAGGTCGGGATACTGAACGGCTGGACCTACCCAATTTTGGGTCCAAGGAAAGTCTAAATTCAACGGGAAACTGGAGGGGGGGGGGGTAAAAGAATATCTAGGCATCAATGCAAACATGTATACCACATTTCAACTTTATATCTATCACGGTTCACGAGTTTTAAAACATACAAAAAACAAGACCAGAGTTTTCGACGGGATCCCAAAATTTGAATATTTACGGGACTTCTTCATCCAGACAATCGAATCTTGTAGATTTCCAATCTTCGCCAGACCACTTTAGTATTTTGAGGTTTATCCATAACTAACCGCTTGAATATGTACAAACAAAGTTACAGTTTGGTGTTTTTTGAAAACTTATGGCCAAACAACTAATCAGATGAGAAAACCAAGTTCAGATATGGATTCAGCATAATCAGCATGCATTTTTACGCCAATATCTCATCTTTAATCGACTTCACGAAAGTCTTTTACATTGACCAAATTCCTTGTTTTAGCAGTACTCCTGGCGAATTGTATACTGAAGTTGTTTCGCTATTGAAGCTGATTAAGTTACTAAATCTGTTTAACTTACTGAAGCTAGTTTTACTGAAGCTGTTTCGCTTCTTTGGCAAGGTATACGGTTAGCGTTACCTATACCGAGACTGACCTGGTAGCGTGGTCTGGCTTAGTCTCAAAGGGGCGCGGTATGTTCGATTGTTCGGATGCAGGAATATAAATAAATCAGGTTTATTCTGTATAGTGCAATAAGAACAACAATACAAATTAACAGGGAGGAGCACTGGGAAAGAGGGAACTTATGGGAACCAGGAGAGGAGCTCTAACGTAAACAAATCCCGATTCAAGTAATTTACAAGAAAACAGGTGAGGCTAAGAACTTGGGAAATGTTCCCACTGTTCTTAGTTGATGATTGACTCCTGCGGCTCCTTCCTCGCCCGTCCTCACAAGTACTGTCCACGGCACTACCTAGTAACTACTCCAATTCAGTGTTACTCGCTACGCTTCCCACCGACGACTCTCTGATTAATCCTCACTTTATTCCGCAAGAAACATTTATTTTATTAGCACCGCACGTACGCTTGGATCGAGATATTAGAAACCGCACAATCTAAAGGTGCTAAATTGGGAAGAAACACGGAGACAATTAAGCGGAAGAAACATAGGAATGTTATCTGGAGGGGGAGGGTGCATCACTATATATCTTTCCCCTTCGGAAAACTCAGTCCCCTGAGTTAAAACGCAGACTTATATACACAAATTAATTCGACTTCCCAATGTTGAAACTAAACACAACAGCTAAATGTTGACTTCGAAGATACATGTCCGGAAATTCACAAAGTACAAAATTTCAGAACGGTAACTGTGCGGATATAATGTGCTCAACTCCCTTTTAATCAACTTCCAGATTGTATAATACTATTGTGCAAAAATCTAGATATTGACTTCAGTTAAATATGTTAAAAAACATATACCAACATCATGTTGATGCTATTGCGAAAATCCAACGAAATACAAGAGCTAAAAAAATGCTATTCATTTCGGACTCGTCATCTAAAATAAAATTTCAAAAATTTCAAAAAAAAATCATAATGAATCACAGTCATCTAGTCCAAGGTCCAAGACAAACCCTTCATCTACTTCACCTGCATCCAAAGCCTTGGCGGTAGCAGGGAAGAAGTACGTCATTAGTTCAGGAAAAATTGAAAAATTGTCCGGTGGCCGGTTGACGTCAGTTGACGTAGTCAACTTCTTAGTCGCGCAAATGGATGTCGAATTCAACATAGTTGAAATCGACTTGCGGGACTGTTCTGTTCCTTCCATTGTCAGGATTCCGTTTTCCTCTTCCTCATTTCCTTCCTGGTACTCATCGATGACGAACATGTTTTCCATACATGTGTTTTCTTCATGTTCTTCAACACACTCCCTTCTTTTGTTTCTTTTCCTTTTATTTCTTTCCTTTCCGGTATCGATTTTGTTCGCGGTTAACTGTCGCCTTAGGACTTGCCGCCGAAGAGTCCGTAGTCTCCAAGTAGTGGCACCGCCTACCAACGGGTCTCCCTTGCATTCACAGTTCTTCGTGAAGTACTCTTTGACACTGGGAAATATGTTAGGCCAGTAGTACCTCTTCATGATTTTTCTGGCTGTGTCATCTGGCAGTCTATGGTAGCCACCCGGGTAGAAATGGTTGTTCCACATTATTCTCTCCCTTTCTGACTGGGGCAAGCAGAGTAGATAGCTGTTTTTCCCTTCGGTGTCGCACAGCTTTCTGAATAAAACAGTGCCTCTTTTGACAAAAAGGCTGGTGTTTCTTGTCAAGGTCGTTCCCCAATTGGCTGCCTTCGACCAAATTTCTTTCAGTTCAGGATCTTGGTCGATCTTGGTAATGTACCAAGTCTTCCATGCTGGCCACTCTAAATCTGTTAAGTCCTGTGGTTTTCCTGGATAGTCCATTTTGTTTTTTTGTCTGGTCTTGCTTTGAACAGGGATCAAGTAGAACTGATCCAAACTTTAGTTTCATCCTGGTGCTGAACATCCATTTAAAAGTTGGGTATAATTTTTGCAAGGGACACGTATCTTTTTATGACACGTTGTAGTTGGAATCCGATCTTCTGTTTCTTTTTTTTTTTCTTTTTTTTTTTATTAGCTGGAGTATGGCTCGTTTACCTGGAAATTTCCGAGTTATCTCCGTGCAATGGACCTACGGCTAATTAGCGACGGGTCTTGGAGGCAATTCAGGAGCTATATGCAATGGTTCCAGCATGATTGTGGTTCTTCGGGTTTTAGTGTGTTTGATTTTATTGCGGATAAAACGAAGCATCATAATCAACATAATTGATCCTCCCAAGCTTAAGGACAATATAGTTGTAATGTCCGTACGAGAGGAATTCTGATAATACGCCAGACGTTCGGATTCACTGCCAAAAATTGGAACTTTGTGTTGCAAGGAGTCCTCCACTTCTTGAAGGGTGAAAAGTGTTGCGGCATGGGAGGTAGAGACTTTTGCGGGCAGCTTCAGGTCTCCCAGGCTAGCTTTTTGTACTGGTGAGTCAGCTGAGAATGAACCACTCAGCAATGGAGTTACGTCATGTAACGGCAGTTCCTTGTGTTCGACCTTCGGGGAAAAACGAAAATGCTGTATTGAAACCAATTCCGCTTCCTCCGTCGAGACTTTGCAATTTGCTGGAACAGTCAGAACTCCCATTCCTTCGATGGACAGCCTTTTTGATACAATATTGTTCAATCCTTTCTCTTGGTTTTTGCATGTTTGAATCGCAATTTGAGGGGCTGGCAGGCTGAAGAGAAACTCAGCATCGCTAAGTCGTAACCAGTGTTCCCGTGTGAGATTCGCAAGAACAGAAACTGTACATTCAGCCGGAATGATAGTTGTGCTTTGCTGAAGGATTCTGATAAGGCAGGACTTTCGAGCATTGGTCCGATACGGTATGATGTTCCAGTGACATAATCTGATGTCCTTATATGTCTTGCAAGAATGTAGATCCACAAACGTAGGCGTGGCATAGTAAACTTGTTCTTTGTCGACTGCTAGCAAACTGGAGTCCGGCTGCACCAGGACAGTAATTCCACTTTCTGGAATCCGGAAAGGTATGGCTTCGATTTGGTACAGTGTGTAGATTCGTTGAAGTGAAACTAGCGGTATATCTGCGACGGCATATATGATTCCATTTCGTATCGATACACTAGTTTCCAAAATAGTGTAATACCAGAGTAGGCTATCCTTTTCACCATCTATAACCAGGCTTTCTCCAGGCGGTAGCTTCTTTGAAATAAATTTCAAGATCTCAGACAGCTTGCTGGGTTCCAGTAGGGTTGTGGTAAGCCGCTTCGATACCAGTGTGAGCAGGGACAGCTCAAGGCTTTGCAGGATTGAAGTCGCTTGCTGTAGAGACAACGAAGCTGAGTGAATTGCAAGATGCAGGTTCATATTTCTGACTAAGGCTGATTCACGAACATTAATCATTTCCAAGTTTTCCTCTGTGTGTTTTTTCAGCGTTATGACGCTATCCAATGCTTTATTCAGGCAGCTCTCTAGCAGCTCTATCTTCCTGTCGTGTTGCTTGCTCACGCTAAGTAACTGCGAAGTTGCGTGAACTGTCAAACTGACTTCTTTTTCCAATTTGCCGAAGGTTTCTTCGTCTATTGTGCCCCATAAAAGGTGCTCTATTTGACCAATGACAGGGAGCAGGGATCTACTTGAACGATGACGTTCTTCCTGACTGAAGGCCTGAACAATTCGCTCTGTGGAATCTCTTATCTGGACCGTCTCGTTTCTCAAGGTTTCGCATAGCAAAACCATGAGTGTAGCCGTTATTTCCTTAGGGCTTGTTGAGTTTGGGGAATGGCCTCCAGCCATTGTTGCGAGTGACAACACTTCGTTGCTTATCTCTTTTGTTCTCTGATCAAGCCTCTTAAAAGGCGCTGAGTCAAATCTGATGACAAGACTCCATGATTTTTCCGTATTCACTAAGTTTCCTAGCTTCCGGAATACAACGCCGTTAGAAGTAAAAACTTCGCCTCTGGTGAATTCTGCTATCCCAAAGGGTATGCTGAATAAGAGTAGAAGCGTAAACATTTTCGGTTCCATCTGGTTCAGTAGTTGTTCGAAGACTGAAGTAGTTGATTCAGAGATCAGTTGTTAATTGTGTCTTGCTGGCTATGGGTGCGTGACCTGCTGAATTCGTCGGCATGGCGAGATCGGCCGAATCTCGTCTTGCAAAGGAAATTCGTCTACGTACTTCGACCAATTGACGTAGTTTCTACCATTCTGTGAACTACAGCTTCGATTACAGTGACCAAGAAACTAAGAAAAATGCAGACGTTTTGGTGCTTTAGATTCTCTGCCGGACTTCGTTCGAACGTCTTCCGGGACGGAAGAGAGTCCGTGACGTTGCCGACGTTCATCATAGCGTTTCCGAAACTTTGAGCGCCCCGTTGGTTCGGAATGGTAGTCTGTTTCGTGTGGGGAGAAAACAGCGGACATTCGGTCATAAGTCTTCCTGAAAAATGACTGTGGATTTCGTCGCTGACGACTCGGTCCTGCTTCTCCTATTTCAGCGTAAATGGGCTCCGGGGATTCAATATCAACATTTTCATATCTTCTGAAACCGTCATTTTCGTACAGGGGCGCGAGCGCTGGTGAAAGTGTTGGCATTGGAACACTCTCTGTCGGCATTGATTGGTCGTCAAAACGGATTAGGAGCGGCGTTTCACTCCTGTTTCCATCAGGGTATTGGCTGCTCTCTAAACGCCGATCATGGCTTAAACGCTGTGAATTGTCGGAATTCCCGTCTTCATTTCGCGGAACTTCTTCTATGTCCAAGAGAATACGTTGCTGGTCACTGATTTCGCTACGTGGCGAACTTCTGGTGTTCGGTGTCTCTGGAGCTAAACAAGGTGCTGGTGAAGCCAGGGAATGCAATTCTTCTGACATTACTGCGGCTGCTGTTGGTTCTGGTGGGTTTTCCACTGGTGCTGGGTTTAATGCTTGCCCTTGCATCGTTGGTGCTGTTGAAGTTTGAAGGGGTACTTGAATTGGTACCATCGCTGGCGTTTCATCTGGACATGAACCTAGCAGATACTCATCTAGTTCCTTCGTTGAGTCGATCATGCTGTTTCTCCAGTGTATCGGCCGTACGTCGTTCCAGTGACGAGATGTGGCGATGCTTGGCGCCTCTCTGTTATCCTGTTGTGGGACATGATTTTCAGGAATTGAAGTTTCATCTACCTTGCATTGCCAAGGAGTGGGATGATATCCATGCTTTAGCCGGTTATGATGTGCCTTAGTTATCGCTCCAGACACTGTGTGCTGTATTTCGTAAGTCAAGTCGTTTGACAACTTCACTAGTACTCTGTAAGGAAAGTCATAGCGTTCTCGCAGCTTGTGGCATTCCTTTCCAAGAGTTGGCTTGTCCAACCATACTATATCGCCTGGCTCGTACACATGGTAGTTGCGAACTTTTTGGTTGTAGTAGTACTGCTGCCGAGATTTGGAGTTCTCTAGTTTCTCTTTGACGACTTCCATGGATTTCTTCATTCTCATTATGAATTCCTGCTTGAAACTGTCCATGTTGTAATACGTCCTCTCTTGTTCAATTTCTGTCAGTCCGACGTAGGGGTCTCTCAGGTGAAACAGGAAAAACGGCGTGTCTCCATGTTCCGGGGAATGTGCCGTATTCATGCAAAATGTCACATAGCGCAAATCAAGGTCCCAGTTGTTCAAATTGTTCTTCGTGTACACCGACAATGCGTCTCCTAGAACACGGTGCCGTCTCTCTAGAACACTGTTATTTTGTGGGTGGTAGCTGGAGTTGTACCATCGTTTGATCTTCAAGAATTTCAACAGTTCGTCTGTAACCTGGGCTAGGAACTGTACACCTCTATCAGATAGGATTTTTAGCGGTTTGCCGTATTTTAGTATCAGTTCAGTTGCTAGAATGCGAGCAACTGTTGTTGCTTTCTGATCGGGCATCGCCCAAGCAAAGCAATACCCAGTGAAATGATCCACAGCGGTAAGTACTGACCTATTGTTGCTCTCGGTAACTGGCAATGCTCCTGCGCCCCAAATGTCAATAGAGAGGGTGGAAAATACGCATTCTGGCATGGGTAATGTACCAAGTGGCGCTGTAGGGTGAACGTGTGTTTTCCGCTTCGCGCATTCTTCACACATGTTGACAAACTTCTGGACTTTGCTGTGAATAGCTGGTACGTAGTACAGATACTTCAAACGGTATATTGTTTTTGATACTCCTAGGTGTCCAAAACCTGCGTGAGCCATGCGTATGGCTTCTCCTTCGAGAACTTCAGGAATAACTGGAAGAATTTTCAAGTCGTCCTGACGGTACTTTTGCTGATACGTAACATATCGTAGAAGCAACTGTGACTTTTCGAAGTTATCCAGGTCGTTACGATATCTGGTCAAGTCTGAAGGCAAGGGGTCTCCTTCTGTGAGGCTACATACGATGCTCTTGCAAAATCGGTCTTCTTTTTGTCTCTTTGCAATGTTTGATTTTGAGAGTGGGGAGCTGGCATCCTCCCTTATGGCGGTCGAAACACAAAGCTCGTTGCTTGTCTCTTTTCCTTCTTCTTCGTCGTCGTTCGTTGAAATTCGCGTCAGGTGATCAGCCAAGGCATTTTTCTTGCCGGGAATATGTTCGACTTCATAGTAGAACTGCTGTAGCTTCATAATCCATCTGGACAGTTTTCCGTTTGGGGGCTCCTTGCCATTCAGCAACCAAGTAAGACTCTTTTGGTCTGTTCGGAGGATGAAAGGGGTCGGTCTTCCTAGCAGATAGTGCTTGAAAAACTGGCAAAATTCTATTAACGCCAAACATTCCCTTTCCACTGTCGAGTAATTCTGTTCGGTAGCTGTAAGCGCTCTACTGCCGTAATACACAACGTATTCCTCAGTTTCGTTGCGTCCTTTAAGGACTCCGGCAATGGCTTTTTGACTAGCGTCACATTCCAAAATAAACTGATCCGAGAAATTTGGAAGGCGAACAACAGGTGCTTTAAGCAAGTCCTCCTTCAATATGTCCAATGCTTTCTTGGCTTCATCTGTACACTTGAATGTTTTAGTGTCGGATTTCTTCATTAGTTCTGTCAACGGTCGAGCCTTTTTGGCGAATTCTTTCACGAAACGTCGAAAGTAGCTCAGGAGTCCGCAAACCGATCTGCATTGTTTCAGCGTAGTAGGTGGCTGAAGATTCTTAACGACGACAAGCTTAGCCGGATCAGGTGAGATGTTTCCTTTATCAATCACGTGTCCGAGAAATGAAATCTTTGTCTGGAAGATTGACGTTTTCTTTGGAGAAAGCTTCAAACCTGCTGTTGCAAATCTAGTAAACATCATCTCCAGACCCTTCAAATGCGAATCCTCGCTCGAATTGTACAGGATTATATCGTCAAGGTAGCACAGAATCTGTTTGAATAGCTGGTCTTTGAACATGGTATTGGCTAAACGCTGAAAGGTTGCTGGAGCGTTTCGAAGTCCCATTGGCATCCTATTCCAAGAGTAGCTACCCAGCCCTGGAACATTGAACGAGGTCAGGTCTATGCTGGCGAGGTCCATAGCCACTTGCCAGAAGCCATTAACCAAGTCTACCGAGGTGTAGTATTTGGAAGCTCCACCTAGGGAATCGATGAGTTCCGTCATATTGGGTAGGGGGTACGTGTCAGGAATCGTGAGCTTGTTGAGTTCCCGAAAATCGGAGACGATCCTGTATCCATTTCCTCCTTTCTTCTTGAGGACCAGAATCGGAAAATTCCAGGGACTGTTGCTCTCCTTTAAGATGCCTTGGTCGCACATTGATTCGAGTTTCGTTTTCAGCCAATCTCTGACATGGTATGGAATTTTGTAGGGCTTGACGTTTACCGGCCCGCCTGTGACTCTTATTTCATGTTCGACTATGTCCGTCTTTCCGACATCATTTTCGTTTCTAGAGAAAACTGAGCGATGTTTGAACAGAATGTTTTCTACCTTTTGACGGAGTTCTGGCTTGAGATGCTCAAGCTTGAACTGAGATAGAAATTCTTCTCTCGTCATTCCGTAATCGTCGTCGTTGTTGTGTGCTGCGTCTTCTCGCTGGTGATCCGCTATGTCTTGTTCGGTTCTGCGAGTAGCTGAGTTTGCCGTTATTGGTTTGTGACTCAATCTAGATATGTCCTCTTCGGTAATTGGCTCGAAAGACGCTATGATGGACTTCGGCAGTCGGATTTTCTTGTTGCTGAGATTCATGACCAGTATATTCCCTAGGCTGTTTTCGATTCGTATCAGCTGATCCTCGATCGACACGTCTTTGTACCGTTGGGGTAGCGATGGTTCAACAACACCGGATTGCTCTCCTTCCAGCGTAGTTGGGCCTTCAATCTTAATTCTCACCTTCTTTGCAGAACGAGGTTGCAGTGTAACACGGGAACAAAGTTTTGCGGAGAACACTGCTTTGACAGTTTCTTCAACGGGAGAATTGCTTCGATCTTGAATGCTGTATGAGTCATTTTCTGTCCGAGTATGGTTGAATTCTCGTCTTGATGTGTTTCGAGCGACTTTCGCTGACTGAAGTAACCGCTTCCAGCTGTCTATTACTTCGGTGATTTGCTTTTCCCGCGTTGGAATTTGATTCAGAAAACTTGTCGGCTTGCGTGTGCGATCCCTTCCAGGGCGGCTGTCGCTATTATACTTTGTCGTTTCTGGATAATTCGAACTCGTCGGCGGTATTCTTCTGTTGATGCCGTTCTCGGAATTGTGGTGGCTAAAGCTTTTAGTAAAGTCGCTGCTCCCTTTCTGGATCAAGTGTACCGGATTCCTGAAGTTCGTCTTCGTTTTTCTTTTGTAAGGTAATGAACGTTTTTAACGTTACGTGGATACCCTACTTGAAAATAACCAGATTGAATGGTTGCGGCAGGTGTCATGGCGTGCATACTCCATGTTCGCAGTGGCGCTTCCATGTCGATCTCAATCGTTCCCTTTGCAGCCTGTATGTCTACGCCGTGATCCCGCATAAAGGCATAGCCTAAAATGCAATCGAAGGGTAAACTATCGCAAACGATAACGTTTGTGACCATTTTTCTGCTTCGATAACGGAATTCGATGTCAACCTTTCTTCCTCCGACCATTGATGATCCATTTACTGCGGTGATTTCTATGTTAGCAGGCACCGCTGATTCTTGAACTAACTTTGGTAGTTTCCTGAACAGGCCATTGCTAATTAATGACGCAGCTGCTCCTGTGTCCAGAAGACATCTGATGCTTCCTCGGTTGTACAGTGTAAAACAAGTTGAAGTAAGCAAGTCTGCCCACACAGAAATAATTTCGGTCGTTCTTCGATGAGTTTCTGTAGGCCTTTCATCCAGAGATGTTGCCTTCCGTCCGGCCTCAACGGTAAGGCATTTTAGTTTAAAGAGCTGCTTCGATTTGGGCTACAGAACCTTTCCCCGTCATTCAGATTTCTTCCGGCTCTGTCCCAATTCCTTGATCGGAATTCTGGGTCACGTCTAGTGTCTGCTTGTGATTGACTTCGGATCGAATCCGTTCTTCTGCTATATGGCTTTGGACTTTCCGTTGAAAGGCTGGGAAATCTGCAGTTGCGTGCGTAATGATTCGGTCCGTTGCACTTTCGACAGATGATAGTCTGTTTCTGAGCTGCATATGGAGATGATGTCGATGGTCTGGACGGTAGGCTGTGGCTGGTTGGTCCTTGCCAACTAGATTTCGTCTTTTCTTCTCGGAAGCTGACTTTTCTGTGTGCTCCAAAAAAATCGTCCGCAGGTTTCAGGTTCTTTCCATAGTCCTGGCCTGAAGCAGCGTTAATGCTCAGTTTCTGGTGCTTATTTACCAGATCCTCAATCATCATTTCATTCTGAATCAACTCGACTGCTTGCTGCACTGTTCGTGTCTGTCGGGCCAAGATGAGTCGCAACAACCTAGTCGGTAACCCATTTTTAAATGCCTCAAAAATGGCTGCGTCTAGAGTTGCACACGGAGTCGCTCCTAATTTAATGCTGACAGATTTTCTTATCAAATCTGCATATTCCCGTACTGACATATTTTATTTATTTATTTATGACCCGCTTTTTGCGTAACAGCGGAGTATGAATAAAACACTAAAGTAAAATATACATATTAAAACACTTAAACAAAACAATGTAAATAAACACGACAACATTCTTTTCATATAAATAAAAAACACACTAAATAGACTTAAAATTTGTACACAGTGACAAGCACATTAATCGGGTTCAGGAATGAAAAACTGGCTAAGAATTTCATGGGCTGAGAGGGCAGGATGTTTGTGGAGGGAAAATAGATTTGAATGCGAACGAAAAAGTGTATTAATACTATCCTGAACATTAAAATTCGAAACCAATTTACGATTACGAACAGATTTTGGAAGATACATCAGAAATTTACAATACTTAAAAAAACAACTTCTCAAATTTTTAACATCTTTTTTCCTTAGGATATGGTAAACTCCGGAACAATTGTGGATATATGGGCCGCAAAAAGCACTATACAACCTTCCGAGCGCCTTGCGTGAATATTTTCCTCTATTTGGGACCAAACGCCCGTAACCAAACCTAATGGAATTTGATACTGTTTTTAAAATAGAGGAGCACGTTAAAGATAATGTGGATTTGAAGGTAAGCCCGAGCCATTTCAGCGACTCAGACGAAAAAATAGAAAATGAACCAATTGCAACAGAAGGGCGCTCAGAGGTTGTTGTGCGACCGAAACAAGGATATTCACATTTTGACAGATTTATCTCAAGTCCGATGTCTGAAAGTTTATTTGCTAAAATTTTCATATTTTTAGAAAGAGTGGATTTTGTACGGCTGACTAAGAGGATATCATCAGCATACGCAATGTAGCTAATCGAAATCTCCTTGAACAAATATGCAGGAAGAAGAGAATCCAAGCAATCAGAAATCGCAGACTTAAATATATACGGTGACAAAACTCCACCTTGGCGAACTCCATGGTTCACTGAAATATTTTCTGATAAATGACCCTGCCATTTTACCCGAATGCTAGAATTTGCGTACCAATACTTTAAAAGGCAAAGAATAGAAGAATTGACTCCAGAACGAGCAAGCGAATACAAAGCTTGAGAATGGACAACATTATCAAAAGCCCCAGAGATGTCTATGGAACAAATGTGGATGGTTGATCTGTTTAGAGTGGCCTGTCGCATTATTTTGGTCAAAACGTGGTGAGCATGCGCACAACCCGTACCATCCCTGAAACCCAATTGCATATTTCCAAAATTGCCTTTTTGAAGAAGTTCGGGAAGAAGGACATACTCAAAAATTTTACTGACTGTACATGATACTGTAATCGGACGGAAACTATTGCACAGTTCAGGGTCCTTGCCTCGCTTAAGAACAGATGTTACGGTTCCAGCAAGAAAGCTATTCGGGACCTGAGATTGGGAAAGAAACATTTGGAACAGTAGTTGTAGATGTTGGATCAGAACAGGACATTCAGTTTTGAAGAACTCTGAAGAAATACCATCAATATCGACAGATCCAGTCTTTTTTAGTCTGCAAACAGCCTTTTCGACAGCATTACTAGTAACCGCAAAAACAGAAGACTGAGAAATTTTAACAGGGAGAAGCCTTGAAAGTAAAGAATAAAAAAATTGTTGCACGCGCATATTGCACTGAGTGAACAAGTTGCGATAATGGTTTATCCAGTCAGAGGAGGTCAATTTTGACGGAGACACTGCACAACACTTGTCCGAAAGAAGAACTTTATTCCAAGACTTGCGGTCTGTAGGAGCATCAGCGCCATTTAAACGTGCGGATTTCAGACAAAACTTATACTCCCGCTTTGTCTTCTTTTTAAGGTCAAACACGGTTCCACTGATAGGGCGTCCACAAGCTATCCATAGTCTCAACCAAAATTTCGCATGATTTTTGGCTTTCTTAACCTCCGGACAAACTCTCCAAAGCCGCTTTCGGGTTCCAACCCTAACATTTTCGAATGGTACGGCTACGCTAGCGGCAGTCTTCAAGCAATGAACGACCTCAGAGTAATAAAAGTTCAAGTCGATGGAGGAACCAGTCACATGGATACTAGTCTGGAGTAAGTGGAAGGGAATTTTCACAGCTGTCAAAAGGGTGGTCAGTGTAGCTATATACAGTACGGGATCTAAACGATTCCAGTTCCTTTTCTTGATCCATGTCTGAGGTTGAGATGTAGTGCTTTTGACACAATCGGCGGGGAGTGCCAATTTGAAAGTCAACGGCAGATGGTCATCTTCAATTTTTTCGTCGTCAACTTCAACCGTTCCATCAGCTACAGATGGATGAGAGACTATAAGGTGGTCAAGGTTCGAAACGGTTCCGCCACGATTGTGTCTGTAGGTATACGGCAAGGACTTCTCTACGATACAATACCCGCTAGGAAGAGACTCGGTAAACAGGTCAGTGCGTATCGAAGGAGCCAGGATGTTGGTATTCAAATCGCCAACATTTATTGGTATTCAAATCGCCAACATTATATTCGGTTGCAGCGTAATTACATCGTACTTCATCCGATTGCTCGTGCTTGTTTCTTTGAATCTCTCTCGGAACGCGTGAGCAAGGTCAGGAATAGTTGCAATGTTGCCATCCTGAGTAATCATAGTCAGGAAATCGAGTGCTGATCCGGTCAATCTGAAGCTAAGCATGGCTGAAAACGAAGGTAGGTCCATGCCTGGGACGAACTGGGAAAACAAAGTAATCTTACTGGCAAATTCGTCAACATCAGTATTCCCCGAGTACTGCGGTATCATCTGACATAATTCAACTCTCTGTGATACGAGCTGCTGCAGCTGTAGGTTTTGTACCATTTGCGACTGCTGCCATACGTTTGAAAGAGGTTGGATGCTTTGGGTTGCAGACTGGGAGGTCATCGTTGGCTGAGCTCCGACAGAAGGTTGAGTATGCACCGGCGTTGAATTTACCACAACATTTGGATCGGTAGGAACAGCTTGTGTTCCATGCATCGGAACGTACGATGGAAAGCTTAAACCGGTCGAGGACGTTGTTGGAACAGGAGTGATTGCAGGTGGTAGCTGTGAACTTCCGTTTGTCGATAGCTGCGCTGATACTGGTGAACTCGGCTGACGGACCGATGTAGCCGCTTGTTGCTGAAAATCCGCCGCGACATTTTGGTCTTGAACCACGTTATCATAGACAACGTTGGTATCCGTTGGAGGAGTTAGCGATCCGAATACCCCGTTATCACCTAATTCATTCATTTCCCTTTATCCGAACAAGAAACACTGCCACCAATTATACTGAAGTTGTTTCGCTATTGAAGCTGATTAAGTTACTAAATCTGTTTAACTTACTGAAGCTAGTTTTACTGAAGCTGTTTCGCTTCTTTGGCAAGGTATACGGTTAGCGTTACCTATACCGAGACTGACCTGGTAGCGTGGTCTGGCTTAGTCTCAAAGGGGCGCGGTATGTTCGATTGTTCGGATGCAGGAATATAAATAAATCAGGTTTATTCTGTATAGTGCAATAAGAACAACAATACAAATTAACAGGGAGGAGCACTGGGAAAGAGGGAACTTATGGGAACCAGGAGAGGAGCTCTAACGTAAACAAATCCCGATTCAAGTAATTTACAAGAAAACAGGTGAGGCTAAGAACTTGGGAAATGTTCCCACTGTTCTTAGTTGATGATTGACTCCTGTGGCTCCTTCCTCGCCCGTCCTCACAAGTACTGTCCACGGCACTACCTAGTAACTACTCCAATTCAGTGTTACTCGCTACGCTTCCCACCGACGACTCTCTGATTAATCCTCACTTTATTCCGCAAGAAACATTTATTTTATTAGCACCGCACGTACGCTTGGATCGAGATATTAGAAACCGCACAATCTAAAGGTGCTAAATTGGGAAGAAACACGGAGACAATTAAGCGGAAGAAACATAGGAATGTTATCTGGAGGGGGAGGGTGCATCACTATAATTGCATGCACAGCAAAATAGCTGGACACACTCGAGAGGCGAACCTTTTGACCTAAATTTCCCAGTTTGGGCAAATTCTGCCAGCTTATGGGTCATTCCAGCGAAATAAAGCCAGGCAAAAAAATTCAATTTTTCAGATTTTGACGAAAATTTCTAAGAATGATCTACCATGGTCCAGGACCTTCCCCAAATTTTTTTTCGAAAAAAAATTTGTTCGGATGGTCGAAACAGTCAATATTTTTCAAAAGTTCGACAAAAATCAGTGAAATTCAACACAACCTTGAAATTTTTTGAGCTTCTTACCTACCTTTGGGACTTCAAATCTTAAGATGTTCAAGTATGTAGGTCTTTCCCTTTTACGGTAATTTTGGCAAGGTATGGTAAAAAAAAAAGCGGGTCTTGGTAGATCCACTCCAGAAGGACCGGCCAGATCGCGAAAATTCTGAGACTCCCCATGGTAGTAGAGTGAAGAGCAAGCTATGTTTCTGCATTAGCACCTGCGTAGCTATCGAGCCAGAAATGGTCTTAAATAGCTATGTTAGAAAACTGAAATTCTTGGGAAAATTCATTGTTTTTATGACAAAATGAAGTCCCAACAAATTTTTGTTCGCCAAAAAAAAATTGGGGAAGGTCCTGGACCATGGTAGATCATCCTGAGAAATTTTCGTCAAAATCTGAGAAATTGATTTTTTTGTCTGGCTTTATTTCGCTGCAATAACCCTTATCTGTCAGGGAAATAAAGTTCAAAACTGGATTCAGCATGTCTCCTTACCACGATACTGCATCTCTAATTGACTTAGAAACAACTTTGAGCTTCAACGAAATTTCCGGTTTCGGCCGGATTCCAGGTGAACTATTTGTCTGGCAAGAAAACTAGTTAAAATATGGATTCAGCGTGCCTCCTTACCCCTTAAAAGACTAACCTATTTTTGTGTACCCTTAATTTGGAACTCCATCTATAATTTGCCTTGTACTTTGATCCAGCGGATCCTCATACCAAGATTGAACAAAATATCTCAACCCCTTCGAGCCTATAACTGCCAAGACTAAGACCTACGAGACCTTATCAGTACACGTCGCACACAACCGGCCCATGCTCTCCCGTAGACTAAACAAAGGGTAATGTGACTTTCTTCACCAATGCATGATAAGGTTTTGCCTTGTATGGACGAAGGGGTAGGGTAGGGACTGGTTTCGCCACCTGTTCTTTCCTAAATTGGTCGACAAATTTTTTTTGAGAAATTCACCGACAGTTGTCAAATGAATTCTGCCTTTTTGACCCAGTAAATGCCGGTTGGGACTTGGAAGATATCCAAACTAACATCATGTCCCTTTACCCTATATCAAAAATATTACTGGATTTCAAAATTTCATGCTAATTATCCGGTTTCGGCCGGATTCCGGGCGAACTACTTATCCGGTAAGAAAATGATGTTCAAAAACGGATCCAGCTGTCCCTTACACCCAAAATGAACCTCTAAACTCCAGATTAAACTTTTACTTTTCACAAATTTTAACTTAATTTGAGATCCCTCCCCCACCCTAAATATAGGGCTACATATCCCATCTTAGAACTTGACCTGTACTTTTACCCAAAGAGTCCTCATGCCAAGTTTGAACAAAATATCTCAACCCCTTCGAGACTTATTGTGCTATCAGATGGACAGCTTTTTACGAAATCATAGGTATCCCGTCACTTAAGTTTTGGCTCAACCCCTTCGAGACTTATTGTGCTAACAGATGGACAGCTTTTACGAAATCGTAGTTTAAGTTTTGGGATCCCAAAAAACAGGGAAAACTGAAAGCTGGCTACAGCGGTCGCAAGACAGGGTGTTCATAAATGAAAAGTCCCACGAAAAACCCCGCCATGCAGCGGTGGTATCTTTTTTTATGAAAACTCACACAATGTGTGATTGTGTGAAATTTTACACAACCCAAAAACTAAAAAAGGTTACCCCTTCCGTTTTTACGGCATCAAGACGGACACAAACAAATAGAAAATGGATACTGTCTTTTGAATAACACGACCAAAGGTTTCGATGGGATCCCAAAAATCTAATATTTGATCCAGACAACTGCGAACAAACTACCATACTTGTCCAAAAAAAAAAGAAAGTTCAGAAACAAATTCAGCGTATCTCCTTACCCCTATAAAGAACATCTAATCAACTTCAAATAAAACTTTAACTTTAAAAAAATCCGGTTTCAACCGGATTCCGAACGAATTATATATCACGGTAAAAAAAAAAAAAAGATTGTCATATACGGATTCAGCGTGTCTTCTTACCCCTTTATCTGTCATCTAATCAACTTCAAATAAAACGTTTGCTTTTAACAAATTTTACGGTTTTAGCCTGATTCCGGGCGAACAAGTTGTCCGGTTAGAAAATACTTTTCACATAAGTTTTCAGCATGTCTAATTACCCAATCGAACATCCAATCGACTTCAAATAAAACTTAAACTTTTAACAGACTTTCCGGTTTTGGCCGGATTCCGGGCTAACTATACTTGTCCGGCGAAAAAATGGTTTTCACCATCATGTGCAGCATGTCTCCTGCCCATGAATCGAACACCTAATCAACTTCAAATAAAACTTTTACTTTTAACAGATTTTCTGATTTTGGCCGGATTCCGGGCTAACTACTTGTCCGGCAAAGAAATGGTTTTCTTCATCGTGTTCAGCATGTCTTCTTACTCCTAAATCGAACATCTAATCAACTTAAAATAAAACTTTTACTTTTAACAAACTTTCCGATTTTGGCCGGATTCCGGGCGAACTACTTGTCCGATGACAAAATGGTTTTCACCATCGTGTTCAGCATGCTTTCTTACCCCATAATCGACTATCACACTATATGTTAAAAATATTTCATTTGCCCCTTAATTTAAACCCCACCCCTAAATGTAGGGCTACAGAGCCCATCTACGAACTTGACATCACTCTTGACCCAAAGAGTCCTCACACCAAGTTTCATCAAAATATCTCATTCCCTTCAAGAGTTATAATGCGCACAGACGGACGGACAACTTTTGTGATGTCATAGGTATCCCTCCACTTACGTTTTGGGATCCCAAAAAGTGGGTGTGATTCAGATCCTTTGGTTTGGCTTTATTTTTGTCTGATACAAGTGCACGGCCATTTAGGCTAACAGATTACGTTCTATTCTATTCTATTTGATTAACAAAATAACCATCAATGATTTTCGCATTATTTCGTCCTTAATATACGTATTTTTTTCTTTTTTATGATCGCGTAGCAATTTTTCATATTTTTCTAACTAGATCTGGCACCAGCTTGATCCTACTTCTCATCCTCCCTAGATGCCATTAAATCCTAACTTGCCCTACTCTCTCCTTACTAGTGTCATATACATTAACAATAATTAAAAAAATATCATTTCCTAAATTTCATAACTTTAGTTTTCTAATAATATTTTGTTCCATCCACCACTTTGAAAACTTTAAATCGTAACTTTCATAAAAAGGCTGACAACATTCTTCTTCATCACAGCCTTTTTCCTTTTTTCCCAAAAAAGCGCCCTGATTAATTTGTTTAATTTGAACTGTTTTTTCCACGTATTTTGTTGTATAATTAGTAGGCTAATTTGTCTTTAACGGTCAGCTGTTTTATTAGTATGTAAATGTGTGAGTTTGATTGACATGCTGTTGTTCCTTTTTATACATTACTCTTAAGCTTTGAAGGATTCAAATAAATGATAATAATAATAATCTACACCTAAGTTATTTCTTATCCGTTCCATCACTTTGTGTCTACCTCAAAATGTCCTGCGATGGGTACGTCACTCAAAGGCGGACTCTCCGTTTTGATGGTGGGTTGATCATAGATAACTTCAACCTTCCTCCTTTTCCTGGAGGGGGAGTTGGACCTGTCGACGGCAGCTTGCATTGAATCACTGAGGGGTAGCTGTACAATGATTGGATGAGCCTGCTCGGGCTCTTTGTTGACTAGGAGTACTGAGATGGGTTCTTCTTCTGACTTGAGATGGAGCTGGAATTTGTGGTTCTGAAAAGGAAATTGCAACTGAGCCACGGGCATAAGTTTCGCTGAATATCTATAGCCTTCTTTTACCAAGCGGCAAGCAAACTATCGGGGGTCGGGCTTGCGAAAGCAATTCGTTACATCTTGAGTGTATATTCTTAAAGCACAATGGGCACTAACTATACTTCAACTATTATAACATGCTTCACACATATACATTACTGACTTGCAGTAGAAAGCGCTTCAAAAATAAGCCGTTTTCTTGTTATCGCTTGTCATTAGCTGCGTTTTTGCATGCCTTACAGCACGCCTGCGATTAGCAGCTGTGCTTATTCGGTGTTTTGGCAAACCTTTCCCTGTAGCCTGTTTACTTATAAGGCGTTTTTACTCCTCAGTCCAACGGCCAAAGAACGAAATCCACAGGCTACGGCCAAAGGCCTTCTTGATGCCACTGTCCTTAGCCTTAGCCTGTGGTTCTTTTTAACAAGAACTGAAAGCTCATATGGCAGTTGTAAGAACAGTTTGATACGGTTTGCAGTTGTCAAGGCTGGATCTCTCTCCCGATACTCATCTCAACAGAAAATGAGCTTGAGCTAGTAAATCTGAAGTGGTATTCCACTCACTGACAACTGTTCCTCCCACAACGATGATCGGATCGGGGAAGGGACTATTTTTGAGCCAATCTGGTAGAGTCCATTACATGCCTGCCAAGTTTCATGGTCATAGCACGGCCGGCCAAGTTTAATGGTCATAGCACATTCGGAACTCGGAAGTACCCCAACTCGTGATCACCAAAATTGTGTAAAACCCTCTCCAACTCCCCCAACTGTAACATGATCCGGTCCTGTTTTGTCAATATTTTCTCTACGGCTTATGCTTGTTCTTTCCTCCCAAGTCCCATCCCGATCTCTCGACTCTAAGCGTTTTACGAGATTTCCGTCACCACCCTCCATCCCCCCCCCCCCCCAGCAATCGGATTCGTTCCATACTTGAAATTTATCATCTGAGACGCTTGTTCTTGACACTTGTAAAGTTTCATTCACGTCCGATCACCCGTTCTATTTGCATGTCATTAGATCCTGGATTCTACATCCCCCCCACTATGACCGGATCTGGGAAGTGATTATTTCCAAGTTAATTTGGTTTTGGAGCCCCAATCTGGAACATTATCAAAATATAATTAGGACAGAAGTAGCTTACTTTCTTGGGAAAAGCAGAACACAATCAGATAAAAGCTTAGTTTAGCATTGACCAAAATCCTTAAACTGTAGCTTTTCCTCCATTCGGTTCTAAATACAACGTCCAATAGCGCGGAGCTAGCGTGTCGGGCCTCCGTGAAAGAGGACGTCGGACCGATACCACATCAGCCCATTAAGGGAGGCGAAACTTACCCTTTAAAAAAACAAGCTTACCTCTTGCGGAAGCGGGACTTCTAGGACTGCTGATGGTGGGGCTTGTGCTGTCAATATCGTTTCATTTGGAAACGATTCACAAATGTCATCATGGGTGAGATAGGCAAAAGGGACATTGTCTGACTCATCCATGATATTCTTTAGGCTTTGAGTCATCCACTAAAGGAAAGAAAGGGTCAAAAATCGATCGAAAGAAGACAGAAGCAATGCCTACCAGCCACTTTGTATTTTTCCTTCGATTGTCATGACTACTTTGCCCGATAACATTGATACTCAGTAGCGTATGCTAGAGGAAGGTGGGGCGACAAAGAATATTTTTCCTGGAAATATAGGTCTTAATATGTTTTTTTCTTTCTTTACAAAAACGATGGAAAGCTGAAGGATCCCCCCTCCCCGCATGAAACAACCGCTGACTTGATGAAAAAAAAATAAC
The DNA here is from genome assembly GCA_023053575.1 of Branchinecta lynchi. NCBI lineage: Eukaryota > Metazoa > Arthropoda > Branchiopoda > Anostraca > Branchinectidae > Branchinecta > Branchinecta lynchi. The sequence continues at coordinate 16,522,715 of JAKZAP010000007.1, forward strand.
GGAAAATCAGAACTTAACTGTCATCACTAAGGGAAATGCAGTAGCATTTCTTTATCAATATTCAGCGTGTTCCATCCTACTGACCGTAGCTTCTACGCATGACGTCAAGAATTCTGGCTTTTTGGCGTCAAGGCTGGAACGTATTTTTCTATTTTCAGCAAAATATCGTGCCACGGGCTAATCCGGCCGACCGCATCACAGAGATTCGTAGTCACCACGCTTACTACGCTCCCGAGCGTGGTAAGCAAATACTTACTATTTCGACAAGGTTGGAACAGTCTGCGTAGTAGCTTTTCACGAGGTTGGAACGGAAACAGTAACTAATAATTATTATTGTTGGTAGGGTGAAAAACCCTCATTGTGTCTCATGAAGGTTTTCAAACGAACAGGGAGTGTACCTAAGTCCACTTACTGTTTTTTGGATGTCAAGGATCTTTTCAAACGCTTCCAAGTTTGCAATTTCCGCCCTCAACTTCAACACCCTCAGGGATAACTCCTCTGTATTTGTGTTGGCATTCCCTCCCCTAAAACAAGAACTTAATGGTAACATAATTTACGCAGAACGAAATGGTATTACGCAGAAGAAGTAGCAGAAGTCAACCCGACAGCTGAACCAATAAAATATGTCTAAAGCAGTATGTGATTAAAACAAATACAAATAAGTCAAAACATGGTTCAAAAGCACAAGGAGGGGCGTCATTCGGGTGGCCAGGGATGGGCACTTGCCTGTCTATAGCTTTCCAAGGGGTCCAGTCACCCATGACAAAATCATTTAATCGGCAAGAAAGGCAGACCATAGCCTCGTTTTTCCTGCAGCACTTCTTGCTTCTGCACAAGATGCGTTTTTGGATTCACTGCCTGCACGATTTATTCTTGGTTGATGCAGCACCTTGCAGGGAAGCATTGACTTGGTCGGTAAGCAAGTCAGCGATTCTCGAGAAGTGCTGCCGTCTTCCTCGGAAGCGCTGCAGTGCAAAAACGAATGCAGAAAGAAACAGCCCGGAAGCGGCCGAGAAGTGGAATTGCAGCGTGCACAAAAACGAGGCTCATGTACAGGTTGACGATGAGCGAATCATAAACAATGACCATTATATGTATGTATTACTTATGTAAGTGTTTTGTATGCTGTTAACTATTTCTTTATTTACGGTTTTACCTACATAAGATTTGCATTTGAAAATGATCACGGGGCCCGCAATAACACTGCTGCCCACCCCCGATTTCCGCGAAATCACACCTCTACTCATCCCATTAGCCGATGTTGTTTCTTCTCATTCGAAATCTGTTTTTTCAAACTAACTGATAGCTAGTTCATTTCCTGCTTTACCTAGACCTACCTCTCTCGGCTATACAAGCCCGGCTAACCAAGCAGGAGCTTTCTATCAATCTCAACCATACAATGGCTAAAAATGGAAAGTCAGTTACGATGTTCGTCAGCGATATTCCGGTCTTTTTCGGCAAAGCTCCTCGTTAGACTGTTGCTAGACTGGAAGAAACAAACCCTCAATCTTCTTGTTTCTCAAATCAGGGTGTCCAATGATGTGAAGCACTGAATTTGGAACATCGCAATCGTAGCTGACTTTTCATTTTTAGACACTGTTTAATACATGTTTCCCAGTAAACTTGGGCTCAAGGACTACAATCTGAACTATTAAAAAATCATCGCAACTATTTTACATAACTCGATCCTTTTATTTCCATATGGAAACAGGGATTGCATACACAAAATGCTGACCATTAGAAAGAAAACTTTGACTAAGAGGCTACACAAACCACCAAATAGGATTCAAACTTTTAATATCTATTTTTGTGGTACAAGTTTAAATCCTTGAGGATTCATTTTTGATCGAAGACTGTGAGTAAAAAAAAGAAAAGGTAAGAAAAGTTCTAGCAAGTGATTGAAAGTTAAACAAAATGTTAACTTGTTTTTTTCTTTCTTTGGTGACGGTTTAGAACCGTCCGTTTTCGTTGGGTAGGCCGTAATCTATCTATACGGCAACATGCCTGGTCTGGCCTTTCCAAGTCGCTGCTATAAGCTAACACACTGAACTGAACACACATTCTGATATAGAACATAAATTTGGACATAAATTTAGGTCACAACTTACTTCCATCTCACACTGTTTTTGCTTATCTTCTCTATCAGCCCAATACCTTCAAGGACATTTGTTATGTCGTAAATTCGTCTTTTCTGTCTGACTTCCAGCAAGTCAACAGCCTAAAAAGTAGGATTCACTTTACTAAAAAAAAAATATTGGAGCATTCTACTGATCAGGGTAATTCCCTACTCGGATGAAAGAAGGACCCATCCTTGGGAGAATATTGGTGGGCAAACAAAAATAGACACAACTCACTGTTTGCTCAACTTTGAATCCAAAGATTTTCGGGGATATGCGTACAAGAGTCAAGTTCTGACATGTGGACCATTGGCAGATCCAAGAAAACCATCAGGGATACCTCCCTGATGGTACAGAATTGGATGGATAAAGATGAGAAACTAATTATGGGCTACGTCCGGCTAGAGTCTTTATACTAAATAATTGGTTGATTGACGGTGCGTCGAATTTCATTTTACATTTGACTTTTTGCATCCTTAGCAGGGTTGGCCCGAAGAGGGGGGTGCGGGGGTGATACCCCCCCCCCTCCCCTGCCTTTCGCTAAGTCGTATCAGTAGTTTATTTTGGACTTACCAAGGTCAGGGGGCTCATTTTAGTCAAGACAATCCGAGTCGTTTAAAAAAAAAAAAAATCATTTTGGCACTACAATGCTTCAGTCGTAAATCCGTCTCAGTCAAAGGCAAGCCGAGTCGTATAAACCAGGTATCATAGCCCTGTTAGGCCGGAGATTCTCGATTTCTCGAACGAAGGGTCTGGACAGGCAGCAACTCATCCTGTTTTAAACTTGTTTTATTCGCACATTATTCTAATCTGGTCTTTCAGATTTTAGCCGGTCAAAACTACCATAGGTTGGTTAGCTCTTAAAGTGATTATTATATGAATAATTCTTATAGACCAAAACCAAGAGACGCGTTTAAGTGCAAGGACTGTGGGACAAACTTTGACTACAAATGGAAAAGATGGCATAAAATTTGTAAATACGATGGTAAAGCCATCATAATTCAAATGACAGGAGCCCCACAAAAAACCTTTTGAGGCAAGTGTATCCATGCAGGACAGTGAAAAAATCTCGATTACGAAACGAGCTTATGGTGGGTAAAACGCTTGAAAAGGGCAGGGAAGAATTTGATATACACCCTGGATTCAATTTACAGGAGTATTGTTCTTCAGATGCTCATTCAATCGGGAGGTAAATTTTTTACTACCATGCTAGTATTCAAATCCTGTCGGGAGAGACATAGTGCTTTTGTCGGGAGAAAGCCGAAAGTTTGTTCAGCCAATGAGTCTGGTTTAAACGGAAGAAATCGAATTCTGCAAACCAGTTTACAGTTGCATTTTTTTGGATGTAGTTTCACTGTAGTTTGATGTACTTGTTGCATGAACAAATAAAACAGTATGGTAGTTTCATAACTAAACAAAAGTATGTTAAATTTACAGTGAACCTACACCCAAAAAAAACACAACTTAAGTCTCGTCGGCAAATCTGGATCATTTTTACACATGAAAAAATCAAGGCAGAATCTGTAAACGCCTGTTGGGCCAAGACCAAAAGTTTTTTATGTCTGTAAATCGTTTTTTTTTAATGCACCGGAACACATGTTTTCCTCGTTTTGTTTCTGGATAGCATGTCTTTTAACATACATATTTCTTATTTTTGCTGTAAATTCTGAACAAACCTACTCTGTGTCTACAAAAATTCCTTGTTTTTGCTGTAAATTCAGAACAAATGTACTGTGTGTTTACTTTATTTTGGATGACAACTATTTTGTCACCTGTTTCAATGGACAAATTTGTGATTTATATAGGTATTTGTTACTTTTCACTGGGATATGTAAAAGGCGGTCTGCTCCTCTGGGTTTCACAAAAAAAGCTTTCCTCTTTAGCTGTGAAACTAAAGTGTGAATTTATATACACAAATTTCCATTGCAGAAACAGTTTCAGCTAATACATTGCAGTAGTTTTACGACAGTTCTATTATTTGTTAGTGGGGAATGTGCGCTGTTGCCGCGAAGTCGGTACGCTTTTTTGTGGGTACATCTAAGTTGTATATTGTGATCCAGAAGTCGGTGAAATGAGGGGTCTCACCCCCCCCACCCGCTGGCCTAAGTGCTTTGAGCCAACCCTGATCCTAAGCAATCTTTTACATTGTATTGTCTTGCTGGCAGCTCACTTTGTTTTTAGAAAAAAATTTAAGTCCGCCCCTTCCAATTAAAATAAGCTTGGTTACTCTCCTGATTATTATAGCCAGCAAGTGGTTGAATGACTGCGATGAAACGGCTATGTCGCGATCCATGCTCATGTTAAAGATTTGTCTAGACCAGGAGCTGGACTTGACTAAAGTACTACAAATCATGTTGGGTCAATCCTCAAAGTCAACATTACAAGCAAACAAGAGAACAGAAAACCATACAACCTGGCAACCATCAATAAGCAGAGCACAATATATAGATTATGCATCATGCATATTGGCTCAAAAGTACAAATTAAGGCAATGACAAAATTCAACTGCCAAGAGTAGCTAAGTAGGGGATCAATCAACCATCTGAATAGGTGCGTTGCCAGTTTGAGTCTGTTGAAAACAGGTTCAAGACTTTGAATGTCAATTAACTTTGACAAAGTTAACTGACATTCAAAGCTTATACTTACTGTATATTTTCTTGTGGCTCTATCCAGGCAACTGTATTTCTAGGCTAAGCTACAATACAGCAGAACTAGCTTGTATAGTTGTATGGTTATTTAACTTCTTGTGATGCGGAGACTGCGCAGAGATCAGGTGCAATGGGGTAAATACTCCTTCAAACCAGTCAACCATAAACCCATGATTTGGATACCCTATGCCAAATGCAGGGTGTATCTAGTATTTGGCATAGCCTATGTCTAACCCTGGATACCCTATGCCAAACAGTGTATAGCTCTTGATACCCTAACCCTGTCCCAACCCTACAGGAGGGTAACCTTGAATTTACACAACCTCAAACCTGGCCTAAAAAGGATGAAAAGAAATTTCAATCCAGTTCTAAAAAGGTCCTAGGCTAACTGTCAAGAAGGAAACCCTGAGTGACCCATGACAGTCAGCCACAAACCCCTGATTTTTGGATACCCTATGCCAAATGTTGGATATGTCTAGCGTTCGGCATACCCTGTGCTTAACGCTGGATACACTATACCAGGTGCTGGATACTGTAACAAAGTAAAATATTGATGATTTGAGTGAAGCTAAAAGATCAACCAATCAGAACTCCTTTATGTTGAGGTAGGTCAAGGTTAGGTTACCAACAGGTATCCAGCGCTTGGCATAGGGTATCCAGCGTTAGGCATAGGCTATGCCAAATGCTAGATATATCCAGCGTTTGGCATAGGGTATCCAAAAATCAGGGATTTGTGGTAGACTGACCCATGACCTGTTTTTGACTGCACCAAAATTTCCTTGTAGGCTAAGGTTTTCAGGCAAGTTTGAGGTGGTTAATTTCTGAGCTTCATTTAAATCATCAATATCTACTGGGTTACAGTACCCAGCAATAGGCTGGCAATAGGCACAAGGTACTGCAAACGCCAGATATATACCTGGTGTTTGGCACAGGGTATTGCAAACATTTGATATATACCTGGTGTTTGGCACATTCAGGACATAGTCTAGGGCCTAGGGTATCCAAAAATCATGGGCTTGTGGCAGTCTACCACAAATCCCTGATTTTTGGATACCCTATGCCAAACGCTGGATATCTCTAGCATTTGGCACAGCCTATGCCTAACGCTGGATACCCTATGCCAAACGCTGGATACCTGTTTCCAATAAGATATTGATGATTATGTCTGGGTTAGAGTACCAACAGGTATCCAGCGTTTGGCATAGGGTATCCAGCATTAGGCATAGGCTATACCAAATGTTAGATATATTCAGCGTTTGCGCATAGGGTATCCAAAAATCAGGGGTTTGTGGTAGACTGGCTTGTGGTTGACTGCTTCAGACCAAGTACGACTGGGAATCAAATCAAGGAATCATTCAAACTAGATAAGCCAGCTCAAAGACAGCAATCAATTTTTGCTGCATTCACTAAATGCACTTGAAAAATTAAAAAAATTCTGACAAAAACAAATAAGGCTTACTTACTCAATTTGACTCAATTACTGCAATGCTTTAAGAGAGCTTAAAACAAAATTTTACTAAAAGACGGCCTGGTAGACCTCTTTTCACTATGAATACCATACAACTCAAATGTAACAACATCTGAATAACATCCAAATAAGAAGAACAGAGGAAGCAAATCTATGCTTTAACAGTTTAATAGTTTAGTACTCATTGAGTATACTCACCACTTTTAAATCCAACACACCACCTTCTGCTTCTTGCAATAGGTTCACAAATTTGGTTGTGAGTAGCCCTAGAGACTTCTCAAATCTATTCTCATTGGGGTTCAAAATAAAAACTGACTCAGACATGTTCCGTTTGCTTCAAAAATCGAACCTGTTCTCCTTCATCTGTAGGATCACAAGCGTCAAAGACAGAATAATTGTAACCATAGAGTTAATTTGCTGCACGAAAATTCAAAGTGACCTTAAAATCAAAGTTTAAAGATGGGGACACCTCTAGTTGGAAAATATAAGAAATTGTCCTATTAATATACAAAATTTTAAATATCCAATCATACATTTATACCTCGCGGTCACTATCCAACTAGTTGGCATTTGTAAGAAATTTCCTATAGGAAAAGCCTGCGTTGCCAACTAGTTGGCTATAAGAGAAAAATTCGTGTAGGATTTTTGTTTGTGTTCCAACTAGTCGGCCACTGTAAATTTCGTATAGGAAATCCTGCGTTGCCGACTAGTTGGCTACGATAAAAATTCGTATAGGATTTTTGTTTGTGTTCCAACTAGTCCGCCACTGTAAGACATTTCGTATAGGAAATCCCGCATTGCCGACTAGTTGGCTGCGAGAAAAATTCGTATAGGATTTTTGTTTGTGTTCCAACTAGTCAGCCACTGTAAGTCTTGAGACTGAAAGCTTGAAAGCGACTAGTTGGATATTTCGAAATTTCTATGTGAATTCACATAATCCGACTAGCTGGATATTTTCTGAAATCTCTGTACGAGTGAGAGACATACCAAACTAGCTGGATAAAAAGTTTTCTCCTAGACGAATGCTCGTCGTGGATAGCTAGTTGGCCATGCGGGATTTCTTTATGAAATTTCCGCCGATCCAGCTAGTTGGCTAAAATAAGAACATTCCTGTAGGAACAGGGGTTCTTATTCAAAAGTTGGCTAAACTAAAAAAAAACTATAGGAACGAGGATGAATATCCAACTAGTTGGCTAAAATGAGGAAACTCGTCAAGGAATATAGAATTATCAAACTAATTCTTTAAAATGAGAAAATTTGTATAGACACACATTGATCATCCAATCAGATGGCTGTTAGTTCATTGACTATTACACAAAATGGCGCCTAGCCAGCTAACGGGATCGAAATCCTTGTTGAGACTGAAAGCTGTTCTGACTAGTTGGATAGTTTCTGAAATTCTTATCCGTGTTCATACAATTCGATTAGTTGAATATTTTCCGAAATTTCTATCCAAATTCATACAATCCGACTAGTTAGATACATTCTACAATCCCTATACGAGTGTGAAATTTATCCAACTAATTGGATATAAAGTTTTCTCCTATATGATTTCTCGTCGTAGCCAACTTGTCAGCAATGTGGGATTTCCTATACGAAATTTCTTACGGTAGCGAACTAGTTGGCTACAAAATTTGCTCCTATATGATTTCTGATATTAGCCAACTAGTCGGTAACGCGGGATTTACTAGACGAAATTTCTTACAGTGGCGGACTAGTTGGAATACAAACAAAAATCCTATACGAATTTTTATTGTAGCCAGCTAATCGGCAACGATGGATTTCCTACAGGATTTCCTTTCTTACAGTGGCCAACTAGTCACTTTCAAGCTTTCAGTCTCAAGAAGGATTTTGGCTCTATTAGTTGGCTATGCGCCACATTATCTTATACGCAAAGATTTCTGATCGTAGCCAACTAGTCGGCAACGTGGTATTTCCTATACAAAATTTCTTACAGAGGCCGACTAGTTGGAACACAAACAAAAATCCTATACGAATTTTTCTCGTAGCCAACTAGTCGGCAACGCGGGATTTCCTATATGAAATATCTTACAGTTGCGGACTAGTTGGAAAACAAACAAAAATCCTATACAGATTTGTATCGTATCCAACTAGTCGGCAACGCGGGATTTCCTATACGAAATTTCTTACAGTGGCCGACTAGTTGGAACACAAACAAAAATCCTATACGGATTTTTCTGTACCCAACTAGTCGGCAACGCGGGATTTCCTATACGAAATTTCTTACAGTAGCGGACTAGTTGGAACACAAACAAAATCCTATACGAATTTTTCTCGTAGCCAACTAGTCGGCAACGCCGGCTTTTCCTATAGGAATTTTTTAACAGTAGCCAACTAGTTGGCTAGTGGCCGCGAGGTGTATATATATGATTGGATATTCATTTTGTATAATTAAACGACAATTTCTAATAATTTCCAACTAGAGTATGTCTGACTTCTTTGACTTATACCTGACTCGAGGCAAGTTAGTTGACTGTCGATGAAGGACAGATAACGGAATGTCTTTTGCTGAAAGTGCGAACAAACGATCAGGATTTCTCCGCCATATTTTTCTACTTTCATCAACGAGTTGTAAAAAGTCTGAGCTTTTCTGTACGAAGCTGATGATGGTGGTGATTTGCCTGGGCCCTACCAGGAATGCAGGAATTTCCAGTCCGCGCGAACCGGACCCTGACAGCGGAGCTGTTCGTGTTCCTTTCCCGTTTTAGAGGTTTTGCCGGTTCTTGAAGTAAATATACATGCCTGTGATACGTATCTTCAGGATTGATTCATTCTAGAATAGTTAGATTACGCAGTGTTGTGTATTGTTTAGCTTTTCCTTATTTTTCCTATTCCATTTTTTGTGTATTTATACGTTATGATGGGCAATAAAATTAATAATAATATTAATAATAGTGAGTTCCCTTGATTTCTTGTATCTTCTTTTTTTCTCTTCCTCAATTTTACGCAACGAAACAAGAAAACTTTGATATATATCCTTTTTAACAAGACCAAAGATTTCGATGGGATACCAAACATTTAACATTTCAATCCAAACAATTGAGTCTTGTAGATATCCGGTCTTCATCAGACTCTTTGAACATTTTTACTATTAAAACTTAGAAACAGATTAATGCCAATAACTGGTCATCTGCAAAAACAAAGTTCCAGTATGGATTCAGCATGTGTGTTTACCCCTATACGCCATATCTACTTTGACAAAATAGATCAACGAAATTGAACAAGAAGGGACGAAATATAGCTCCAATGAAATTTACTGGCGTATCTGTTTTGCACTATCAAATATGATTCGCAGTCAGCTTGGGCTGAAGGAATATTTATGACCGAAACTTCCTGCCTTCCTTCTGCCAAATATCCGGTTTCCGCCGAATTCCGGACGAACTATTTTTCCGGCAAAAAACCAAGGCTCAAATGGATTCAGCATATCTCCTTACCGACCTTACCCCTATATCGAACCTCTTGTGAACTTGAGACAAACTTTAACTTGCAAAATAATTTCAGATTTTGGCCGGACTCCGGGCGAACTATTTGCCCGGTTAGAAATTGATTTTTTGTATATAGCCTGCAGATTCAGCATGCCTCCTTACCACTACATCGATCCTATGATCAACTTCAGATAAGACTTAAAAAAAAAAATCCGGTTTAGACTGGATTCCGGGTGAACTGTATGTCCGGGTAGAAAATGATTGTCATGTCTGGATCCAGCATGTCGTCTTACCCCTAAATCGAACATTTAATCAACTTCAAATAAAACTTTTACTTTTAGCTAATTTTCCGGTTTTGGCCGGATTCAGGACGAGCTAATTGTCCGGCAAGCAAATCAGTTATGGATTCAGCAGTCTCCTTGCCCCTAATTTGACTATCTCATTGGCTTTTACAAAGCTAGGACAAGAGGAATCGGCTGACCTACGAGTAAATTTTGATCATCAACCCGATGGATTCGATTCGCTATATGTGATCAGTCCCGACCGAAGTTTCCATCCAAAAGTTTGACGGTGGGCTTATCCCTTTCAAACCTGAATTTTTTTTCCTTCGTGATAAAATTATGATTTTGCTGTTTTTCACGAAGATTATGGCCCAGAAATGTCTGGAACTCATCCCAGTCAATTTCGGTCACTCCTTCTTAGAAAATCAGAGGTTTGTCAAATGACGGGTCTGGGTAGTAAAGGTAAAACCGCCGCTTCGGTCATTTGACATACAGCGGATCGACAGTACCAATATACTCCAGTTGAATGATTGGACACATTATTATAAAAATTAAAGAAAAGCAAAGACAACACTAAAGAAGGTGAAATCTCTTGAAGCAGTCTCGGTCCTTGTGGATAGTGGTGTGTGAAATGGCAAAGTAGTAAAGTAGCCGTCAAAAAATTTACTGAGAAACCTGTTTGCCTACATTTCCCTAGAGTCGCAGCTCTATAACACATCCCAACCCCCTCGCATCTTCCTTGTGATCTGCTTTGTCTTTCCTTGGTTAAACTACGAAATCATAGTGAACCACAGTTATTTCGGTCTTCTTCGGTTGTCATGTGCAAACCAGTCACAAGGCATCGTGTTGGCAACAAGGGGCATGAAGTACTTCTTGTTCCAGTAAAGTCTTGCTCGAAGAAGATTCAAAGATCCCATCAGAACTGAAATAACCAATCATTTTCCTACTTTCGTCAGCTAAATTCTTTCCCTCCTTTTCATTCAAACATGTATTTCGTAATGACTTTCCGCATCTTTTCCTTCGGAACAACGTCTGCTGGTAGCTCTTGCAAAGTTGAAATATTTTTATCTGAACGTACTCTTCGTCGCTTTTCTAACAGCGCTTCATCCATCCTCTCTTCATCCTCCGCGCTTCATCCTTCTTTCTGTCTGTTCCTCCATGGCTTCAAACATGGCTGGAGCTACATGGTCGCCGATGTAGTTATTACATCGGATGCGTCAGCTGATTGTTCCGAGTCATCCATCGCATCGCAGTCGGACAAATCCGACAGGTCGATGCATGACCGAGGTAGAGGAAAACATTAGCTGCTTCTGCTGCTGTCTGGTTTCTCTGCATACGCTTCGTTCTTTGGGACTGTCTTTAGCCTGTGCTTGAGCTTGGGTCGTCGTTCATCCGGAAAGGTAGTCCAGTAATGTCTTGGCATAAGGCAGAGAGATCACCCGTGTATCAATGCCTTCCAAAATGTCAACCCCGCGTTACTGTTGCGTCACTTCTTCAGTTGCTCTGGAACGCAAACGACGTGCCTGATGCGCGTAAAATATTTGGGTCATGGCTGTGACACATAAAACAAATATAATAGTATGTCCTTACACTTTATGTGTTTGAAATTACTTCTAGGTCCCAAGTCTGTCGAAGGACAAGGAACGGATTTGGAAAATTATTGGTGGCATACGGATTACAAAACTGGCCTGTTTGTAACAGTAAAGCAAACATCAACCTTTTGTTCATACAAACTAAGGAAAATCTTTGCAAGTAGTGTTCGGTTTCACCATGATTTCTCATTAGAAAAAAAGCACCTCTGACGGTCTCCAAATAGGACAAAAGTCAAGCTCACCCTGCCACATACATATTGATACGACACATACATGTAGCATATTGCCCGACTCCTTGTATCGTCGAGAATCAACTGCTGACGCTAAATTTATAATAGCGACTAGCAGATGGCAGACAGTCAGCATTTTTGTAGTGCCCTTGAACTGACGGTCTTGGTGGCGAAAGGGTTATTATGCGAAACTCAAACACATTTATTTTCAATTACAGTAAACCATGCAAACAAAATCATAAGTTACACTTGTAGTATGACAATTTTGAATACATTCATTCCGCTACTTCTGAAAAGTACTGACAAACATGGTACTTTAAAGAAAAGTCTAGGGAACCGGGAGCCGTGCCTAATATCCTACGGGCTACGGAACAGGTAGTTCTCACAGAAATCAATCCATATGAGCTACGATTCCGGGATCTGACGTCACTGACTAACGGAAACTTGTATGTGCTGACTCCCGTTCAGGTAGTAATAGAAATAGCTCACGGAAACTCCATCATACCAGCTTCTCGTCCGATAGTCTCACGGAATTAGGTACTCAGAAGCTAGGGAGCCGGTAGGTGGTACTGGAAACTGTATAACTGGTAGTGTCTACATGGAACATAGAACTAACGGAATAGTTTGAATGAGAACTATAGGATGCCGGGATTTTCACTGACTTGAGAAAATAACATGGGACAAAATAAACTGCCGGAACCGATATATTGAGAACTAAGGTGCAGGTAGACCAACTATTTGGTTGAAAATGACCAGCTCACATACATAAACGACCATGGGCTAGGGTTCCGGTAGTGCCAAAAATTCAAATTTTGAAAAATTCAAATTCAAAAATTCAAATTTTGAACTCACCGAACCCATGTCAGTACATACTAGGAAACCGGGAGTGAATATTTTCAACTCAAGGAACCCAATTCCCATGGGCTAGGGTTCCACTAGTGCCAACAATTAAAATAACAAACTCACGGACACGTGTCAATATGGTCTTCCACGGAACCCAACTTCTATGTGCTAGGGTTCCGGTAGTGCGTGATTATATTAATACTTCTTACCCCATGAATTTATAATATTTGCTACCAGACTCTTTAAGTCCATATTGACACATCTCCGTGAGTTCATTTTTTTTGCACTATCCGAACCCTAGCGCATGGGAGTTGGGTTCCATAAGTTAGAAATATTCACTCCCGTACTCTTAGTCTGCACTTACATGGGTCCGCAAGCTCAAATTTTTTTTTGTTGTGCCACCGGAACCCTATAGCCCACATCCATCTGTGTCCGTGAGCAGGTCATTTTCAACCAAATGTTATAGCTACCGGTCCCTTAGCTCTCAATATATGGGTTCCGGTAGTTTATTTTGTCCCATGTTATTTTCTCCAAGTCAGTGAAAGTCCCGCATCCTAGCTCTCATCCAAACTATTCCGTGAGTTCTATATTCCTTGTAGATACTACTGGAACATAAGCTCCAATTATATAGTTTCCGGTATCACCTACTGGCTCCCTAGCTTCTGAGTACATACTTCCGTGAGACTACCGGACAAGAAGTTGGTACGATGAAGTTTCCGTGAGCTATTTCTATTACTACCGGAACGGGTGCCAGCACGTACAAGTTTCCGTTAGTCAATGACGTCAGATCCCGGAATCGTAGCTCTTACGGTTTGCTCTCCGTGAGAACTACCGGTTCCGTAGCCCGTAAGACATAAAGTACGGCTCCCGGTTCCCTAGACAGTGCCGTACTTTAAACAATGATCCGAAAAATAGAATAAAGAAAATATTAATCGAAAGTGTTTTTGTTGGTGTTCTCCCTGCCCGTTCTTTTTTGGGATCCCAAAACTTAAGTGGAGGGATACCTACGACATCGCAAAAGTTGTCCGTCTGTCTGTCCGTCTTCCGCACGATAACTCTCGAAGGGATTGATTGAGATATGTTGACGAAACTTGGTGGGAGACTCCTTTGAGTCAAAGTACAGGTCAAGTTAGAAGATGGTCTCTGTAGCCCTATATTTGAGGATGGGGGAGGGGTTTCAAATTAAGGCAAAAAAAAATATTTTTTGAAAGCTATTGAAACAGTTTATTTAGGAGTAAAGAGACATGCTTAATTCGAATATGAAATTTATTTTCTCGCGGGACAAATAGTTCACCCGGAATCCGGCGAAAATCAGAGAAATTTTCAAAAGTAAAAGTTTAATATGAAGTTGATTAGAGATTCGATTTAGGGTCAAGGAGACGTGCTCCGAATATGAAATGTATTTTCTCGCTGGACAATTAGTTCGGCCGGAATCCGGCCAAAACCGGAGAATTTGTTAAATGTAAAAGTTTTATTTAAATTTGATAAGATGTTCGATTTGGAATCCGGCTGAAACCGGAAAATTTGTTAGAAGTAAAAGTGTAATCTGAAGATGATTAGAGGTTGGATGTAGGGGTAAGCAGTCATGCTGAATTCGTTTTTGAGCTTCAGTTTTTTGCCAGACACGTAGTTTGTCGGGAATCCGGCCGAAAACGGAAGTTGCGCAGAAGTCAGGAAGGAAGGAGATACGACGTAGGCTATAGGGTGAACCATATTCTGAATCCGTATCTGAATCTTTGACAGCGGAAAACGGATATCTGAATATATCTGGACTTGTTGAAATTCAGCTGGCGTATCCGATTTGCTCTGTCAAACACGAACTTGGTCTTCTCCAATGATTACCATTGGCCCTAACCTGTTTGTAAATTTTAAAGTAAAAATGTTTAAGAAGTCTGTTGAAGACCGAATATCTACAAGACCGAATTGCTGGGAGCAAATATTAAATTTTGGGATCCCATCGAAACCTTTGGTCTTGTTTCATGTGATCTTGTCTCACGTTTGTTTTGGACGAGTGCTTACGAATGTTTGATTTTGGGATCGCCCCTTTAGGACAGCCGAAAGCTTTATGCGGTAGCCCCTGTTCACATATGTTCACTGTTGGCAATAAATTATTTCTCTTAAAGTTTAACCGAAAAGGGCTAGGACACGACAATCTAGTTATCCATCACTTGTTCACTTAAATAATCTTGAAAACCCGATGAAAAAGCGTTAGTTTGTTTTTCTGATATTTCCAGTTAAGCGATTATACCACTGTGCTTGCCGATTTTCCCGTTTTTGTGATAGCTCTATGGTGCCTGGAACATTTGGCAACAACACCAGCAACAAACAAATAAATAAACGGGTGGCGACTAAATTGTGACGGAATTCCATACAAACGTGATCATGTACCAAATAAACAAAAAAGTGTCTGCTAGTGAGGTGTCTTGTGTATTGATATTGGCTGCCCGATTTTCATCATCAGCAACTTTTGCATCAGATGGAACACCTTCAGCAATGTCTTGGCACCTTTATTACAGGGTTGGTGGGAGATACAGTGTTTAATTAAATTACTGGTCTCTCTCAACCTTGTGGTTACGGACCAACATTCGACAAACGTTTCCCACCTATTACTTGTCTGAGGTAAATCCTTCCTTATTCCTTTGAATCACTAAGAATGGCCGATTCAGTCAGGATTCAGGGGGACTGTATGGCCTAACATTGTCGGAACCACTCTAATAATAAGATTTGTTTTCAAAAATATGGAAAGTAGTCAGTAATCACTAGAATTTGGTTGTATCAATGTACAATGCAGGGAAAGGACCTGACCTCATTTTACACTAAGAGCGTGTTCCGTCCTACTTACCGTAGTTACCACGCAAGACGTCACAAATTCTGGTTTTTTGCCGTCAAGGCTGGAACGATTTTTCTATTTTACAGCATAATCTCACGCCAGGGGCAAATCCGACCAATCACGTTGCAGAGATGCGTAGTTACTACGCTCCCGAGCATGGTAAGCAAATAGTGACTATTAGTTACTATTCCGACAAGGTTGGAACAGTCAGCGTAGTAACTTTTTGTGAGGATGGAACGGAAATAGTAACTAATAGTAACTATTGTTACAAGGGCGGAACACGCTCTAACACTATTTTTGTAGCGAAAATGTTTAAATGAAATGTACATGCTGTCTGACAGGCAAGGTAAAATATGACTTTTTTTAATAAAAAAAGGCTTCTGGCTCTTGGGCTCGAACCCATATTAATGTGTTCAAAATACTCAAATTCTGTGCCTTTTCTTTGTTTTCAAGCTGCTCTGTAAAGGTATATTCGGGCCATTGACTTTGGTAACTGAATTGATCTTTTCTGAAAAGAAAATAATGTTTAACTAGAAATACTGAAGCAATATTTATCTGTCCATTATATAAATCATTCAATTAGCTTCAGTCTAGTATGTTTTTCATATTTGTTCGTTCTGTTTTAAGCCAGATAGATTTTAAATATTCTTTGAGCCCAAGCTGACTTTGAAACATTTATTCAAACAATGTTTGCAACGGATAAGTCAGCTATGATTTTTCTTCAGCGATATTTCGGCCCTTCTTGGCAAGGGTGCTCGTCAGGCTGTCAATCTTCTGGTTCAACCTCGTGGAAGGAAACAAACCTGTAATAATTATTACAGGTTTGTTTCCTTCCACGAGGTTGACAAACCTGTAATAATTATTACAGGTTTGTTTCCTTCCACGAGGTTGAACCAGAAGATTGACAGCCTGACGAGGACCCTTGCCAAGAAGGGCCGAAATATCGCTGAAGAAAAATCATAGCTGACTTATCCGTTGCAAACATTGTTTTAACAGATAGATTATTCTGAAGGAAAGACTTTTCTGGAAAATTGAATTCTTGTCTGAGGTTGTCAACCCCTCCTTTAATGCAGAGCTATGCAATTCAACACCTTCCACATTTTTTCCCCCTAACTTTGCTGTATTCCACACTTTCTTGCTTATGAAAAAGTTTTTTTTACGCAAATTCAAAACTTCTTTCATTTGATGGTTTAAATGAACTAGCAGCAACGTAAAATAATTTTTACGAAGTTGTAGGCTAGTTTGGGTGTCTGACCTACCAGTCAAGGAAAAAATCTGATTTTTTACATATTGACAAAAATATGTTAATTTCCAGACTGTTATACGTTTGTCTGTGAATGCTTGGAGCTTTGAAAAAAAAACAGAGCCGAAAATATTCAGTGGGACTGCATAACCTTGTCAAAACCATTCGGACCCTATACTATAAATTTTCTGTTCTATTTCCCCCCATTCAGTAATCCCTAGGATTTGCCTGTACAATGCAGATAGAACAGTAGCAGCATGCTTATTTGGACACCTCTCTAAATTTTCCATACCTTGGCCCTGTTCACAAAACAGTTGACAATATAGTGTAATATCAAACTTCGTATCAGTAAACAGGAGTCTCTTGCAGCAATTTTCTTGTCACAAAATAAAAAGTTGTTTCTACCGACATTCTTTGAATTTAAATTTTTCCTTTTTTAATTTGCTGGTTCAAATCGACCAACAGTGAGGTAAACAAGAAAAAAAATAGAATGAGCTGTCTGTCGGTTTGAGTGCTTGAGGTATCTGTGAAGGAGAAAAAAATCTGATACAGTATGTACACGCTTGTTACCTACTGACAAAAATACGTCGAGTTTCAGACTGTTGTGTTGTTTTGTGAAAGCTTGGAACCTTGAAAGAAGAAACAGAGCAAGGGGGAACAGAGCCTAAACTGTTCAAGTCTTGGATGAAACCTGGGTATGAAACCTAGCAATTAGTACATATACTAGCATTTTGGCACCTTTGTTACGTTGGGTGCAGTATTGATATTTGATTTGAACCGCTGGTGTCTCTCAACCTTGTGGTTAAGGACCAATATTTAGCGCACCTTACCTGAACAATGTTTTAGCACCTTTAGCACCCACCATTCTAAGCACATTCCAGGTTTCACCTTCAGCTCAGTTTGCCTTCCATCCACTGTGTCCAAACCCTGACAACCA
This sequence comes from Branchinecta lynchi, assembly GCA_023053575.1. Lineage (NCBI taxonomy): Eukaryota > Metazoa > Arthropoda > Branchiopoda > Anostraca > Branchinectidae > Branchinecta > Branchinecta lynchi. Next base: position 16,540,350 of record JAKZAP010000007.1, read on the forward strand.
TCAACATGCTAAAAAATTGTATCAGTCTACAAACTATGTTTGTCCAGACAAGTAGCCCATTTCTTAGGCCAAACTACTGAAATGCAGCTGCTCAGAATAAAGACCAGTCTATTTTTTTACTATTTTACGCCAAAAACACAATGAAGCACTCAGAATAAAACCGTATATCTCTTTATTGTAAAGCCTATTATGCTTCACTAAATTTCATCAAATCAGGTGCAGTTTTGACTGATGATGACCAACACAGCTGTTCCAATGTAACTGGCACAAGCAAGCCTGCAAGGCTGAACTCGCCAGGTCCATATTATCCTGAAACTAATCATAAAATTAGAATGCAAGTTTATGTTTGAATATAAGGCTTCATGCTACTGTTTCCCTATGGCTTCCCCGTCTTCTTCTTCAAATACACAGCTGTCTGAGCACTGAGCAGTCCTCACATAGTTAATTAACCCCCCAAAATACCCTGTTTATTGGTATATAGATTATATTATTTTCAAAATACTGAAAACAGTAGTTTCATAACAGATAACGCAAGGATGCTCAGGTTCAATGGACAACACCCAACAGACAACACCTTGAATCTGTTGCGTTTGAAGCTCGTTATGGGTGAAATGTTATGCATAATAAGCATTGCCAGGAAGAGCAAGAAAGGGAGTAAAAGTGAAAGAAGTATTACATAATTTTAGTAAGGACGAAGCAAACCTGGTCATCCTGAACCAAAATACAACGTTTCAGGTATGAAATATTTGCTTTCAAAGTAGATACTAGTTTTGGGCAAGAAAGGTAGTATAAAGAAATGTATGATTTTCGTGAGGATGAAGGGGAGTTAGTTTCGACTTACACCTTGACAGGGGCGTAACTAACATCCTGGGAGGGGGGAGGGGCTATGCTAATTAGCAAGCTTCAAAGATTCAATCCCAGCTAACAAATTCTTGCCATTAGCTACCGGCATGATAATTTCCATCTGCAAACACGTAAGTGAATAAGGGCTTTTTGAACATCCAAGCCCTTGTAAGTAAGCTTCTGAGGTGTGAACACTCAACTCGCAATTGCCTTACACCAGTTCAGCGCTCCAAGTGGATTGGTTCTGCCAATCCCCCATTGTCTCGGAATCAGTACTCGTATAGACACACTAAGCAGTCGGATCCATAAGGTAGTGGGTAACTTTCAGTTTCTGCGACATATCCATTAGGGACTCAGATTGCAGGTTTTCTGCTCATGAACCTGTGGATCTATTTTACTCTGTTTGACACAATTGTGGTGGTGAGGTAGAGGGGGATTTACAGAAACTAGTCCGCTTAGAAGCGGTGAACCGGAATATGGCGAATTTCCGAATACTGAAGTTTCATTTGTAACGGGTTTGCATTTTTAAGACAGAAACAATTAAAACTCATTTTGCATTCTTCTCATATATTCCCTTATTATGTCTTAAAGGACACCTCGCACTACAGAGTGTTTCTGCTGTTTTGGGATACATGACTACTTTACAACTTAGCTTTCCTTACAGAAAATTACACACAAGGCTGTAGCTTTTCTTGGCCTCTCCTTACAGCCCCTCCCCCTTCATGGCAAACTGGGCAAAATTTGCATAACCAGTTTTCGCACCAATGAGCCGACAGTATTGGCCTGTTTGACTATCCTCCCATTTTATTTGTCCCCCTGCTAACACCCCCAGAATACCTAAAAAAAAAAAAAGAATTCTTATACCTGTGTCACAATCCCAATGCAAGATCTACAACTGAAAAGCTAGAAACCTACCTAATGTGATACTCTTCTTCATCAAGTTGGTTCAAACCAGCTGTTACCAACAAAGCTTCTATAGATGCGGCGCAGAAAAGTGATTGCCTTTAGTCACCTGTGTCCTCTGATTGCTCGGTGGTAGTAACTATGGGTTGATCTTGGAAGGGTGTTCTTGATTTCTCAAGGCTCGACTGCACTTCGACCTAAAATAGAAACAGTTTTCAAAGGATGGAATTTCTAGCCAATTACACTGTAAAAAGTCTCTCCTACATCGGTCTTTAGAGGTTGCACATCACCAAGTCGGTGATTTTTTTTTTCGAATTCGGAGAGTTAAAGTCCGAATTCGGAGAGTTCAAATCCGATACATGATTAAAACGCTAAAATGCGAAATGCTGCAGATTAAGTTATCCTAGTCTGGAGTATTTTGCATTCTAGCGTTTTAATCCTGTATCGGATTCTAACTCTCCGAATTCGGATTTTAACTCTCCGAATTCGGATTTTAACTCTCCGAATTCGGATTTTAACTCTCCGAATACGAATTTTAACTCTCCGAATTCGGAATAAAATTGCCGAAGTCGATGATGTGCAACCACCAACGTCCGATGTAGGAGAGACTTTTACAGTGTAGTTATCTTGTCACAGTTCCTCCAAACATTTATATGTGGCCTCACCAAAAAGTATGACTAGAGCCAGACCATGTTTTTATATGCTACCCAAAAGTTTCAAGCAGTAAGACTGGTTCGGTCTCAAACAGGGAGCGGCGAATCAGCATGGTACCAGATATACATAACAAAGTCACCCCTGTTGTTTGTATGGTTGAGAGTCTTGATTACCTCCTAGTAAACCAACCATTGCTAATTTTTTTTCTCATAAAAACCTGACATATGTTATGTATATTTTGATGGCCTAGCCTACTACAAAGCGATTATTATTGGGTTTTTTTTATCAAGAAAATATTCAATAGTTACCCGTGAGTTGCGATTCTGCACGTTGACATTCTGCTTCTGCATGATCTATGTTGGTATACTGTCTGTGCAGATGGTGCCATTATGGGCTTACTGGTTAGTTTTGTTTGTAATCCTGTTCATTTACTGATTTCATTTGTGAAAATAAAGCAAACAAGAACATAGAATATGCACTGTGTAGGACAGAATCCACAGTAGGTATCTGCAAAGGCAAACAGTGCAAGGATTGCTGTGATGATCAATTATTTGCTTGGTGTGCTAGCTTTTTGCAAGGGACCTAAGGCTGACTAGTTTCCAGGCTGTCTGGCATTCCATTCCCTTTTTGGCTCTTTTCACATGGTACAGGCAGGTCGATGCCAGTCCATTTTCTTCAGAAATACAGAATTGGACTGACATTCTCGTCAAAATACATTGAGGCTTGCTTGTTTCATATTTGAAGGCAAAACAACAGACTTCTCTGTTGCAGTGTGTAAGATTATAGCTGGTAACAACAACAACAAGCATGCAGACAAGATTGTAAACAAGATGTAGGCTATTTCCAGAAATCACAGGATCTGCGAAGGCAAAAAGTCCAAGGATTGCTTCTGGGATTGACTATTTTCTTGATAGGCTAGCTATTTGCAAGGACCTAAGGCTGAGTATGTTCCAGGCTGTATGGCTTTCTGTTCTCCATGGCTTTTTTTCACAAAGCCAGTCATTTTTCTTTGAAAATATAGAATCGGTATGTCATTCTTGTCGTAGTATATTGAGACATGATATGAACTTGGTCTTTTTAGGTTGTGAGAAGCCAAAGGACTAATTTGAATTAATAGGTGTGTGGTACTGCATATGTGGTGTATTTGCTCGGCTTTAGTTCTATTTATTCATTTTTTACCTTATTTTTTTGAAAAGCACAAGGGTAAAAAAGGCTTTCTTCTTTGCAACTCTTTGAGGAACCCTGAGTGCGCAATTTACTTGAATTAAAAGTGACTTATTTGCAGATGACTTGACTTCGCTACGCTAAAGTCTAGTTAATTTTTAGCCAGTTTAGGTCCATCGCTAGTTTGTCCTGTTTCGTCAGTATTATTTGAAGGTGCTTTACGGAAAATTGGTATAAGAGTTTTCTACAAACCTGTAAAGATTATGTCGATCCGTCGTTCCAAGAAGACCATGTGAACTTCATAAAAATTCCTCCATTGACTCCACTCCGTTGAAGAACACTGGAAGATTTCCTTGACACGGCAAGTCTTCTGGTTGTTACCCTTGTCAGTAGGCAGTCTTCTGAGCTGTTTTTATAATCAAGGATTGAGCGACGACTGATATTTGCCATATCTGACCTCGACCAAAATATGAGCTTGAAAAATCACGTTTGGTCGGTATTTTAAAATTTCGCGGGCGAATTGTGGACGGATTCACCATGGGAAAGCGTCCACATTCCCAACGTCCCTACTGAAGACTACTGTGGACAGAATGAAAATCCCTAATGGGTGTTGTAATAATTCAATGTGTTTGAACCTAAGATGTAAAAATAAGTTGCCTGTTCAGTTAAACTTTAAAAAAAAAAGAAGAAGTAAAAACACTTAATTTTGCTCTATTGCTGTTTTTGCATGGCGCTTTCGCTTGTTTTAATTTTAGCGGTTCAGAGTTCTGACCTCACACCCTTTGGACCTAACTCCCGCAAACTATTCGTCCCCGAAAAAAAAATTCTTGATTTTGTATGCTGTCACATCTCTCTACCGAATGCTTCATAAATTTCCTTAAAGCATTTTTTTACTAGATTTTGGGTTCTTTGTATTCCAACCAAACTATCGGTCTGGAATAAAAAAAAATGAAAATCTGTTTCTATAACGATCTCGCTTTAGTGATATTTTTGTTCGTGCTTAATTTTCAAGCCCCTCTCCCACATACAATTTGTAGGGGATACACTGTAGAAAGTTTGTCCGAGTAAGGATTAAAGTTAACTGCAGTATTTCTTCGGCTTCGCCGACTAAAGTGTTGCGAGTTGGTTTAGTTTCTTCGCTATCGGTTCAGTGCTGAAGTTGTCAAGCTATCGGGGTTTCCAAAACGGTATGTTCCAAGAAGTTTTTTTTCTTAACTGACGACACAATCAGCATAGGCTAATCAAATGGCCATTCTCAGCGTTGAAAGAAAACAGACTACTGGAAGCAGGGACTGAATTAACTTTGCAGCCTGTTGAACTTTATCCACATCGTCACTGGTGAAAACTTCGAACATTACCTTATGCAACCTAGTTGGTAAAATCAAGCTATCCGTAATTTTTCAGGGTCAAAATGCCACAGATGCCAATCTAGTAATTATTGCGAAACCATCTCATCGTTTTAGATTTAAAGTGATAGACCATCACCATAGACCATCGTCGAGACTCGTGAAAATGACAATGCTTTAGCAACCGATTCTTACTTACAAGTCCCTCTCTAGGTACACAAAGTAGGAAAAGTTGGAAACCCCTACTTACAAGTCCCTGAAATGTTCTCACAATTGGGTTCCACCTACTGTTTTTTTTAGTATGTACCCTAACACTAAAGTTGTCAACCCCTCGAAACTTTAACATGAGAAAAGGCTATCCCTCAGCGTTGAAAAAAACGAATGTCGGAAGGAGGAACTAAAATTGAACTTACTTTGCAGAAAGTTGAACTTTTATCTTTTTCAATAGACATAGTGACGAATGGAAACTTGAAACATTATCTTAGATAACAAAGTTGGTATTATAAAGCTATCCGTGAGATTTCAGAATCAAAATACCATAGATGCCACTCCATCACTGCGAAACTACGTCATTGGTTTACATTATCGTTTGAATCCGTTGCGTAAACACTTAATTCCAAGTCACAGCGATAGACCATGGAGACTTATTTTCTTACTCAGATATCTAGAGATCAAATAAAATGTGCACTAATTTGCACAAGTTTCAGGTACCCTTCCATGATTTTTACTTACAAGTCCCTCTCCCTGTGATAGACATGGTACTAAATTCTTCTTACCATCAAATACACCAGAAATAAAAAATAAGATCATTAGGTTCACCGACTAGTAAAAGTTGCAAACCCATCACCACCGAAGATGATTATGGTCTAATAGCCGAGTGTTGCTTTATAAGTCCCCTACATGTCTCACGATCGGGATCGGCCTATTTTGCGGCTGCAGTGTGTACCTTACTACTGAAGTTGCCGACCACTCTCAATTTTATCATTTTTTAAACATTTTCCGACACATCTGATACCATTGATACTCTACCTGAATCCCAAGTACAAAAAATGGAATGACAAACTCAGCAGAAATCACGAACAGAAATGGGTAGAAACAATAGATGGCAGCGCAGACCTGTCGGAAAATGCCACTTTTTTTATTCTGTAAATTTCTCTATTTACCACCGAAAGACGATATATTGGCTGTGGGCCTGGGAACTGCCGTACATATTTAGCACTTCCAGATTAGTCCATCTTCAATTTGAAACTGATGCCTGCCTGCTTGCTTGCTAAAATGGAGCTTTCCACTCGAAAGCAGAAACATGGTTTGATGAAAGAAAGCTTGGCTGAACAACTTCAGATAGTCCTCTCTGGCATGGGCTATATAACTCTACTTCACTTCGCACACCGTAGGCTCTGCCTCCAGGACAAGCAAAAACTATCCTTTTGGCCCCAGGCAAGAGTTCTACGGAGCTTTCCAAAATGTAATGTCATATTCATCAATAGGGCCTAAGGTCCACATTTTCCGTAAAAACCGCACAGGTTAGACCCTACTAGTTACCAGGAATAAGATGAAATCGGCGGCATAGAAAAAAAAAAAACAAAAAAAACAGGACAAAACCAGTGTTGCTCTCGCAACACAATTATCTATCTAGAGACAAGATTAATCCCAGTAGCAAATAGTACAAGATTTTTATTTACAGTGTATCTGCGAACTTAAACTTCGTATAGACAAAAAGAATTTCTTTGTGAAGCCTTATCAAAGAAGGTCAAAATGTGAAGTTACAATGTTTACAGTAGGCCTACAGACGACGGATCGATTGGCATTGGGATTCACCATACTCTCTCTGACAAAATTACTGAAGTTACAACAAGCAGAATAAAACAGATGTGTCTTTTTCAATTTATTTCAAAAAGAAATACGAAATAAAACGGATATAAGTTGCAGGTGTATTACTTGAATGCTATAGATGGCTCTTCGAACAGATGCATCGAGTCTTCCCAAATGTCTTCGGGGAGTTCTTGACCGTCTTCAGGATAGAATGTGGGGAAAGGAGGGGCAGTTTTTGGGAACCTGAAATAAGAGAAACAAGCTCGAGGGGATACTCACTCCCAAAATAGGTGTACAGTAAGTACTCGGCTCTTACCCAGCCCGCACCCATGGAGTGTGCACACAAAGTTAGCACCCCCTCGGGGACGCCGGACATTTGGTTCGTGCATTGGTCTCCTTCATCAAAGCTCATTTCGAATCATATTCATGGCACTAACTTGCTAGAACTAGGTTTAAGTACTCTTAGACTCAGGCGTGAGAGTCTTTTAGTTAAGTATTTTGTTAGGAAAGCAAGTATAGAAGGGGATATTATAAAAGAAGAAATATTAGAAGGATATAATACAGATATTAGGTTTAAAGATAGATCTACTCCAGGACTATATAGGTGTGTTAAGCTGTTAACTAGTTTGAGCACCGATATAACCCCTCTACAGGAGGTTGCATTTGATGATGGAACAGAGGTAAGGACAGCTGGGATAAGGGATAATGTTCTTTTTCCCATCCCAGATCGTGGAGGTGACAACGGGCTGACGCCACTGACTCTTGAACTAGACTGGACCAGAGAGACTAATCATTTGCAAGAGTTTTTACGAATTTACACTGACGGTGCGAAGTCTGAGAAAGGTGCTGGTTGTTCTGTGGTGATTCCTAGTATGACAGTTTCTCGCAGTTTTAAGTTACCAAAGAACCTATCTATTTTTTCAATTGAGATGCTAGCGATACTTAAAGCGTTGGAGTTTATAAAGTCAGATGGAAATGTGCGAAAGTGGATGATTTGTTCAGATTCGTCGTCGGCTTTGCAGTACCTTAAGAAAGACCATGGTTCTTCCCGTATGATGGTAGATAGTATAGTTAAGTTGATTAGAAATCTTGAAAGTGTTGGTAATAATATCCTTTTGGTATGGGTCCCTGCACATGTTGGAATAGTTGGAAATGAATTAGCAGACAGTATGGCAAAACAGGGAATTATCTCTGGAGAGACAGTAAACGTGAAGCCGACGCAAAAAGAGTATACACGGTATGTTTGTAATGTGTTGAGTGAGAAGGAAAGAGAAGGAATTATTAGAAATTGTTTAAATCCGATATTGGAGTTGTATGATTATAAAGCCCCACCGGAAGATTTGACACATGACCAAAGATCTGTTGCGGTAGCTATATTTAGACCACGAACCGGCCATGCGAAAACAAGATCTGTGATGTATAAATGGAGGAGAGAAGATTCTCCACTATGTGATGTTTGTAATGAGTATGAAGACGTAAGACATATTATGATGAGGTGTAAAAAATATGAAGTACAAAGAGTGGATTTTAAGAATCTAGTGATTAAGTATTTTAGGGCATTTACAATGAGATCGATATTAGGTCATGCGAATTCCCCGAAATGGGCGCGTAGAAAGGCAGTATGGTTATTGGCGAAGTATATAAAGAGTACAAACCTGCAACATGTGTTGTGAATTGTGTATATAGGATAGTACCATGTTAGTGTTAAATATTTTATTTTGATAGATACATGGAAAAGTGAACTTCACCAAAAAAGTAATAAAGAAAGGAAAGGAGAGCAGAAGTTGGACTGAGCCAGTATACTCCGTACGACGTCTTTGTCGAACCCCCAAAAAATCTTATAAAGTTTGACAAGGCCAGAAGGCCGCAGTTTAGATCATAATTGTGACAAGGCCAGAAAGCCACGATTTGACAAAAGAAGTGACCAAAGATATAGAGGATACGCACGTATACGGGCGATTGATTCGCCCAAACGTCAACCTTCAAACAACAACAAACAACTTGCAAACTTTGATTGCAGGCTCGTCAACGATTGTCAATTCAATCAATGATTGCAGGTTCGTTTCTTGCAGCTAGAGCCTGCCGAAAACTACTAGCAAGAATGGCCGAAATATCGCCAAAACAAATCTCAGCTAACTTTTCCGATTGGCTCCGTCAGACATTTACTCAGACATCCAATCCGGCGCAATATCTATTTGTGCCTGGAAGCTACAGCATACACGAAAATATTTTCTTGAAAACTCTTCAAAAGACGGAAATGATTTGCGAATAATTCAATCATGGCTATTCTCTTTTGAGACCGTACACACGTGCTGCTTGTCTGGTACAACGAGACCAAAGGATTCGCCGGGTTCCCAATGGGGAGTATTTGTGGTTTTAATACATATAATCAGGTCTTGCAGACATTTAGTCTTTCCCGAACCCGCACAACTTTGAACCGTTCCAACAGACCACTAAACACCAGCCACTATGTCATACTTTGCTACTAAAAGCATATCAAACAATCAGGCTCATACGAAACATCAAGTTCTGACGTGTTCATACATTGACGGAGAAATTCAAAATTCAAGATGCAAGTGTTACCCTTTTGGATGTTTCGTCATCACTTTCAAAACTCATGGACAACAAGGCCCAACCAGCACACGATGTCGTCCACTGCTTCCTGACCGAAGATTAAAAATTAAGTGTCTTTTTCTGTGTGTATATATGTGTTTTGTTTATTTTCTTTATTTTCGTCATTTACTCCGCCTTTTCAAAATGGCGGGTCATAAATAAATTACTTACTTACTTACTTACAACCTCCAACCAATTTTTATCGACACCAAAATTTTATTCTGCTTCGTCGATATTTCCGGTTTTGGCCGGACTCCGATCTAACTACTTGTCCGGTGAGAAAATAAAGCTCTTACTTAGATTAAACCTGTATTCTTATCCCCTTACTGATGCTTCGATCGACTTAATTTTTTTTACTTCTATCAAACTTCCAGTATCTGCCGGATTCCCGATGAAATAACTGTCCAGCGAGAAAAGTAAGGTTCACATTTGGGTCCGGCTTGTATTCTTGCTTCTATAAGAATGTAGCCTGGCAATCGACTAAAATTTACTCCCACCAAATTTCCGGTTTTCGCCAGATTCCGGTCAGTCTACTTGTCCGGCGGGAATATAAAGTTGAAATATGGGTTCAGAATGTATTCTTATCTGCAGATCGACGCAAGAATCGACCAACGTTTAACCTCTAATGAATTTCAGATAAGACTTCAACTCTAACAAATTTTCCGGTTTTCAACGGATTCCAGGCAAAGTTCTTGTCCGGCGAAAAGGAAAATTTGAAAACAGATTCAGCATTTTTCTGTACCCTGTGTCGAAATTTTATTCAACTTGAGATAGAACTTTAACTTCTATGAAATTTCCATTTTTTTCCCGGATTCCAGGCGAGCTACTTATCCGGTGAGAAACTAAAGTTCAGTTCTGGATTCAGCATGTCTCCTTCCTTACCCCTAAATCGACTCTCACATTAACTTTGAAAAAAAATGTTTTTCATCCCTTGAAGGACCTATAATACTAACGCAACCTACTTCCGTAATCCCTCCATATCTTTCTAAACCAGGAGACCCCAATTTCGAACGGTACATTGTAACTCCTCTGACAAAACCACGCTGGTTTTCTCACTTGACGTGTTTTGTTACCTTCGATGTGTATCACGCTGTTGACGGTTGGCTGCGAGAAGTTTTTCCATCACAAAAACCGGTTCATGGTTATGTAAATTGTTACCCTGTTTTCGCTGTAAGTCAATGGGTCTCGGAAAAGGCTTAAAACAGCCAAAACCATGGCTTATTTGTTGAAAGCACAGCCTAGTTTTAAAGCATTCAAATATTTTAAAATACGTAAGTTAAAGAGTAAATAATGCGAGGGGTCCTTTAGTTTAAACCCCCCTTCCCCGCCCCTAAATACAAGACAGATTTACAGGGCCGATCTACAAACTTGACCTGTACTTTGACCGAATTGATCCTCAAACGAAGTTTGAACAAAATATCTCAACCCCTTCGAGATTTATCGTGCTGACAGACGGACAACTTTTACGAAGTCATGGATATCCTTTCACTTACGTTTTGTTATCCCAGAAAAATGTAAAAAGATCAACATTAACTGGGCAATTAATTTTACCAAACGGCCTTCCAGGCGAGTTCTGTGCTGTCTTTGGTAAAGGAAAGGAAATATGACCTACCAAGGGACAATTTCTAAAATACTAGGAGCTTGCTTCGAGAGAAGAAACTCACCTGCTAAAAATAGTTGCGTTTTTGATCCGAATTCTCCTTGCGATTCTCCTCGCAATTCCCCTATTTCCCGTTTTTGGACTATACGCCCCTCATAAAATTCCTCTCAGATTAGTTTTTTTTTGCCGCTAGGTGCGCTATCGTAAATAAAACAATGACACGTTACTTCTTTGTGTACGTTTATCCAGGTTTGTTTTGCTATTTTCAATTCCTCTTAGGCCGAACCATGTTTAAAACTGTTTAAAATGCCTCTTCCCCTCTTTTTGCTTTCCGACTTCAGTGCTGAGTGCTGGCTGTCTTTTCCAGGGGGCTGATGCGCGACTCGATATGGGGCAGAAGCCTAATCGCTCATTCACCCGTCAGTTAACTTATCCCCAGATCTCATGTGTGATTGTTATTGTTCCTCTAGCGCGTCTGGCGGCAATTCGTCATCGTATTTTATGAAGGACGTATTCAGATGAAGCGAATTCTCCCTTTATTGCGTTTTTGTCCGAATCGACAACGGGGAAAGCCTCGCGATTCTGATGAATCGAGAAGTTTCTCTGAGGGGCATTCTCGATTCTCCTCTCTCCGTTCTCCTCGCTGATTCGTCAACAGAGTTTGAGTGTTCAATATGCATAAGCACGTATACCGGGTTGCGGACGAGCTGGCAAATTAGTGTTTTTGTCAAAAGCGAGAAAGGAGAAGCCAGAGGAGCGAACACGGTAATTTGTACGATAATCGAGAGTTCAGAAGCCAGAACAGAGAATTCACATAAAAAACGCAACTAATGTCCAACGTATTTGGTGATCTGGATTGACACTTCCTGACAAAGCGCGAATTTTTACTTATCTTTCTTCCTCCTAAACACAAGTTTACTCTCAAGGTACAGAAAAGTGTTGCACTTGCGCGTATACATTATCTATTACCATTTCATCCACCTTATAATTAAACGTAACCATGCCTTTGCCTTTGGAAATAAACACTGAAACTGAAACTTCGGTGCCAAGATACGGCTCTCAGCGTCAGCTGACATTTTACTTACTTGGTAGGGATAACGGTGTCATAGATCCTTACGTAAGAGTTGGTGATTCCCGGAATACCACTGCTTGCCACAAAGATGACATTGTATTTCGTGTTGATTCGAACGACCTAAAGAAAGGAAGCCATGAACTAATAGGTGAACGTTCCTTCGACAGAAGAAGAGTGTTTATTACCAAGTCCGATGCGATGGGTAGGTTTTCGTTGGACACACATGTATTATTTTTTCAATCAATCAAACAAGTTTAATCCAAATAGCTATGGGCTAGAAGTGGAATAGAAATTTACGAAATATACACAGACACGAAACAAATTAACTAATACACTTACAAGATTTTACCAGAAATAAATGATGGGATGAAATTACGTAAAAATTGGGCAGAAGATTTAGCAGGATACGGAGAAAACTGATTGCCAGTATTCCTCTCGGACCGACTATTACGCCGCCTCCGTGTTAAAAGAGGTCGATAGATTCAATACGCTACGACGATGCAAGCATACATGCGATGATCATCCACACTTTCTAGCTTTTCATGTTCCTTTGTTAATTGGGGGGGGGGGGGGGGGGGGGGGGGGTAGACAAACAGAATATTGTGATTAGGTTGTAGTTACTGTAGTGGTATGCTTCTCTACGCCTAACCAGGGTTGCCACATCAAAAATATTTAGAGAGTGGCTTTTGGCCCAAAACAGAGAGTGAATTGGGAGCGAAATTTATTTTCTTGAAATGTTCACTTTTGGTCGGCCTCACCTCTGTAAAAATGAGACATCTTAATTTTACTTTCATGAAAAAACTTTAAATAGTCACTTCTGGTCGGGATCCTTGCTGCAAAAATAACACATTTGGTCATGTTCTGAAATAGAGTGATTTTTGTGTCCTGCGAAGGACAAGAGTGACAAAAACATAATAGAGCGACAATTCACACTATCGTGCGACATATGGCAACCCTGCGCCTAACTTCGGGTGTTACACGAAAACTTCAGTTCAATAACCTAGCAAAGAAACTAAATAGCAAAGATAGCATTTCTTTCATGCGAAAACCTTCATGTGAGAGTTGAACTTAAAAAATTCTGGAACCGTATTCTGTTCTATTTCAACTCTCAGCGCTAGTTGCGTTTCTGATCTCATTTCTCCTAGCGATTCTCTCAATTCGCGTTTTTTTACTACTGCATTGTCGAAAGTTTCATAACAGATAATACAAGGATGCGCGCTTTCAACAGACAACACGCAACATACAACACTTGGGATGTGATCCTTTTTTATTTCGAAACGTTAGGCATGAAATGTTATGCGTAACAAGCATTGCCAGGAAGATCCGAAAAACCGCCAAAATAGCATCTGCCGAATTTTCCGATACCATAACGATAAACAAAAAATTAAAAGATGCTTCTCGGCATTTTTCAACTCTTGGCAATGCTTGGTACCCATAACATTTAATGTATAACGTTTTCAAAATCACAAGAGATTACACCCAAAAAGCCAGGAAATGAGCCCAGCGTGACCAAGCTCGAAGATTCTAATGGAAAATATTCTCAGGATCAAAAACATCTTTAGTGCGATTTTCTTTTGTTATATTTTTCCATATTAGTACTATTTTCCAGTGCTATTTTTCAGAATGTTTTGAACTTGAAAAATAAACCCCTTGCTATTAGGCTACACTTCCGTCACAGCCGTTTAGCCAGATTCGATCGACAAACTATCTCAAATTTCTTTTGGTATTGCTAGATCGTTGAAAGTATCTCAACCGGAGACAAAATATTCAAAAGTAAAAGAATAACTCAAGGAAGGAGGAATGAACCTTATTTCGTGTACATTTCTTTCTTCATTCTTTTGATATTGCTATAGCATCGAAAGTATCCCAACCGGAGAAAATATTCAGAAGTAGCAAAGTAACTCAAAGGCGGAGGTTTGAAACTTATTTTTATCGCCAAAAGGAAATAGAAATTCTTGGATGAGACATCAGTTTATCTCTTTGGTTTCCAGAAGACGGAGCAGAAAGTAAAATTTAGAGAAGAGTTCAAAGAAGTTTAACTCTGCTGCATAATTCTTTTCTTTAGTAACACCATATTTGCAGAACAAAATAAAGTTGATCCTACCGACAGAAAAGTAATTTTTAAGATACAGTAATTTACAGTTATGAGGGTTACATTTAATATTAGCTCTTCTCACAATTAGTCTCGACTTGATACTCAGATTCGAAAACAATCCTAGACATCACCAGTTTGAAAGTTACTAGGAATGAACTTCAAACGACAAGAAAGACAATCAGAAATCACGCAGATACTCCTTTAGCTCAAGCTGACTGGGAAGTATAAATTCAAACAGAAACAATGCATAAACGGATACGTCAGCTACGATGCTTTGCTGCCAAAGCTTCAACGAGCTTCAAACGACAAGAAAGACAATCAGAAATCACGCAGATACTCCTTTAGCTCAAGCTGACTGGGAAGTATAAATTCAAACAGAAACAATGCATAAACGGATACGTCAGCTACGATGCTTTGCTGCCAAAGCTTCAACGAGCTTCAAACGACAAGAAAGACAATCAGAAATCACGCAGATACTCCTTTAGCTCAAGCTGACTGGGAAGTATAAATTCAAACAGAAACAATGCATAAAACCGATACGTCAGCTACGACGCTTTGGCAGCAAAGCATCGTAGCTGACGTATCCGTTTGGCAGCAAAGCATCGTAGCTGACGTATCCGTTTATGCATTAGTTGCGTTTTTGATCACCTGTCGTGACACCTGTCACTCGCCGGTCTACTTAATTGTCGTTTTCAATCGCCTTGTTAGTTCACCTGGCAACTTAATTCCCGTTTTCGGTAAAACCGAAATCCTGTCTTGTCGCCGTTCCAGAAGTCCTGCGAGTCGAACGGCGAACGTAGTTTGCCAGTCCTGCCTTTGAAACTGCGCAGAAAATTTGAAAACCAAAAGTGAGGGAGCGTATTCAGTTGAAGGAAGAGTTGATCATGAGTCACTTAAGTTGAAGGAAGGGAAGATCCGGGAAGAAGGAAAAATATTCAGAAAATGCAGTGTATTCTCGTGATAAGAATAAGGACCGTTTACTTAAACTGTATTGTATTTGGTGTGATGTAGATAGATATGCCGATATGCAAGTGGACAGAACTTGCTTCTTCAGGTGCATGGCACTATCTGCAGTTGAGACATTTCTGGGTTGATTTTGTTGATTTTTTTGTTTGTGAACATATGAATGAATGAATGAATACTTTTAATTCAGCAAATAGCCATAGACGAAAAAGAAAACACACAGAAAAGAAAACAACAACAACAACAAAATCATGCAGTCTGTTCCTGCTGTTGCGTTGCAGCAAGAAGAGACTGCCATACAGGCAGGCAATGAAAAATTGGCACAGTGGCAAATTTTATAACCTCAATCTTTGAATCCAAAAGACGGCACAGAAGTGCCGCTCTAGCCTTACGGCGAATTTCCTCAAAAGTGAGGCATCTTCTCGAAACGAGCGCCGAAGAAACACTACAGATATATGGTAGCTTAAACAAACGCCGGAACACACGGTTATAACTTATTTTAGCGTTGCTAAGACTTTTAGCGGTAGCATTAGTTACCAATGCTAAAGCAAAAAGATGGTAGCAGTACGTTCTAAACAGCTGAACGCGTACATCAAGGTCCGCCTTGCTGAACTTACGAATTAAAACGTTTGCACGTTTGCAGAGCCCCGATATCAACTCTTTAACATGAAGGTCATCATTCAGGTTAGACTTGAACGTGAATCCTAAATAACGGAACTCATCGACATAACACAGTATTCGACCTGACAGTTGCACATCATTTTTAGCAACACGAATACCAGCTTTGCGAAACAACATCACATGAGTTTTCTTTGTATTAAAAAGAATGTCATGTTGTGACGCAAAACTGTCACAAATTTTAAGAAGCTTATTCAATCCATAACACGTAGGCGACAGTACCACTAGGTCGTCTGCAAAAAGCAGGTGGTTCATACATCTTCCGGCAATGTAGCATCCAACCATACACGAAGACAGACGGGCAGACAAAGCGTCAATATAAACCGAGTAAAGCAATGGGGACAGAACCCCACCCTGCCGAAGGCCGTTCAGAAGGCCAAACTCATTACTTACAGTCGTACCCCACCTTATTCTGAACTTCTGGTTCCGGAACCAATAAGATAGAAGTTTGAGGTAGCATGCTGGTACACTCCTAGCACGGAGTATATCAAGCATCGTCTTATGGTTTACCCGATCAAAAGCTTTACTCGAGTCTATGAAACAAGCAAACACGGGTGAAGAATATTGTAGGAAATACTCCACAATAAAACGAAGTAGAAAAATAGCAAATTCTACACCACAATAACGTTTAAACCCAAACTGGAACGATGAAGTCTGTAGAAATTCACGCAGGATGTCAGCCAAACATCTCTCAAATATTTTTGAAATCACAGTAGCAAGAGCTATGGGACGATAATTATCAGAACTGGTTAAAAGGCCAGCACGATTTTTCAAAATTGGAACCAAATTTACTGACATTAGGGAATCCGGAACAAACCCGTGTACAACTAGACCTACGTTGCCCGGGCAACGTGAAGTGTTGCGGCAACCTTTGTCCGGCTTCGCCGGCTAAAGTGTTGCGAGAGCAACACTTTGGTTTTGTTTCTTCGCTGTCGGTTAAATGCTGAAATTGTCAACTTATCGAAGCTTTTAAAACGGTATGTTCTAAAAAGAATAATCACATAATCAAAAGCTGTTCTTTAGCGTTGTAAAACCAACAACAAAACAATATCGGAAGAAGGCTATCCGTAACGTTTCAGG
This sequence comes from Branchinecta lynchi, assembly GCA_023053575.1. Taxonomy (NCBI): domain Eukaryota; kingdom Metazoa; phylum Arthropoda; class Branchiopoda; order Anostraca; family Branchinectidae; genus Branchinecta; species Branchinecta lynchi. Next base: position 16,557,173 of record JAKZAP010000007.1, read on the forward strand.
ATTAAAATACCATAGATGACACTATTAATTATTACAAAACTACCTTATTGTTTTACATTACCGTATCGTTTGTACCCGTTGCGTAAACAGTTAATCCTAGGTTATAGCGATAGACCATCGATACAAACTTTCTTACTGTCATATTTACAGAAATCGAATACAATGTGCACCAATTTTCAAAAATTTCTAGCCCCTCGTGAACCGATCTTACTTACAAGTCCGTCTGCCGTGATTGACATTAAATTCACCGGAAACAAATAATGGATCCACCAGCTATCAAAAGTTGCAAACCCCTCATCGCTGAAGATGATTATAGCATAAAAGCCGATTATTACTTACAAGTCCCATGCATGTCTTACAATTGGGAACAAAATTGTTCTTACCATCGAATACACCTGAGACAAATAACAGGTATACCAACTAGTAAAAGCTGCAAACTCCTCGTTGCCGAAGATGATTATGAGCTAACAGTCGACTGTTGCTTACAGTCGATTGTTGCTTACAAGTCCCTTACATGTCTCACAACTGGTATCGCCTATTTTTGGTTTCAGTGTGTACCTTACTACTGAAGTTGTCAACCCCTTGAAACTTTCAAACTGGTGTATCTCATAAAGGAATTTTTAACCCAAAAATGGATGTCATATACTTTGATCAGCTCATCAGCGGCTATCGATTGCCGTCGAAGTTGAACTTTGTCCTTTTCAATCGTAGATATCGTGACGGATGAAAACTTGGAACAATATCTTATATAATCTAGTTGATATTATAAAGCTATCCGTAACTTTTCAGGATTAAAATACCATAGATGACACTATTAATTATTACAAAATTACCTTATTATTTTACATTACCGTATCGTTTGTACCCGTTGCGTAAACAGTTAATCATAGGTTATAGCGATAGACCATCGATACAAACTTTCTTACTGTCATATTTACAGAAATCGAATACAATGTGCACCAATTTTCAAAAATTTCTAGCCCCTCGTGAAACGATTCTTACTTACAAGTCCGTCTCCCGTGATTGACATCAAATTCACCGGAAGCAAATAATGGATATACCAGCTATCAAAAGTTGCAAGCCCCTCATCGCTGGAGATGATTATAGCATGAGCTTTTTAAACGGGATGTTCTAAAAAAAATTAATCACATGATCAAAAGGTATTCTTCAGCGATGTAAAAACAACAACAAAATAATATAGGAAGAAGGGACTAAATTAACTTTGCAGTCAGTTGTACTTTATCCTTTTCAATCGTGGACATCGTGACGGATGAAAACTTGGAACAATATCTTATATAATCTAGTTGGTAATAGAAAGCTATCCGTAACTTTTCAGGATTAAAATACCATAGATGACAGTATTAATTATTATGAAACTACCTCATTGCTTTACATTTTCGTTTGTATCCGTTGTGTAAACAGTTAATCCTCGGTTACACTGATAGACCACCGACACAAACTTTCTTACCGTCAGATTTATAGAAATCGAATACAATATGCACCCATTTGCAAAAATTCCTAGCCCCTCGTGAACCGATTCCTACTTACAAGTCCCTCTCCTGTGATATACATTAAGTTAACCGGAAACAAATAATGGGTACACCAGCTAGCAAAAGCTGCAAACCCATCATCGCAGAAGATGATTGTAGCATAACAGCCGATTATTACTTACAAGTCCCTTGCATATCTTACCATTGGGAACCAAATTGTTCTTACCATCGAATACACCGGAAACAAATAACAGGTATACCAACTAGCAAAAGCTGCAAACCCCTTATTACCGAAGATGATTATGGGCTAACAGTCGACTGTTGCTTAAAAGTCCCCTATACGTATCATAACTGGTATCGCCTATTTTTGGTTTCAGTGTACCTTACTATGAAGTTGTCAACCCCTTTGAAATTTTCAAACTGGTGTATCTCATGAAGGAATTTTTGTACCAAAAAATGGATGACATATACTTTGATCAGCTCATCAATGGCTATCGATTGCCGTCGAAAAAAAAATTCTACCTGTCTTAGTTCAAAAGTTGACTTTTTTGCCGTAGGCCAACTTTCTAACGTCACGACTTAGAAAGGAGCAAAGGATAAGCTCTAGTTTCTTTAGCAATGAGAGAACTTTTAAAGTTTAAGAGGCACATCTGATACCGTTACTCTACCACAAACCAAAGTGCAAAAAATTTTTTTTATAAACTCAGCTGAAATCGTCGCAGACATGGACAGAAACAATAGATGGCAGCACTTTCGGACCCATGGGAAAAAGCCTCTTTTTTGTCTCTGTAGATTTTTCTATTTATCACTCAAAGAAGATATGTTGGCTGTGGGGCCGGCTAACTGCCGCATATATTTAACACTTATAGATTTTAGTCCATCTTCAATTTGAAACTGGTGCCTGCCTGCTTGCGTGCTAGAACGGAGCTTTCCACTCGAAAGCAGAAACATGTTTTGATGAAACGAAAGGTTCGCTACACAACTTCAGATAGTCCTCTCTGACATAGGCTATACAACTCCACTTCACTTCGCAAACCGTAGGCTCTGGCTCGATGACAAGCAAAAACCATCCTTATTGGCCCTAGGCAAGAGTTCTACGGAGCTTTCCAAAATGTAATGTCATATTCATCAATCCGGCCTAAGGTCCACACTTTCCGTAAAAACCGCACAGGTTAGACCCTTCCCAGTTACCAGGAATAAAATGAAATCGGAGTCATAGGAAAAAAAAAAAAAAAAAAAAAAAAAACGAGGACAAAACCAAAGTGTTGCTCTCGCAACACAATAAACGCATTGAACAGGGCACATAATACTGCACACTTTCTTTCAGAAGCAAATTTGAGGTGCTTAGCAGACACACCGTCTGCTCCCCCCGATTTAGCAGTATCTAACTTTCGTATGATAGTACTAACATCCATCTCAGTTACGGGTCTGATCATGCCAGACGAGGGCAGTACATGATACTCAGAGCAATCACTGCCTACTGAAGAAAAAAGAGCCTCAAATTTGCTTCTCCACAACTCACAAATGGCCTCATCCCCGGAATACCCATCCATGGTCTGAGGGAGGACTTGTGGCACATTAAATACTGACCGAACACGAGACCAAAAATCTTTTACTTTACCCATTAATAATGATTTTGCCATCGCATCAAATCTCAGACTTTCGCAATGAGATCTACATTGCTTGAGCCTTGTTTTAAAACAACGTCGTGCGAACTTCATAGCTTCTAGTACAGGCCCAAGAAGAGGCCTACCCATATGAACCCATTGTAAAAAAGCACTTCTCGAACTCCCATAAAGAGACTTCAGGTGACGATTCCAACCTGGAATGTTGGACTTTCTACGATTTTGAGCTGTTACCTTCGACGGGATAGTACTAGAAGCGGCAAAAATAAGAATACTCACAAACAATGCATATAGGCTAGAAATTTCAGCACGATGTGTGATTACGTCACAATTCCGACCGTCACAAGAGAAACAGGGCAGGCTAAGGTCAATTTGATTAAGCTGATTTTGCGTGGCCACTAAGTAGCTCAGGGTATCTTCTTCTGTGCAGACATCCCAATTCGTCGCTGGCATTACTGCTTTCGGAGCACATACCACATTATCATACAGCCCACTGGGCGGCATATTCACAACAAACCTCAACGGTAAATGGTCGGGACCAAACTCATACTCTATCCACATCTCGCTTATAAGGGGCACAAGCGGACTGGACACTAGGACGTGGTCTAACCACGATACCAAGCCTAGTTGACTTTCACTCACGTAAGTATATGAATTAGCTGGAAGCCTTTGCACATCAATCAGACACAGGTCATTGCTTTGAGCAAAAGATTGCAGCTCACCAAAGAAGTCAGGAGAACAGCAGCGACTAGCATTGGAATTAAAATCACCGAGGACACAAAGGTAATCAAACTGTTCAGACTCAACGATAGAGTGAATCCTGCTGAGACAATCTTCAAATTCAGACACATTTCCCGAGCAGCACGTAGGTAAGTATACGTTTACATAAAGCAGGGCATCCCCTTGAGGACCGATCTTAAAAATGTTGAGTATAGAAACATATGTTCTATACTCAACAATACTATGCTTCTGACTTTTAAATCTACCGTGGTGTAGCTAGGTAAATTATCTGTTGTTCGAAGGCCCCCCATGTACTAAACAAAAAATTACACAACACCTCTCAGCAACTACCAAAAATCGTGGTTGCACCTGGCAGTGATTGATTAATCGACCTACTCACAAATATTACCCCTTTGGATGCATACATTGCTACATAACGTCTCAAATCTAAGGTGGGCTAACTAAAAAATCACATGATTAGCTTAGTTTTGAGATTGTTTTTTTACGGCCCACAAATGTGTCAAAAGCCAAGAATTTAGTTTTTCTCACAAGATTTAGAACCAATATTGAGAGTCTTCATATCAGTAATTTGGTGTCGGATTCCATAGACAAATCCACCAATACTGATCAAAAGTAATCTCAGAAGTTTTTTCAGTACTTTGCAGCAGTTCAGGCAAAACAACGGTTTGGCCCAAACAGCAATTTGTAATCGTAAACACTTATCTAGCCATCCCCACGACACAGGTGAAATGTCATGGGGCTATTTTCCTGTAGCAGAAAAAGGAACAGAAGAAGTTTCGAGTGTTTAGTTCAGTTGTACTTGACTTTAGTGGTTTCGAGGAGAACGAAAATGAAAATGTTACAAAGATGAATAATGCATTTTTGGGCCCATTCCCTCAAAAATTCTAGGAAAGTGGAGGCAGGGACGTCTCAAGTGCATTTTCGGGTGGGAGGGGGGGGGGGGGGGGGGGGGGTGCAGAGCCAAAATTTTACCGAATCTTTCAAAAATTTTACCGAATCCTAGAACTAAGAATTCGAGCTTTAAATTCTGGAACAGAAACGATTACGTAGGAAGAGTAACAATAAAGGGCAGCATGAAAGACGTTAAGGCAACTATTAGGCGGCGTTTTGGCGAAGCCCACATGTTGAATATATTTCCGGGCATGACTGCAGTAACAGCTTCTATCTATTATAGCCAATAGAAAACTAAATCGAGCGCCGCAAGCGAAAATTTTTGAAATCCATTTTTTGCGACGCACCCGAGTGTAGGTATCCAATAAAGGAGGGACATAGTCTTCATCATCGTCTGAAACCCTTTCCTCGTTTTCGAGCAACAGCATTTCCCCTGTCTGCATACTTGCGAGTACGGTTTCCGCTGTCTGCAAAGTCCCTGCCAAACGTCCCGCCAATTGGGTGCGACGTCGCTGTTGTTCCCTTTCGGGAACCTGATCCATGCTTTCGAAGTTTCAAAATTTTGCCGAAACGTTTAGTCCTTAATTTCCGTTTTCGATCGCCTGGCAGGACTACAGTTTCAGGCGCCAGGCGAACGTCAACAGGCGATCAAAAACGCAACTAGTGTTTGAATACAGGTGGAAGGGAAGGGAAGGGAAGAATTAAAAGAGCGGTCGGAGGAGTGTATAAGCGGCTCTTTTTGCCAAACGCCACAATCGCATTATTACATAACTTACCTTAGCTCCCCTGTGGATCCGATACTCAGAGCCCATATGCCCAGGCATTTTCTGACCCGGCAATACTCTCGCTCGTTCTCGACCACTGCCGATGGTTCCACCTCTTCGGTGGTTCTTGGTGTTACCGTGAGAGGCTGAGCCACCTTTCATACCCCATCGCCGGACGACGCCTTGAAATCCCCAGTCACGTCTGAAATGCAAAGATACAATACAACATCAGGCTAGCCTGAATTCGCACCGAACCCGATAAAATTTTTCGGGTCAAACGATCGGGATGCTACCTTTTTTTGTTCCTGGTGCACATTGCAGCGACTTCGCGCAGAATTCTACGTTATGCGACATACGACATAATAGTGAGACAAGCAAAGCAAAAGTTGCGTTTTTGAAGATACCATGGTATCTGGGTATCTGATACCACGGTAACTGAATTTGCATTCTGTCGCATCGACTGCGACAAGATTTTTCAGGTAAAACGTTCGGGACGCTAAGGGATCCCAAAACGTTACGTGGAGGGATACCTATGACTTCGTAAAAGGTGTCCGTCTGTCAACATGATAACTCTCGAAGGGAATGAGATTACGAGAAAAATACGATCCACGATCGTATTTTTCTAGGTGATTTCAATGGGTATACCAGTGACTCGTTGGTGAGTGTGGATTACCAAGTGGGCCTTGAGGAACCTACCCAGTTTCGCGAGGAGTATCTGGAGACGTATGGTGTGAGGACAAGTAAGGACCGGAACCGGAGGAAAAACAGGTGGGGTCAAAATTTACTAGATTTTGCGGGTAACGAAAATTTGGTAATTCTGAACGGTAGAGTTGGGGCGGATAAGGAGGAAGGGGGAGGGTTTACATGCTTTTCAGGGAAAGTTCCAAGCATTATTGATTATGTTTTGGTGAGTAAGTCCCTTTGGTTGTGTTGCAGAAACTTCAGGACATTGAATGTTGGGGGGGCAGATCATGTTCCGGTGGAAGTAACTATTATTGTTGAAAGTCCTGTGCCTAACATAAGTTGTGTTGTTAGTGGAGAAGGTGAGAGTGTCCCCCAGACTTGTCCGCATAATGTACCACGAAAAAAGATAAAAGTTGATTTGATTACGGAGAAGGAGCTGCACGTTATGCTGGGTTCAGATGAAATGGAAAGAGTTATAGAGAAAGCAGTTACTGAAATAAAAGATGGTGAGATAGAGCACTCTTTGAGGGCGCTGACAGGCACATTATATGATAAGTGTTCCAAAATTTCTAGTGTCAAGAAACAGAAGGCTAAGCATGGGAATAAAACATTTTTTGACAAGGAATGCTATGATAAAAGAGAAGAAGTAATACAAGCGTTAATTGCGGTGAAAGCTAGTGACCCAGATAATCTAAGTGATAAATTGCGTCAATATAAGGGGATAAGAAAGATTTATAAAGATTTGTTGAAGTTAAAGAGAGAATTGGTGGATAAGGAGTTGAAAGATAGAGTGGTGAAGGATTTTAGAAGTAAAAACAGTAGAGAATTTTGGAAGGGAGTTACGACTATGTTGACAACTAACCAGATGAACGAACATACGCCCCCAGCAGATTCTTGGCCTGATTTTTTAGAGGATAAGGAGCAAGGATGCGAAAACGACCATACCGTTTTTAAGGAAATATTAAAGGAGATGGAGAAACAAGTGAGTTTACCCATAGGCGAGGAAGGATTTAAGCTAGTAGCTCCAGTAAGTGAACATGAGGTGTGGGTTTCTTTAAAAGGTATGCGTGGGAGATCAGCACCAGGAATAGATGGTATACCAACGATTGTATGGAAATGGAGTAAACAATATTTAATACCTTTCATGGCATTGGCATTTACGTCAATAATAAATAATATTTATTGGCCAGAAGGATGGAATACTTCAGTAGTTACCCCAATTTTTAAGAAAGGTGATAGGACAAATAAAGAAAATTACAGGGAAATTCACTTAGGAAATACGATTAGTAAATTATTTTGTAAGATATTAGATAATAGATTAAAATCATGGTTAAATAGTACGGCTAAGTTAAGTAGGCTCCAGGCTGGTTTTAGAGAGGGTTACAGTACCCTAGACCAGATTTTTTCGCTCCAGATGTTAATACGGAAGCACACTTCACGGAGAAAAGGTAAGCTTTACGTTGCATTTGTTGACTTAAAAGGTGCTTTTGATAATGTTAAACGTAGCCTATTGTTGAAAGTGTTGGTAGACGTAGGGCTACCGATAACATTTGTAAGAGTTATAGCGCAAATTTATTCAGGTATTTATATGGTGGTTCGAGTAATGAACAGGATTTCTCGGACAGTTACGTCATTGAAGGGGGTTAAGCAAGGGTGTACCCTTTCCCCTACGCTTTCCACCCTTTTTATAAATGACCTTGAGGATTTTATGACTAGAATGGGTGCTCCATTAGTTAGTATTGACATCATATCTTTGTGCATGTTGTTGTTCGCTGACGACATTGCGTTGATAGCGGACAGTCGGTCAGATCTCCAGAAGTTATTGGACCTTTTGGATCAATATTTGGCGGGAAAGGAGTTACAGTTAAACGTGGCGAAGACGGTTGTTATGATTTTTAGGAAAGGGGGAAGATTAGAAGATGAAGTTAAATTGAAATTTAGGGGAGAGGAAATAGGGTTTAGGGAAGAATTTATTTATTTAGGACATAAGCTTAAGTCAAATGGTTCCTTCGGGAGCCAAGTTGAAGCAAGCGTAACCAAAGGTAAGCGATGTATAAATATGGTATTAAGAAGTAAGTTAAGAGTTATAGAAGATATGAAGTTACATAAACAGGTTTTCCAGACAAAAATTATTCCGGCTATACATTACGCATCCGAGATTTGGGGTTTTGGTAAGTATGAAACGTTAGAGCAACTGCAATTGATGTATTTTAAAAGAGTACTAGGAGTTAGTAACAAAATAAAATCGATAGTTCTGAAGGGTGACCTGGGCCTAACTAGTTTAAGGAAAAAAAGATGGGTAAGTATGATTTCATTTTGGGAGAAGCTGCTGCAGATGCCACGGGTTCGAGTCGCTAAGGCAGCATATAAGGAAAGCGTGCGGGACCCCAAAAAAGATTCATGGGCATCCCAGGTGAGGCAGATATTGGACCAGTGTGGTTTGTCAGAATTATGGAATAATGGTGATGGGCCTGGACTCCCTGTGGGTGATGTGAGAAAGGTGGTGGAAAGTCGTCTGTTGGATCAAGAAATTCAATCTTGGCAGGTTGCCAAGGATGAGTCAATGTCTTTGAGGTTTTATGCAAAAATTAAAGAGATTTGGGGGGAGGAAGTGTATTTTAAAGCGGGTCTTAAAAGGGAGGAAACACGGGATTTGATTAGTTGTAGGGCAGACAGTCTGCCACTGGGGGAGAGAAGACGGTATATTGGGAGGGCAAAGGGTCGGTCCGGTCCTTATTCATGTCCGATGTGTGGCAGCATGGACGAGAATTTAAAGCATTTATTGTGTGAATGCGAAAGTTTGAGTGAACTTAGGTTAGAAATTTTTGGTGTGAATGGAAGGGGAATGGATGAAGAATGGATGTGTGGTGTAATAGGGAATAACTGTTTTGGAAATATAAAACAGCTGGTGAGGTTCCTCAGGGTAGCATTAGCCCATAGGGATAGGTGCCTATAGGAGTTTAATATATACGTATTTGCCATGGCCGTTGGCTTTTAGCGCAAATAAAATCTTATCTTAAATCTTATCTTATCTTATTCTGATGAAACTTGGTGTGACGATTCTTTGAGTCAGGGAAGAAGGGACAGGTCGAGTTCATAGATGGACTCTATAGCTCAATATTTAGGGGGTGGGGGTTGAAATTAAGGGGCGAACAAAATATTTTTGAAACCTATTGAGATAGTCTATGTAGGGGTAAGAAGACATACTGAACACGTGTATGAACACATTTTCTCGCCGGACAAGTAGTTTGAACGGAATCCGACAAAAACCGGAAAACTTGTTAAAATTAAAAGTTTTATTTTATTTTAAAAAAATTAATCAGATGTTCGATTTAGGGGTAAGAAGACATTCTGTATCCGTATATGACAATCACTTTCTACCCGGATATATGGTTCGCCTGGAATCCGGCTGAAACCGGAAAATTTGTTAAAAGTAAAAGTTTTATCTGAAGTTGATTAGATGTTCGATTTAGAGGTAAGATGGCACGCGGAATCCATTTACGATAATCATTTTCTACTCGGACATATGTTTCGTCCGGAATCCTACAAAACCTGCAATTTTTTTTTAAAGTTAAAGTTTTGTCTGAAGTTGATTACAGGTTCGATATATGGGTAAGGAGATACGCTGAATTTTTGGGCTTTAGCTTTTTGCCGGACAAGTAGTTCACTCGGAATCTGGCCGAAACCGGAACTTTGGCAGAAGTAAGGCACGAAGTTTTGATTAATTTCGTAAAAATACACATATGCTGAATCAATATCTGAACTTGGTTTTCCCAGATGATTAGCCATTGGCCTTAATCTGTTTCTAAATTTTAAAAATGTTCAAGGAGTCTGGCGAAGACAGGATATTTACAAGAATCGATTGTCTGAATCAAATATGCATCAAGAAGACATTCTGTATCCGTATATGACAATCACTTTCTACCCGGACATATGGTTCGCCTGGAATCCGGCTGAATTGGAAAATTTGTTAGTGTTTAAAAACAAATACTTAGTGTTTTAAGTGTAAGTTTGTAAAGTGTTTTTTTGTTTTGTATAATGGCGCTAGTTGGCCGGTATTAGATTCAAATAAATAAATAAATATCAAATTTTGTGGGATCGCATTGAAACTTTTGGTCTTGTATTTCTGGTGCACACTTCTGCGATTTCGCGCAGAACTCTACGTTAAGATAGGTGCAGACAGAACGCGAATTTTTTCCTCCAACAAATTTCGCTTTTTCACGCCGCTCAGCGAATTCGAATTCGTTTCGTAGACCCACTGGCAGCGGGTACGCGATCGAATTCGCCAGGACTAGATACTTATACGTGGATACATTGTATTTATGTTTAAGTATTTTTCGAACCTGGTTCCCCATGTTTCTTGAATATGTTTATTCTGGAGGTGCGGTGCATAAATATCCAACGCGTAACGCTAGTGACAAACGATTGCCACAGCTTGTTAGCACAAGGTCACTATTTTCATCGCGTCACGCTGGGCCGATTGTGTGGAATATATTGCCAGAACCATTAAAGGACCCCTCTTGCTTATTACGCCTTTTACTTTATCCCTAGTTCCTTATGGATTTACAAGCTTCTGAGATCCCGGACTTTCGCCATTGTAAATTCTGTCTTATAATATGGATATAGACAGGACCAGGTTCGATAGATATGTACAGTTTATTTACAGACTTCTGTACTGGTGAACAGACACCAAACGATTGACGACTTTAAACACATTACATTTGACTTTAAATACAAACTCAAATCAGTTAATGAAGTCCCATGAGCTTTGGACTTCGTCTTGTAGCTACGACTTTTTAGCGCTTTTTTAGGCCCAGCCGAGTTTTGTCTGTCACGCAACAGCCGGAAGTTTCAAGGTCCGCCGACAGCTCTTTCAAAGATAAGGACTTGAGAAGCTTCATATTGTTGATTTTCCTTTTGGAAGACATGGTAGGCCATCAGGTCTATCTTCTGTTTTGGACTTCGTTTCTTTGACCTTGTTCTCCCCCTTTTTAACCACGGCGCGTTTAGTTTTCAAATATTTTGCGTCCAGCCACCGCGCCGGAGAGCCGGATGGCTGGATAGAGTCGACATGCGCTAGCAAGAAAATCACTAATTTAACGCGGCAACTAGCGGCAAGTAATGGTATTTTCGGAAATCAGTATTTCTGAGCCATTTCATCATGAGAATGTAGTTTCTAGTAAGAGTTGTGCTTTAGAAGGTCAGAGAATCTGTGTGAGTTTCGTCGCGATCTTAAAACCCTTTGTCTCCACCAATATGAGTTTTAAAGTGTAGTTGTTTCGATTTGAGCGTTCTCTTGTTCGCCCAGATTCTGTTATGTTATTTGCTATACATATTTTATTTATTTTTTTGGTTTAGTTATTTTTGGAGACGTGATTTTAGAGTGTGCTGTCATTTTTGTTGGGCGTTTGACCAGCAACCGAGTAAGTGTATAATTTTTTTTTCTCTTCCTCTCTTTTTTCTTCTTTCTTTCTTTATTATAGTGTTATGTACGTTAATCTGCCAAAGGGGGGTTACTGAACCTCCTAACAAGTGTAAACCTCTGGAGGGTGTTAGTTCCAGTATTTTTTCCAATAAATCCCTTATATAATCTAATCTAATCCTAGGGTGGTTTGACAAAGAGTATCTTCTGGGCCAACTAACCCGATGAACTAGATAACATACACGCTTTGATTTCAAGGTTGTCCCCAAGGTCCATCTTCCCGAGGGTCTTGTTGGCTCCTGTTGAAGAACACGATGAAAAGGCCCGGTCCCACCATACATTTCCCCGGGGCATCTGCAACGCGACTCAAACAACTACTCGGTCGCACGAATCGAGATCAGTCCGGCATTTCTTTCTACTGAAATCCGGCGGTGTCTAGCTTTAGGGCCGTCGCGGTTAGAGAGTAGTACAGTAAAGGTATGCTTATTTGAACACTTCTCTAACTGTTTCGCTATCCTGGCTTTGTTACTTGCTTGTAAATCAGTCAAATGGAAAAGAATAATTACAAACTTGATATCAGCTAATAGCCAACTATTTCAGGCTTAATCTGGCATAAACTTAAAGCAGAAGTTCAATTGAATTTCATTTTATTTTGAATTTACAATTGTGCTTCTTCTTCTGTTTGAGGCATCTGCTGGTTCGAACCGCCATCTTCTTGGCTTAAGGTGCGTTCCTCCTGGCACAGTATTCAAATTCTTAAACGTAAACCAGGTGGCAGTTGAGTCTCTAACAGCAAAATATTCAAACGGGAAAAAACATTTAATAGTAAAAAAATTGCCTGGTTTGAGTTTTAGTTTTTTCATCGGCAACCGTTCACTCTTGTTCACATAAGCAGACGTCTACTGTAAATAACCAAGTTGTGAACAAACTACCACGGGCCACTGGTACAAGCAACCAAATTTATTTCAATTAATATAAAACAGAGCTACTCACGTTTTCCCGGCTACGTCTATGTAGTCGCCAACTCTAAAATGATTGGCGAGGAGTGGAGTACCAGGGGCGAGCTCACAGCCGGGAGAGACTAGGAATCTAGATAGAGTTTTCTTTGGCAGCACGCCAGCACCGTTGAAAAGTGAGCAGTATTCTTTCGTGAACTGAAACGAGGGAGACAAATTACCAAACGCCTGCGATGAACCATTCCCGAGACCACTCCAAGCCACTAACTTCTTGTTCGACGCAAGGTCCGAAAGCAGAGGTTATTTTTATTACTAGTGGTGATCGTTAGAAAAATCGTCGCCGTACTAGACGTTTTTCGCTTTTCGCGTTTTTTTGTGTCTGTAGTCCGTAACTCGTGAACCGTGACAGGTATAACGCTGATATCTCTACATTTGTTGGAATTGGGGTCTATATTTGTCTTCTAGAGGTCCTGCCCCCATACTCTCCCTGTTCTGGGGCAGTGACGAAGCTCAGGCCTTTACAGCCGTTAGAAGTAGGAAAGTGAAACTTCGTGCACTTGCAGACCCTAGGGGATACAAATATCTCTTGCAGTTGAACCATCCTCCACCTTCAACGTTAACGGGCAAACGGGCCCAGGTTACCCAGTGAGCTAAGTTCATGGTCTGACTACGTGAGTGTTAGGACGATGAAACTGATAAAGCATAAGGTCCAGAAGCATCTTCGAATCCCCCCCACACACACTCCCAGTTCATAAACAACGGGGACCACATTTCCATTAACTTAAATTTTGTAAACTGTCGCTCTTTCTCTGTGCTCAGCTGAGAGGCAGATTAGCGACACCACAGATCTCTATGTCAAGTCCTGGTTAAAGCACAACTCTTACTAGAAATGATCTTTTCACGATGAAATGGATTTGTTAGCGCTTTTCAGTTCTATCCAGCCTTCCCGATCTCCGACACGGTGGCTGGACACAAACTGGACACATTCTGCTCTAACAGATGAGGGGGTTGAATCCACGATTAAAACTCCTACACACATTGGAATAATAAAAAATGTGCCTACATCGTGTGGATGCGAGTCGCTGAAATCTGTCGTCTCGAGCTGCGTAAAAGTTGAGCAGTGTGGTCAGTCACGGGCTTACAAACTGTTCACTGAGTCTCGAGATCTCCTTGACCGTGCCATTCAGGATACCCCCAAACTCGGTTTCGAACAGCTACGGGTCAAGGAATTCGTATTCCTCCCTAGGCGCTGCAACAAATGCCAGGATTTCAACCACATAGCTGCTGACTGTGCGAAAGTCCAAGTTTACTCGAAATGCGGTGACACCAGTCATACGTATAGCCCGTCAGACCCGCTCCGTTGTCTCTATGTCAGCAGAAAGGACACTCATGTCGCTCAATTAGCTGCCCTGAAGTGCAGACGCTGATAATCAACATAAAAACCAAAAATTCGAAGTAATATCATGGAACATGAATGGAAGTGTTATAAACCTGTTACCAATAATCGAGAACTTGTGCTCAAAAGCGGACGTTGTTTGCATCCAGGAACATTTTCTCACGAGTTCGAACACAGATGTCATGAAGTTTTCGGACAACATTTCATACCAGTTTGTACCTGCAAGAGTTGCTCGTTCCGGCCGAGGCCACCCTTCTGGGGGTCTTGCCATCATCGTTAAAAACAGTATTACTCTGGAAGTTCTTTCACGAACGAATGTTTCCTAGCAGTTCGCTGTGATACCATGGCCGTTATTAATGTGTACAGGCCTACAAAATATAATAACGCTTCTTCCGAATCAAAATTCGCTAAAGCAATTAAGGCCCATTCACAACGGGTTTTAGCTAATACTCGGTACCAGCCAGTTCCGGAAATCGCTCTGAGACCGAGAATTAGCTGGGTTTATGCCGTTCGCAATTGATATTGGTGCCAATGTCGGGTACCAGCTAGTCTCGGATCCAAGTTGAAGTCAGTTCAACTTTTGAGGGTACTAGCCAATCAGATTCCTTATGGGAATATTGAGGAATATTCTGATTGGCTGATGCTGAACCACGCGAACCACGTCCGACCGCGTAACAATGATCTAAATCGACTTTCATTTTTCAGGACACCCCGGAGTGGATGTGATCGCGAAACTAGCCAATCAGGATATTCCTTAATATCCTCAAAATAATCTGATTGGCTAGTACCCTCAAAAGTTGAACGGATTTCAACTTGGGTCCGAGACCAGCCGGTAAGCGAAACTGGCACCTGTATCCATTGCGAACGGCAGAAACCTGGCAAAGCTCGGTCCCGGGAGCGACTTTCAAAACTACCTGGTATCGAATATTAGCTAAAAACCCGTTGTAAATGGGCCTTTAGGTCGCTTGCTCGCTGTATTAACATTTGTGAGAGACTGAAGTTACGATGCATAATAGCATATTCGTTGGAGATTTTAATTGCGACATTGCCGATCCCGCTAATGCAAGAGCCCAATTGGTAATGGGCACCCTTGCTGACAAGTTCCACGTCTTACCCAAGGACAATGATTACACCTATGTTCACACTAGCGGATCAGTCTCGAAAATTGACCACGCGATTGCCACTCGTGAACTTAGCGGCTCAGTAAAAGTGCTCTTCGAATCGTTCTCTACTGATCATATTCCCCTCCTGTTCCTAATTGATTCGCAAATACCCCCTAGTGTTAATCAGAAACAGAAGCGTCACTGGTTTAAGATAACTGACTGGAAAAACGTCCACATACCGATATACCGTCAAGTTCTCGACGACACACTAAAAAAAATTCGTGTTCCTTTCTCTCTTTTACAGAAAAGTGTACACATTCATGTTCAGTAAGGTCGTCTACAACTGAACTTGTTCTGTGCCGAAATATGCCTTGCCCTAAAAACTGCAGAAAAATGTGGAGTTCCTGTGAGAAACATTAAGCTCGGTACTGAAGTGCAAGGATTCTCGAAAACCCAGAGCTAGTGAGTTCTTGTAACAGTGCGAAGTTTTTGTTTTCCATGTGTCTGAATGTAGGAGTCCAAGGTCAGGGACTGTAAATTCTTTCCGACTACTGTCCAAAAGGAAATTTGACAAATGCCTAAAGAAACATAGATGCAATATAAAAGCCGAGTTTACTGAACCTATAGCTAAAGACCCCACTTTAATTTGGAAGCTTCAGTCACGTGATCGCGAAACAGAACAAACAAGTCCAATAAGCCCTGCTCAGTGGCAGTCTCACCAACGAATTTGCAGCACCTGACCCTCTTATAGCCAACCCGTTTGTACAAGAGCTTGATGATGTTCTCTCAAAAGAGCATGCTTCGCAATTTGTGGTGTCAAGTAACGATATACGGCAAAAAAAAATCAAGTTGAAAAAGAAAAAGTCTAGAGGGGCCGATGATATTTGCGCATTACATTTAGTGCATGGTTCAGAGTTGCTGATTAGTTACCTTGCGATAATGTACCAAGCGATTTTTAAAATCGGGACTGTACCTGATTCTTTTTGCGTAGGTTTAATCTCGCCGATTCTAAAAAAGGGGAAGGTAGAGAGTGAATATCGTTCTTATCGACCCATTACCGTTTCCTCGACACTGCGTAAGCTCTTTGAGTTATTGATAAAAAGATGTTATTTTTAGCTCGCTGCTGGATGCCTGAACATCAGTTTGGCTTCACTAAGGGTCTTGGGTGCGCTCATGCCCTGTCTGTCTTGGCTGCCATTTTATTTGATTGGCACGAATCCGGGGAGGGACTTGTAATAGGTGCACTTGATGTTAGCCGAGCATTTGATCTTCGGTCCATGAGCAAACACTGTTGGAGGCATATAAGAGAGGTGTGCCGGTAGAAATTATTAAAGTGTTATATTACATGTATAAAAACCTGAAGGGTCATATTAAGGTTCCAAACAATCCTAGTGCTACTGTAGTGGCCCCAACTGAAAAAGGGGTGAGACAAGGTTCTCTGATCTCCCCCGATCTCTTTAATAATAGCGTCCTAAATGCCCAATCAAACGTTCCTTCTTTCTGTGTCCTAAAAAGATTTGATATTTCTCTGTTAACTTACGCTGACGACGTACTTAATTTAAGTAGATCAACTCTAAGTATTGAAAGAAATTTCAGTACTCTAGAGGCTGAGTATAGCTTGATAGGACTCAAGTTCAATGCTTCCAAGTCAGACATAATATTCTTTAACGATCGAGAAAAAATGTGCAGACCAGTCCAACTTGGTAGCTCTATGCTTTGTCCGACAAAATCGAAAACGTACCTTGGTGTTCCCATAAAAAGGACCCTAAAAGAGACTCGGTCTCTCCTTTTACAAAACGCGGAGAAGACAGTTCGATTGGCTTACGCTTTCATTGTGAGAAACAAGGTCCACTTTTCACGCAGTCTGCTCGCCAAACTCTACAGCGCTGTGGCGCTACCCCACGTTTTATAACTGGCTCCATTTTGGAAACTATTCACGACTACCGAGCAGTCTCGAGTCCGGTCGCTTTATTTTCGTTACCTAAACTATTTGCTAAAAATGCCACCGTGGACACGCAACCGGTACCTAATAAGGAAATTCAGCCTGGTATAACCCAACGAGGCTGTAGATAAGTTAGTCCAGAAAGTTCTTGGAACGGCCGCACACCCGTGGTTACCACTACTTTGCGCGCAATGGACGACCACTGATTAAATCGCCCTTTGTGTTTTACATTATTTGTAGTGCTGTATACATTTTGTCGTTTCTCTCTTTTGTTCTTTATTTCTTTTTCTTCCATTTACTCTGTTCTTGTTCAGTTTGAATCTAACGGGTTATAAAGAATATACATACATACATATACATACAAAATATTTAAAAACATGACGCGCCGTTCTTGAAAATAGGAAAAAACAAGCACAAAAAAGTTCAAAACAGAAGACCTTTTAAACAACCTTTGAAGCTTCTCTTGTCCTTAGCCTCGTTTTTGTTGCATGCTGCAGATCCACTTCTCGGCCGATTCCGGACTGATTCTTTCTAAATCCGTTTTGGCACTGCAGCGCTTCCAAGGAAGACGGCAGCGCTTCTCGAGAATCACGGACTTGCTCCTCAACCAAGTCCGTGCTTCCCTGCAAGATGCTGCAGTGCTGCCACTTCAACCAAGAAGAAAGTGAATCCAGAAACGCATATTATGCGAAAGCAAAGAAGTGCTGCAGCAGCGATGCGGCAGCGCTATTGCAACAAAAACGAGGCTCTGATTTTCTTCCAAAACGAAAACAACCTTTGGAGCTTCTCGTGTCCCTGTGTGTGAACGAGTTGTCGGTGGACCTTGAACCTATCGACGAACTTTACGCTGCGTGACAGGCAAAACTTGGCTGGGCCGAAAAAGCGCTAAAGAGTCACAGGTACAAAAGGAAAAAATGGCGAAAGGCGGGGATTTCAAAAGCTCATAATTCCATAAGGGAGCACTAGCACAAAAGGCAGAATAAACAAGAGGTGTCCTTCAGGCGAGCGGCTCACTTGGCAGACAGATAGGCGACTCCTCCTGGAGGTCCAAGACACCCCCTGGCTGTCAGTTGGATCGGGCTGAGGGTTATGGCAAGCGTATTACGTCCGGCATAAGGGTCATTTTCCTCAGCTT
This sequence comes from Branchinecta lynchi, assembly GCA_023053575.1. Lineage (NCBI taxonomy): Eukaryota > Metazoa > Arthropoda > Branchiopoda > Anostraca > Branchinectidae > Branchinecta > Branchinecta lynchi. The sequence goes on from JAKZAP010000007.1 coordinate 16,575,322, forward strand.
CATTTTTCTGAGGAATTTCTTAAAAACGTCAAATTTACCACTCGACGCTACAAAAGTTACAACTTACCAATCGCGGGTCTGCTCCATCAGCTCCAACAATGAGGACACCCCGAGGATTCTTCCCACGGTACTTCTGGCCACCAATACGTTGAAGGTATTCTTCAGGGGGCAAGTACTTGATCACGTGGTTGTCAAGAACCTAACAGAAAATTCGACACATTTACTTTTAATTATGACTGCATTAAACGGATGAGTCAGCTGATTTCTATTCTAGCAATATTTCGACCGGTTCTTGGCAAGGATCCTCTTCAAACACAAGCTAGAAAACCCAGCCTGCGATAATCACAGTATCAGCTGAATTATCCGTTTATATGATTCGAAGTCAGCTTGGACTGAAGGAATACTTATGAATTAAGCTGCTGCAGGACGACCCTCAAATCCTCCCCTACACTTACGTTCTGACGGACCAAAACCGGTCCTAACGGACGATTTTGCATCTCACCAAAACTTAACTCACGCATACATGAATTACAAGAAAAGCGCTTCGTCCTGTGTTTCATGAGACGTTGAGCGTGTTCCACCCTACTTACCGTAGTTACTACGCGTGACGTCACGAATTCTGGTTTTTTGCCGTCAAGGCTGGAACGATTTTTCTATTTTCCAGCAGGATCTCACGCCAGGGGCGAATCCGACCAATCATGTTACAGAGATGCGTAGTTACTACGCTTACTACGCTCCCGAGCATGGTAAGCAAATAGTAACTATTAGTTACTATTCTGACAAGGCTGGAACGGTCAGCGTAGTAACTTTTCGTGAGGATGGAACACAAATAGTAACTAATAGTAACTATTGTTAGAAGGGTGGAACACGCTCGTTATAAACATGACACTGAAAAATTTCGGGCTAATCAAGATTCTTTTCATTTTTTGTTTTCCATTTCCGTGTGCAATTCTACGCATACAACATGCTTGAGACCGCGAATTGGTTCGAAAAAAAAAAATTTATTGTCTTAAATACAGGCCAACGGGTATATCAGCTCTATTTGCATGGTAACATTCATCCTTATCTTATTACAAATCGGCATCTAGGACCGTTTAAACGAGACGATGTAAAAATACAAAGAGAAGAATGGAAAAGACCATTTGCAGCTAGACCGAAAGAAAATCAGTCATCCTTTGTAAAAAAAAAAAAAAAAAAATGCCCTGTGAAGCTATTTCGTTATTGAATTTCCGAACTGAAAGCAACCAAAAAGGAGCCCGGGACGAAAGGGCTTTACGAACATAAGCAGCCCAGAACCGTTGAGATGCTACCTAAAAAAAAAGCAATCCGAGGTCACCTTTTTCACAGCGTCCGAATGTAACAGGTTATAAAAAATATAAATCCATAAATACATGCATAGACTTGAACATTTTTCATGGATTGTCAGACTTGTTTACTAGACCTATAGTTTTATTATGTTATTATCCTACTACTATAATTTTCTATCATATTTCGCTACTACTACTATTACACGCGTACTTTGCATGAATGATACACCTGCCTAGCCCAGGGGCGTCGCAAGGGAGGGGGGGGGGGGCAGCACCCCCCCCCCCCTTTTTGAGATTCGGTAAACATTTTCGGTATTTTTTCGATTTACGGGGATCGGTAGTTATACAGAATCCTAAATAGGCTATCTGTACAAAACTCTTCGGTATAATGATCGGGATTCGGTATAATTGGCAGTATTCGGTAGTTATCACGAATTTGGTGAGAGAATTTACTGAAATCATTTGGTAATTTTTCGATGCCGGAACTATTCGGTCTATTTATGGAGATTCCGTAGAGACACAGACTCCCGAATAAGCTATTGGTTCAGAATTATTCGGTGTCATGATTCTGATTCGGTAATTTATTAAGCATAATTTCCAGGATTCGGAAGTTAACCACGACTTTGTTCCAGTTTCGACAAAAGTATACCGAATAGGAATATTGTTCGGTAGTCTTTCAATACCAAAGCAATTCGGTATAATAACCGGGATACGGTGGTTATACAGAATCCCGAACACGCTATCGGTCTAAACTTATTCGGTATAATAACTGGGATTGGGTAACTTATTCGTTGTGATTGCCAGGATTCGGAAGTTACCAAGAACCTCGAAACTCAGAAGAGGTCGGGTGAAGCACTGGTCACAGACAAAAGGGATGATCTGTGATATCATTGATATTCCTTACTTTTATTTTGGATCCCAAAAAGAATATCTAATCATAAATATTTCGAAAATTCCGCCCTGCAGCACTTTTCGTAATGTTCTCTATTTTGTGGAAGGGCGCGTCATTTGACGGGGTTTTAAGCCAGTTTTAGAATTGAGATTTCGCAACATTAAAAGCTAGAATTTGGATGGCAATTAAATTTGGCAGGAAAAAGCAAAAAAAATTTCCGCATGCGGCGCTCACTTTATGTTATCATAGTGACCAGACTACAGTTGCTGCTGCTGCCGGAACGTCGCTCCATCCGTTTTCTAGAACTTCTTAAGAGTCTCGGTATTTCATCAACGGTAAATGATAGAATTTGTAAGAGAAGCAGTTAAATTTTAGCCATAAACAAGAGCTACGAGCTCATATGGCACTTGTTACGAGTAGGCACGGCTCGGTTATGTCAATGATATATCTAGTGTTTGCTAGGTGTCTTCCCACCAAGTTTCATCTCGATCACTCCACTCATAGCGTTTTCCAATATTTCCGGTTCTCCCCTCCAGCTCCCCCCAAAAGTCACCGGATCCGGTCCGGATTTTAAGTGGGTCGTCTGAGGGATGAGGTCTTTCCAAATATCAAGTTCCATCGAGATCCGATCACCCGTTCAAAAAAAGATTCCGGATTCCCCCTCCCTCTACTCCCCCCACAGTACCCGAATCGGCTCGGTTATGTCAATGATGTATCTAGTGTTTGCTAGGTGTCTTCCCACCAAGTTTCATCTCGATCCCTCCACTCATAGCGTTTCCCAAGATTTCCGGTTGCCCCCTCCAGCTCCCCCCAAAAGTCACCGGATCCGGTCCAGATTTTAAGTGGGTCGTCTGAGGGATGAGGTCTTTCCAAATATCAAGTTCCATCGAGATCCGATCACCCGTTCAAAAGTTATAAATACCTCAAGATTCCGGATTCCCCCTCCCTCTACTCCCCCCACAGTACCCGAATCGGCTCGGTTATGTCAATGATGTATCTAGTGTTTGCTAGGTGTCTTCCCACCAAGTTTCATCTCGATCCCTCCACTCATAGCGTTTCCCAAGATTTCCGGTTGCCCCCTCCAGCTCCCCCCAAAAGTCACCGGATCCGGTCCGGATTTTACGTAGGTCGTCTGAGGCATGAGGTCTTTCCAAATATCAAGTTCCATCGAGATCCGATCACCCGTTCAAAAGTTATAAATACCTCAAGATTCCGGATTCCCCCTCCCTCTACTCCCCCCACAGTACCCGAATCGGCTCGGTTATGTCAATGATGTATCTAGTGTTTGCTAGGTGTCTTCCCACCAAGTTTCATCTCGATCCCTCCACTCATAGCGTTTCCCAAGATTTCCGGTTGCCCCCTCCAGCTCCCCCCAAAACTCAACGGATCCGGTCCGGATTTTAAGTAAGTCGTCTGAGGCATGAGGTCTTTCCAAATATCAAGTCCCATCGAGATCCGATCACCCGTTCAAAAGTTATAAATACCTCAAGATTACGGATTCCCCCTCCCTCCACTCCCCCCCACAGTGCCCGAATCGGCTCGGTTATGTCAACGATGTATCTAGTGTTTGCTAAGTGTCTTCCCACCAAGTTTCATCTCGATCCCTCCACTCATAGCGTTTCCCAAGATTTCCAGTTGCCCCCTCCAGCTCCCCCCAAAAGTCACCTGATCCGGTCCGGATTTTAAGTGGGTCGTCTGAGGCATGAGGTCGTTCCAAATATCAAGTTTCATCGAGATCCGATCACCCGTTCAAAAGTTAAAAATACCTCAAGATTCCGGATTCCCCCTCCCTCCACTCCCCCCACGGTGCTCGGATCGGGGAAGTGACTATTTCCAACTTAATCATTTGGGGTCCCTGATATGCCTGCCAAGTTTTATCATCCTAGCTTATGTGGAAGTGCCCGAACTAGCAAAACCTGGACAGACCGACAGACCGACAGACCGACGGACGGACAGAAATTGCGATCGCTATATGGCACTTGGCCGAAGGGCAAGTGCCATAAAAACAATAACAAATGGATTTCGAAATTTTCGCATGCGGCGCTCGACTTAATTTTCCATTGGCCTTCGTAATCATTTCTGTTTAAAGCTCGAATTCTTAGTTCTAGGATTCGGTAAAAATTTTGAAAGATTCGGTAAAATTTTGGCTCTGCACCCCCCCCCCCCCCACCGAAAATGCACCCTGGCCTAGCCTAACTGTAAAAAAATAAGGTCTGACAAACCTGCTTACTTGTAATAAAGTGGTAACAATCTTCTTGCCATCCTTAGTCCAGAGAGGATAAATTCCAATGTTCCTCGCTATGAGACCAGCTCGGAAAGTTCTTGGTTTCCACTCAACAGCCTGCTTCTCTATTCCCTTAACAGGACTGCCAGAAATCCGAATTAGTGGAAGGGGTTCAGCCAGAGCAGGAGGAAATGAGCTTCCAATAAATTTGTCTTGAACTACTTCAGAAAGAAAGAGCTTGTTTTCTCGGGTGAGTCCTTCTTCTGTTCGCTGAAAAGAACAAGAAACTTGTTCAATAACATATTCAGCTGGATGCTGCCAAATCTACCAACTGTGGAATCTTAGCTTATGAATGAATGAATGAATGAACTACGTATTACCCGTAAAGTGTAAAACACAAAATACGGAGTATTATGAAAAAAAAACAAGAAAAAAAACAACAACAAAAAAAAAACAACATGAACAAGCTAACCAGTATGAATTAGAAAGAATGTCCGCAGAGGGTCGTAAGTGTGAATCAAGTTAACAGTCTTTTTACACAGGTCATCACTAGAAGTCTGAATCCGAGAGGGCGAGTCTATTTTTTTTTTTTTTTTTTTTTTTTTTTTATTGCCGCGTAGCATCTTTTCCGTTCTTCCTGTCCAATATGATTTGGCCAGGTGACTACGCTTCCACTTCCCTCGGTGACGCCAACGGTCCTAACATCTGATATTTTAATTTTTTTTGTTTCAATGACCGACCTATATATTTAGCGTCACCTATACTTTCCTCTATCTCTACATTTAATTATCTTTTTTTTATATTCTTTCTTATTCCCTCCTTTAACCCTTATTTCTCATTTTACCATTTCAAAACATATTTAACACCTTTTCTTTGTTTTCCTTCCTTAATATCTCCTTTCCTTAAAATTTTCATTCTTTGAAAACTTAATATTTACAAAAATACTATCCCTCTTTATTTTTTTGCAACCAAACCAAAAAGGGGATTTTGTCCTGGAGACAAAAACAACACAAAACTTGTTCGACCTCTTCGCACTCCATGCGTCAAAGGATGCCCTTCCGTCATAGGGAATCCCTTTTGCAGTGGCATTTCTTGCGATCTTTTTCATTTCCTTCTCCGATACCAAAACCCTTTTTTATTTTAGTTTTTTTTTTAATCTCTATAACAATTAAAATAAAATAAAATAAATAAACATTCATTTGATCGTCCTTTACATACAAAATTAATTAGTACGATTAAGGCACGTCTATTAGTCCAAATCGAGTAATTACTTTTTTTTCAGTGCCATCTAGGGAGCCTGAGGAGGAATTTACAATATTTGAAATAAGCCACTCGCAGAGTCTGGCGATCTTAAGCTAAGAAGGTTATGGACATATCTATCGAGCCGAAGGAGAGGTTGATATTTCAAATGTCCGTCGAGGTTGTTATTCCGATGTGAACCGAGATGGAGGACCATCAGTATTCATTCAGACCAGATCAAAACAAAACTAAAGAAGAATTTGAAGAATGCCAAGACCTATATATCCTTCCCATGCATAACAAATGGGCCTCCGCCGTAGCACCGCCAAGCAAGCTAAGTATTTCTGCAGCTTCACAAAACTGGAAACAACATGCTTCTTAGATTCAAATCATTTTTACATAGTTTCCTGATATCTCACAGACAATAAGCAGGCTTTCGCCTTCTCAGGAAAGTAGCCTACTGTGTTAACACTAGACTGAATGTCAACCAGGTGATAGTCTGCACTTGATTTAAACTGGTTCATAGTTTCCCATTCACAAAGCTTTCAGGAAGACGACTGGAACAGTTCTCCATTCAATAAATCATACTCAACCTTTCTATCTCTTTTAATAATTCTCAGTGCCAAGTTTGTAACTGGTTCCTCTAAATGTTGTAGTAGAAAATTAGGCTATCCTCTGGACTGATACTCTCATGATAATCATGACATGGTAGGGAGCAAGGTCCTTATATAAAGAATAAGTTACCTTTCTTTAGCTATGCTGATACTCACCTCTCTACTTTTCCTCAAATACGAAGGGAAAGGATGGGTCAGCCTTCTTTTTACCCTGGACATTTCTCTGACCTGGACAGTTGTCCCAAGTGCCCTGAAAATTGATGTCAAATTAGGAGAGAAAGGTCAAATGCTATGCTGTGCAGTCAACCACAAACCCCTGATTTGTGGATATCCTATGCCAAACAACGGATATGTCTAGCGTTTGGCATACCCTATGCCTAACGCTGGATACACTATGCCAGGTGCTGGATACTGTAACCCAGTAAAATATTGATGATTTGAGTGAAGCTAAAAAATCAACCAATCAGAACTCCTTCCTATTGAGGTAGGTCAGGGTTAGGTTACCAACAGGTATCCAGCGTTTGGCATAGGGTATCCAGTGTTAGGCACAGGCTTTGCTAAATGCTAGATATACCCAGCGTTTGGCATAGGGTACCCAAAAATCAGGGTTTTGTGGTAGACTGATGCTGTGATCCTAAAACAACAATGCACAGGGAACACTCCAGTCTATATCCCCCCCCCCTTTCATGTAAACTACCGGCTGCATGCCATATGAACCGGAAAGTTTGAGCCTAATCCCTTAAACTGATCACTGGTAAGGGTTTGAAGTATAATTGTAGTATTAAGGGCTTGTGTATAAACAAAACTCTTTAAAAAAAAACAATCACTGCTCTCTGCTCTGTCATGTTAAGACAAATAGGACCTCGCGCTATCAAAAGTGGGATCCAAGTGAGGGATCTTCCTTGATCTTCTAATTCTTCACCAGATTATGGACTTACGGCAAAGTAAAATACTACAAGTAGGTATGCTACTGAATAAATAACTTTCAAGCTTTGAGCCTTTGGTTATTGGAATATGATTATCCTGAACTTTAGCTTTGGTTTGAGGTCAATATTAGCCTACCTCTCTAACTTGCTGCTAAGTATCTGCATTCTTGATTTGAAAAACACTAATTCCTAGGCGACATGCCAACATGACATGTGTTTAAATCCTAGGTCTCACTTTTTTATATAGCGCACCGAAATCCTGAGCAATTATGTCATCATAACAAACCGTAATGCGAATGCAAGACTGCCACAATTTTGTCTTGTGATTTTTACTGGAAGTTGGTGGTAGTTTTTGCGTTGGGGTGAGCTGCAAATGGACTATAACAGATGTGTGAATACTTGTACATCATACCGGAAATATTGTATTTATTGGTATGATCACTCATGGCTATTCCTTGGTTAACAAACTTTATGGGTAAGCTCATTTATTTTTTTTAAAGCCAAATTTACATGTATATTAATGATAACATAAATTTGCTAGGAAATTCCAGTTAACCACAACCCCTGATTTTGGATACCCTATGCTAAATGCTGGGTAAATCAAGTGTTTGGCATACCCTATGCCACATGCTGGATACCTTATGCCACATGCTGGATACCTGTTGGTGCCTTCACCCTGACCTACCCCACTATAGATGAATTCTGATTAGTTGATTTCTGAGCTTCATCAAATCGTCAATATCTGATTGGATAGAGTATCCAACATTTGTGTTAGGCATAGGATGCCAAATGCTAGATATACCCTGCAATTTGGCATAGGTTTTCCCAAAATCAGGGGTTTGTGGTAGGTAGACTGGGACATTCCTAATGCTGGCCTCATTAAATAGATAATATAATCCTGAATGCAGCAGTGTATCTTAAATATTTTTGGAAGCTGTTTTAGATAATAACAAGTGCGCAAGCGCTCAGACGTGAAGTCTTAATGTAAAGTGTTTATCACATACTATATATAAACAGCTTTAGAACCAAGACGTTTCACATCCCCAATAACCAAACAAGTACTGAAATAACCTAACTTCTAATCATCCCACTTTAAAAGATTTAAATGTTAATAAACCGCAAGTATAAATCCAAAGAAATGTTGAAGATCTTGCACTTGCAGCTTGTGTTCCAAGTATGGTTTGCCAGGAAGTCTGACCCTTTAAACCTCTTTTCCATTAGCAAGGTAATAACAAGTGCAATAAACCAAATCGTAGCACTCTTAATACCCCTTTCTCACAATTCATGACAAAACAATCCAGTTTCCAACTGTTCATTAAAGATGTACGTCACATCGTCTTATTTGTTGGTGTTTAATCATCCTCATCCATAGATGTATCTCCCCAAACGTACAAAAGGAATTAAGACCTGTCATAGACGAACTTAACTCATAGGAAATCTGGGCTCAGCTGCTCATGGACGGGAGAGGGGGGGGGGGGTCAGGACCCAGCAAAATTTGTCTTTACACCTCTTTTCCCTCAAGTATACCAGCTTAGAGCTTGATTCCAGTCACAGGTCAAAAAAAAATTTCATAGACATTTGGCTCACTTGCCCATGCGCAGGGAGGGTGGGGCTCAGCTCCACATGTATATCCCCAACCCCTATGATCTAAAAGCACAAAGGAATTTAATAGCCTTATCTCCAGTTATTGTCAAGTGAAAAACATTAAAATATGGGCAATCTGGGCCGGTTGCCCCTGAACCAAGTGAGGGTGGGGTTTGGGACCCACAGAAAATAATAAGATACCCCAATACTTACAAACCTACCAAGTTTCAACCTGATACTTGTTGATTCATGTCACGGGTAACACGCTTTACTTCTGGGCAATCTCGGCCCAGTTGCCCACGAACGGGGTGGGTGCGAGAGGATTTCGTAGTCCTATGTTCAGTTCTGGTCAAGTTATGAACATTATTCAATGGGCAATCTGGGCCCATTTGCCCATGAACCGGGTTGAGGTGGGGGGTAGAACCCCCAAAAGGCACAACTAGACCCGAATACCCACTAGTGTACCAAGTTTGAACTTGATAGATGCATTTGTTCACGAGTTATGAGCTCCACAAAATACTGTGAAAACTAGAAACCGAAAGCTGCTACAGCGCTCGCAATAGTGTTCAATCCACTAAAAACTGAAAGACAAAAAAGATAAATTCACGTCAATTCATATTTTCAATCGGAAAATCAGCAAACTTGCACCACTATCAACAGCACTTTTTGTGGCTACCCTACAGGAAGGGGCGTCACTAGCCTTTTACCTTTGGGGGGGGACGTCCGGTTTGTGCCGACGGAGTAAAAATGTGCCGACAAAACAAGCCGTTGCCGCTTCGCGGCAACGGCGTACATTTCCCGCCAACACAGAATAGAATCGGGGTAAAACTAACTGTAATGGATCAGTTGAGATTATTCCTTTGATGCAATTTCGTATTTTAAGTTCACATATTTGGCTTTTTATTTTAGCCTTCGCTAAAAAGCGAAGCTTCCAACGACTGTACCAAGAACAGGTAAAACTAAGCGCCGCAGGCCAAATTTTTTAAATCTGCTTTTTTTTTCGGACAATTTAGCATACCTACCATACAAGTTCTAGCTTTTAACGTGTTTCAGCGAATTTCAATCCTAAAAGCTAAATGAAACACTGTTCTTCTAAATAAAGAATACTACAAATTCGCAGCAGGCGAAACTTTGTGTGAACTAACTGTAACAACGCATCAATTGAGGTTATTCCTTTGGTATAATTTCGTATATTAAAGTTCACATATTTGGCTTTTCATTTTAACTTTCGCTGGAAAGCGAAGCTTCCAACGACTGTACCAAGGCAAGTTAAACCAAGCGCCGCAGTCGAATTTTTTTTAATCTGTTTTTTTTGTGCAAAATTCAGCTATAGTACCATACAATTTCAGGCTTTTAACGTGTTTCAAACCCCAAGAATTTCTAGCCTAAAAGGAAAACTAAATGATACACCATTCTTCCAAATAGGGAATACTACAAAATGCGCCGCAGGCGAAATTTTGTGTAAAACTTACTTTTATGCATTAGTAGAGATTGTTCCTTTGATGTAAATTCATATATTTAATTTCACATATTCGGCTTTTCGTTTCAACTTTTGCTAAGAAGCGAAGCTTCCAACGACTGTACCCAGAACAAGTTGAACTAAGCAACGGCAGCGAATTTTTTTTTAATCTGTCTGTATTTTTCCGGAAACATTTGAGACCGACAAATGTTTGCAGGATTTGGTTTCTTACGTATAAAAGACCCGGTGTGCGGACAAGAATACCGACGCCCGACAAAAGCATTCAGAATTCAATTTCTTATGTGTTTTGCCCGACAAGATTGTAAAGAACATTATTTTTTACGCCTAAATAGAAGCCGATGTACCGACGAGAACTGAACTTTCGGCATGCGCCCGATAAAAAGTTACAGAATTTGATTTTTTTTTGTTTTGTGTAAAAAGAACCCGATGCGCCGACGAGAATACCGACGCCCGACAAAACCATCGAGCATTTGATTTGTCTCTGTTTTGCTGGACTAGACTGTACAGAACTTGATTCATACCTGTAAAAATAACCCCTTGTGCCAATGAAACTTAAACTTCCTGGGTGCGCCCGACAAAGTTTGTAAAATTTAATTTCTTACGTATAAGTAGAACCCGATGTGCCGACGAGTCGACCGACAAAAGCATAACAAAAACTATTTCTTCTGGATTTCTTATGTATAAAAAGAACCCGATGTGCCGACGAACCGAGGCACGACAAAAGCATGCAGAATTCGATTTCTCCAGTGCTTTGCCTGACAAATGTTTGCAGGACTTCATTTCTTGCATATAAAAAGAACCCGATGTGCCAACGAGTCGACTGACGCCTGACAAAAGCTTAATTAGTTTTTATTTCTTCTGGATTCATTCTGTATAAAAAGAACCCGTGCCGACGAGAATACCGAGGCAGGGCAAAAGCATGCAGAATTCGATTTCTTCAGTGTTTTGCCCGACAAACGTTTGCAGGATTTTATTTATTGCATATAAAACTGATGCCTCATAAAAAGCATACAAAATCGTGAACTTTCGCCGGGCTTTGCCCGACGAAAGTACTTTCTCAGGACCTTTGAGGGGGGGGGGGAGCCCCCCTCCCACCCCCCATAGTGGCGCCCCTGCCTACAGGAGAGGTACCTCACCTGGTTTTTACAGTACCTCGAATGTTGCAGCAAAAAAGTTAAGATGAAATGTACATGCTGTCCTGACAGTCAAGACTCAAAATATGACCTTTTTCAACAGTAATGTGTCCAAAAATATTCAAATTCTGTTCCTTTTCTTTGTTTCGAAGCTGCTTTGAAAAGGCATTTTCTGGCTACTGACTTTGGTAACTCTACCTTCTTCATCAGTTAGTAAGTCACTGAGAGGAATTCGAGCTGAGGTTAGAATGAGGCAATCTTGCTTGACAAGAAAAATATGTTTAACTATAGCCTAAACTTTGAAGCAATGTTAAATTATCCAATATGTAAACCATTAAATTAGCTTCAATCTAGTATATTTATCATATCTGTTGGTTCCTTTTTAAGCCAGATAGATTATTCTGAAGCAGTTCTGAAGGAAAGACTTCTCTGGAAATTTGAAATCTTGTCTGACGTTGGATACCCCTCCTGTACTACAAGAAGTGACAAGCAAGTGCAAGCAAGGAATAGAGCTAATTAGAAGAAGAAAGAGTGTTTGTCACACAACTATCTGTTCATGCGAAAAAAGTATTAGTAGAAAATAGATGTTCTTTTACACATATAAAACACCCTCTCCCAATTTTAAAATCAACTCAGAAGTCTTATTTGACTGGGTGAAATGGATACATCAGCTACATTTTATTAGAGGTATATCTCAGCCTTTCTTGGTAAGGTTCCTCTTCAGGGTAAAGCAGTCATTCAGAAATCCTCAATTTTTTAGCATGGTGCCCATATGTTGGGGAACCATGCCCTGGAGCATGGGCATGGTACCCCTGTGAAATTTGGTTTAACTGAGACTGGTTTCATACCAAAATAGGGTCTTCTTCCTGTCCCAGATCAAAGGATACCTGATTTTACTTTCTATCCAACCTCATTTTCCAATTTACAAAATGTTAGAGCACTTCCAAGATACATAGAGTTTTTTGGAGGCCACTTCTCTTCTAGTGGGTTTTTTCCACCCACTGGGAAAGAAGTGGCCTCCACAAAACTTTCTGTATCTTGGAATTGCTCAAACATTTTGAAAATTGCAAAATGAGGTTGGATAGAAAGTGAAATCAGGTATATTTTGATCTAGGACAGGAAGAAGACCCAATTTAGATATGTTGCCAGTGTCAGTTTAATCAAATTTCTCAGGGGTACCATGCCCAAAAATTGAGGATTGCAACTTGACTGGGGTCAAGTTGCCTAAGCTGGAAAATGAACTTGTAGAAAACCAATTAAAGCTTTTTCTCTTCCTTAAAATTAAATATCTGATTCTGTGAACTTCTCCTCTGAAAATTGGACATCAGCAATTATGATTTTCAGTCAGCTTCGCCTGAAGGAATATCTATCAGAACCTTTGGCTGTGTCGAGAAATCAACACAAACAAAATTTTACACAAGTTAGACAAAAAGTAGACTAGCCTAATTGTGGAGGAACAAGAATCAAATGGACTATCACAGCGAAGCTTGCCTATAATGAAATAGTTTCGATTTCCGACCTACCCAAATTTCCATGCCTCTCCAAGAGACAGACAGCAAGAATAAAGATTTACTGAACCACGTATCGTCATTTTTTCAAATTGTTTGCCGTATTTGGTTTTCGAGCAGCAGTTGGCAAAGCGAAAACAGAGGTGAAAAAGCATCGTGAACTTCTGGACAGTCTTGCCTGGCGGTTTGTTCAAATTTATGTGCCACGCTGGAATCCGATTAACTGTAACAGTAGTATGTTTCGAGCGCATTAGACAATAGTATTCGAGAAAAAAAATTGCCTGCTGACCATAATAAAGTGTCTTATGCAGCCATTACAAGAGGGGTTTTATATTATACCCTGAATTTTTACAACCTCGAACTTCGCCTAAACAGCTTAAGAGGAAAGATCAATGCAGTCCTCTCAAGGGGCTAACTGTCAAGAAAGACACCCTGACTGACCTAGGCTAAATTTAGGACTGCATGGAAGTTTGATTGTAGACAACCGGTACAATCAAACTGAATCAACTTCTATGCAGCTATGCATACTACAATTTACTATTTTCAGGTCAAGTTTGAGGTTACATAAATTCAAAGACCCCTCCTGCACAGTACTTAACATTTTGCAAAGATCTTTTGACCTGCTATGCTAAGAGTTAGCCCAGATCATGTATTTTCGCCAAAGAACTTAAAAAGGGTTTTCATGAGATTCTGCAATCTGATTCCTTAAATTTCTTTCCATGTTCCCAAAAGATTGGTCACTAAAATACAGGAGGGTACCCACACACTCGAGCCTGTCCAGGAGGAGAGAGACCTTGGGGTCATTGTTGACTCCCAGTTGAAGTTCAGCTCCCACTCACAGCATATCTCAGCCAATGCTAGCAGAGCCCTAGGCATCATCAAACACAGTATCACCAGCAGAAGTAAACTGGTAATCACCAAACTCTACAAAGGATTAGTAAGACCTAGATTGGAGGTAGGGACTATACTGGCTACCCCTCGATTCAAAAAGGACAAGGCAGCTCTTGAACAAATCCAACGAAGGGCCACCAAGCTGATCGCCGGTATGGAAAATAAGACCTACAGTGAACGGCTGAAGGAACTCAACCTCCCCTCCTTAGTATACAGACGGAAACGCGGGGACATGATCCAGGTGCACAAACTTCTCTCAACCAATCATGAAAATGAGATCCTGGAGATTGACCCCTCCCACAAAACACGAGGACACCCTAAACGAATCCGCAAACTTCACGCCAGAACTGGAGCAAGATGCAACTTCTTCTCAAATCGGATTGTGAACCTCTGGAACAACCTCAAGGAGGACACTGTTGCTGCTGAGTCAACAGATGCTTTCAAACGACATCTGGATGGTGAGTGGCGAGATGCACCGTGGAAATTCGACTGGGAAGCACCGGAATCTTCCACCAGAACGTAACCATCAACAACAGTCATCACAAGGAGTGATTCAACAGGATCGAAAATCCTTATTTCACTCCAAGCTGTGATTTAAGGTAATTTTAAGGTAACCTCGAATTTACACAACCTTGAACCTATCCTAAATAGGTAGAAAGGAAATTTCGCTACAGTCCTAACAAGGGGCTAACTGTCATGCAAGAAACCCTGAATGGCCTACCACCTGTTTTAGATGCCACAGAAGTTTCTTTGTAAGGTTTTCAGGCCAAGTTCGAGGTTATATAAATTCAAGGTTGGACACCCCTCCTGTACATGGAAAGGCAAACGTCTGGACAGTTTAAATTCTAAGCTTTGCATGATAAAAGCTTGAAATAACAATCACTTGGCATCCTTTCCATTCTTACAAGATGTTCCAACAAAGGGATCCTTAATGATGCTTAAGCTTTTTTTTTCCACACAGTTTCTGTTTTTTTTATTGAAGTTCACTTCCCAGCTTGAGCCTGAAAAGGACCCTTGCCAAGAAGGGTAGAAATATTGCTCTAATAGACTTCAGCTGACATATCCATTCGTCAATATTAACTATCAGTCTAAACAACATCACAAATCCGTGATCTTGGAATAGCTAATGTCAAACTATGCTTAGCCTGTGCACCATGTCCAATTCCAGGCTGGCTGCTTATCCTGTTTGGTGGTGCTATTCGGATTCTAATAGGATCTCACTTGAGCTTTCATTTCAACCCTATTTTGCAGAAAAGGCCTGCTCAGGCCATATACAGAGATATGAGCTTGTGACCGTAAGAGATGAGATATTGCCCAAGAAGAATTCAATTGACTAATCTATTTCCAGCACCAAGCTTACAGGCTTACTAGGACTCTGAATGTAGGAAGGACCAAGGACCTATATAGGTAACTGAACTGATTGGTGGCAGAGGCATCACGCATGGGGGGGGGGAGGGGGACGCCCCCCTCCAATGTTGTCGGTCAGTTGGTAAAAAATAACTGTCTGTGCGAAGGGCTGCGATTTTTTTTGTAAAAACAGTCAATTATTTTCTTAGAAACAATTTCGTAAAAATAGATTTTTTCTCAAAATCAGTTGAATTTCTGAAAATCAGTCGATTTTTCGTCAAAACATTCATTTTTTTCTAAAATTATTTCCTGTTAATTTTCTATCCAACAAACATCCA
Organism: Branchinecta lynchi; assembly: GCA_023053575.1. Taxonomy (NCBI): domain Eukaryota; kingdom Metazoa; phylum Arthropoda; class Branchiopoda; order Anostraca; family Branchinectidae; genus Branchinecta; species Branchinecta lynchi. The sequence continues at coordinate 16,590,805 of JAKZAP010000007.1, forward strand.
TTAAGTGTCGCTGAAAGGACCTAAAATTTGTGTATAAACCTGTTTCCTTCTCCAGACATCAACCACACATTATTTTGATTTGATTTTAAGAAAAACTACTATTTTTAAGAAAAAGTCGACTGTAAAATAACTGTTTTTAAAAAATCTGCCGTTTCCGAGATGTCGCCTATTTTTACGAAATAGCGGCGCTTCGCCCCGACTGGGCTATTTTTTACTGACTGACCGACACCATTGGGGGGGGGCGTCCCTCCCCCCCCATTCTAGTCGTGACGCCCCTGGTTGTAACTTTATTCTAAAGTACTTCCTTGAGAATCCGGTTCAGACTTTTGCCATTTGTGAGCGCTTTTCCTGTTTTTCCTCAGTTTCTTTCTAATAGTCTGTCCTTGTGTACAACTTTATGCTTACCTCGGATAACAGATAATAATAATAGGAAAAAGATTGCAGTACAAAATAAATACCAGAGCCTCAATTTTTGTTGCAATAGCACTCGCGGCTGCAGCACTTATTTGCTTTTGCACGATATGCGTTTTTGGATTCACTTTCTTCTTGGTTAAACCAGCAGCGCTGCAGCACCTTGCAGGGAAGCACGGACTTGGTCGGTGAGCAAGTCCGTGATTCTCGAGAAGCGCTGCCGTCTTCATCGAACTGCAGTGCAAAAAGGGATGTAGAAAGAATCAGTCGGAAATCGGCCGAGAAGTGGACCTGCAGCATGCAACAAAAACGAGGCCCAGGTCACTTGCTTCTGATAACCTGCTGGTCGTGATGCTTTCTGTGCCGCTTTTTCCTTTTTCTTGCTATGGCGGACTTGCGCAAGCGAAATCTGTGCACAACGAACCTGCAGTTAAAACAACCAAATGATGTGGCGAACTATGGAGAGGAACCTTTAACAATCGACAGGAGTGATCACTGGGTACGCAACTATACCTTTTCTTCCTTAGAGTCGTATTACCACCTGACATTATTCACCAAAAGATAAGCTGGATCAGCTCTTTAACCAAGAACGGATAAATGTAAGTAAGCACATGCATCTAGGGAATCATGCTGAATATATTCGGTAGTTTATTCGGTATAATTGTCAGAATTCAGTAATTATCGGTTGAATTTCGGCGAAATTCTAAGAATTTGCTCGGCATAAGTAAGTAAGTAAGTAAGTAAGTAATTTTTGTATGACCCGCCATTTTGAAAAGGCGGAGTAAATGAAGAAAATAAAGAAAATAAACAAATCACATATATACACACAGAAAAAGACACTTAATTTTTAATCTTCGGTCAGGAAGCAGTGGACGACGTCGTGTGCTGGTTGGGCCTTGCTGTCCATGATTTTTGAAAGCGATGAGGAAACATCCAAAGGGTAACACTTACACCTTGCATTTTGAATTTCTCCGTCAATGTATGATTATGACATAATTTCGACAAGTGGAGCAGGTGCTTTGGATATTTGTGCTTTGCATGTTGTAACCGGATTGGGATTCGGTAACACTCTTCCATTAAAATGTGTCATATGAGCTCGCAACTTTTGTTCTACTAGGAGCTATTTTGTCAGAGTCCAGCCATGCAGCCTACTTCCGAATCTTGCCACTAGGTCATATCACGGTCGTGTCGCGCCGAGTCCTCGTTTGAACTAGCTACTTGAACGTAGGTGATCTAGACAGTCTAGGATGCTTCCGAAGCATCTGCTTTAAGTCCCAGGTTTGGTTGCGAATAAAACAAAAGTTTTTTTTCTTGCTTACGTTGTGGATATGTGTCCATAGTTTGCCTTTAGCTTAGAATAAAATATTTTGAACGACGGAAACTGTGGTGGAAGAAAGGGGACAGAAAGACGAGAAGTTGGAGGCAAGGTTTTAACTCTGTATAAAAACACTTCTGTATAAAATCATAATAAATATAGGTCAAGCCTGAGAGAGAAGGTTGACAAAAAAACGGTACAGTATTGATCAAAACTATTTTACAAATAACTAATTCCAAAAATAAATGTTAATAATTCCATGACTCACCACTAGACGGGAACCCGCCCCACAAACCCGCCGACACTCTAGCAAGATCAACCCTTAAACACACGCAAAAGAATGCGCAAGCGAGGGTAACCGATGGCCGTCAACTTATAAAGAGCCCAACCAAAATTTGTAACCAACAAAATAAAAATTTACTTTAAATTTTTAATTTATCTTTGATTCTTGAATTATTATAGGCCTAAATATAGAATGAAGTTGCTTTTTTATATTTGGAAGAGATTTGCTGCAATAAAAAAATGCTAGATAATGATGCCATGAATGAAAAAACGTGATAGAAAAGATGAGAACCGCGATCTCTCAATGGTCAAGAGCCATCAGAGAAACTTAAGAATCCATTAGTTCCGGTGCAAACACGGAAAATAACGAGAAACTTGGACAAACATCTTATTACGACAACGAAGACCTCCAATTTGCATTACCGTTTCCATCCTCCATATATATTCTTCGCCAATCGGTATAGCCTTCATGATCAAGCTCCTTTTCTTCTTTCCTTTATTTTTGTCGAAGTTTTCGTTGTTGATGTTTTGTTTTGAGGGTAAGAGTCCCTTACAGGTTCCCCTCTGGGCATTGAAGATTCTAGTTTCTTTTAATAAACCTTTCTTTCATTCTCAAATCGAATCTTTGCTTCTTCTTCTCTCGGTCCTAGGGTAATTTACTTCTGGACTCCCGGGTCTTTTGCCGACTCTCCGCGCGAGTGACAGTCAAAGTAAGTCTGGTTTCCTGCCGTTCGCGTCGCTCATCTCGGAACGATAAAACTGTTTGTTTTCATGTTTCTCGCTGTGACCTTGAATGCCAGAGATGTAGCCTATTCAGTCTTTTGGAACTATTTAATAAGAGGAAAGTTAGTGAGTTAAGTTAGTAAGTGAGTCATAATATTGTGAACACAGCTGTACGATTTTCTTTGAGCAAAATAAAAACGGCTGACGTCATTTACAGGTAACACAACTCGAATTAACGGCTAGCACTCATAATGCCCAGGGTCACAATGCCCACGGCTCAAAATGCCGACTATAAATGTCCATGGCTTCGAATGCCCACGGTTCAGAATGCTCACGACTCAAAATACCCACAGCTCAGCATGCCCCCGAATGCCCACGATTGAATTATTTGAGGTGTTCAGTCCGTAGTAGACTGGATTTGGGGTGAGAGTCAGTGAGCAACAGAAGGAGTAGATCGAGTATCAAAATAGCGATAATCGTATGTTAAACTGGTATAATCTCTATATTCAAACAATGCAATGGAATAATCTCTATAATATAATTCTGGAAAAAAACTGAATCCCAAAGGTGCAGGTTCAGGTTGTTTTATTTCAAAATACTTCGTGACAATATATTTTGATCACTGGGGGCCGGCAGGGATGCGAGCTCGTTAGCTCGGCCCCAGTTTAAACAATGACTATATGTAAATAGTATAAATGAGTCGACCCTCTGTAAATACGTACACAAAAGAAAGAAAGACTCGTTCCATTCCGTATACTTACACACGCCATACCAAACTCTCCACACGGTAAAAGAAAAAGTAAATAATAATAATAACACCAAGCCGTGGCCTAAGCTGAAGGAACGGTAACTTTTTTCTAAAACAAAATTAATAATTAAGGGTTGGGGATTTACCGGGATAACATAAACGGGAAGGTATCATATTTTAATATGAGAGATATTAAGATATTAAAGAGCGATATTAAAACTGTTATTTTTAATTAAGGACGAATGTTTACTTTCGCCTAGTTTCGCTTTCTGTGTTGGAACAGCCTTGTTGACTGTGTTGACATTTCTTCGTTACTTTCATACAAACAGTTATGAACATCTACAAACACAAAAATATTATTTTTTCAATACCTTTTTCGTGGTTATCCTGTCCCTTACAAACTCGTTGTCTGTTTTCCCAGGATCATTTTCGCTTCCTCTGTGGACAGCTTGAGATGTCGGAATTTTGAACCAGGGCGGTTTTAGTCTCCCTCGTAGTATTCTGAATTGTCGGATCTTTAAGTCGTTGGCATTTCGGACGATTTCGATTTCGGGGTCTTCGACCTCACTTGTGGCATTTCGATCGTTGGCATTCTGAACGTGGGCATTGTGAGAGTGGGCAAAAAGTCGTGGCGATTTTGAAAACCACCCGAATTAACCCTTTAACTCAAACCGGGTCATCCCGGCTCATTAGTTATGCATTGGTGTTGGTAGCATTCATTGAGCTAAGACGCATCTTTTCTTGAATATATGTTGGGTTTTAAGCAGGAATGATGTACAAATTTCGGAACAGATTGGTTAAAGACTTGTTGACTGCCAAACCTTTAGTTGTTTCCTTTACTGTTTATTCAAAAATCTAAATATTTTTTTTCTCAGATGTATCTTCTGGAGTTATTCTGATAGCGATTTTTAAACTCGACGAAGTTTGTCGCGCTAGCACGTAACGCGAAAGTGCGCCGTGTTCAAATGGATGAGCGCTTCTAGCCCTGGCATGCTAAAGGACGGCGATTAACTGTTCTTTCTTCTGCCATGGTTTGTGAATCAGGATCTTTTTGCGACATTTGTTCGTAGAGAAGACCGACTATTTCCATGCCCCATCCCATGCTGCTTGAGATCCTATCGACGACTTCGTCTTGTTATAGTCAAAAGTAAACACGATATTATCGAGCCTGTAAGGCTTAGATCTTGTTTACTTTGTTGACCGTCCGTATTCGTTGTCTGGTGCAAGCATTGCCTTTGTTCGGAAACCACGGTCCTTATCTCCGCCCTCGGATGATGCAAACGTCTAGACAACGGCTAGACAGAGCCAAAAGAGTGAGATGATTCGCCGCGCTTAGACGTCTGTCGCTGCGCTGATACCGATCAGTGATGTCTGTCGGCATGCACAATCAGTGACACGAAGAACTGAAGAAGGCCAGTAGCAAGGCTGGCTAGGCTAGACGTCAATTGGAGGGGGGTAAAGGCTTAGTTGTAAACCAAAATGTCCTGTCATGGTTGCTAGCTTTATTTAAAGCCGAACGTTACGTGTTTCTATTATCTTGACATGTATGCATGAATATAATCCCAAAAAGCACTCTGAGCCATGGCGGGACAAAAATGTGAAAAATAAATAATAACACCACCTATACCACTCCAAATATTAAGCCATCACTTCAGTGTTGATATATGCCCCCAAAAATCCACGGTAGAGGTACAGTTCAAAACCATACATGCCAGCAAACTCGCCTAATAGCACCCTGGCTTCCATGAGTACGCAGACCACGGCCTATTCCGGGCTTTCGTCATCCCTGTTTAGATACCATTGTCGGCATCACAGAAATGTGTTTGTACTCATTTGCAACATTTGGACAAAACGGAACGAATGGGAGTTCACCCATAAACCCACCTTGGAGGTCGATTCTTAGGCTTTGCGGTTCCTGTATAGTTAGTTGCCATCGCTTCCTCTCATAAGCAACCTTCATTGAGCATGCGCTTGAAACCTTCGATCAGTCTTTAAAGTCCTCAGCTTGGAACGGAAGACTTTCAGCCAATTATGTATTTGAAAGTGGTTCAAACATAGCTTTTCCGATATCCGTTTGCCATCGGACGTGTAAGGACGTTAGAGATCTTGACTGTATCCGAGGGGTTAACACTCCCCGGCACCTCAAGTATACCCATTCTCGGCACCGGCCGAAACCAGCGGTGCCGGCACCGGCTTCTAAACATACAGTACTCATTTTAATGCTCCGACATGTGGGAACGGGTGCCGGCTGGCTACTCATAAGGACAGTTAATCTACTATCCACGACTGAATTCACCGATTCTCGAGTTTTGCGTCTTGTATTGAGTTGTACGAGCCAGTTCGGAGTAATGTCTCCCATCGTACTTTAATCCGCTAGGAGTGCTGAATCGGAAAAGAGCAGATTGCATCACCCATTTTATTCATCCTTTCCGTTTCGTAGTTGCATGTGATGCAGCAAAATGATTCTACCTCTCTCCCCGACTTCCCTTTTCAATTCGCTTGTTGGAGCAGCCTAATGCAAAATGTTCATGTCTAGCTTTCCTTGTCTTCGAAGCGTCTGTGGGAGTTTTCACAATGGCGGGGAAATTCGCTCATATTGGCGATGCCAGGATGTCTGCTTTTGCTTGGTTACAGACTGGGCAAATCATTGATCCTCGGAAGGTAACTGGTTTGAAATCGATTCGAGGTTCTGTAGTCTGTCCCAGTGCTTACAGAAATTTCGCAGACGGCGTTGTTGTCTGTGTTAAAAAGTTTTGCTCACGTTGCTTTATCAGGTGATAATACAGATATTGAGGTTAATACCAAGATGTCGTTTCATGGTACATACAAGAGTGACGCTTGGGAGCGGACCGAAAATGAACTTTTCAGAAAAAAATAATTATGAAGAATATTGCGAATCTTAATATTATTAAAATCATCACTTCATTACCTAGGAATGCACTCTGTTGTTGAAATCTCAGTGTAATTTTTCCCTTCCTTTTTTGTACTGCGCTATTTCCCTTTTCGTGTGAGTAAATAACCATCATATAACCATTAACATAATCATGGTCATTGTATTCTTTGTTCTTTTTTCTTCCTCCAGACGCTTCCATAAAAATACCCTGTGGATCAGACCCGCATTTCATCTGCGAGAAACTAAAGGGCAAGAGCTAGTTTTGCTGATTAAATCAAAATTCGTTTATTTCCATGATATCTTTTAACAAAAATAGTGGTGGATCGTCACACATGGTCGACATATCACTTATATGTTACAATTATAAAATTTTAAAACAAAATCCAATAACAAACATATTTAAAAAACCTGTCAATTTAAAATTTAAAATTCGTAATTCCGATCCGTTAAAAACCTTCACAAAATAGGGAACAAATGACTAGAGATACCGCTCCGTAGATTTTACGTGCGGCTTCTTCTTTTTCCGATGCCCGCAAGGTAGCCTTACGCATGTTTGATCATAAGTGTGATGCAGCACAACATCATTAGAATGACCGGAACCGAAATGTGGCAAAAGTAAGGCAGGAAGTTTTGATTTTCTAATCTATTTCTAAATTTAATCGTAAAATGTTCCACGATTCTCGCGATGAGCGAATTGTCTGAATGCGATGACCGAATATTAAATTTGTGGAATCCATCGAAACCTTTGGTATTGTTTCAGTAGTTCCTACAGTCCAGGGTTCTAGAGCTCCTTCTGTTAAATAATCCTTGAGCCCAAGCTGACTTTGAAACATATAGTCAAATAATGCATAAAACGGGTGTGTCAGCTACGATGCTTTGGCAGCGATATTTCAGCCATTCTTGGTAAAAGTCCTCGTCAGGCTGTCAATCTTCAGGGTCAACTTCGCGGAAGGAAACAAACCTGCTATCATCATTATTATGCAGCTTACTTCCAGATGTGCTAGGACGATGAAACTTGGCAGGCATATCAGGGACCCAACCAAACTAACTTGGAAGTAGTCACTTTCCCGACCCGACCACCGTGGTTGGAGTGGAGGGATGGGGAATTCGGAATCTTGAGGTATGTATAATTTTGGAACGGATGATCAGATCTTAATGAAACTTGGTATTTGGAAAGATCTCGTGTTTTAGTTCAAGTCCGGACCAGATCCGATAAATGTGAGAGGGAGGGGGTGGAGGGGAGGACTGGAAATCTTGTGACACGTTTAGAGTTGAGCGATCGGGAAGAAACTTGGTGGGAAGAACAAGCACAAGAACAAGGTACACCAGTGACAGAACCGGACCGGACCGGATTCTGGCACTGTGGGGGGAGTTGGGGGGGGGGGGGTCCGGAATTCCGGCGATCGCGAGTTAAGGTATTTCCAGATATGCTAGCCATGCTAGGACGATGAAACTTGGCTGGCAAATTAGAGACTCGACAGATTGGCTCAGAAATTATCACTTCCCAGATCCGACCTTTGCTTAAAGCACTCATCCTAACCACAAAGTACAAAAAATATGTTTAAGCAGAATATACATTTTCATGATCCCATCAGCCATGATCGTTTTTGCCTCGAGGATTTTGCTAAGCAATGAACTTCGAGCTCTCTTAAAGTACGCACCTTAACCGCAAAGTGAAAATTACTTTTGACCAAACTATACATTTCGTGATCCCCGGGGGTCAATGATTTTTTATAGCGCCCTTAAAGTGCGTACATCACAGACTTTTGCAAAAATAAAATGATTTGTACCAAGAGATAGGCTACATTCGCGTGATTTTCAAATGCCCATTGTCATTCTTATTTCAAGGGTTTTGCTTACAAATGATCAGAACAAGCCCTCGAATTGGCAAAGTCCTACTTTCACCCTTTGTGAACCAGCCTTGCAAGTGCGCTATGAGCTTCTAGCTCTTGTCTTAGGCGTATTCTCGCCGTTCCTCGAGGACTCCTCAGGGAATCGAAGGGAACGGCGAGAATAGAGGGAGACACTCCATGCGGACTCGACGTACGGAAAACAGCGAGAACGCAGGGAATGTTTCAAAAATCGATTTTGTTCGAAAAAAAGATATGCGGTTGACAAAATTTATCTGGATCCACTTTATTTTTCGTTGTTATGGCACTTGCAGCCTCTGGCTCAAGTGCCATATACCGATCACAATTCCATCTTTCGGTCTGTCCGAGTTTTTTGTCACACTTTTTCGAGTTAGGGTACTTCCAGATGTGCTAGGACAATGAAACTTGGCAGGCATATCAGGGACCGACCAAATAACCTGGAAATAACCAGTTTCCCGATCCGACCATATGCAGGGGAGTGGAGGGCGCTGGAAACTTGAAAATTGTCGGCATTTTGTCACACTTTTTCGAGTTAGGGTACTTCCAGTTGTGCTAGGACCATGATACTTGGCAGGCATATCAGAGACCCGACCAAACAAACTTAGACATAATCAGTTTTTCGATCCGGCCATTTGGGGGGGGGGAGTGGAGGGCAGGGGAATCCGGGAAATTGAGAAGTGTGTAACTTTCGAACGGGTGATCGGATTGTAATGAAACTTAATAACTGAATAATTATATATCTGTGATGTCCCGTTTAAAGTCTTGACCGGATTCGATAGCCAGGGGGGAGTTGGGGGGGGGGGGCGCAAATTTCAAGAAACGGTTAGAATTGAGGGATCGGAGTGAAACTTGCTGGAAAGAACAAGCATGTGCTCTAGATAAATCGTTTAGACAATTGTACTCGATCCGGACACTTGGGGGGGGGGGGGGGGTTTGCCGGAATCCCGGTGATGGCGGTTTTGGGGATTTTCACGATGAAACTTGGCAGGCATATTAGGGACCCGATCAAACTGACTTGGAATGAAAAAAATGTCGATCTGATAATAGTGGGGGGAGTGGAGGGAGGGGAATCCGGAATTTTCAGTCATGCGTAACTTTGGAACGGGTAATCGGATTCGAGTGAAATTTAAGAATTGAACAGATGACATTTCTCTGGTGATCTTTTTCGTCTCCGGACCGGATCCGGCAACTAAGGGGGGGGGAAGACGTGAACTGCTTAGAATGGAGAGATCGGGATGAAACTTTATGGGAAGTACAAACAGATACTCTAGGTAAATCTTTTACACAATTTGACTGGATCCGGACACTTGGGGTGGGGGGGGGGGTCCCGGATTTCCGTTTTTTTTTTATTTTCACGACTAAATTTCGCTGGCATATCAGGGACCCGATCAAACTGACTTGGAATGAAAAAAATCCTCGATATGATAATCTAGGTCAGGGGGTTGAGGGAGAGGAATCCGGAACATTGAGTCATGCGTAACTTTGGAACGGGTGATCGGATTCCAGTGAAATTTAATAATTGAACAGAGGTCATTTTTCTCTGGTGATCTTTTTCATTTCCGGACCGAATCCGACAATTATTGGGGGGAGGGCGGAAAATACTTGACCCGCTTAGACTGGTGTGATCCGGATCGAACTTCGTGGGAATGACAAACAGATGCTCTGGATTAATCATTTACACTCATCATTTACACACTCATTTACAGAACCGGATTGGCTCCGGGTATTGTGGGTGGAGTTGAAAGGGGGGGGGGGGGTCTGGGATTCCGGTGATCGCGAGTTAAGGTTCTTCCAGATGTGCTAGGACGATGAAACTTCGCTGGAAAATTGGAGATTCAACAACATTTGCTTAGAAATATGTACTTCCCAAATCCGATTATTCCTTAAAGTACCAATCTTGACCGCGAAGTAAAAAAATACTTGTAAGCAATAAATATTCTTTGAGCCCAAGCTGACTTTGAAACATTTATTCAAACAATGTTTACAACGGATACGTCAGCTATGATTCTTCATCAGCGATATTTCGGCCCTTAAACAATGTTTACAACGGATACGTCAGCTATGATTCTTCATCAGCTGACGTATCCGTTGTAAACATTGTTCGAATAAATGTAAGCAATATATGCATTTTCATGATGCCCATTAACCCATTAGCATTTTTGCCTCAAGAGTTTTGCTTACAAATGAAGTTCCAGCTTCCTTAGAGTGCGCATCTCAACCGCAAAGTCGAAACGTACTTTTGATCAATCAAAACATCTTAACCCATGCAAGTGCCATATGAGCTTACAGCTCTTGTTGTTGATCCTGATTGTTTTCAATTAATTTTACATTGCACCAACACCAGCAAAAATTATCTAGAAATCTGAAAGGGAGTCCTTTTTGATGATGGTGATGATAACGGAGCATTCCCAGTCCGTGGGGACTCGCGAGAATACGGGGAGTGAGTCCCCTGGACAAACAAAAACGCGGGGACTCCTCAAGTGGAGTCCTCGGGGAACGACGAGAATACGCCTTTTGTCTCCGAATTACGTACCGCAGAGAGAACACTGTCAGAAGCTTCTGTATTCTTTAACCATTTGATTGATCTTCGACTTAGCTAACTAATGGTCAAGAACAAATTGTAGTTTCTGTAGAGTCCAATGGCCCATTTTTTAATTATTTTATTAATATTATCAAAGACAAAAACACTGATTTTTTCTCCAAAAGTGGTACAACTTCCTGTCCTGAAGAAGGTGAAAATATCTAAAAATCAAACTATAACGAATTAATTTTTGGCTATTTTAATTTGTCCTTTCTTTCGCCAAAACAATTGCTGTCCTAAAGACACTAACTAATTACGAGCCCATTTAGCTTAAGCCGACACCGTGAAAATGGGAATTAATTGGTCGAAACTTTTGATAATAGCGTTGAGTAGTTGGGTTTGAAAATAAAAATCTATGAAAAATGATTGTGGTCTGGAATTTTCTATAGTTTCAGTGTGACGGCTGTCGCTGTAAAGACAGTTTTAAAGTACGCTGTTTCTGATTAACGCCAACTGTACTCGTGATTAGCAAAATCTGTAAAATTTCTCGGAAAAAGTGTCAGAATTGCACATACATTTCACATACGTTCACTTCGAAAACCCTCCAGAAGCTTACACTTGTTAAGATGTTTAACAAACCCCCTTTGACACATTAACCTACATAACACTGTAATAGAAAGATAAATAAGAAAAAAAAGAGGAAGAGAAAAGAAAAAATAAACGAACTTATACACTTACTCGGTTCCTGGTCAAACACTCAACATAACAAGACCAAAAGTGTCGATGGGATCCCAAAAATCTAAGATTTGATCCAGACAATTCGGTCTTGTCTTCGCCAGGCTAATCATCAGAGAAAACCGAGTTCAGATATTCTGTCTACCTATCTATACCTCTATAAGCCATATCTATTTTGACGATATTGACCGAAACTTCCTGCTTTACTACTGTCAAATTTGCGGTTTCGCCCGAATTCCGAGCGAACTACTAGTCCAGCAAAAAAAGAAACATTCAGAAACGAAGCCGGCGTATCTCCTTATCCCTATAAAGAAATCTAATCAACTTTAAATAAAATTTTGACTTGAAAAAAATGCGGGTACAACCGGATTCTGGACTAATTATATGTCCGGGTAAAAAATTATCATTATATACAGACTCAGCGTCTCTTCTTACCCCTAAATATATCATCTAATCAACTTCAGATAAAGCTTTTACTTTTAACATATTATCCGGTTTTGGCCGGATTATAGGCGAACTAGTTGTCCGGCGAGAAAATGATTTTCACCATCGTGCTCAGCATGTCTTCTTACCCCTAAATCAAATATTTAATCAACTTCAAATGAAACTTTTACTTTTAACAAACTTTCCGGTTTTTGCCGGATTCCGGACGAACTACTTGTCCGGCGAGAAAATGATTGTCACCATCGTGCTCAGAATGTCTTCTTACTCCATAATCGACTATCACATTAGCTGTTTAAAAATATTTTGTTTGTCCCTTAAATTGAACGCCCTCCCCCACCCCAAATATAAGGCTACAGAACCCATCTACGAACTCGACATTACCCTTGACCCAAACAATCCTCGTACCAAGTTTCATCAAAATATCTCATTCCCTTCGAGAGTTATCGTGCTTACAGACGGACGGACGGACGGACAGTTCGTCCGGAATCCGGCAAAAACCGGAAAGTTTGTTAAAAGTAAAAGTTCCATTTGAAGTTGATTAAATGTTTGATTTAGGGGTAAGAAGACATGCTGAGCACGATGGTGAAAACCATTTTCTCGCTGGACGAGTAGTTCGTCCAGAATCCGGCAAAAACCGGAAAGTTGGTTAAAAGTAAAAGTTTCATTTGAAGTTGATTAAATGTCTGATTTAGGGTAAGAAGACATGCTGAGCATGATGGTGAAAATCATTTTGTCGCCGGACAAGCAGTTCGTCCGGAATCCGGCCAAAACGTGAAAGTTGGTTAAAAGTAACAGTTTCATTTTAAGTTGATGAAATGTTTGATTTATAGGTAAGAAGACATGCTGAACCCGATGGTGAAAACCATTTTCTCGCCGGACAACTAGTTCGCCTGTAATCCGGCAAAAACCGGAAAATATATTAAAAGTAAAAGCTTTATCTGAAGTTGATTATATGATATATTTAGGGGTAAGAAGAGACGCTGAGTCTGTATATAACGATAATTTCTTACCCGGACATATAGTTAGTCCGGAATCCGGTTGTGCCCGCATCTTTTTTAAAGTAAAAATTTTATTTAAAGCTGATTAGATTTCTTTATAGGGATAAGGAGATACGCCGGCTTCGTTTCTGAATTTTCCTTTTTTTGCTGGACTAATAGTTCGCTCGGAATTCGGGCGAAACCGCAAATTTGGCAGTAGTAAAGCAGGAAGTTTCGGTCAATATCGTCAAAATAGATAGAAGTTTTTTTCATCCAAATCAGTTCGGTTTTCGTAAAGGGATGTCAACTTTTTATCATCAACTTATCGACTTATTTATCATTATTATATAGATAGGTAGATAGAATATCTGAACTCGGTTTTCTCTGATGATTAGCCTGGTGAAGACAGACCAAATCGTCTGGATCAAATCTTAGATTTTTGGGATCCTATCGACACCTTTGGTCTTGTTCATTGTTGCAGTTAGATCAGATGCGGTCTTAGCTGCCACGGTAAAATGAGTTTCATCAGGAAAACTAGGGATAATTACCTTACAATTAGGAAGTGATCCATGTACACTTTCTATCAGATCCGAAACAGAAAAACGTAATCATTATGTACACCAAAAACAGAAGTGAACCTAAAACGGAGCCCTGCGGAACACCATACTGAACTATCACTAGACTTAGTATTACCAATTTCTACATGATGGGTCCTATCACTCAAAAAAGATTCGAATAATGCCAGCGCTTTTCCTCGAATACCACAGTGTTTTAGCTTCTGGAGTAAAATTACATGGTCAACTGTATCGAACACTTTTACAATATCAAGAAATATAGGCGCTACTTTAAAACCCTGGTCCAAAGTATCGTGCACAAATGTTGTCAATAATAGTACTGCGTGTTCTGTTGACATCCCTTTACGAAAACCGAACTGATTTGGATGAAAAAAACATCTATTCTCCAAAAACTCAAATGACCTAAAATTTATAAGTTTTGCTACTAGCCTAGATATAATAGAAATAAGGGATATCAGTCGACAATCATTCACATTTTTCCTATCACCCCCCTTAAATAACGGTATTACTCTAGCACTTTTAGGGCATTCCGGATATATACCACTTTTAAAACACAGATTAATTAAATTCAAAAGTTGGTGCGCAATTGCAGGGAAAATTGACTTAAAAACTTTAGTGGAAATTAAATCTGACCCCGAAGCACTATTTCGCATCCTTTTCACTACATCACACAATTCTTGTACAGTAACCGGTCGCAGATGCATAGAAACGTCGCTACTATCAGGCAAAAATTGAGTAAAATCACCATCACCTGTATACTGTTCAACAGACGATGCTAACCTGCCCCCTACACTCGAAAAATACTCACACATACGCTCACTAGTTTGCTGAATATTTTCACCATCTACAACACTACAAAGGACTTAAAAAACTTGAGTAGTTAAACCCAATTGGATGAACTTTTACTGTAGCCAGTTGCCCCACGCTTGGGCTTCTGCGTCAGACTCTACATTTTATTATAAATGATATGGTAGAAAATAATAAAGGTAGAAATTCCTCAGTGTGCAGTTGAAGTTTGACTTGTGTTTCTGTTATTTTACTTTCTGTTGTTACTTTACTTCAGCCAAACAGACCATACCAAAGACCAAAACATACACCCAAATACGACCCCATGTTAGCAACTGTATAATAATGATAAATGTTTATGTATCATTATTATACAATACCCCATGTTGACAATTGTATAATAATGATAAATATTTATTTAGGCGAAAGGCAGGGCCAACAAAGCAAAGAAACAACAGAATAAACAGTTACACCTGCACCAGTATAACCAAGCTGTTTGTACTAGATTCAAGGGCTTTCTGTGCATATATCAAAACTTTTTCAAAAGTGACAGGGTTGCACAACCAACAATTATTTGTACAACCTTTGTACTTTTTTTTTTGCTGGACAGCTTTTGAATTTCACAATCTTGAACTTTCGCTTGCCAAGCTTGGTCCTCAATTATTTATTCATACTTATCGTTGTGTAAATGTTTTGAAACTTGTGTCAGTCTTTCATAAAACTGGCACTTCCAGCTGTTTTATAATACTTAAAACCGCTTGGAACTGTTGTGTTTTACTCGAATATAACACCGAAGAAGCTCATAACATTTGCATCCTCAAAAACTTTTGACATAATGAGGAGCACCCTTGTTTTAAGTGATCAGAATTCTAAAGTTAACCAGAATTCTTTGAGGAGTTAATTTTAATATTATAATAATATATAATAATATATTATAATAATAATACGTGTTTTGGTGCCACCACGATTTTCTATGAGGTATTTTTCGCTACTGCAGGTAACGTCACAATAAAAATAGACTATAGAATGGCGACAAGCTAAAAGCTTAACGCCAAATGTAATAATACTAAATGTATATTTTCTGTATACTATATATTATTATTCTCGTCGGGATTCCTAAATTCCCTCATGAGCAGGTAACACTGATCTGTGAAAGATTAGCAATGGCATATTTGTGATTTGTAATCACTTAATGCTAGCTAAAATCTTGGGTGTCCCTTTTAATTTTTGTTGTCTGTTTTCATCGAACTAGGTTGCTATTGAGGACACGAATGTTTGATACCGGTACCTGAAATCTTGACTCGTCCTAACGGTGACCCACAAAAGATGGCAGATTTGACTTGAGCAAAAGCTGAAGATGAGACTGGGATTAAGAACTCCAAAATTGTGTATCCAGATAATGTACACAGCATTTACTCTGTGGGCTATAAGCCAGTCGTTCCGTCCTCAAACGTCGAAATACAATTTACCTGAGTTCCAAGTTTCATTTAATTCTGAAACCTAATTTCATTCAAATGTACCACAATCCCAGCAGTGTTTGATCAGGCAGGAAATTTACCAGGGTTTCTTGAACAGTTCCACGAACGTACAAAGCTTGTGACGAAAATAATAAATTCCGAACTTCTAATCTGAAATCTTTAGTAATAGTTCTCAAATATCCAGCACTTGTTCAAAAATACACCGAAAGATCAGTGAACTTTCGACAAGACAAGTTTGCCACAAACCCCTGATTTTGTTTGTACCCCATGCCAAACGCAGGTTATCTCTAGCGTTTGACAGAGCATATGCCTAACGCTGGATACCCTATGCCAAAGGCTGGATACCGGTACCTCAACCCTGGCGTTCACTCAAATCATCATTATTTGATTCGTAACAGTATCCAGCATTTGACATAGCGTACCTAGTGTTAGGCATAGGTTATGCCAAACACTAGGTATATCCAACATTTGGCATAGGGTATCTAAAATAAGGGATTGTATGCGTGCGTATTTTTTGGGCTCCAAAAGAAAAAACCACCATACAACACTGAAATAACAACAAGGAGGAGTGCGGATTTTTGGCCCCAAAGGGCCACCATACGTCTCGTCAACACTGCTGTTCTTTAGGTTCAAGTTGTACCATAAATATGCCTTGTTTTGCCATTTCTCGGCGCCACCGAGACCTGATGACCAAAACAAGCTTTCTCTGCCGCACCTTAGTCCCATCCAGACGAGCAAGAAACACCCTTAGGTTTTACATTTACGACTGTCTGCGAGTCATGTTACTATTTACCAACTCCTCATTTCAGGCCCTGTCTTCTGGTCAGTTTTTGGTGAGTAAAACCTGCCTGTTCCCAAGGTGCATTGACGAAAAACTGGTCGCCCCGAGGCTAATGTCTTGTATCAGCATAAACAATGTAAATCAGGACTCACGGTCTGTACTGATCTGTCTCGCTTACGAAAGTTTCTGTCGGGGAAGACGAAGAGTTGCGTTTGGCTCGGCGAGCACCGTCCTCTGGACCAGACAGATGGTCGGGAAGAGAACCTTTTAGTTCAGTCGCTGTCTTGGGCAGACGGAGAAACGGCAGTTTGAATGTGTCAAGTGTGGCTGGCGTAGAGACAGCTTGATAGTGCCTATGAAAGTGTTGTGATCTGTGCTCGGCTCCCCCCAAGTGGTAAATGTCTGTTGAATTCAAGGATATAGAAAGTGTGATCGGTCGTCGAGTCTAGCTGGATGCTTGGGACCAATGCCCAAAACAGATTTTTGAGGTAAGTGTAAACTTTTGACATTCTGCGCCAACGCCTGGACAGTTGTGGCTTATTTCTTTGAACTTCACTAAATTTTCCTCAGAACAGTTCAGTTTAAGCATACGTTGGGATACTGTGAACTGCCGCGAAAGCAATGGGAATCTGTTTGGGAAAGTTTAACCGAACAGGAAGCAGATACGACACTATATTTACCGATCCGTATTCACTCAAATAGGCTTGAAAACTACATTGTAAAAAAAAAATCTTGCGGTATTTGCTAGTGGGGTTAATTTTGTCTTTATTGAGATAAGATTATCCCTAATTCGGATTAATGTTGTCCCAATAGAGATAAAATTAATCCCAGTAGCATATACTGCATCCCTATTAGGAGAAACTTTTTACAGTGTAGTCGAAAATGCGTTACTTCGTGGCTCCGCTCGAGGGCTCCGCTATGATCGACTGAAACTTTTTCTTTCGGATTTGTGGTACTCTGGGTGCTTTTAGAAACTGCATCGGTAAACGAGCGTTTAAAAATAAATCTATTTTCGGTCACACGCAATTACGGGGTGGCCTTACCGTCTGTAACTGAACATTTCCTGATCTTCAGCCATTGAAAAGCATATTGTTGTTGAAATTAGTTTCTCCGCGTCGGGATGAAAACTTTCTTGTCGAGCCAGCAGTGCATGCTTTGAACGTCACTACTAGTGCACAAGACGAAAAATAATAATTTTTTTTAGCACAGCCAAAATTCAAAATGCAAAATTGTATTCAAATTCGCGATATAAAAATAAGCTGGCTTTTCAGTTAAACTTTAACGTATGTCTGCTGTCAGTTCTCTATGTGAGAATCTGCTAGGTTGAATTTTGTCGTATTCTTTGTCGTAACAAGCACATAGGCCAGAGGTTAAAGCCTGTAAAAATTGATTATTCTTGTACCGCATATTTGGGGGGGGGGGGGTCTCCCGTTCGTCACATTGTCATGGTTATGAGTAGATAAATATTCTTTGAGCCCAAGCTGACTTTGAAACATTTATTCAAACAATGCTTACAACGGCTACGTCAGCTACGATTCTTCATCAGCGATATTTCGGCCCTTCTTGGCAAGGGTCCTCGTCAGGCTGTCAATCCTCTGGTTCAACTTCGGGGAAGGAAACAAACCTGTAATAGATAACTGAAGCTTCTACCGAGTATAAATATCTTATTAATAATTATTATTCTTATTAATTAATCTTATTATATTATTAATCTTATTAATAAGATATTATAGTCGGTAGAAGCTTCAGTTATTTATTACAGGTTTGTTTCCTTCCCCGAAGTTGAACCAGAGGATTGACAGCCTGACGAGGACCCTTGCCAAGAAGGGCCGAAATATCGCTGATGAAGAATCGTAGCTGACGTAGCCGTTGTAAACATTGTTTGAATAAATGGTTATGAGTAGGTCTTCTATGGCTCATCTATCTCTTGATAATGGGAGCGTTGTAGGTTTATGGGTTTGAATACTGTGACACAGTGCCTGTGTCAGGTGAGGTTCTTGACAGTAAAGCTATCCGAGTGGCATCGCCGCCGGTTCGTCGCAAGAGCCGGCGATAGAAACGTTGGTCGTAAATGTTCCCAGAACCTGCTCACGCCTGACACAGAGTGTACTTCGCTCAAATAATTTTCCTTCAGTGGAATAAAACGGCACTTGGCGGCACTGTGCGAAGTTGAATAGCGTCCAAAGAAGCAAACCTCACGCCGGTGATCCTAGTGAAGAATAAGAAACGTCACCCAAACCAATGTCAAAATTGCTCCAAAATCTGTGTAAACCAATGAACAACGTTCGTTATGGTGACATTTTTGGTTGTTCGCTAGGCAGACGGCGATTCTTCGTCAGTACGAAGAGTTA
Source organism: Branchinecta lynchi (assembly GCA_023053575.1). NCBI lineage: Eukaryota > Metazoa > Arthropoda > Branchiopoda > Anostraca > Branchinectidae > Branchinecta > Branchinecta lynchi. The sequence continues at coordinate 16,609,696 of JAKZAP010000007.1, forward strand.
TTGCCATCAAGAGTAAGCTATTGGAGTTGCCTGATCAGTCATCCATAAGTACCTCCACTCTTTCTTAACTGCTGGGCCAGGCTTTTTACAGGGTATTGGCTAGGATGACTAGCCAACAGGCCCGTATCCAGGAATTTATTTCGGGGGGGGGTGCCTTTGGGGAGGGGGGGTTTGCCTGTGGTTCGGACAAAAAAGACATAGATCAGAGGGAAAAGCATACAAAATTATTATTTTTTTCGGGGGGGGGGGGTCAACGCCTCCCCCCCCCCCCTGGATACGGCCCTGCTAGCCACCTACCATAATTTACTAGCCGTCTACCATAGTTTATGTAACGTAACTAGGCAATGCTTTTTGATGTGGTAGGGAAGCTAGGGCTGGCCTTCCGCCAAGGTGCTGTGCTGATGATGCAAGTTGAAATTTGTTGACGCAACATTGGATTGTCAAGACGCAAACCAAGCTCCCATTTTGGCGCAAAACGGACAAACTCAGCGTTTTGATCGAAAAGTATTGGGGGGCGTCTAGTTATTATGATTTTAAAAGCATAAGCGATACTAGATGCAACACCCCAGTTTCTAGTAGAGACAAATTACTGTCAGCACAGAATGTCAATTATATTTGCTGATGCTTTTTTGTTTTTCTGTATTTCCACCCGCTGTTAAAACCTGCCAAGTTTTGTTTTTTAAGTTAAATTTTAATGATTTGTGTTACTGAAATATAAAATATGGGCCAGTGAGGGCAGTCAAATTAAGCGTTTAGCTTACTTAAATGAATCAGTAAATACTTTTATAAAAAAGAAAATAATACAGAAAGAATAGAAGAAAGAACAGAAAAGAAAGAAAAAAACGAAAGGAATAATGGGAAAACCATGCAACCGTCTCACTATCGTCCAAACAGCATAAAATAAAATATTACTCAACGGTGGTCTGTCAAGAAATGTTTCTTCAGCCGCGCCTTGAAATGCATAATAATATCAATTTAGAGAGTCGGAAATAAATGAATTATTATCATATTAATACCGTTATCGTGGTACTAGATGAGTTTTTGAATTTAGTCTCAAGTCAAATAATGGGGACGAAAGTTTAATAAATTAATTAATAATTAAAATATATATAAAAATATAAAAAAAATTAGGAAGATAAATAATTAGGGAGGTTTCTGAAGATAACTATGGAACATCGAGATATTTCCTTGTATTTAGGGTGAATTTAAATGTATTTGTTATGGGGTTGTTGTGGTGTTCGATATACATTTTTGTTCCGCTATAGCCCAATGCGCTTTATTTTGAATTATATATCATATTCTGACGGCTCACAAGCGTTCCGTCGGTTGCAGCACATAGATTTTCCACATTGCCGGAGTAAGCCCCGTGAAGGCCCAGAGGTACAATAGAGGTATGCCAGTCAGCTAAAGTATCCAATTAATGGCTCCTAAAAACTGTAGACTAATGTTAGAAGTTAACTAACGCTCAAATTAGCGTAGGCTACCTCTACTGCAGTCGAAATATAGGGCCAACCTCGTTAACTCAGATTGGCTCAGTTTGCTCGATTTTGGTCAGTGGGGGGGGGGGGGGGGTCCCGAATTCCGGCGATCGGAGTTAAGGAACTTAAGGTACTTCCAGATGTGCTAGGACGATGAAACTTGGCTGAAAAATTGCAGAATTGACAAGATTGGCTTAGAAATAGTCACTTCCCAGATCCGACCATCCCTTAATTTACTGATCTTAACCGGAAAGTATAAAAAATGCTTTTAAGTATAATTCACATTTTCGTGATCGCCATGAGCCCTTTATGATTTTTGTCTGAAGGATTTTGCTTAGAAATCAATTTCTAGCTCCCTCAAAGGACGCATCTTCACCGCACAGTGAAAGAAATATTTTTGACCAAACGGTACATTTCATGATCCCAGAGGACCCTGATGTTTGTGCCTCAAGGGTTTTGCTTTAACTGAATTTCTAGTACCCTTAAAGTGCGTATCTTAACCAAAAAGTGAAAAAGAAACTTTTGACCAAACGATACATTTCATGGTCCCTGAGGGCCCATGATGTTTGTGCCACGAGTGTTTGGCTTAAATAAATTTCTGGTACTCTTAAAGTGCACATCTTAACCGAGTAGTGAACAAAATACTTTTGACCAAACGACATATATTTGTGATCCCCAAGGGCCCATGATCATTTTTGCCTCAAGTGTGTTGCTTTCAAGTGCATCCCTTAATACTGTTTACCAAACGGTACAGTTTCGTGATTTCCAAGGGCCCATGATAATTCTTATCTTATCGGGTTTTGCTTACAAATGATTCACATAATTTGTGCCAATTTGGAGCTACGAGTTGAATCAATAAAACTGTGTATCTATCTAATAATTTTCAGTACACATATAACCAAATTTTATTAAACAGTTTTGATTACAAAAAACGCGAAAAGTTATTTTCTTGCCTTTCCCTTCCGAAATGCCTTTTCCATGAGTGAATTTGTATTGCCCAGTAGTATAGCCCTCTTGCTCTGTCCATTCCCCTGCGAGCCGGTGTATAAAATTAGAGATCAGCCGGTGAGGTTTGCTATGTGAAACATTCTTGGCAGATAGGACTTGTTGCCGTTGCCAAGGGACTTGCGAGTGGTGGACGGGGTGCTTGGCAGATAGCATGTAATCCCCTTTGAAGACTTAAGGACAGCAGCAGGAGGTCTTAGGGATGTTGGCAGACCTGTATCGAAGTATGTTGAAATTCTTTTTTTTTTCGATGTCTGGACGTTCTGTCACGGTTGGAGGCTAACAAGGGTTTCTTGTTCTTGATTTGTTCTGTCTGTTCATGGTTCGCTAGCCAGGGTGTTAATCGGTTTATCTTGAACCCGTCAGGTCAGTAACAGTTCAGTTAACTACTATCTTAAAGCACACCTCGCAGTGTTTACTGTTTAGGTTCTAATATTTGACACTATTTTAATATTGTGAAACTAGGTTCTGCTTTTACGAATTGCCCACAGCTTTGGCTGTTTTAAGCCTTTTCCTACGTCCATTGACTCCTTGCAAAAAAATCGGCCAAGTTCAGGTAACTGGTTTTACACAGGTGCGAACGCGAACACTAGTGGGGAGCATAATGCAAATGGAAAAGAGTGAATCATGGCAAGTGCAAAGATAAGTGAGGGATCGTTAGCGGGCTTACAATGTCACATTTGGATCTCGGGTCTCGGGCTTAAGGATAATGAATCCAATTACGGAAGTAGGTTGCATTGGCATTATAGACACGAAAAATACCGATTTTCCGTTCTTCATTGGCTATTGCATCTTCTTAAGTCCCACTGATAGCGATTTATGCTTTGCTTAGCAAACCTTTCCAGTACTGTTGAAGACAAGAGCTACGAGCTCATATGGCACTTGTACGAGTAGGTGGCTGGTAGGTGGTACAAGAAAGTAGAACGTTACCCCTAGGCTCGGACCTAGAAATAGGATACCTAGATTGGCTGGAGTCTGAGCATTCCTGGCGTCGCCTCCTATCATCCAGGGTAAATGACTTTACTACCTTCCGAGTTTAGATCCACAAGTTTTATCCCTAAGAGTGCCACACAGTTTCCGGTACCCCCCCCCCCCCCCTCCCCAACTCTCCTTACCGCGGCCGAGTCTGATCGGACAGATAAATGGATCATTTAACTAAAAGATCTCTTCTTTCCGCCGATCAAGTTTCACTCGAATCTGAAAATAAATATTCCCTGAGCCCAAGCTGACTTAGGAACGTATATTCAAATAATGCATAAAACGGATATGTCAGCTACGATGCTTTGGCAGCGATATTTCGGCCCTTCTTGGCAAGGGTCCTCGTCGGGCTGTCAATCTTCCAGGTCAGCTTCGGGGAAGGAAACAAACCAGCAATAAATAACTGAAGCTTCTACCGACTATAATATCTTATTTGGGCAAATTACTTTTAACTACCACTGTAGGGGAAAAACTAGTCCTGAAATTTATTTTTGACAAGGCTGCTTTGTTTTGCTGCACGATTGGAACAAGGAATTTTTGTCCGACTACGTCAGCTGGGTTTATTAGAGCTATATTTCGGCCCATCTTGGCAAGTGCTTTCTTCAGGCTCTAGCCGCTGAAGCTGGAAATAGAACTGAGATTTGAAGCAAGATTTGCCAACAGTTTAACCTAGGCTTAGCTCCCACGTTTGGTGGTGGATAATAATCGGATGTTCACTTGAAGAATCTGAGTTTGCCAAGCCTTGTGGGCAGGCCCGTATCCAGGAATTGATTTCGGGGGGGGGGGGGGGGGGGGGGGGGGGGGGGTCGCCTGCGGGTCCGACAAGAAAGCACAAAAGAGACATAGATCAGAGGGACATTTTTGTATGTTTCGAGGGGGGGGGGGGGGTCAACCCCCGACCCCCCCCCCTGGATACGGCCCTGCGTGTGGGTTATACTTTCCAAGAAATGTAATTGGTTGGTCTTCCTGATTCCGTCCAGGTGGTGATGTTGCCTCTTGCCTGCGCGAGAGGGGTATCCCCGCTAAGTCTTTATATTATAATTTATTTGTGCCTTCGATAAATCGGTACCCCTTAAGCGGTGCCAGTCACGTCATGTGTGGCAATAAAAGATAGATACGCCTTCTCTAGCTTAAACTCTTTGCAGTCCCTTCGGTTTCCTTCAAATTACATTTATCGACTGTGATCAACTCTTACACCCTACACCCCACCCCACCCCCACACAAAGTTCAACGGGAAATGCTTTATTTAAGGCTTCAAACTAATTTTTTTTTACGAAATCAACTAAATTACACGTTTTTTACGGCGGTAATCCGTAGCTTTGGAACAGTAAATGGAAGGTGCTTTCTGACCTAAAAAGTGTAACTTTTATCAAAAGGTGTCATTTTCGGAGAAAAAGTGACGTAGTTTCACCAGAGGCAAAAAGTGTTAATAAGTACGAAAAGTGTCACTTGGCAACCCTGCCCATCAGCTCTGCAGTTCCTACGATCCTTCTTCAGTAAACCACTGTAATAGGCCAACCTCCTCAAGGCCTTCACATTAGTAATAATAATGGATTTATGCCTTGCTTATGTAGAAATAGATCGGAGTAACAACATAGAGATAAAGGGTTGAACGAAGCAAAATAACGAACAAATTGAGGACCGTCTGTTTACCTTCCAACAGAGCGCTTTTTATTGCGCCTTTTTCTGTGCGCTTGTCTGTTCTAACTGCGTCGAAATTGCAAGTTATGATGCCGGATCCGCTTAGCATGTGGCGCGGTTGCGAACAATTGGTTGCTAACCGATCATTGCAAGACAGGATGTCCTTGCTTCGTTTATGGCTTGCTCCGAGCTCTGCAAGGAGAGCAGATGAAGACGAACACACTACTAATATACCTTGTCGTTATTTTTCTCGCCTGTAGTTCATCGTCAGGGTTGCCTCATCTCGCACCATAGTGTGAGTTGTCACTCTATTGTGTTTTTGTCACTCTTGTCCCACGTAGGGCATAAAGTTCAGTGTGTCATTTCCAGCATTTTCCGAGCGAAAGTGACTATTTCCCGTTTTTTCATGGAAACATAATTAAGATCTGTCAATTTTGCAGCATTTATACTGACGAAAAGTGACCATTTCATATTTTTCATGAAAATAAAATTTCTCTCTCAGTTCACTCTCTGTTTTCGACCAAAAGTCAATCTCTAAATTTTTTTGATATGGTAATCCTGTTCACCGCTGTTTTCTGTAGTTTGTTCCGTGAGCCTATATGATAGGCTGTGATATGGTACATATTAAAAAATGGCTAAACAACTGCAAACGAAAATTGGATTACAGTTCTGTTTCTTCCAGTTGAAGTTACACTTATTTCATGATATTGTATTCTTTTGCAAAAGCAAACAGGCCATAGCAACAACGAATATACTAAAAAGAAGAAAAACAAATCCCATTCTCAGTAAAACAAACATATTTATTACATGAAGTCTTCTCGATGCTTCGTTGCTGTCCGGATGAACTTCGCGAAATTTAGCTAACCCGAACCATTTAACCATCAACTTAATTAGCTAATCATTCCCTAAAAGATTACCCTTCCAAAAATTCCTCCCTTATTCATTTTAGCTCGTCGCATTCATACGTAAAATAGCATAAGCTTTCATCCAATCACTTAGCGGTTTTCTTAGCAGAAAGGCTGTGAACACCCCAGAACAGATTATTCAGAGAAATGGACACAATAAAAATTATCAAATTTATCACAATAAAAAATGTCAAATATTTGGTACTTTTTTTCGGTTGTGTTTCTATCATACGCCAGCAGCCAACTCCGGCTCAAGCAGGGGGGGGGGGGGGGGGGGGGGGGGGGGGGGCTCAGAAATTGTGTGGAACTGGCATGCCTAGTGGTCAAACGATTTGAACGAAACTTGGAATTTAGTGTGATCATATACCCTAGATGGTCCATTTGTTGGTTATGGAGCTGGACGGTTCAGACGAATGTTCAGATTCGAGTGAAACTTGATGAAACTTTACGAGCAGCTCCGACAGCAGCACTAGATCTCCCATTCATAGGTCTGAACCGCAACGGTGAGGGAGTTGGAAGGAGGGATTTTGTGACGTCTTTACTTTTACTTTTCTTTATAGTTTATTTGTATTATTTAAAGAGCAATTCAGCTGACGTATCCGTTTTACACTGTCAAACATGATTCGCAGTCAGCCTGGGCTGGAAGAATATTTATGTTAAGAGGCTAAAAGCTGCAGAATTTTCTGTAAGCATAGCTTAGTTGTACCGTGGTCAACTGTCTTAGAACATCTGAGAAGAAACACTATGGTTGCGCTATAGTTAGCAGTTGTTAACTTTTTCGTTCAAGATTTCTGATTTCGAAATTTAAGCTCGGCCCACGCACGATTTCCGTTCCAGAGCTTAACGTTTGGTAACTATTTTGGAACTATGGTTGGCGAGCATCGTTGCAAAAAGTTAACAATTTTAGAATTGGGAAAAGTTAACGACCGTTAAAGTTGCAGCCTAGCTCCGCCCCGAAATAAAGTTGTTAATTGTTAAGTTTCTGGAACGCAACCTATGTAGTGCGAGGTGTCTGACGGATTGGAAGGTTTCTACCGTAGGCCACATGTTGCTGCCCAGACGAATTATCCGGAAGTTGCTGCTGTGGAGTTGGCTCCCCTCCAAGTCGAGGAAGATCCCGACTTGAAGGCGCTCTCTGCTAAAACTCGTGGCAGGTTCTTCAGTCGTTAATTGATCCTGTAGATTAATGGTTGCCTAATAGCGGAGGTTGCAAAAAAAAAAAAAAAAAAAATTCCCATTAATCACTAATAGGTGGCTTTTTCTGACGTAGTGACTGGTTTCGGTACTTGATTGAAAACAGCAAAAAGTGCCCCCCCCCCCCCCCCATATAAAACAACTACCTTCAGCAGAATTGTTCCGCCTAAAGAAACAACTGGATTTTTCCATCTTCCATACATTCAGTTTGGAATTTTCTGAAGAATTTGAAGAAGGATAGGGGGACGGCTATGAGAATGCGGAGGGGGAAAGCTGGCTCCTAGTACCGAATTGATGTTTCATTGTTTTGCGAGACCGGGCAAACTTTTCCTGTTCTCGTCTGCTCGACATCATAAAAGATCAGCGGGGAAGTTCAGTTGACCTTCGTCCGAATTCTCTTATTCTTCGTCTTCTGCCTTGTTAGCTGTAGCCAGTTGCATGGTCTCATCTGAACCTGGTGGGGAGGCAGACTCTGTAGACATAAACGCTATTAGTTTTTGACAAAAAACTATAGAAGATATACAAAATATCAAAAGGATTCTTGTATATTTAAGTATGTTTTTATTTGTACCCTGAAAGCCCAGAGGACCGTGATACAGATCTTGAGTACCAAACAATGAACAGAATAATTTAATTAGCTTCAACCGAAAAGGGCTGAGATACGACCATCTAGTTACCATTCGCTTATTCACTTAAATTAAGCTTGCAGATCGGATGAAAATGCGTCACTTCGTCGCTCTGCTGCTCATATAATCGATTTTACCCAAATGCACAGAAATATGCTTTGGTTTTTCTTCAAAACCCGAAGAAAAAACTTATTTTTGTTTTTTGCTGTACCTCTGTATGATTACATATTTAGCAGCTACAATAGTAACTGTTGCCGAACACAAATCTTTTTTGGGGTCACAAGCAATAGCGGGCTTCTTGAGAACTGACTTAACAATCTGGAACTCGACATTTTCTGAGATTCGCTTCATTAGCAATTGAAATGCACCCGTTTGTTAAAGTTCAGTATGTCGGGTAACCAGTGCATATTCTGAAAGCCCAAGATGAAAAAAAAAACAAAAAAAAAACGTCACTTACCAGAGTAAAAAATAATTCAGTGTATTCAAATTCAAGATCCACAGATAAGCTGGCTTTTCAGTTAATTTTTACAGAAATAGTGACCTATTAATTTCACACCTGAACAATCACTCCGCGAGAAACCACACCTGATAGGTTGTTTTGTTCTAGACTAGTGTCTAGTTCTGTTTCTTCTCTTCTCTTGATGTGGGCGAAGGGTGTTGTTATTTTCTTATTTTTCTACCCTGTCCGTTATTCAGTTAATTAGTTATAATAAATCTTATGATTTATAATGTTAGTATATTTTGCCGTATATTTATTTTTCTTTTTATGGCACTTGCCCTTCGGCCAAGTGCCGTAACTTCTGTCCGTCACTCGGTCTGTCGGTCCCGGTTTTGCTAGTTTGAGCACTTCCAGATAAGCTAGGAAGATGAGACTTGGCAGGCGTATCAGGGACAGGACCAGATTAAATTAGAAATAGTCGCTTTCCTGATCCGACCATCTGGAGGGGAGTGGAGGGAAGGGGAATCCGGAAAAATTAGGAAAAATGAGATATTTTTAGCTTACGAACGGGTGATCGGATCTTAATGAAACTTCATATATGGAAGGACCTCGTGTCTTAGACGCTCCATTTTAAATCCAGACCGGATCCGGTGACATTGGGGGAAGTTGGAGGGGGAAACCGGAAATCTTGAAAAACACTTAGAGTGGAGAGATCCGGATGAAACTTGGTGGAGTGAACAAGCACAAGTCCTAGATACGTTACTGATATAACCGGAACGGATCCGCTCACTTTGCGGGAGTTGGGGGGGGGGGAGAAGTCCGAATTTCTAGTGATCTCGCGAGTTCGGTGCTTCTTGAAGTGCTGGGACGATGAAAATTGGCCGGCATGTCAGGGACCAGACCAGATTAAATAGGAAATAGTCACTTCCCCAATCCGACCATCTTGGGGGGGGGGGGGGTGGAGGGATGGGGAAGCCAAAATTTGAGGTATTTTTAACTTGCGAACGAGTGATCGGATCTTCATGAAATTTGATATTCAGGATGACGTCGTGTCTCAAACGTCCCACTTTAAATCTGGACCGGATCGATGACACTGAGGGGAGTTAGAGGAGGGAACCGGAAATCTTGAGAAACGCTTAGAATGGAGGGATCTGGATGAAACTTGGTAGGAAGAACAAGCACATGTACTAGATACGTCATTGACATAACCGGACCGGATCCGGGCACTGTGGGAGAGTTGGGGGGGCCGGATTTCTAGCGATCCCGCGAGTTCGGCATACTTCCTGATGTGCTAGGGCGATCAAACTTGGCAGGTTTGTCAGGGACCCGAACAGATTGACTTGAGAATAGCCGTTTCCCCGATCCGACCATCGTGGGGGGAGTGGATGGATGGGGAGTCCGGAATCTAGTGGCGTTCACAACTTTTGAACGGGTGATCGGATCTGAATGAAACTTGTCGGGTGGAAAGACCTATGGCCTCGGATGTTCAGTGTCAAGTCCGTCAGGGTCGGGTCCGATACCTGTGGGGGATACTGTGGAGGGGGACGAAAAATTCACAAAACGCTTGAAGCACAGGGATTGTGACGGAACTTAATGGAGAGAACAAGCATTAGGCCTAGATACGAAATTGACCGATACAGATAGTTACGGGGCTCTGTGGGGGGGGGGGGGGGACTTGGAGGGGTTTCCTTGAATTTCGGTAGTCGCGAGTTAAAATAGTTCCTGATGTACTAAGACAACGAAACTTTGCAGGTACATTAGCGACCCGACTTAATTGACTTAAAAACCTGACACCACATACCCCCGGAAACTTCCGTTCCTGGATCTGAGCATTTTTGGGGGAGAGAGGGAAGAGAAATATGGAAATTGACTTCTGTAAATTGCGAACGAGTGGTCTGATTCGAGTGAAACTTAATGGGTGGTAAGAATCGATGGCCTTGACAATGTAAAACATGCGTTCGAACTGTATGCGACCACGGTTGGGGGAATTGGGGGGGGAGGGGACTTTTGACATGCACAAAACCAAACGGATGGACTGAATGAGATGCAAGTTCGACAGTGCCGAGTTTATGTGGCCTAGATTTGTTATTTGGTGTCCGGGCCTCGGTCCGGGCCGGATTCGGCCAAGGTAGGGGGGGGGGGGGGGGGTGCTGGAAACTTGCAGATAGGCTATGCTCCAATTTCAGTAAAACTTGATGGACAGGAAGAGGGAACTAAGAGATACGACGTTTATATTTTCAAGTCCTGTTCGGCCACAGTGGGGGGAGTTAGTGGGAGATTGCCGGAAACTTTGAGGCTCGCATAGGGGTCAAACGAGTGCATCAGTTTAAATGAAACACGGCGTAGAGAGAGCATATACCCTATATGACATATTTTGGGCCCGAACCGGATCCGGCAACGTTGGTGGGGGGGGGGGTACCAGAATTTTCCCAAAATGCTCAGATTCGAGTGAAACTTGACAGATGGTATAAAAGAAGATGCTTTAGATGATCCATTTTTGAGTCCGAAGCAGATTCGGCCACGGTAGGGGGAGATGGAGGGAGCACCGGAAATCGTGTAGCACGTCTAGGGGTCAAACGAGTGGATTTATTGTGCTGAAACTTGGAAGTTTGAACAGGCATGTGCATTTGCTACAGAGAATCGAGACGATGCCGGAACTGCTCAGAAGTTAGTGAAACTAAATATCCTATTTTTATTTCCGAACCGCATTTTTGGATGGTGGGTGTATTTTGTGACGTTCTCACCTACTTTCTTGTATGTCTACTCGTAACAAGTGCCATATGAGCTAGTAGCTCTTGTTTAGTTATTTTTTCTGTGACTGTGGTCAAAAATAAATTTTATTCGAGTTGGCTCACAAAAACATTATTATTATTGTTATTAATTTCAGAATACCTGCTGCTGAGTACCCAGGGCAGCCAAACATCATAATCAGCAACTCCATTGTTAGTTCTTGGCAATTTATTAAGTCAGCAAATATAACCGAACCAAAGCAGGATATTTTATGTTAAACGTCCGAAATAACAGAGTAGAAACAGTGAAGAATAAATGAATAAACTTTATTTAAAAATCAAAATTACCACGAGTTTGTGAGTCGAGAAAACTCCGTGAAGGACCGGTCGCACATATAGTGACAATGCAACCTACTTCCGGAACTGCGTTCATAAATTCTTCAGCTCGAAGATCTAAATTTCATTTATTAGATTCTGATCCAACTTACGACACCTCACTAATCTTTGCACTTGCCACGATTCAGTAGTTTCCATGCGCATTATGTCCGAGTATCATGCTATTTGTGGGTAAAACCAGTTTTCCTGAATTTTACTAGAAGTTTAAATGCTTAAAACAGCAAAAGCCGCGTACAGTTTGTTAAAAGCAGAGTTTTGTTTACAGCATTCAGATAGTTTTGAATATTGGAACATACACAATAAATAGTGCGTGGAGTGCTTTAAAAAGGAAACAACAGACACGAGTGAGTGCACTCGTACTAGGAGTGCTACAAACGCGTGTATTGAGCAATCGATTCGTGCCTTTAGATTGGAAATGTGTTGCTAGCTTAGGCTATGATTAAATTTGGCTCCTGAACGTGTTCTGCCACCAGCTCAATCATTTGTATTATTCACGAGATTAATCCAACCCGTGCCTTATTTATTTTCTAAATCGCCGTGTGGATTGGCGCCAATCAGGCATCATTTCGAGCATTGACGTTGTCGTGAATCTTCTATGTGTGTTGACTACTGACAGTAGTATTTTTTTTTTTTTGAACATCAATTAGTAAGCTATTTACGCGGCATCCTGGCAGACGCGAAATCAGTGGCTAATCGAGGCTTCTTTGTTTTTGCGTGCTGAGCGTTTCGTCTTTTCTTCGTGTTTCTATTTGCGTGGTGACATCAGTACTTCTTGGAAAATGAGAATTAATGTTTAATCCAATAGGGCTGAGATCCGATAGTGTAGTTACATATCACTTATGCGCTTAAATAGGCCCGAAAACTCGATACAAATGCGTTACTCAGTTTTTGTACCTCTATGCTCCTGAACTAGATTGAACTATTCAGGAATTACAAATGTAAGCGGTTGCCCAAAAATAAACTAAAATGTCAGATTCCTTGCAAGTCCTATGTCTTAGGATTTGTGGCACCTCTACGCGCCTTGACTAGCTTGAACTATCTACCAACTACAAATATAAGCCATTGCCGAAAACAACTTGGTACATGGTCTCATTCTCCATACTCTCTCTTCTCTCTCGGAAGTGTTACAGCAACCTGTGTTCGGCCTCGCCGACTAAAGTTTTGCGAGAGCAAGAATTTTTTTTTTTCTTCGCTAACTGTTAAATGCTGTATTTGTCAACCCATCGAGGTTTTCAAAATGGTATGTTTTAATCCAAGAAGAATGTTTTTTCTGAACTGATGACACAATATGTAATCACATGGCTATCCTCCAGCGTTGAAAAACAACAATGACAGAATATCGGAAGTAGGTACTAAATTGACTTTGCAGCCAGTTGAACTTTATCCTTTTCAGTCTTAGACATCATGACTGTTGACAATTTGGAAAACATTATCTTATATAAACTAATTGGTACTGTAAAGCTATCCGTAACTTTTCATGATCAAAATACCATAAACGCCACTTTACTTAATTATTGCGAAACCATGTTGTTGTTTTACATTATCATTTGTATCTGTGCACCAGTTTGCATTAGTTTCTAGACCCTCATGAACCCCTTCTAGCAACCGACTCTTACTTACAAGGTCCACCTCCCCGCGACAGACATGGTACCTAGCAACCGATTCTTACTTACAAGGTTCACCTCCACCTCCCCGCGACAGACATGTTACCAGACTGTCCTCACGATCAAATAAAGCGGAAATAAATAATATGATTAATAGGTACACCAACTAGCAAAAGTTGCTAACCCCTCAACGCCGAAGAGGATTATGGTCTAACAGCTAATTGTTGCTTACAAGTCTCCTACATGTCTCACAATTCGGATCTGTCTATTTTGTATCTCATGAAGGAATTTTTGTTCCAACAAACGGATGACTGATAATTTGATTAGCTCATCAAAGTCTATCGAATGTCGTGAGAAAAAAAAGGTCTAGCTGTGTTAGTTCAAAAGTTGACTTTTTTGCCGTAGGCCAGCTTTGTAATATCACCACTCAGAAAAGAACAAAAGATAAGCTCTAATTTCTTTAGCAATGAGAGAACTTGTAAAGTTTAAGAGTCATATCTAATACCATTTCTCTACCGCAATTCAGTGATGAACTTAGCTGAAATCAAGAACAGAAATGGGTAGAAACAATTAGCAATTTTGGACGCGTGGGAAAATGACACGTTTTGTATTCTATCAAGTTTTATATTTGTCACTCAAATAAGATATATTGGCTGTGGGGCCGGGGAATTATCGCACATATATTAGCACTTATAGATTTTATCCATCCTCAGTATGAAACTGGTGTTTGCCTGCTAGAACGAAGCTTTCCACTCGAAAGCAGAAAGATTGTTTGATAGAATGAAAGTTTTGCTGCACAACTTCAGGCAGTCCTGTCTGACCTAGGCTTCAAAACCCCACTTCACTCCACACACCGTAGGCTCTGGCTCGAGGACAAGCAAAAACTATCCTTTTTGACCCCAGGCAAGAGTTCTACGGAGCTTTCCAAAATGTAGTGTCATACTCGTCAATCCGGCCCAAGGTCCACACTCTCTGTAAAAACTTCAGATTTTAGACCCTTACCACTTTCTAACAATAAGCTGAAATCGAGGTACGTTACTAGGAAAAAAAAAACAAGGTGTTGCTCTCGCAACAATAATCTTTTTTACAGGCTTTAACCTCTGATCTATGTTTTTGTCGTACTGTTTGGTATAGATTAGGTCCGACCTTGGGTACCCCCACCCCCTGAATTAAATTCCTGGATCTGGACCTGCATGTTGATATTTAAAACTCACAGATATTGCGTTGATAATTATGTAGTGATTATTCATATGCTCATGGTAGGAACTTAATAATCTTGGCGTTGCCGAATCGCAATCCAGGTGGTGAGCTAAGGGCTAGTCACTTGCCTGAAGGAATTGAATATATTTGCGTTTTGTTCTGTTTTTATGGCACTTGAGCTTACTCAAGTGCCATATAGCGATTGTTATTTCTGTCCGTCAGTCGGTCTGTCGGTCTGTCGGTCCCGGTTTTGCTAGTTCGGGCACTTCCAGATAAGCTAGGACGATGAAACTTGGCAAGCATATCAGGAACTGGACCAGATTAAATTAGAAATTGTCGCTTCCTCGATCCGACCATCTGGAGGGGAGTGGAGGGAGGGGGAATCCGGAAAAAATAGGAAAAATGAGATATTTTTAGCTTACGAACGGGTGATCGGATCTTAATGAAACTTAATACATGGAAGGACTTCGTGTCTCAGACCCTCCATTTTAAATCCAGACCGGATCCGGTGACACTGGGGGGAGTTAGAGGGGGAAACCGGAAATCTTGGAAAACACTTAGAGTGGAGGGATCCGAATGAAACTTGGTGGAAAGTACAAGCAAAAGTCCTAGATACGTGACTGATATAACCGGAACGGATCCGCTCACTTTGGGGGAGTTGGGGGGGGGGGGAGAAGTCCGAATTTGTAGTGATCCCGCGAGTTCCGTGCTTCCTGATGTGCTGGGATGATGGAAATTGACAGGCATGTCTGGGACCCGACCAGCTTAAATAGGAAATCATCAATTCCCCGATTCGACCATCTGGGGGGGGGGGGGGAGTGGAGGGAGGGTGAAGCCAAAATTTTAGGTATTTTTAGCTTGCGAACGGGTGGTCGGATCGTGATGAAAATTGATATTTAGGATGACCTCGTGTCTCAGACACCTCACTTTAAATCCGGGCCGGATCCGATGACACTGGGGGGAGTTGGAGGAGGGAACCGGAAATTTTGAGAAACGCTTAAAGTGGAGGGATCGGGATGAAACTTGGTGGGAAAAACAAGCACAGGTCCTAGAAACGTCATTGACATAACCGGACCGGATCAGGGCACTGTGGGGGAGTTGGGGTGGGGAACCGGAAATTTTGAGAAACGCTTAAAGTGGAGGGATCGGGATGAAACTTGGTGGGAAAAACAAGCACAGGTCCTAGACACGTCATTGACATAACCGGACCGGATCAGGGCACTGTGGGGGAGTTGGGGTGGGGGTCGTGATTTCTAGCGATCCCGCGAGTTCGGCATACTTCCTGGTGTCCTAGGGCGATGAGACTTGGCAGGTATGTCAGGGATCCGAACAGATTGACTTGAGAACAGCCGTTTCCCCGACCCGACCATCGTGGGGGGAGTGGGTGGATTGGGAGTCCGGAATCTAGTGGCGTGCATAACTTTTGAACGGGTGATCGGATCTTGATGAAAATTGATATTTAGGATGACCTTGTGTCTCAGACACCTCACTTTAAATCCGGGCCGGATCCGATGACACTGGGGGGAGTTGGAGGAGGGAACCTGAAATTTTGAGAAACGCTTAAAGTGGAGGGATCGGGATGAAACTTGATGGGAAAAACAAACACAGGTCCTAGACACGTCATTGACATAACCGGACCGGATCCGATGACACTGGGGGGAGTTGGAGGAGGGAACCGGAAATTTTGAGAAACGCTTAGAGTGGAGGGATCGGGATGAAACTTGGTGGGATAAACAAGCACAGGTCCTCGACACGTCATTGACATAACCGGACCGGATCAGGGCACTGTGGGGGAGTTGGGGTGGGGGTCCGGATTTCTAGCGATCCCGCGAGTTCGGCATACTTCCTGATGTCCTAGGGCGATGAAACTTGGCAGGTATGTCAGGGATCCGAACAGATTGACTTGAGAACAGCCGTTTCACCGACCCAACCATCGTGGGGGGAGTGGGTGGATGGGGAGTCCGGAATCTAGTAGCGTGCATAACTTTTGAACGGGTGATCGGATTTGAATGAAACTTGTCTGGTGAGCTATCGCCTCGGACGTTCAGTGTCACGTCCGGGTCGGGTCCGATACCTGTGGGGATGGGGGGGGGAACTCAAGAAACTCTAAAAGCAGAGGGATTGGGACGAAACTTAATGGATGGAACAAGCATTAGGCCTAGATGAAATTGACGGAGCCAGATGGTTTCGGGGCTCTGTGGGGGGAGTTGGAGGGGGTTTCCTGGAATTCCGGTAGTCGTGAGTTAGAATAGTTCCAGATGTAAAACGACAACGAAACTTTGCAGGCATATTAGCGACCCGAATTATCTTGACTTAAAAACCTGACACAACATACCCCCGGAAACTTCCGTTCCTAGATCCGAGCATTTTTGGGGGAGCAAGAGAAGAGAAATATGGACTTCTATAAATTGCGAACGAGTGGTCTGATTCGAGTGAAACTTCATGGGTGATACGAATCGATGGCCTCGACATGTAAAACATGCGTTCGAACCATATGCGACCACGATTAGGGGAATTGGGGGTGGGGGGGAATTTTTACATGCACAAAAACCAAACGGATGGACCGAATGAGATGCAATTCGACAGTGCCGAGTTTATGCGGCCTAGATTTGTTATTTGGCGTCTGGGCCGGATTCGGCCAAGGTAGGGGGGGGGGAGGTACTGGAAACTTGCAGATAGGCTATGCTCCAATTTCAGTCAAACTTGATGAGGGAATTAAGAGATTGGGCCCGAACCGGCTCCGATAACGTTGGTGGGAAGGGGGGGGGGGTACCGGAACTTTCCAAAAATGCTCAGATTCGAGTGAAACTTGGTAAATGGTATAAACGAAGATGCTTTAGGTGGTCGATTTTTTTTTTTTATTCCGAACCAGATTCGGCCACGGTAGGTGGAAATAGAGTGAGTACCGGAAATCGTGTAGTACGTCTAGGGATCAAACAAATGGATTTATTGGGATGAAAGTTTGAACAGTCATGTGCATTTGCAATCGAGACGATGCCGGAACTGCTCAGAAATGAGTGAAACTAAATATCCTATTTCTATTTACGAACCGCCTTTTTGGATGGCGGGTGTATTTTGTGACGTTTTCATCTACTTTCTTAGACAGCCTACACGTACAAGTGCCATATGAGCTCGTAGCTCTTGTTATGGCACTTGCAGCTTCTCTCAAGTGCCATATACCGATCACTTTTCGGTCGGTCGGTCTGTCCACTGTTCTCGAGTTAGTGTACTTCCAGATCTGCTAGGACGATGAAGCTTGGCAGGCATGTCCGAGATCTGACCAAACTAACTTTTAATTTGTCACTTCCGGATCCGACTACCGTAGGGAGGGGGTGGAGGGAGGAGGAATCCGGAATATTGAGGAACTTTGGAACGGGTGATCGGATCTTAGTAAAACTTGATATTTGGAAAGACCTCGTGTCTCGGATGTCCCATTTCAAGTCGGACCGGATCCGATGAATGTGGAGGTGGAGGGGAGAACTGGAAATCTTGATTCACGCTTAGAGTGGACCGACCGGGAAGAAACATAGCGGGAAGAACAAGCACAAGAACTAGGTACACCAGTGACAGAACCGGACCGGATTCGGGTACTGTGGGGAGTTGGTGGGGGTCCGGAATTCGGGTGATCGCGAGTTAAGGTACTTCCAGATGTGCTAGGACGATGAATCTTGGCTGGAACATTAGAGGCTTGACAAGATTGGCTCACAAATTGTCGCTTCCCAGATCCGATCATCCCTTAAAGTACTCATCTTAACCGCAAAGTACAAAAAATACTTTTAAGCAAAATATACATTTTCATGGTTCCCATCCGCCCATGATCATTTTTGTCTTGAGGGTTTTCTCAGAAATGATTTCCAGCTCCCTCCAATTGCGCACCTTAACCGCAAAGTGAAAAATAGCTTTTGCAACAAACGAAATATATTCATGATCCAAGGGCCCATGATTATTTTTGCCTAAGGTTTTTTGCTTATAAGTCAATTCCTTCAAGAAAAAAAAAATACTTTCGTGCTAAATATATATTTTTGTGATCCCCATCATCATTTTTTTACAGATGAATTTATAGCGCCCTTAAAGTGCACATTGTCAGAGCCTAGTGCAAAAATAAAACAATTTGTACCAAACGATAGGCTAAATTCTCGTGTTTCCCAGATGCCCATGATCATTCTTATCTGAAGGATTTTGCTTACAAATGACATAAACAAACCCACGAATTGGCAAATCCCAGCTTTCATCCTCTTACCCAGCCTTGCAAGTGACACGAGCTTCTAGTTCGTGTTATGGCACTGTCGAGAAGGGAAATAGATTTTGGTATCATGAAACACAGAAAGGGTGTTTTTTAGTAGAAAGACCATGTTTAACTTAGAGCAGAGCAATTGTATTTACTTTTAGCCCTTCTCAAGAACTAAGGGGAAACAGGTTGCACCAATTCGCCCTTTTCCATTTCTGCGCTACTAGCGGATAAGAACGGTTGGAAACGCTACTCCGAGTTGACGCGTAAAACTCGTGATCAGAACAAGACTTAAAGTTTAACTGAAAAGGCAGCTTCTTTGTGGGATCCCAAAACGTAAGTGGAGACCTATGACATCGCAAGAGTGGTCGGTCTGTCCGTCAGTCCGTCTGTCAGCACGATAACTCTCGAAAGGAATGAGATGTTTTGATAAAACTTAGTCTGAGTATTCTTTGGGTCAAGGTTTAGGCCAAGTTCGTAGATGAGCTAGGTAGCCCTACAATTTAGGGGGTGGGGAGGGGGTTCAAGTTCAAAAAATATGTTTAAACAGCTAATGTGATAGTCGATTATGGGTTAAGAAGACATGCTGAACACGATGGTGAAAATTATTTTCTTGCCGGATAAGTAGTTCGTCCGGAATCCGGCAAAAACCGGAAAGTTGGTTAGAATTCAAAGTTCTATTTGAAGTTGATTAGATGTTTCTATTATGGCGTAAGAAGGCATGCTGAACACGATGATGAAAACCATTCGCTTGTCGGACAACTAGTTCGCCCGGAATCCGGCCAAACCGGAAGATCGGAATAATTAGATGACGGAATAATTAGATGACAGATTTAGGACTAAGAAAAGAGGCTGAGTCTGTATATGACAATCATTGTTTACCCGGACATATAATTCGTCTGGAATCCGGTTGAATCCGGAAATCTTATAAGTTAAAGTTTTATTTGAATGTATTAGATGTTCTTTATGGGGATAAGGAGATACGCCGAATTCGTTTCTGAATTCTTCTTTTTTTGCTGGACAAGTAGTTCGCTCAGAATTCTGCCGAAACCGGAAATTTGGCAGAAGTAAAGCAGGAAGTTTCGGTCAGTTTCGTCAAAATAGGATGATTAGCGTGGCGAAGACAACACCCAATTGGTTGGGTCAAATATTAGGTTTTTGGGATCCCATCGAAACCTTAAGTCTTGTTAAATCTGATTTTTGAATACACTGAAACGTTTTGGCCCATCTAAGAGATTGTGTATGCTTTCACTCAAGGCTCTAGTAGCCTACTGACGTTCAGAATATACGCTGCTAGCTTGACCAAAAATTCGTCCAAACGCAGAGATTTTCAATTTGAAAACAAGCCTGCATTTGCAGGGTTAAAGACGCTGAGCGCCGAAAGGTCGCGGGGGACAAATGTAGGAGAATATGTTAACATATATTTTGGAAGGAATTTGCCATTTGTTTGTTTATTTTCGGTAATGGCTTACTTTTGTAGTTATATTTGACAGTACAAAACGGATACGCCGGCTACAGTTTATCAGAGCTATATTTCGGCTCTTCTTGGCAAGGATCCTCTTCAGGCTCAAGCCGCTAAAGCTGGGAAATTATAACGGATTTAGCGGCTTGAGCCCTGAAGAGAACCCTTGCCAAGAAGGGCCGGAATACAGCTCTAATAAAATGTAGCTGACGTATCCATTTTGTACTGTCAAATATGATTCGCAGGCAGCTTAGGTTGAATAATATTTACCTTTGTAGTTGGTAGAGAGACAGGCGCATAGAGGTACTACGAATCCCAAAGATTAAATTCATTCGTTGAAATCCTTTATTTGTGGACAGCGGACAAACTGAGCAATGCATTTTATCGGGTTTTCAGGGCTATTATAGTCAATGTATCATATGTAATTAGACTGTCGGGTCTTCGCCCTTTCCGACTAAACTTTAAAACCAAAGAATTGGAAATATTCAGCCTAAATGTTGTTAACTAACAGAAACCTACGGAAAGCTAAGAGCAGTAATCACTAATGAACAAAAAATCTTAATCAGTAACTCTAGCGTTAGCGAAGAGTTTCAGTCATCAGTTCGATGTAGCGTTTCCAATCGTACTTAGACCGCTAGGAGCGTTCGTTTGGAAACTCGTGAATTAGTGTGGAAGGTGCGTTCTGAATACTACGCCACTAAGAGGTCTGACCATGGTCTTTTTGTAGGGACAGCCGGCCTTTGGGCCGTTATGGGTACTCGTTCCTGGTCATCCAAAAAAGTACCGGACTCTTCCCAACGACTACTGCTGGAGGAATCCCACGAAGAATACAGCAGAGATCCGTCGGGAAACCAGAACGGGTCACCGAAACGGTTGGACCGACAGTACAGACCGACACCGAGTGTTATACCTGGACATCGGTACAATCATCCCCCCATAGGAGGAGGTTGGCCGGAAGGAGGCGGGAAGTGTGAAAAGAAGTCAAATTACTCAGAGGTAAGAGGAACAGTTCGTCCGTGTCAAGCGTAAACACGTATCTCCCTTTTTCAAAACTTTTCAGGAGGCGAAAAAAAGATAATAACTTCTTCTCGTTAGTAGTGCAGCCCCCTATGTTAATCCGTGATACGTGGTTTCCATCTTGGTTGTATCTCCCAAACTACGAGTCGGAGGCAATCGAGATACGCACCGTTCGACGCAGAATTTTTTTTTTTCAGAAAAAGTGGAAATCGCAAATTTGACCAGATACGTGGTTTCTGCTTGACACCGATGAGTTAATGTTTGAACGAACAGGGCTGAGATGCGACAGTGAATGAATGAATGAAATTGAATAGCCATTTTTAAGACAGAAGTCACAAACTAAGTATGAGAAAAAGGAGGAAAACAGACAAGAACATACAACAAGTAACACATAGACTGTGATAATCGTATTAACACACGGGGCAACATAGCCCTGCACAAAGTGTGGCTAGCATCAAGCGAACGGATATAATGAATGAATGAATGATTTTCTTAACCCATTCTAAACACGAAATGTGACAAATGGAGTATAAAGTATAGTATGGAGGATAATAGTGCGCACTTCGCTCAGATACTGCAGTAATGGATTGGTGAAATTATAATTTGCCGATAATCTAGAATTACGGGCTCATGAGGGTAGTCCTAGAAGATGTTTGCAATACCTATAAAACGTGGAACGGATGCATTTTTTATGTTTCGCAGTCAGTAGTGACCAGAATGACGTCAGCGCTAGTATGTGCGGCATAGCGAATGCGGAG
This sequence comes from Branchinecta lynchi, assembly GCA_023053575.1. Lineage (NCBI taxonomy): Eukaryota > Metazoa > Arthropoda > Branchiopoda > Anostraca > Branchinectidae > Branchinecta > Branchinecta lynchi. The sequence continues at coordinate 16,631,356 of JAKZAP010000007.1, forward strand.
TAGCGCCGGGCCAGTATGTGCCATGCCGATTGTAACGACGCTTAGACGCAATGAGTATCCCGTATGTTTTTCTAGACGTTACCACAAAAAACGATACAAGACAGGAACGAGTTGCTGTCATTTCCGACCAAATAGACAGACTGAGGTAAACAATCGAGAATGCAGATTGAAGAATGTGATCCTCGAAGTATATATTAATTTTCTCTGTATCAGACTTTTGGTGAATCAGACTTTCACTATCAGACTTTTGGTGAAGAAGACAACCTCGTTCTTGACAGAAAGAACCCGAAAATTTTCTTCAAAATACGCAACCGATCGGCTCAGGTTCAACACATCATCCGCGTAATTCAATAGCTACAAGTCTGTACCTTCATACACAGCTGATTCTTACAGTCTAGTTATTCACTCAAATAGGCTTGAAGATCAGATGAAAATGCATTATTTCGTTGCACCGTTATGCAGAGCGTGTTCGACCCTGCTTACCATTGTTACTACGCATGACGTTGCGAATCCTGGCTTATTGGCGTCAAGACTGGAACATATTTTTCTATTTTCGTCAAAATATCGTGCCACGGGCCCATCAGGCCAATCACGTCACAGTGATCGTAGTTACCAGGCTAGGTACGCACCCGAGCCGAGCGTGGTAAGCAAATAGTTAGTATTAATTACTATTTTGAGAACGTTGGAACGGTCGGCGTTGTAACTTTTCACGAGGTTGGAAGGAAAATAGTAACTAATAGTTAATGTTGTTAGAAGGGTGGAACACGAATAGATTTTCATCGAATGAACTTCATTTTTAAGATTTGTGTTACCTCTGTGTGCTTTCGTGGCCCGACTGACAAGGTTCAATCCGACACGGAAAGTTTGAATTCCAACAAAAGCGTCCTTTTAAATGGCTAACCAAGCGAAGCTTAGAAATATTCGATTAGGTCACCTCTGAAAAAGCCCGGTATTGCGTGTTATCACAATTATTTATTTACACAGGCTACTTTTTTCTGACTACGTGGTCATGTGTCCGCCAGTTTTGTAAGATCACGGGTTGGGCTGAAAGCATTCAAGAAAGAATGCAGTTCGTTCAACACCTCTTTTTAGCTGTTAATGGAATGGAAGGGTGTCTTTCATCCGGAGATAGGGGTGATTCATTGAATTCTTGGACTGAAAATTAAATACATCGGACAAACAAATCGTCTGTGCGGACGCCTTTGTCTTGGTCCGTCTGCCAGAGTTAATGAGGTGAAGCTGTCGCGTTTGAAGAAGAGGTTGAGCTATCTTCGCTGTGTCATGTACAATCTTCTTGTATGACATTTGAAGCTTCCGGCTCAAGAGTCATGCATCGATCGTTATTTCTGTCCGTCGGTCTGTCATTCACAGTTTTCGGGATCCCAAACGTAAGTGGAGGGATACCTATGGCATCGCAAAAGTTGTCCCTCCGTCCGTCCGTCCGTCTGTAAGCACGATAACTCTCAATATTTTGATGAAAATGGTGTGAGGATTGTTGGGGTCAAGGGTAAGGTCAAGTTCGTAGATGGGCTCTGTAGCCCTATATTTGGGGTTGGGGAGGGGGTTCAAATTAAGGGACAAACTAAATATTTTTAAACAGCTAATGTGATAGTCGATTATGGGGTAAGAAGACATGCTGAGCACAATGGTGAAAATCATTTTCTCGCCGGACAAGTAGTTCGTCCGGAATCCGGTAAAAACAGGAAAGTTTGTTAAAAGTAAAAGTTTCATTTGAAGTTGATTAAATGTTTGATTTAGGGGTAAGAAGACATGCTGAACACGATGGTGAAAACCGTTTTCTCGCTGGACAAGTAGTTCGTCCGGAATCCGGCAAATACCGGAAAGTTGGTTAGAAGTAAAAGTTTCATTTGAAGTTGATTAAATGTTAGATCTAGGGGTAAGAAGAGACGTATATGTATATGACAATCATTATTTGCCCGGACATATAATTAGTCTGGAATCCGGTTGTACCCGCATTTTTTTAAGTCAAAGTTTTATTTAATGTTGATTAAAAGTTCTTATAGGGATAAGGAGATACGCTGGATTCGTTTCTGAATTTTTTTTTTTTTTGCTGGACTAGTAGTTCGCTCGGAATTCGGGCGAAACCGCAAATTTGGCAGAAGTAAAGCAGGAAGTTTCGGTCAGTATCGTCAAAATAGATATGGCCTATAGATATATAGATTGATAGATAGATGGAATATCTGAGCTCGGTTTTCTTTGATGATTAGCCTGGCGAAAACTGGATCTGGCGAAGACAAGACCCAATTGTCTGGATCAAGTCTTAAATTTTTGGAATCCCATCAACACCTTTGGTCTTGTTCTATTCGGGCACTTCCACATAAGCTAGGACGATGGAACTGAGGATGCTGACTTGCCTTGCTTGTAAAAGACTCTACCCAGTGCTGTAGGAAACTTGCATTCTCCGGATTCGATCATCCGTGGGGATGGGGAATTGCTGACCTTGTGACAGGCTATGACTAAGTTTTGAAGGGGTGATTCGATGTAGTGAAACTTGGTGGGTGTTATGAGAAGATGCCCTGGATTATCAGTCTATGTGTTCGAAACGGACTCGGCTACGGTGAGGAGAGTTCGAGGGGGGGGGGGGTTGATGTTGTGTGTATGTCTAGGGACCAAACGCGTAAGAGCGATTTCGAAGAAACTCGCCCGACCAGTGTCCAAGAGGTCTCCCAATTTTAAACAGAAGCTGTAGTATCATCGTGACCAATCAAATTTGCCTTCTTTGCCAGTTCTTGTGGGTGGATTATTGCTTTATCTTAATAAATTGAAAGATTCTAGGCTACACAACTTTGTTTGTCTCTTCCGCTTTGCTTTTTTCTGATTATTTTGTATCGCGATTTAAAGACGAATTGGCTCGACCACACCACCATTTCGGAGACCAAAGTTTTTCACATAGTCTTCCGAGGACGTGACGTGTCTCGAGGCTCTTAGCTAGTGCTGTTTGTCCAAGTTTCCCCGAAGCTTACTTTTTCTGCGACTGTAAGCTCTCTTAAAAAGTCTCGAGACTAGTTTATGAGGGATCGCACCCTCCTCAGTTTTTAGTGGAGTTTTCCTTGGAACAATCCACTATTGAAAGAGCTGTTGCAGCTTTCCGTTTTCGGTTTCTGGTTTTCACGGAGCTCATAACTCGTGAACCAGGTCAAGTTCGAACTTGGTACACTTGTAGATATTGAGGTCTAGTTGTGCCTTTTTGGGGTCCCAACTCCCCCACCCACCCGGTTCAGGGGCAATTGGGCAAAGGTTGCCCATTGAGTCCAGTTCATAACCAGTGGACAATGACAGATAATAAGTTTAAAGCTGGTACAACTATACGCGCTGGAGTCTAGTTGTACTTAATATGGGACCCCCCACATCAACCAGGTTCAGGGACAATTGGGACCAGATTGTCTATTGAGTGGAGTTCATAATCATAACCCGTGAACAATGACGGAGATAAAGTTGAAACTTGAGACAAGTGTTGGCGCTGGGTCTAGTTGTGCTTTTTAGGGGTCCAATCCCCCCTCCCCCCCCACACAAACACCTAGTTCATGGGCAATTCGGCCCAGATTGCCCAGATATGTGGAGTTCTTAACTCGTGAACCATGACTGGCGTCAATTCGAAACTTGGTATTATTGTTGAGACTGGGATCTAGTTGTACTTTAAGTGGTCCGAAATCTCCACACTCACCCGGTTCTGGGGCAATCGTGCCAAAATTGCCCCGTGGCCAAGATCTTAACTTTACCACGGTTGGAGCTAGAATGACGAACTTTCCTGTACCTATATCCTCTTGCTCCGAAGAAAATCTTGAGACTGCACCTCCCACACCCTCCCCGTTCGTGGGCAATTGGGCCCGGATTGCCCATGATTTAAGATTTTGTGAATCGTTACCGGTATCAACATTTAAAATTGGTATATTGGGGTCTAGTTTAAAGTTATTCTTCTCCCCCCCCCCCCACACACACACAAACAAACATACCTTCACCCAGAGGAGTTACTTGCCAAAATGTTTTTTTTTTGGGGGGGGGGGGGGAATAGGCATTTACCGACTGGCTGGTAATTTGTACCGAGTGTTTTTGCAGAAAAACGACTGTTTTCAAGAAAAAAACGACAGATTTTCAGAAGAACCGACTGTTTTGATAAACAAAATTTACTGATTTTCAGAAAAAAATGACTGTTTTCATGAAGAAAATCAACTGTTTTGACCAAAAATTGCGGCGCTTCTGGCAGCAACATTGTGGGGGAGAGCCCCCCCCACCCCAGTCGTGACTCCTCTGCCTTCACCGTTCCTCGTATCAAGGGCGACTGTGCCCAGTTCATAGCTTGCAAACAATGGCAGGTATCAGGTAGAAACTTGGAAGTTCGTGAACGAGAACACTCATCAAACTAAAATCTCGTATACCTGTACACAGCACTTTTCATAAGATGTGCATTGCGTTGTTTGGTTTCATGTTTCGCAGAGGGTTTGAGGTGTCAATTAATCACAACATGAGTTTTCGCGTTAGGAAGGGCAGGATGAAATGGGATCTGAAACTTAACGACTTTGACATTAGTGTGTTGGAATAAGCCTACGGGGTTTATACGAAGCTAAACTGGAAAGACAAAGATGTACAATACTGTGATTGGAGACCGAATTACGATTTACGCGAAGGGATTACGTTTCCTGAACTAACATGTGTTCTCGCGTGGAAGGTGTCAGATGAGACGCACTTTGAAAATGTATGACGTTGACATTAGAGTGTTCGAGCAAGGTCGTAAACGAAGTGTGTTGGAACAAACCTACAATGCTCATAGCGAGCATAACCGATTGTTTGAGAAATGGCCTGAGCCGTGGTTTGAGAGCTCAGTTGTTGGTTTACGGATAACAATAGTAAACGTTACGGGAAGGGAGAAATCTAAGTCAGTTCAGTTCATTCTTTTACACTCCACGTCTGAGCGCTTTTGTTGCCTAAATCTGGTTGCCCTATGCCAAATCGTGGGTACACGGGGCCAATATCGGAAGGGGAACCGGCAAGGGGCTAAAGTGGTAACTGTAACGTGCGAAAATTTCAAATTTCTGTTTCATTAAAAAATTTCTATTTCATTCATCAACACAATTTTTTTTTGTTTTATATGTTACCAAAAAGGAGGCCCCGGATCCGGGCCTGGATTTGAGTAAAGTTCATAAATCAACGAACCAGAATTATTTTGTAATTGAGTGTACACGGATATTCTCACTGTCTTGGGGGGGGGGGGGGGTCGTTCCTTCTTTCTCTTTAGAGGATGGGTTCGCGCAAAAGTGCCGCTTCACTACCGCTGTCGGGACTGTTTCGGCCGAAGTTCAGCATCAAAGAGGGGTGGTCGCCTTCTTTTTTTCCGTTGGCGACTAACTTTCCTACTAAAGTCTGTGAGGCGAACAGGCTGGCTCCTTTATAGCAAAGTGTCTGCTCGAAGTATTGTTTTCGGTCTGGAGAAATTATCCAACGAAAGGTTTCTTGTAAAACGACTTGGCAAGTCTCGTCACGACTCTGCGACGATGAAAGCTAGGCATTTGGTTCTTGTGCCAATTTTTGCTGAGGCGGTTTTAGTACGTTACTTGCATCTGATCTTCAGTCTCGTCTGAAGCCAAGTTGTATTGGTAGACCCAACCCTTTGCCAACGCGATAGAGGTTGCTTAGCCGTATAATCAGAGAATTAATTATGTCGCTTTGAGTAGAAGTTAGGAAGGATAAAAGGGGTACGGTGAGAGTTCAGTCTCGCGAATTGTTTTTTTATTTTTTTTCTCTTAGCAAATAGGGTAACCGAATTAAGATACTTGCTACACAAAGGTCACATTATTCTGTTCTGTAGTGCTGTACTCCATTTGAAATGGTTTGTGTGACCGCATTCTCTTAAAGGACCTGTCTTACCTATAATAGTAACGCAACCTACTTCCATAATTAGCCTACACCATCAACCTACACCTACACCCAGTCAACGGGTCTCGGAAAAGGCTTAAAACAGCCAAAACTGTGGGTTATTTGTTGAAGTCACAGCCTAGTTTTAAAGTATTCAGACATTTTAAAATACTGTACCCTAAGTTGAAGAGTAAATAGTGAGAGGGGTCCTTTAAGGTGGTATTTTTCGTGTTTAGTTTGTCCTCCACTGACAAACGTTAGCTGTCGGAAGCCATCGTAGCGGTCGGAAGCGGCAATTTTGGGAGTTTTTAGCCAATGGCCGCACGCCAGTTCCGGACGAGCACGGTTACGACTGACTCACGATTGCCAGTGGAAAACCTACTCTTATCACACAGCTTGGCGGGTGCCGCACTCCGGGAGGGGTAGCGCTATTGCACAACGATTTGTTCTTAGAGACAGGAGGGTTAGAGAAATTAAGATATTTTTTATTAGTCTTGGTACGTTACAATATATTTTCATGCTTGCACCTTTTGCAATGGGGCTAGGCTAGGGCCTGTCAGCTTTAGCTCTCAAAGGGCTCTATAATCGTCAGATTAGAAATAAAGATGATCTGCGAGGATCCTCATCGATGCGGCAAATGAACTGAGTTAGAGATTAGCCAAAGGTATTGGGGCATCCTAATTTTCTGAGATTCAAATGAAGGATCTTCGCCAATGCTCTCCTGAGTTCCAAGTGGGAGTTTTGACAATATGACGGTAAAAGCATCCGAGTATTTGGGCTTCTCATTGCTCAAAAGATCCCGGAATAGATAGGGTGTTCGTAGATTTGTGTAGCCTACGTCATTACGGTTGGGAACAAAAGATCATTGACAGATCACCGAATGATCTAAAAAATCTGTCCTCCTTTATGTTGGTTGTAGATTTTTCATCAGCGTCTTTTGCCTAGCGTTTCAACTCCCTTACTGTGATCAAGAACAAATAATCCAGTAGAACCTCCGTCTTTGGTCCCGTGCAGCGACTATGAATACCCCGACAAAACCGAGCGGAGCTAGAGGTACTTGCTGAGCTTTCAGTTTCGCACCCGTCTACTTCCCTCTTCGACGCTGTGCATATAAGAGGAAAAACTGTATAAGGCGTGGAGGACCCACTCTGCACCGCGTCACACGTGAGGTAACAGTGGTAGACAACCAATCGGCTTTTTTCTTGAAATTTCTTCTCCGGGGATCTACTGCGATATTGCTGTGTGTAGAGGTAACGAATTGTGATGTTCCGTGTAGCTCCTACCCTCCGCTCGTTTGCGTCGGGTAGGGTATCGGGAATATATTCGACTCCGCATGGTCATGTTACAGAGATAGGGAAACGGAGGTTCTTGTGATTATTTGTTCTTGATATGCAAGCTGGCTGAACCTCGAATGATACGTCAGAATCATTATGTGTTTGAAAGCGCTGGTTCCACATACCTCCATTTCGTCGTTACTGTCCATGCTGAGAGATTTCGACGGTCGTTAAAGGGGGGAATGCAATAAGTTGGCGTCAGTTTAGTCCGTGATGTGAATTGGCTATTAAACACTGATGAATGGATGACCAACATGTCATATTGGGCCATTTTCTCCGTATAGTACAGTCAATCTAGCATTAAATATGACATGACCGCAAACAAATTGCAACATAAGTGATCTTGTATAAAAAAAAAAAACTGTACAACCTTGTAGAGGCTTTGTGGCCTTTATTATTATATTAAGAGTCGAGAAACCTTGGGGTGCAAAATTTGTGTTTTTTAGCGTTTTCTGTTATTATTTTTTGTTTTCAGCGGAAAGTTTCTGTTTTCTTAAGGCTTAGTGTTTACTTCAAGGGAAACATGTTTTAAATGTGGTTTTATGTACTGAAGTCGAATATCACATCAGATTTAAGATACGGTCAACTGAAAGTGTTTCGCATCATCACCATACAATAAATTCGCGATCTATTATAGCACAATCGCAACAGAAATGATTAAACCATTTTTTAGAGACAAGGAAACTGTTCGACGTGTCAAAAGCTGGAAAACTATCTCAAGGAAAAGCTCTTGTTTCATAGCGTTTTTTGTTGTTGTTGTTTTTTTCAGCTGGTATTTTCGATCTTCCAAAAGCTTACCGTTGTCTTCGTAGGATACATGTTACAATGTAATTTTCTGTGGCAAGTTCGAATATCGTATCAGGTTCAAGGTATGTTCAACCTAAAGGTGTTTCACATCCATCACCATACAAGAATAGAATAGTATTTATTTAGCCTCGAATGGGCCATACACTGATTTTTAATAAACGACATACAAATATATTAATGTATTGAAAGCATAATGATCCTACTACACACAAATAAACTAGCTCCTGTTTAAATTCTCCCTCATATATCCCACCACCATTTTAATAACGTTGTCTTTGGTCAATGTCAATATACCAGAGAAGAGCAACCCTCCCCCAAACTGATCCGGTAGAGGAGACTCCTGGCACTGCCGTAGGAGGTGGGCAGCACTGTCCTCTTCAACAAGACAAATCGGACATCTGTGACTATCACTGATTAACCCGTCCCTATTTTTTCTCCTCTGAAACACCTTTTCTTATGGCACTTGCCTTCCGGCCAAGTGCCATATACCGATCACTTTTCTATCGGTCGGTCGGTCGGTCGGTCGGTTAGTCCGGTGTTTGCGAGTTAGGGTACTTCCAGATATGCTATGACGATGAAACTTGGCAGGCATATTAGAGACCCGACCAAACTAAGTTGGAAATAGTCACTTGCCCGATCCGACCATCGTGGGGGGAGGGAGGGGAGCCGGAATCCGGAATTTAGTGGCATGCATAACTTTCGAACGGGTTATCGGATCTTAATGAAATTTGATATTTGGAGAGACGTCATGTCTCAGATATTCCATTTCAAGTCTGGACCGAATCCGATGAATGTGGGGGGGGGGGGGGGGGGGGGCAGGGGGGGGGGCAGGGGGGGGGGGACCGGAAATCACATGACAAGCTTAGAGTGGAGGGATCGGGATGAAACTTGGTGAGAGGAACAAGCACACGCCGTAGGTACATCATTGGCAGAACCGGACGGGATTCGTGCACTGTGGTGGGAGTTGGAGGGGGGGGCCGGAATTCCGGTGATACGGAGTTAAGTTACTTCTAGGTGGGCTGGGACAGTGAAACTTGGCAAGCGTACCAGGGACCCGACCAAAATAACTTGGAAATAGTCACTTCCCCGACCCGACCACCGTGGAGGGAGTGGAGGGAAGGGGAATCCGGAATCAAGAGGTACGTATAACTTTGGGACGGGTGATTAGATCTTAATGAAACTTGATATTTGGAAAGATCTCGTGTCTCGGATGTCCCACGTGAAGTCCGAACCGGATCCGATTATTGTGGGGTGGGAGTCAGAGGGGGAGCCGTAAATCTTATGACACGCTAAGAGTGGAGCGATTGGGATGAAACTTGGTGGGAAGGACAAGCACAAGCCCTAGATTCATCAGTGACAGAACTGGATCGGGTTCGAGTACTGTGGGGGGAGTTAGAAGGGGGATCTGGAATTCCGGTCATCACCTTTTAAAGTACTTCCAGATGTGCTAGGACCATGAAACTTGAACATTAGAGACTTGACATGATTAAAATATTTTTGCCTCATGGGTTTTGCTTATAACTGAATTTCTTAAAGTACAAATGATACTTTTGATTAAAATATACATTTCAATCTCCCGATGAGCTCATTGTCATTTTTGCATCAAGAGTTTTGATTACAGATGAATTTTTAGCGCCCCTAAAGTGCATCATCACAGCCAAATGCATTACCAAACGATACATTCTCGTGATTTCCAAGGACCCATTATCTCAAGGGTTTTGCTTACAAATAATCACAACAAACCCACGAACTGAAGATTCCCTACTTTCATCCTCTGACCCAGCCTTGCAAGTGCCATATGAGCTTGCAGCTCTTGTTTGTAAAACCAAGTGGTAATGAGTTTGTTTAGAGCTGGAACGGAGAGAGCAAGGAGAGATCATTTTTTCGTAGGGTAAAAACGATTTGACATGAAAAAGGATCGATTACTCATATCGCAATAAAAATTCACCCCGATTTATACACAGTATCTGCCTGCTCATGAGCCTAACTAGGAGGGGACAGATGATCACTCTAAATTTAGTGACTTTAAACAGTTAAATAATTATTAATTAAATAATAAGTATTTATTAATAATGAATACAGTACAGTTATTAGTTGGCCATTGAGCACATCCGTCTTGGTCTTTATTTGGTCCTGAGCGTGAGCAACGGATAACGTAATAGAAATATGGATTTCTGGAATAGTGATGAATGTGAAACATTTTCGGTTGACCGTATCTTTAATATGATGTGATATTCGAGTTCAGCACAGAAAACTGCAAATGTAGGGCTATTTCCCATGAAGTAAACACTAAGGCTTAAGAAAATAAAAAAATTCAGCTGAAAACAAAAAAAATGAAAATGCTAAAAAAAACACAAATTTGCACACCGCTACGTTTCTCAACGTTTGATATGTTTTTGTTTTTTTCTCTCTAAAGGACGGTGTAAAGATCATTTCTGTTGCAATTTGTTTGCGACCAAACCTTAAATTGACTGTACTAGTAGATGCCTGAAGCTTTCTGATTTAAGAAAGACTTATTTAATGGTGTCCTTTTGTCACTTCTTGAAATCTTGAGTAACGTTAACCCCACCGTCATTACTCGAGTGGGTGTGTATATAGATTAATGTTTAGTATTAAGAAGAAGTCTGAGCGTTTACGTCATGTGTATGTTGTTATTTTGTGTATATGGCCCTTGGGCTTTTGAAATACACTAACTTTTCAATCTATCTATCTATTGGTTGGTTATAATTGGTAATGTCAGATTAAAGCCGCACGCTTTTATTTGTTTGAATATTGCGAATCGAAGCACCGACTTCTAAGCCATTCGTTTTCTTTTGCCTGGTGAAATTTGGAACCATAACTTGCATAGCAACTAATCCTTCTGTCGTTTACATCTCCTGTTCATTGCAATTAAATAGCTGGTACCGAGGGGGGCTGTCACAGATATCGCATTCTATTGTTGTGCCGTACACATGAGTGGGTTCCTGTATTTGTATTTTGTTGTTCGTTTGGAATCGAGGGGACTGCAACTCTCGACGTCCGTGAGTAGCCTGGGAAAGCAAGGAAACATCCAAATTTCTCATTACTGCGAAACACTTGTCTCCAATCAGATCTACTAACCCTTCCTCCCCTAAAGCACTCCTCCCAAACATTTCTTCCCTTAATCCCCCCAACTCACCACATTCACACATAAAATGTAACAGACTCTCATCAATTTCACCACACATAGGGCAAAAGTATGGACCATCCAAATCAGCTTCTCAGCAAAATCCACCTCCAGTAGAAGACCAATCAAAATAAAACATTAAACAGTTAAAACATTATGGGGAAAATGTTTGTCAGTTGTTCAGCACTGCGACGAACGATAGCATAAAATTGTTTTTGCAACGCTCGGTTCTTGTACTGAAGGGGTTCAGAACCGGAACTTTTTGTGCTTTAACTAGAGGTAATTGAGTTTTGGCTGGCAATATGGGGCTGGAAATAGGTGCTCCAAGACTTGGGTGTGAACTCAGATTGTTCCCAAAGCTAGTACAAACAGTAACACGTCGGTCTGCTGGGGTTGGGAGGAGGGCCCTCGTGAACCTGAAGCAAATTTAGGCACGGAAGAAGGGCTGGGTGGAAATCTTGTTTCACGCGTAGGGACCAAATCAGTGGAGCGATTTCAAGTTTGCCATATTAGTTGTCACTTGACCGTAATAAGTGCCATATGAGGTCGTAACTCGTGTTTTTTTATGCTTCGAAAGTTGGCTCTCCAGTGGCAATCGTAAGTCCGTCGTAACCGGGCTCGTCCGGACCTGTCGTGCTCTCAATGGCTGAAAACTGTCAACATGGCCGCTTACGAAACGTTACGATCGTTTCTGACAGCTTACGAATGTTAGTGGAGGACCACGTAAAATCCAATCTCACGGATAATTTGTTCTTTGGCTTAACCTTTTGGACTTTCCTGTTTTGTCACCACCACGTGTATGTTCTATTGTTTCAAGTCACTATTCGCTTGGGTATGCCAAGTTCGACTCTATTTTGCTGCTCCTGAAACATAACTTAGGTCGATCTTATGCGACTTTGCTTACGAATGTCAGTGGAGGACCACGTAAAATCCAATCTCACGGATAATTTGTTCTTTGGCTTAACCTTTGGGAATTTCCTATTTTGTCACCACCACGTGTATGTTCTGTTGTTGCAAGTCACTATTCGCTTGGGTATGCCAAGTTAGACTCATTTTGCTGCTCCTGAAACATAATATAGGTCGATCTTATGCGACTTTTCCATACAGGTAGGCTAGTGCATATGCTCTCCTTTCCCTTGGTGAAAGTAAAAGTTGTCCTACCTCACTACCAGAAGTTTCATAGCAGATAACACAAGGATGCGGATTTTCAACAGACAACACTTGGGATGGGATCTGTTGTGATTTGAACTTTGTATGCATGAAATGGTATGCATAACAAGCAGTGCCAGGAAGAGCCGAAAAAACGCCAAAAAGTATCTGCTGAATTTTCCGATATCATAACGACAAACAAAAAAGTGAGCAGATGCTTTTTTGACATTTTCGGCTCTTCGGCAATGCTTGTTGTTTATTACATTCCATGCATAACGTTTTAAAAACCACAACAGATTACATCCCAAGTGTTGTCCGTTGAAACTGCGCACATCTTGTGTTATCTGTTATTAAAGTTGTGACAGCTCCTGTCCCTCCGGCCATCCTCCGTGTTTACCGGTTATAGAACTCGGAAAATATTCCAATCAACAAAGGAATATCCGAAGCGAGATTCGAACTACCGATGGACCTACTCCAGTCAACGGACAGACAAACGGATAAATCGAGCTAGTCGACGTGACTAGCTAGAAGTTAAGAGTTTGAGGGCGCTGGTCAGTCGTTTTGCGGTAATTTAAAAAAAAAAAGAATGCGCGATATGCGCGAATACGCCTTCTTGGCAAGGGTCCTCGTCAGGCTCAAACTAGAAGACGAACCTGAGGAAAACTGAACTGGATATTTACCTTAAATCCCTTAAATATAATTGCAGCTTGGAGATTTTCCATCCTGTAGCATTGCTCAACATTTCTTCGGAAATTGCTGTGTGGATGAATTCAGGCATTCTGTCGGGTGTTGGGCTGGTGTAATTCGCTTGATCTTGTGCTCTAGTCTGGGAGTCGAGGGCATCCCATTCCAGCCTCCATTCCTTCTTGCTCTGTCCTTGTCTAGGGAGACTTTGAATTCATCGACAGTCTTGCTAGATACCGTATCTTCGCTTAGGGAGTTCCACAGATCAACAACCTGGTTGGTAAGAGCTCTTCTGGGCGTTGAGCTTTAGTAGTTTCTTGGAATGACCTCTTGTTCGCTGTGTTGGGTCGGGTTTAGGTCGAAGAGATCATGGGTGGGATTGTTTTGAATCATTACTGAGCAGAGAGTGAGTTCGAATTATTAATATCTTTCTTTGGTCGCTCGGGATTATTTCTGTCAGAATGTACATTTGTTTATTTCTAACAATGGGAAAGGTCATGGACGCCGTAATACGGCAAATCCCGCTGTCCCAAAATTGTGTGTCAAAATCATGTCTCCCCTTTCGGGTGGGGGTGGGGTGGATTGGATTTGGAGGCAAGAGTTACGATTATTGCTATTTGGCTTCAGAAACACCATAAATGGAAGGTAGAAACACAGTGATCATGGTTTGCAGAAGTGCCATAATAGACCGTGAAAATGCAGGCACGAAATGTGTGTGTTTAGTTCCCTGAGCCCCACTTTTAGCTCATGCTTATCTTGTTTGTTGTCGGAGATTTTTGGACTACTTGAAAGAAAGCTTTAAATTGATATTAATAGCTTTCCTAACCAAAGGCGCGAATCTAAAACTTGGATCGTTATCTCCATTGCTTTCCCGTCCAGTATAGACTTGGAAACCGCAAGTGACAATGAAATGAAGGAGATGGCAAATTGCCCTAGCAACAAAACGATGATATCATCATTTTATCCCTGTTTGTCGGTATGAAGCATGAAGGGGTGAAGTCCAGGTAACTGCGCAAGCGCTCAAACGTGATTAGGAAAACACTAATCAAGTTCAGATATCGCATTGCGAGTGCCATGTAAACCATTATCTTTTTCATTCCTTAAGTACATTGGTTGTTGCCTGCACCATCCAGTTTGTCGACATTCCATAACAAAAAATGTCAACAGCAGTATTTTATAGCAATTCCCGTAGACACCTACAAATTACAATTGATAATGAAGACGGCAAATTGCCCTGGAAACAAAACGGTGACATCTTCTTTTTTCACTGTTTGTCGGTGTCATGTCATTTTGAAGTGTGAAGTCCAAACAGGGCCAAAGGTTTCAATGGTATCTGAAAAAATATATATTATTGAACTTCTTGATCCAAGTAATCCTTTAAACATACTGTTTTTCCGCGGTTCAGACTTCCCAGACTAAGGCCAGATTACGACTGGAATACCAATGCTAGTCCAGGCAATTTTTTACTGCAAAATACTTACTGTAAACGTTTATTTCGTGTCTAGTTTGTCATATTTCAGCTTGATTTTGTAGAAGTTGCTTTCAGTTTCATCCTGTTAATTCTTTCAAATATTGTCAAGGGGTGCGTAATTTCACCAAGAAGATCGCGTTCAAACTAAATAGCAAACCTCAACGGAAGAAGGAGCATATTTGAAAGTAATGCAAGAACATTAAAAGAAGTAGAACTTCAGCTTACTGTTTGTGCCAGAAAATAAGCTGAAACAGTTGGCCGTTACCCGATATAAATTTTTTTGTTTCCTTTCCTGTTCGTTTTTTCCCAGAAACAAGCTCAGTTTAGTGAAATATTTCGAGAGAACTAAAAACAAGAGCTACGAGCTCATATGACACTTGCCGAGTAGGGGGTACCTAAAAAGTAGACGACAAATCCAAATTCGCCGCCATCTAAAAATGTGGTTCGGACCTAAAAATACGATATCTAGTTTCACTCAAGTCTGAGCATTTCCGTCGCCTCGGATCACCTAGGGCAAATGACTTTTGTACCTTCCAAGTTTCAACGCTAAAGATCCACTCGTTTGGATCTTTCACATGCCACACGGTTTCCGGTACCCCCCTCCAACGTCCAAATCTACTTCGGACTACTAAATGGATCATCTGAAGCATATTCTCTTACCACGTATCAAGTTTCACTCAAATCTGAGCGTTTTTTGGGAACTTCCCTTAATTCTCCCCCCCCCCCCCCCCAGCGTGGTCGGATCCAGTTCGGACCTAAAATCTGTCATCTAGGGCATGTGAGATCTCCACATTCCAAGTTTCACTAAAATCGCTCCACTTGTTTTACACAAATGCGAGCCAAAACGTTTCCAGGAATCCACTTCCAAGTCCCCTCACTGTGGCTGAATACGAATCGAAACATAAACGTCGCATCTCTGACATGTCCTAATCAAGTTAGACTGGAATCAGACCATAGCCTATCCGCAAATTTTCAGTTCCCACTTCACCCCCCCCCCCCTCCCCTACCGTGACCAGATCCAGTCCAGAAACCAAATAAGAAATCAAGGCCGCTTTAACTCGGAACTGTCGAACTTGCATCCCATTCTGTACCCCCCCCCCCGTCCAACTCTCCTAAACGTGCCCGCATGTTGTTAGGACGCATGTTTTGCTTGTCTAGGTCATCAGTTCTTATCACCCATAAAGTTTCACTCGAATCGGACCATCCGTTTGCAACTTACGGAAGCCACTGATTTCCGGATTGCCCTTCCCTCAACTCCTCAAAGATGGTCGGATCCAGGAACACAAGCAAAAGACCGAATTCTCCTCACACTAGTTCAACCCCCCCCCCCACCGAAAAAAATCATATTTCTACTTTCCAATGTCTAGACTACCTACCAGGGTTGTATCCTTGATTTTTTTTTTTGGGGGGGGGGGGCGGGTATTAGGCCTAATCCATACTTACGTAACAGTAAAACAAAAACATAGATCAGAGGTAAACGCCTATAGAAAAACGATTGTTCTTGTATCTGTTTTGTCTGTGTGGAGGGTGGGGGTAACCCCATATCCTCCCCCCTCCACTGTGCTACCAACATGAACATTGAATTTTGATGCCACACTAAAGACGAGAAACCCATTTTATTTTTTGCTGAACTTAACGGAGTGGATTTATAGCAAATATAACTGCCGGAGGATGTTCCAGTTGCCTCGGGTCCTCCGGGACTGCGCTTTCCGACGGTAGTTGTCTGCTGCTTCGCAGTAGTATCTCCGTCTTTTCCCATCAGACGTTTCCAAGAACCTGGAAGGAAATCGATTATATTGTCCGGAAGAAGACTGCCTAGCAACACTGCTGTCTCTTGATAGCGATAGAAGAATATTTGACGGTGCAAAACGGATCAGTCAGCTACATTTTCTAGAGCTATATTTCGGCCCTTCTTGGCAAGGGTCCAATTCAGGCTCAAGCCGCTCAAGCTGGAAACAGTTGTTGACAAACAGTTAAAGATTCTTCCTTAAATATCTGATGTTGTGAACTTGTTCTCTGACATCGGTTGGACTTAAAGCTGGACACAACATTCTGAACACGGCTGCTGTTTTTACACGGCTGTTGTTTTTAGTACGATAGAAGAAGGACGATAGAAGTGTTAATTTAGACGCGTGTAGCCATAAACATAGTCGCTGCTATCGTCTTTTGGACACGGCTGCTGTTTTTAGTAGGAAAGAAGAAGAAGAATAAAAGTGTTAATTTAGACACGTGTAGCCATACATATAGTCGCAACATAAACAAGAGCTGAAAGCTCATATGGCACATGTAAGAACAGTTAGCATGTTTGTCACGTATGGTTTGCAGTTTTCAAGGCTGTATCTCTATCCCGATATTCGTTTCATCAGAAAATTTGCTTCATGTAGTAACTCTGAAATGGTTATACCACTCATTGACAACTGTTTCTTCTTCCAAACGATGATCGGATCGGGGGAGGGACTATTTTTAAGCCAATCTGATAGAGTCCAAAACATGCCTGCTACATTTTATGGTCATAGCAAATCTGGAACTACCCTAACTCGTGATCATCGGAATTGTAGAAAACCCCCTCCAACTCCCCACTGTGACACGATCCGTTCTTATTTTGTCAATAAAGTATGTAGGGTTAATGCTTGTTCTTCCCTTGAAGTTCCATCCCGATCCCTCGACACTGAGCATTTCACGAGATCTCCGGTCCCCTCCTCTACCCCCCCCCCAGTTTTCGGATTTGGTCTAGATTTGAAATTGAAAATCTGAGACACTTGTTCTTCACAATTGTCATGTTTCATGCATGTCCGATTATCCATTCCAAAGTTATGCATGTTGCTTGTTTCCGGATTCCCCATCCCTCCACTTTCCCGAGATGTCTGGATCGGGGACGTGATTATTTCCAAGTTAATCTGGTTGGTTCCCTCATATGCCTCCCAAGTTTTATTGTGCTAGCTTATGTAGAAGCGTTTCACGAGATTTCCGGTGCCACCCTTCAGCCCCCCCCCCCCTCCCCCCAGTTATCGGATCTGGTCCGGATTTGAGAACCAACAAACGAAACGCTTGTTCTTGACATATGTCAAGTTTCAGTCCGATTACCCGTTCCAAAGTTATGCATGTTACTAGTTTCCAGATTTCCCATCCCTCCACTCCGAAGCATTTGTTCATGACGCATCTCAATCCTTAAATTGTAAATGTTCGTGAATTCGGCTCTGAATACAAGGTCGAATGGCGCTTCCCGGTAGCGTCTTGGTTTCCATGGCAGAGGTCGTTGGATCGAGACCACATCTAGGCAATTCCTTTTTGCTGCCCTTTTGCTACGCTTGTTCCTAGTTTCCGGACTCCTGAATCCGGGGAAAGTCGGATTGGGGAAGTGATTATTTGTAAGTTAATCTGATCGGGTCCCTGACACGCCTGCCAAGTTTCATCGTCCTAGCTTATGCAGAAGTGCCCAAACTAGCAAAACCGGAGCAGACCGACAGAAATTATAATCGCTATATGGCACTTGAGTATGCTCAAGTGCCATAAAAACGGGAAATAATGCCCAACTAGAACTTCCTTCACTCGAGGCGGATCTGACTCCCGTTTATTGCTTCAAATGAGCTGGATCGTCAGGAATACCGGTTATGCACGTTTTCCCTCTGTTTCTGGTCAAAAGTAAGGGAGCCAAGCGGGTTTCGAAGAACTCACGTAAATTAGATCATTGAAAAATAAGTTATATCTTTTCCGGGTTGTGCTCCAACTCTAGATTTAATAAACAGAACAAACTGATTTGGGCCTATTGTATTACCATATGCTTTTGCTCTGTTTACAGTCTTACCAGACAGAATTCTGGCTGACCTGAGCTCGAGGGGAGGACTGCCAAGTAATTTCTATGTATTATCCTCCCGGGTGTTTGTAGGCACTTCTGATCGATGTGCGTAGCCGCCTGTCATCAACAGTTGGAACTGGAGAATTTCTTACTAATGTTCGAATATGAGGTGTCATGAGTGCTTATCGTGCGTTGTCATATAAACTCGCCACGTGTCGAGGTCGCTGTCAGACAGATAGCAGACTGTCGTCTAGACGAGACATAATTCTGAAGTGGTAGAGGCCGTGGCGAGTGACGCTGCAGCGGTCGGCTGCGGGAAGGTAGATGCTATGCCGATAACATCTGCGATTCCGTTCTGGAGTGATCGTCATTTGCGAAGTATGTAAAGTGTCCAGCTTGTGTAACTTGAAAGCTCACTTGTTTGTAAATTTTGGTGCGGCTAACGTGGTTAAGACAACACAAATTTTGCGGATTATTTGACAGTGCAAACGTATAGCCTACGTAAGCTGAATTTTTAAATTCAAATACAGTAGGAAGTCCCTTGCTAAATTGTACTCTGTTTTTACTGATCATTCAGTTTTGTTTCTTTCTGGTGTTTATCCCATCCTCGGGCGAAAAGATATTCGGTCGTTACGTTCTTATTACTTTCGGTTCTCGCGTTTTCTACTGTATTTGCCTCCGTGGTATCGGAACCGCAACCTTATTTCAGTTTTCGGGCTTCCAGATATAACCGGAAAGCTAGTTGAGCTTGCTGATAAACTCCCCCAGACAGTGAAGGCTCTCCCAGCTCATCATGGGTTTGTCCGCCTCCTTAAATAATCAAGTGTTTTTGTTGTGTATTTAGTCGTTTTTGTTGTATTTATTTTTCTTTTTTTGTTTATACTCCGCTTTTGTTCATTTAGCGGGTTACAAAATAAATTAATTATTAATTAATAACCGTTTAGCACTGCCAATTTTGATTCGCAGTCAGCTTGGGCTGAAGGAATATTTATTCTGCGTATTCCACTTCAAGGGCACCATACGGCTTCTTTTCCATTAGTCCCTCGGGCAGGATGTTTTTTGTTTTTCTTCTCAGTGACACATGTGCGGTACCTACTCTTTCACTTTTACTTTAAAAAACTTCACTCTTTACCGCTTAAAAAAAAATATTTGTTCCTGTACTTTTTACAATAATTAAACTTACTAAGAAAGATCAATGAAAGATCAAAAGCATTCAAACCATAACTGTAAGAAGAATAAACGAGTAACAACAAAAGCTAAAAAAAAAAAAAGATCAACCCACACCGAGCGGTTCCCTGGTGCCCTAGGGCACCACTATTTGGGGTCAAAATATAGTTAGATAATAGAACAAGAGCTACAAGCTCATATGGCACTTGTTACGAGTAGGTGTTGCAAGAAAGTAGATGGGAACGTCACAAAATACCCCCTTTAACCTCCTAGGATCGGACCTAGAAATAGGAAATCTAGTTTCACTCGAGTCTGAGCATTCCCGGCATGACCTCGGATCATCTAGTATAATATCAGGTCACAATATTTCCCCATACCACGGCCGAATCTTGTACAGACATACAGTGATCATCCAAAGTATCTTCCTTTACCGGCTGTCAAGTTTCGCTTTAATGTTTTCACGAAACTACGCCCCCCCCCTTCCCCACCGTGTTCAGATCCGGTCCGTAAAATATGTCTTCTAGGCAAACTCGTATCTCTACTCTTCAAATTTCATTCAAATCCCTCCTCGTTTGACCCTATGCGAGCCACAAAACTTCCGGGAATCCCGCTCCAGTTCCCCGTAATGTGGTCAAATACGACTAGGACACAGCCGTTATATCTCTGACATCTCCTTTTCTCGTCCTTCAAGTTTTACTCCAATCGGAGCATATCAGTAAATTTCCGGTTTTCGGTTCATCCTCCACCTACCCTAGCCGGATCCGGCCCGAACCTGGAAAAACAAACTAGGTCGCATAAAATCGGTACTGTCAAATTTGCATCCCATTCGTACCATTCGTTTTTTTTTTGTGCATGTCACAAGCTTTTCGGACCCCCCCCCCCCCCCTCCGCATGTGCTTCGGAGATATGTTTTGCCTGTCCAGGTCATTAGTTCTTATCACCAAAAAAGTTTTACTCGAATCAGACCACCCGTTCGAAACCTTCGGAAATCAGTAATTTCTGGATTCCCCTCCCCTTGGCTCCCTCGAAAATGGTCGGATGAAGAACGGTTTTCCTAGGCATTGTGTCAGGTCCTTAAGTCTATTTGGTTGTTGAAATTGTAAGTCTATCCGTTCAAAAGTTATAAATAATTCTGGATTCTCCACCCCCCCCCCCCCTTCCACTCCCCCACGATGCTGTGACCGGGGAAGTGACTATTTCCAACTTAATCACTTGGGGTCCTTGATATGCCTGCCAAGTTTCATCATCCTAGCTTATGTGGAAGTGCTCGAACTAGTAAAACCCGGAACGACCGACCGACGGTCAGACAGACAGGCCAAAGGGCAAGTGCCATAAAAGAAGACTCAAATTTCTTTACAATATCAACGACGTTTGGTTATATCCCTTCTGCAGAAAAAATAAATTGACGACGAGACTTTTGCATTTCACATTTGGAAAATAGAAGCTTCTTTTTTCTGTTCATTAATTTGTGGATCTATTCTACTATCTCTACGTCATGGATACTGATATGAGGCGAGGGAGGACAGTCAGGGACTAATCCGCTTGGAGCGTTGAAATAAGGCTAATTGATGTAAGATAGGGGAATCAGCCGAGATGATTGAGCTGGTCTTTATTTTTTTCGGGAATTATAGCTTTGACAAATCATGAAAGTTCGCATTGATGTAACAGAATCTTAATGAGAATGAAACTCGTCAGCTACTGTGCTTTGGCAGCGATATTTCGGCCTGCGAGGGTTGCAGACCTGCAATTGCAGGTTCGTTCTTCCCCCAACGTTGTGCCTGAAGTTCGACAGCCCGACGAGGACCCTTGTCTATGTTTCCCAGTGAGCTTGGGCTCAAGGAGTATTAAGTAATCATTAATAAATAATAATAGCTCTATTGTGACGTTTCATACATGTTTTGTCTAAAACCGAAAAATTCAGTCTTTTAAGTGTCACTACGGACATCAGATGTCGTATTGCAAGGCTGCTGCACGTGCCATAAAAAGGCAAATAAATGAAAACTATGGAAAGCTATTAGCAGTAATCAGTAGTAAATAACATGAGCTGTATGTTATATTTCATGAATGTTTTGTCTAAAACCGCAAATTTCAGACTGATACGTGTCCCCAGAGACGCGTCTCGGGCCGGAAAAAAACATCTGCTGATTTTTTTTTGGCGTGATAGTATCGGATGGTCAACAGATACTTTTTCGGCTCCTTCTGGCAACGTTCTTTGTGCATAACGTTTGTAAATCACAGTAGATAACGTCCCAAGTGTTATTTATTGAAACTTCGCATCCTTGTGTTATTGAACCTCTGCCAGTGTAGGAGCGCTCAACTGGAAAATTGCGGATTTGTATCATACATGTCTTTAGTTTAGCCGCCATCATAAGTTTCACTTCCTTGGTTGATCGTCGACAGTATTGCCACTTCTCACAGAATTCTGCGATTTGTCACATGTTTTCGCCCCAGATTCACAGCTGCGAAAAATTTGTCAGGAAATAGTATTTATGGCAAAAATGTCGCAAATTCTGCGATTTCAAAGCATTTTGCCCAATTTCAAGGCAGCTCTTTTCCGCAAAATGGATTATTTATTTTTTCAGATATTATAAGTATTAGAAAGTCGGACCCCCAGAATCCAAGAGTTTTTTTTACTGAAAACAGTGAAAACTAGAAAAAGGTCCACATTTTGTAGGCGCCAGAATGTCACAGTCTCCGTCAGAGAAAAGCTTGGCAACACTGATCATCGGTCGTAAATGAATCCTGGCGGGTAACGATTGGCGTTTCTCAATGAGGGCATTCATTACAGTTTACGATGTTCACGCTGAGGCAACACCCGATCGTAAAAACTGCAAACGGTCTCGAGGCGGTAGTTTTGAGATTACGAGTAAGGTTGGCAGACATTAATCGTCTAAAAGAAATGGATTACAGTAATTTTTTTTATATTTTTTTTTTACAATAGCCTGTTAGTTATCCTTCAGTCCTATTCTTGTCGTAAAACTATGCTGTAATGGTTGCGTCTATGAAGTTACACGATATTTATTACACTAAAAGCCCAAGGCCATGGCAATAAAAACACGAATAAATGATGAACTAATCTAAATACGACTCAAAAGTACAGAGTATCTGTGTTTCATCGACAGCTTGAGGAATCTACCCACCTTTTTATGGCACTTGCCCTTCGGCCAAGTGCCATATAGCGATCGCAATTTCTGTCCGTCCGTCGGTCTGTCGGTCTGTCGGTCTGTCCAGGTTTTGCTAGTTCGGGCACTTCCAGATAAGCTAGGACGATAAGACTTGGCAGGCATATCAGGGACCCCAAATGATTAAGTTGGAAATAGTCACTTCCCCGATCCGAGCACCGTGGGGGGAGTGGAGGGAGGGGGAATCCGGAATCTTGAGGTATTTTTAACTTTTGAACGGGTGATCGGATCTCGATGAAACTTGATATTTGGAACGACCTTATGCCTCAGACGACCCACTTAAAATCCGGACCGGATCCGGTGACTTTTGGGGGGAGCTGGAGGCGGCAACCGGAAATCTTGGGAAACGCTATGAGTGGAGGGATCGAGATGAAACTTGGTGGGAAGACACCTAGCAAACACTAGATACGTCATTGACATAACCGAGCCGATTCGGGCACTGTGGGGGGAGTGGAGGGAGGGGGAATCCGGAATCTTGAGGTATTTATAACTTTTGAACGGGTGATCGGATCTCGATGGAACTTGATATTTGGAAAGACCTCATGCCTCAGACGACCTACTTAAAATCCGGACCGGATCCGGTGACTTTTGGGGGGGAGCTGGAGGGGGCAACCGGAAATCTTGGGAAACGCTATGAGTGGAGGGATCGAGATGAAACTTGGTGGGAAGACACCTAGCAAACACTAGATACATCATTGACATAACCGAGCCGATTCGGGCACTGTGGGGGGAGTGGAGGGAGGGGGAATCCGGAATCTTGAGGTATTTATAACTTTTGAACGGGTGATCGGATCTCGATGGAACTTGATATTTGGAAAGACCTCATGCCTCAGACGACCTACTTAAAATCCGGACCGGATCCGGTGACTTTTGGGGGGAGCTGGAGGGGGCAACCAGAAATCTTGGGAAACGCTATGAGTGGAGGGATCGAGATGAAACTTGGTGGGAAGACACCTAGCAAACACTAGATACATCATTGACATAACCGAGCCGATTCGGGTACTGTGGGGGGAGTAGAGGGAGGGGGAATCCGGAATCTTGAGGTATTTATAACTTTTGAACGGGTGATCGGATCTCGATGGAACTTGGTACTTGGAAAGACCTCATACCTCAGACAACCACTTAAAATCTGGACCGGATCCGGTGACTTTTGGGGGGAGCTGGATGGGGCAACCGGAAATCTTGGGAAACGCTATGAGTGGAGGGATCGAGATGAAACTTGGTGGGATGACACCTAGCAAACACTAGATACATCATTGACATGACCGAGCCGATTCGGGCACTGTGGGGGGAGTGGAGGGAGGGGGAATCCGGAATCTTGAGGTATTTATAACTTTTGAACGGGTGACCGGATCTCGATGAAACTTGATATTTGGAACGGCCTCATGCCTCAGACGACCCACTTAAAATACGGACCGGATCCGGTGACTTTTGGGGGGAGCTGGAGGCGGCAACCGGAAATCTTGGGAAACGCTATGAGTGGAGGGATCGAGATGAAACTTGGTGTGAAGACACCTAGCAAACACTAGATACATCATTGACATAACCGAGCCAATTCGGGCACTGTGGGGGGAGTGGAGGGAGGGGGAATCCGGAATCTTGAGGTATTTATAGCTTTTGAACGGGTGATCGGATCTCGATGGAACTTGATATTTGGAAAGGCCGCACACCTCAGACGACCCACTTAAAATCTGTACCGGATCCGGTGACTTTTGGGGGAGCTGGATGGGGCAACCGGAAATCTTGGGAAACGCTACGAGTGGAGGGGTCGAGATGAAACTTGGTGGGAAGACACCTAGCAAACACTAGATACATCGTTGACGTGACCGAGCCGATTCGGGCACTGTCGGGGGAGTGGAGGGAGGGGGAATCCGGAATCTTTAGGTATTTATAACTTTTGAACGGGGGACCGGATCTCGATGAAACTTGATATTTGGAAAGACCTCATGCCTCAGACGACCCACTTAAAATCCGGACCGGATCCTGTGACTTTTGCGGGGAGCTGGAGGGGAGAACCGGAAATATTGGAAAACGCTATGAGTGGAGGGATCGAGATGAAACTTGGTGGGAAGACACCTAGCAAACACTAGATATATCATTGACATAACCGAGCCGTGCCTACTCGTAACAAGTGCCATATGAGCTCGTAGCTCTTGTTTTATCTAAATATAGTACTCATTCTTCAACATTTGCGCTATTCATTCCCGATCTCCTACCAATGTACCTCCTCCTGTCCCCCAAAGTTATACTATCAGCCCGCATACTAATTAATAATTTCAGTTCCTCCGTATTAGAAAACGAGTACGTCGAGTACCAGGCAAGCCTCGAAGTCCTAAAACTACAAACGTTAAAGGAAAGACGTCACGAACTAGTCATGAATTTCGGGAAAAAATTACTAAACTCCGATGATCACAGGGACATACTACCGGATTTCATAGAGCGGGAAGACGTAAGGGCCACAAGAAGAGCGGCTAAACTTGCTAGTAAACCCCAGCTGAAGCTCCCTCCATCTCAATCATCTGAGCGATATCTGAAATCTTTTGCGCCATATTTTATTCGCCATTTTAACTCTGTTTGATTATATTGTTGTTATTTTTATCAGTTGTGACCAAGTTTATATTTGTTGTATTAATAGTGATTTCAGTGTGTTGTTTCTACACGTAGTCATAAGTATTTGACCCGATGATTGAATATTATTGTAACAGAAACAAATTGTATATAATATTAGCCAAAATTGTACCCAAATTGTATATTGCATGAAGTTTTTAGTATAGTATGTACTTGTACGTTAGTGAAATTTTGTTGACGTTTTCCTATGCTATTTTTCGCAATGAAGAATTTTTGGATTAATAAAGTGAATTTGAATTTGAATTAAACCCGCTTTAGAATAAACACATTCACCAGCTGGCTCTTTCGCCTCCTGGTAAAACCTCAAAGGTGTCGAATTGTTCCTTTCAGTTAACGTGTCCCTTTCCTTATATTAGTAGAAGCTATTTGCCACCTCTGGGCTTCCTGGTCCATAAGTATATTTTTTACTTCTCTTGTTACTGTCTCTAACTGTAACCTATGACCCATATACCCTCGTTTCGCCCATCACCAACCCCACACTCATCTAAAACTGTCCGTGACGAATGTATATTGACATGATTAATGAATAATGAAGAATTTCGCTAATGTTTGTTATGACCCCTTTAAAGCACAATAGACACTAACTATTCTTTAATTTTTATAAAAATTCTTCACATATACACATTTCTGACTTCCACTAGATAGCGCTTCAGAAATAAGCCGTTTTCTTGTTATCGCGTGTCATTGACTCTTCGGCGTATCGACGGAGACGATTTCAGAGCATGGTAATGCAAGGCGCGAAAATTCAAAAACTCTCGGCCATGTATGAAAATCAATCATTTTGTAGAGCTGAGTGATGAGAGTGCCATGACTGCTAAAATAAACCGTCTATGTAGCTGGCAGATTGCTCCAGTGTTATCTGATGAAACTTTCTGTTGTTTGTAGTACCGAAGAAAAGTTTTGCTTTCTGGATGTAATGTTAAAACACTGCCAAAAATTGTACAAGTATAACCGACCTACTTGCAGCTGATTCCAGAGCTTACAAGGAATTCTCAGTTAACACCACAATACAAATAATCCGGAGTATATAACAACAACGAATAGGTAAGAAAAAAGATATTTGTCGAAGCTAGTAAATCGGAGTATGACAATCAGCAAAAAACGGCATAAGGATATATTAGCAGAAATAATTTGTCGAGGAATCTGCTGATTTCTGATGTAACATTGTATTCTAGGTGTAGTAATGTGGTATCATGATTGTTTGATCTGCCCATTGAACTTTAAGAGTTAGGCTAGAGGTGTTTTTTTTTTGTTTTTTTTATCCAGTTTCGTTGTAGTTTCACTGTAGTTTGACGTACTTTTTTTTCAGTTATGGAAGTACAGTATATGGAATGGACAAATACGGTACACATACTGTACTTTCATAGCTGAAACAAAGGTACGTCAACTCAGTGAAACTACACCGGAACCACATCCAAAAATTGGCACCTTAGGTTTCGCGAAAAGGTTTTCAAGAAGGAAAGATGTGTCTAGAAGATCTAATGAGTACTTTAATGTTCTGGCTAGATAGAGGGACAAATTGCTTTAAAGTATTGAAATTGGTTTGTGTAATTTGTGAGCAATGTCGGCTGGTGTTGGAGTTTTGCAGGAAAAAGGTGAATGAAGAACTACTTTTGTGATTCTTTTAACTTGTCATTTTATTCATGTTTGATATTGATGTGTTGTACTTTGAAATCATGAATTGTATATATATATAACTTAGGTTACAATAACTCTTGGTTGATTCATTTAACTGTGATGACATATCCAGCACAGTTTTGTATGTAAAGATTTATGGATCAGTAAACCGAATTGTAATCATAATTGTAATTGTTTGAGTTTTCAATAATCAGTCTTATTGACTGGTAGTCTAATGATTTTTCACCCTTTTACCTCCACATCATTTGAATCATTTAAAAGAGTCAATGATATGGAAGGGAAAAACCGAGGGGCTACTCACTCGGCGAGCACCACTATACACTGTCTGTGGGCACTGTCCTTGGCACTTACTGTACATCCATTTTGGGAGTGTGTAACCCCTCGTGAAAATACTTCTAAATCTACAAAGCTGTTGGTTGCATGAAGTGACTTTGGGATTAGTCTGTTACTCGCCTACTAGTTTCGATATTGTGCGAAAAATGCATGTCACGTTACCCAGTATTTGGTCGTACAACAGCCAGCCAAGGTGGTGAAAAATAATACTACATTCATTGTCAGAAGTTTCATGACAATAACACGTTGTTCGAATATTTGTTCCAAAATCAGCTTGGGCTGAAAGAATATTTAAATAACACAAGGATGCGCAGTTCCAAAAGAAACAACTTGGGATGTTTAACTGTTATGATTTTGCAAACATTGTGCATAACCATTGCCAAGAAGACCCGAGAAAGAATCTACTGACTTTTCTGATATCCTGATGACAAACAAACAGAAGCAGCTGATATGTCTGAGGTGGTGTTTCGGGTCTTCTTGTGTGCATAACGTTTGAAAAACATAACAGCTAACATCCCAAGCGCTACCTTCTGAAACCGCGTATCCTGTGTTATCTTTTATGAAACTGCTGACGGTGTAAAAAGTCAAACACAAAAAAAGACATGAAGCCGTCGGTTGCATTAACCCGCACTCGCGCACTATCAATTTGTTCGAACATGCTTGTCACATTACCCAGTATTTGGTGGTACAACAGCCACGCCAAGGTGTTACAAAATACTAGATTGAACTAGTCATTCTCCACTGTACTTGGACAAGGGTAGGGCAAAGCCAAGCACATCTGCAAGATAGCGCGGTTGCGCAGTACTAGGCTTAACCTCTGGGTCGCTACCGATTCCCTCTTGGTTAGCAATGAAACAGTCAGAAGAGGGTGTGTCTTGCCAGATTCACTAGCCCTCCTTATTCAGTCGATAAGACATTGGTTTATGACCAAAGACAACTATGATTACAACCAGACGCGATTTTAGTTTCAGGAGCTTTGCCAGTATCATGCCCATTCAGTAGTTGTTTTTTTGGGATCCCAAAACGTAAGTGGCGGGATACCTATGACATTCAGATAGATTCAGATATTCAGATTCAGATAGATAGATTCAGATATTTTTTTTTTACTTCACCAAAAAAACACAACTACATTGTACAAAAAAACTCAACAACCACATAAAAGACAAAAGTCCTGTGGGTGGCTGTATCTTTTAACCACCTTTTAACTTGAAATTATTCAATAAATAATGGCATAAAACTAATCTAATATATTTTCGAAGAAAATATCGCAAAAGTTGTCCGTGCGTCCGTCTGTGCGCACTATAACTCTCGAAGGGAATGAGATATTCTGATGAAACTTGGTGTGAGGATTCTTTGGGTCAAGAGTAAGGTCTAGTTCGTAGATGGGCTCTGTAACCCTACATTTAGGGGTGGGGGAGTGGGTTTAAATTAAGTGGCACATGAAATATTTTTAAACAGGTAATATGATAGTCGATTATAGGGTAAGAAGACGTGCTGAACACGATGGCGAAAACCATTTTGTCATCGGACAAGTTGTTCGCCCGGAATCTGGCGAAAACCAGAAAGTTTGTTAAAAGTAAAAGTTTTATTTGAAGTTGATTAAATGATCGATTTAGGGGGAAGAAGACATGCTGAACACGACGGTGAAAACCGTTTTTGCGCCGAACAAGTAGTTAGCCCAGAATCCGGCCAAAACCGGAAAGCCTGTTAAAATTAAAAGTCTTATTTGAAGTTGATTAGATGTTCGATTAAAGGTTGGAGGACATGCTGAACAGGATGGTCAAAACCATTTTCTCGCCGGAGAAGGAGTTCGCACGGAATCCGGCCAACACCGGAAAGTTTGTTAAAAGTAAAAATTTTATTTGGAGTTGATTAGATGTTCGATTTAGGGGAAAGAAGACATGCTGAACACACATGTGAAAACAATTTTCTACCCGGGCAAGTAGTTCGCCCGGAATCCGGCCAAAAACGGAAAAAGATAAAGTTTTATTTGTAGTTGATTAGATATCCGATTTGGGGGTAAGGAGAGACGCTGAGTCCTTGTATGAAAATCATTTTTTACCCGGACATATAGTTCGACCGGAATCCGGCAGGAGCTGGAAAATTTGTTAGAAGTTACATTTTTATTTGAAGTCGATTAGATGTTCAATATTCAATCTTTTTTAGCTTTCTTTTTTCGCCGGACAAGTAGTTTCGGAATTCGGCCGAAACCGGGAAATTGGCAGAAGTAGCAGGAAGTTTTCGTCAAAAGAGATATGACTTATATGGGTAAACACACATGCTACCATATCTGAACTTGGTTTTCTCATATGATCAGCTATTTGGCCTGAATTGTCTATTTCTGAATTTTGAAGTATAATAGATTTTGAAGAAATAGATTCTTGAAAATCTATTTCTGAATTTTAATAGTAAAAATGTTCAAGGAGTCTGGCGAAGACAAGACCCAATTGTCTGGATCGAATATTGAATTTTTGGGATCCCATCGGAACCTTTGGTCTTGTTTTTATCCAAGTTCTCCGCGCGATTCTCCTGTTTCACGTTTTGTGAATATTGAGATGAAGCCAATTCTCCTTTTCTTGCGTTTTTGACAAAATCGAGAATGGGTAAAGCCTCGCAATACTAAGTCCAAAAAACGCCATTGAACCTCGGGAAGAACGAAAAGCGTCGCCCGAACGATGGCTCAAACCCTATGTCAGCCAATTAAGGGCGTTCGTTTGGGACAGCTGTAGTGACGCTTCCGGCTCGTCCGCTAGGTATACGACGATTCTTCATCACCACGTAGAGTTAGTCATCAAAAGTATCGGTGTTTTTCATGTGTTATACTGGTTTGCGGGTCGACCCTTGTCAGTGAAAAGCACAGAGACATATTGCCGGAACTAGTGCCGACGACAGGGCGGAGGCGGCACCAGAACCTGTTGGTGTCACTGAAAGGTCGTACAACCGGTATTTGAATTCTTTTGTACCTCATTTTACAGAGAAAATTAAGAAGAAAACAGTGATTCGAACTGGTTCCAATTCCTAGTGACATATTTTTGGGTAATGAATGTATATTCAAGTTATTCCGTTAAATGTAATAGTCGACATATTATTGCCAATTGGCGCTACGAGTTGCATCAATAAAACTATCTGTCTATCTACAGTCAAGATCGAGAACTGAGAAACCAGATCTTAGGTGATGACTCGGTTCTGTTTTGCGGCTGTTACGTTTGTTTTGCTTAGTACCTACTTCTTCTTCTAGTATTTATGGTCTTCTGTGAATCAGCAGGCTCTTACGCAGGTCGTAGTTTGTCCTTGATGTTCCGGAGTAAGTTCCCGGTCAGTCGAAAAGCTCGCTGATTCTGGTTCTGTATAGCGGCTTTTTGGGTCGATAAATCAGTATATTTTATTGGTCGTATAAACACGACATGAATCATGTCAGGACAAAGTAAACGCGTCGCGTTCCGCTTTAAGTAAATGTTAGGAACCGTGACAAGGTCTTGCTCCGCTTGGCTATGTTGGTAATTTATTTTTCGTATTAAATATCTGTGACACGTATTTACGTAAGGAAATTTAACGGCAATTAACGGCCCTACACAAAGAACTGTAATTATATGATAGCAGTTGTCATTGCCTTTGTAGAAATTCCGTTTTCTGCGTACTCCTAGGTCGTGTTCCACCCTACTTACCGTAATAACCACGCATTGGCGTCAACACTGAAACAAATTTTCCTACTATCGCGCCATGCCCTAATCACACCTATCGCGTCACAGAAATCGTAGTTATTGCGCTAACAGGGCCGTATCCAGGGGAGGGGGGGGGAATGGGGTTTCGACCCCCCACTTCTGAAACAATAACCCTTTTTATAGGGTTTAATCTCTGATCTATGACTGTTTGTACTTTTTGGTCCGACCCTCGGGCAAACCCCCCGAAAAAAAAATCCTGGATACGGACCTGCGCGCTTACTAAGCTCCAGAGCGTGGTAAGCAAATATTTACTGTTAGTTACTATTTTGAGAAAGTTGGAACGGCCAGCGTTTTAACTTTTAACGAGGTTGGAACGAAAATAGTAACGGATAGTTACCATGGTAAGGTGGGTGGAACGCGCTCCTAGTTTATGATGAAGGCAAACGTTTGAAAGCCTCCCGGTAAAATTTCACAGAATGGCGCAGCTCCTCAGTAGATATGTCCCGTGATCAGTATGATAGTTTGCTACTCCCACGCACAGTTTCGTGACTTGATCGCAGCGAGTGGTCACGGTCACCAGAGGCGTCCCTCCAATGCTGTCGGCCAGTAGGTAAAAAATAACCGAGTCTGCGCGAAGCGCCTCGATTTTTCGTCAAAACAGTTGATTTTTTTTCATGAAAACAGTCGGTTTTTCTGAAAATTGGTCGATTCTTCGTCAAAATAGTCGGTTTTCTGAAAATCAGTCGATTTTTTTTACAAATGTCATTTTGTTGTTGAGAACAGTCGATTTTTCTGCAGAAAAAGTCGGTAAAAATTACCAGCCAGTCGGCCACCTTTTACCGGCCAGTACCTTTTCTTCCGTCGAAGACTGTTTCGGGAACTCCCCTTTTCTAATTCCTCACCTGTGCCGACGACTCATCAAGGTCTGAAAGCGTTCCCTTTCCCGCCTTTCCATCTCGTGTTCACTTCGCAAACCGGCACACTTTCCCCGCCTCTGCTTTTCCCGGAATTGCTCTCCTCCCAGACAACATTCTAATCCACTGCAGTCCTGTCTCGAGTTTTTCGTCGGAAATAAGCCTAGTACTTGTTAGTTTCCGACCAGGGGCCACGACTCTTGTTTTGTTGAAGTTTACTGTCTCGTCTGTAAAAACTTTGCGTCTTGTGATGATCGAGAGTTATGCTTACAACTTCCAACAGTCGGCGAAGCAAACACTAAAACCTATACTATTCAACTCTTACGGCTAAGTATTTGCCGATTTTCTTTTATTTTACGTCCAGCTACGTCTCATTCCTCATGCTCAGCTGGATTTTGTTATATTTACACTCGATTTTCTTCTGCTACGTCTTGTGCATTTAATCCAAGTTCTTTGTAGCTTTACCTTTTCTTTCTCTGTACTGCGCTGTTTCCCTTTTTCTTGTCTATTCTGTTTATAAGTTCTTTTTATTGTCTATTCTGTTTATTAAGTTCTTTTTCACCATCATCAATAGTATACCCCAATGGAAGATTAAGTAAGTTTAAAAAAAAAAAATAAGAATCACAGCCAACTGCTTATGCTAGATGAAAGCCCAAACAGTTGGTTGTTAGCTGATGTTAAGTTCTTTCTATGTGACTGTTTTGTTAGCAAGAAACGAAACCAAGGTAGTGAAACATTTAGAGAAGTGTTCAAATAAGTGAATCTCTATTTTAGTTTTGTTATCAGTTGTTTGTCAAAGGATGGTCATCTTGATAGTAGGAGTCACCCGTCGCGCCGACATCCTCACTATCCGGAGCTTGTCCAGTCTGACTCGGTGTACTTTTTGGGATCCCAAAACGTAAGTGGAGGGATACTTATGACTTCATAAAGTTGTCCGTCCGTCCGTCCGTGAGCACCATAACTCTCGAAGGGAATGAAATATTTTGATGAAACTTGGTGTGAGGACTCTTTGGATCAAGGGCGAGGTCGAGTTCGTAGATGGGCTCTGTAGCTCAAGACTTAGGTGGGGGAGGGGTTTTAAATTAAGAGGTGGACAAATTTCTTTTTAACAGCTAATGAGATTGTCGATTTAGGGGTAAGAAGACATGCTGAACACGAATATGAAAACCAGTTTCTCGCTAGACAAGTAGTTTAAAGCTAATTAGATGTTCATAAAAGACATAAAAGTTAAAGTTTTATCTGAAGTTGATTAGATGTTCAATATAAGGGTAAGGAGGTACGCTGAATTTGTTTTTTAGCTTTAATTTTTGCCGGACTAGTAGTTAAACCGGAATCCGGTCGAAACCGGAGATTTGGCAGAAGTAAGGCAGGAAGATTTGACCAATTTCGCCAAAGTAGATATGACGTATAGCCTAGGGGTAAATACACACATGCTGAATCCATATCTGAGCTTTGTTTTCTCAGATGATTAGCCATTGAACTTCTTCTGTTTCTAAACCTTGATAGACAAGGAGTCTGACGAAGACCAGATATCTACAAGGCCAAATTGTCTGGATCAAATATCAAATTTGTGGGATCCCATCAAAACCTTTGGTCTTGTTCGGGTAGGCTACGGGGACTTTTGGCCTACCCAGTCTTTTAAACTAAAAAATAACACGTTGAAGCTTCTTATGTCCTTGTTTTTGAAAGAGTTGTCCTCGACCTTGAAGCTTTCTCGGCGAAGTTTGTGCTGCTTGAAGTGCAAAGTCGGCTCGGCCAAAAAAGCGCAAAAAGTCAAAATTGCAAAATGAAACAATAGCGAAATACTGGCATTTCTGAAGTTTGTAATTCCATATGTGCGATAATGATAATATAAAAGCTAGGATAAGGACGAGGGGTTCTTGTAACTAGATTCGATATAGGTTGTATACTCCGAATTTCCTCATAGTGAGCTAATTCGAAAATGGGTGTAGAGACATTGCAGCCTACACAACGACTACAAATATTTCTACCATTATCGAAAAGATGATATAATATATATATATATATACTTATATATTACATAATTACATAGATAAATAATATATATTATATAATCATATAAATATATAATTATATATTATTTAATTATATTATATATAATATAATTATATAATTCTAATATAATATATAATAGTTTTCAACGTTGAGACTGAATTACCTGCATTTGGTAACTATTCAGAGCCAGTTCAGAGTTAGAAACGTTTTTTCGACCCCTTCTGGATTGTTTAATTGCATTGGAACAAAGTTTAACCAGATCTGGAAGGTTTCACACTTTGCCACAAAAATAACTCCGCGATCCTATTCGTTGGCAAGTTCGCGTTCGACATGTTCGAGTCATACCATGGCTTCCTAATGATCAGTACTACTATATTGAATTAGATCTGCTTTCGTTGGGCTAGGGTGCAATCCCCCTATAATAACAGTTAGAATACCAGAGTTTTTCCACGCCAAACCGAGCAACGTGACCGGCAAACATGGCCTCCAGCAACTTTAGACATCTGTATTTACCACCTTAAACAAAAGCGGGAAGATCTTCAAATTCATTAGTTGCGTTTTTGCAGATACCATGGTATCTGATACCACGGTCTAAAGTCGTGTTTGCAGTTATCGTGGTAACTGGTTAGTTATCGGGGTATCTGATATTCAGATACCACTGTCCGACCGTGGTAACTAGTCGTGGTATCTGGAAAGTCATCTCACTTTCATCAAATGGTGTCAGATTGGTGAGAAAGAAGTTTGGTACTTAGTGATGTACTTGGTCCGTCCGTCCGTCCGTCTGTCAGCACGATAACTCTCGAAGGGAATGAGATATTTTGATGAAACTTGGTGTGAGGATTCTTTGAGTCAAGAGTAAGATCAAGTTCGTAGATGGGCTCTGTAGCTCCACATTTAGGGGTGGGGGAGGGGGTTTAAATTAAGGGGCAAGCAAAATATTTTTAAACAGCTAATGTGATAGTTGATTATGGGGTAAGAAGACATGCTGAGCACGATGGTGAAAACCGTTTTTTCGCCGGACAAGTAGTTAGCCCGGAATCCTGCCAAAACCGGAAAGTTTGTTAATAGAATAAGTTTTATTTGAAGTTGATTAGATGTTCGATTTAGGGAAAGAACAAGACCAAAGGTTTCGATGGGATTCCAAAAATTCAAAATTTTATCCAGACAATTAGGTCTTGTCTACGCCAGGTCCAGTCGTCGCCAGACTCATTGAACATCTATTAAAATTCAGAAACAGATTAAGGACAAAAAGCTTCAGATATGGGTTCAGCATGTTTGTGTTCACCCCTATAAGTCATATCTATTTGGAAGAAAACTGCCCGCCTTACTTCTGCGAATTTCCTGGTTTCGGCAGAATTCCGGAACTACCTGTCCGGCAAAAAAAAGAAGCTAAAATCGAACTCAGCGTCTCGCTCAGCGTTTCTTCTTTCCCCTAATCAGCTTCAAATTAAAATTTAACTTAAAACAAGTTTTCCGGTTCCAGCCGGATTCAGGGCGAACTATATGTCCAGGTACAAAATGACTTTCACCAGGCCTGTATCCAGGGATTTATTTGGGGGGGGGGGGGTATGCCTGCTAAAAAGTACAAAAAACACATCGATCAGAGGGAAACATGAACTAGACCTTACTCTTCACCCAAACAATCCTCACACCAAGTTTCATCAAAATATCGCATTCACTTCGAGAGTTATCGTGCTGACAGACGGACGGACGGACAGACGGACAACTTTTGCGATGTCATAGGTATCCCTCCACTTACGTTTTGGGATCCCCAAAACCCGGTGAACACGATTATAAAAACCATTTTCTCGCCGGACAAGCAGTTCGTCCGAAATCCGGACAAAACCGGAAAATTTTTTAAAAGCAAAAGTTTTATTTGAAGTTGATTACATGTCCGATCTATGGGTAGAAAGACAAGCTGAACACGATTATTAAGACCATTTTCTCGCCGGACGAGTAGTTCGCCCGGAATCCGGCCAAATCCGGAAAATGTGTTAAAAGCAGAAGTCATATTTGCAGTTGATTAGATTCCGATTTAGGGGTAAGAAGAGATGCTGAATCCGTATATGACAATTTTTTTTTTTTTACCCGAGTTCGCCCGGAATCCGGCTGAAACAGGAAAATTGTCATGAGTTAAAGCTTTATTTGAAGTTGATTAGATGTTCGATAATTCGTTTTTGAGCTTTGTTATTTCGTCGGATAAGTACTTCCCGAATTCGGCAGAAACCGGAAATTTGGCAGAAGTAAGCTGAGGCAGGAAGTTTCGATCAGTTTCGTCAAAATAAATACGACTTATAGGGGTAAACACACATGCTGAATCCATACATACATACATGTCTGAACTTGGTTTTCTCAGATGATTAGCTATTTGGCCTTAATCTGTTTCTGAATTTTTGTAGTAAAAATGCTTAAGGAGTCTAGAGAAAAGAGGACCCAATTGTCTGGGTGTGATATTAAATTTTTGGGATCCCATCGAAACCTTTGGTCTTGTTCTTTGGGATGACTTCGAAAAGCTCAGTTTCGGCAATTGTCGTTGTTGCAGAGCAACCGTATATGAGATACCCCGATAACGGCAAAAACGACTAATTCCAGACCCAGTTACTATGGTAACAGATACCATGGTATCTGCAAAAACGCAACTATTAGAAAGTCGTTCGTTGTTGTTGATTGTTATTATTATTAGTCATATTTCAGCTTTCGCCTTAAACTAACACATATTAACAAACTAAGAAAAGAAAAAAACAACTAACAGACCCCGAAAATGCCTCCAAATTGGGGAGGTTGTAGAAAATTGGGTTTGCTGCTAGGAGAATGAGGCAATTCTCTGACTGCTATAGCCTTTAAACCAGTGACGAACGGGATTTACGTGCAAGCTCACCAAAAGCAGACTCAACTTCTCTCTAGGAGGAAGACGAAGAAGAATTCTCGTATATTGCATCACGCCTCTGAATTACAGTAAGACTTGGTATAGCTGTAACACAGGGGTAGCGCAGAAAACCAATAACTGTACGTTCTGAACAGAGCCTTAACTACATGTTTCCATCTCAGAATTAAAATATTCCCTCTCTAACTAACAATGCGAGCAAGGACAAATAAACCTAGATTATGTGACGTGAGATAAATCTCAGCTCGACAATACAGTGGGATTGCTAGGTAGAAAACAACCAGTAGATCCATAGCCACACTCCTCAGACAAAGAATTACACACCCTCAAAAGCTTTATCATCACTACACGACATTGGAGAAATGACCACAATGTTCGCTTGTCCCCGGTTCGGGGCATTTTAGGAAGTGACCAGCCCTTCGTTTTCCCTTTGCCGATATTTGCAGCCGTCTACCTCAAGGCCAGACTGAATCGATCCTTCCGAATTTCCCGGGATAGAATTTTTGTATGACGAGCCGCACTGGGAACAGCAGATCCCAGACCTGTCTGGACCAGGATTCATTCCAGGCCTGCTCTCGTTTGCGAAATGTTAGTCTTCCTCATGGAGGCGGTGGGATTGTTGATACGTTTGGTCTCTTTTGACTGAAAGTGGGTGGGCAATGTAGAACTGATTATTTTTCGATGGCGGTGGCGTTAGGCGATGCGAATAGTCGGAAATCAGAGGCAGTTAAACTATTTCCCTGTATTAATTAGATGCTTATCCCAGTAGTCCTGTTCTCAAGTCAGAGGTAGATGGGTTTAAGGCGGTCCCATTTCTTGCTGAAACTTACCCTAATAGATTCAACCTGATTTTGGACTGTAGAGGTGGTTGAGCCCATGAATGTTTAAAAAGTTTTAAATTTTACAAGTTTGAGGATGAGCGTAAACAAATTAAATATACATTTTGCAACATCTATTTCACTCTGTTCGGTGTTACACTAGAGCTTTTAAAAATCAATTTTAGTTTGTTCATTTTATACGAATTATGGAAGTACAGCATGTCTACCTTTTTATTTGTCCATTCCACATAGGCTACTGTACTTTCTTTACTAGAAAAAAAGTACGTCAAACTGCAGTGAGAGTACGTTTGAAAAAAAGGACACTTTTAAGTCGACAACCGAAAAAAATCTGAAGGCCTACTATGACAAATCGCCTGGAATGCCCTTGGATACCAATCTTCTCTTTCTTCTTTTTTCTGTCGCTTCGTTTTCCATAAATAGACTGTGGGAATGCCGAGTATCCTGAGACAGATTAGAATTTAGAAACGGCTGTCAGTGATTGGCTCACCGGATTCATGGTCAGTCTTCCTTCCGTTAGTGGACTGGAAATGTTAACTGCGTCACGACGGGGAAGGAAACTAAAACACAAGATGGCTATATAGCAGTTGTGAACAAATAACAAAAGACTTTTTTCATCTCCCCTTTTCTTCATCTCCCCTTTTATTAAGATATAGTGGAGGTATGCCTCTTTGAATGCGGCTCAAAATTTTCGACCACCTTGGTTTTGTTTTTGCCCCTGAAAAGGCTCAAACGAGAATGATAAATTAAGAACTTTAAATCAGTTAACCTGTCTTACCTATAATAATAATGCAACCTCCTTCCATAATCACTTCATAAATTTCTAAACCCGAGACCCCAATTCCGTAAGGTACATTCTAACCCCTCTAACAGAACTACGCTGATTTTCTCACTTGCCGTGTTTTGCTACCTTCGATGTGTATCATGTGTCAACAGTTGTCTGCGAGAAGTTTTTCCATCATAAACAATTGCGCAAGCGCTCAGACATGGAGCGTAAAAGTAGAATGTTTATCACGTCTTATATACAGACAGCTATATCCCTCATCCCAAGTATATCTCATAACAAGTATTGAAACAACCTAATTTGTAATCATCCCACTTTAAAAGCTTTAAATGTAAACAAACCGCCAGTATAAATCCAAAGAAATGTTGAAGATCTTTCATGAATATCATGGCTGGTAGGCCGGCAGGCCACTGAATGGCCTGCCAGCCAGTTCCACCCTTTAATTCTCTTTTCCATTTGCAAGGTAATAACAAGTGCAGTAAACCAAATCGTAGCAGCCTAATGCCCCCTTTGTCACAATTTTTAAGAACGGCATATCATCGATCATATGACAAAGCAGTCAAGTTTCCAATATATCTGTTCATTAAAGATTGAAGTACGTCGCGTCGTCTTGTTTCTTGCTATTAAACCAAGATCCTCATCCATAGATATATCTCCCAGAATACACAAGATTTGACTTAAGACCTGTCACAGACGAACTTAACTCATAGGAAATCTCTGCCCAGCTGCCCATGAACGGGAGGGGGGAGGGGTCGGGACCCATCTAAATGCGAATTTACACCTTTTTTCTCAAGTATACCAGCTTAGAGTTTGATTCCAGTCACGGGTCAAAAACTTTTTTCACGGAAAGTTTAGGCGCCCATGAACGGGGAGGGTGGGGGTGGTTCAACTCTCACCAACCCCTATGATCCAAAAGCATAAAGGAATTTCTTCGCCATATCTCCAGTTAATGTCAAGTTAAAAACATTAAAAAATGGGCAATCTGGGCCCAATTGTGCCTGACCCAAGTGGGGGTCGGGTTTGGGACGCACAAAAAGTAAAAAGAGACCCCAGTGCTAACAATCCTACCAAGTTTCAACTTGATGCCTGTTGATTCCTGTCACGGGTAACGAACTTTACTCCTGGGAAATCTGTGCCCAGTTGCCCATGAACGGGGTGGGTGGGGGAGGTGCAACTTTAAAAGTAATTTCCAAGCCCTAGGATGTAGACGTTCAAGAAATTTCATCTTCCTATGTCCAGTTCTGGTCAAGTTATGAACATTATGCACTGGGCAATCTGGGCTCATTTGCCCCTGAACCGGGGTGGGGGGAAGGGTTGGACCCCCTAAAAGGCGCAACTAGACCCCAACACCCACAAGTGTTCCAAGTTTGAATTTGATACTTGCACTGGTTTACGAGTTATGAGCTCCACAAAATACGTTGAAAACCGAAAATCGGAACCGAAAACTGCTACAACGCTAGCAATAGTGGATTGTTCCAAGGAACACTCCACTAAGAACGGTTATGTAAATTGTTTCTGTGTTTTTGCTATAAGTCAACGGGTCTCGGAAATGGTGTAAAATAGCCAAAACCGTGGGTTATTTGTTGAAAGCACAGCCTCGTTTTAAGGTATTCAGATATTTTAAAATACTGTAAGTTGAAGAGTAAATAGCGCGAGTGGTCCTTTAAGAGCCGAGTCTTTCAGTTTTCTTTTGATGTTGAAATCTTTTGGTGTGATTTCTTATTTCCTTTCGAATGTTCTTTTTCGTCTTTCGCAATGGCCGACTTCGAACATGAGAGTTATGCATAACTGTTGCAGTTCTTCAGACGCCGTAACCTGGCAAGAAAAGGGTGCAGAAAAAATGATCAGCAAAAAGCAAAATATTCAGGACAACAAGAATTTCTTTATTTTGGCTATTATCTTTCATTTGACTTTATTTTTTATTATTGGTTGCTGTGTTTGATTTTCGTCTTATCCTTCGGTTCACGACGACCGAAATAAATACCTCAACTTGTAGTTCGATCAACACTGTTTCAACTTTGTTTTCGTCCTCGTTTTGCCTCAAACCGGCAATCAATCATTCAGTTTTTCTGCTGAATCCTGGTTGGTGCTTATTAATTGATTCTTATTACTTTTTGGAATCCCAAAACGTAAGTCAAGGGGTACCTATGACTGTAAAAGTTGACCGTCTGTCAGCACGATAACTCTCGAAGGGATGAGATATTTTACCTAAACTTAACAATTGTTAACAATCGTTAACTTTACTTCGGTGCGGGTGGGGGACATTTAGGGGTGGGGGAAGGGGTTCAAATTAAGGGCGAACAAATTTCTTTTAACAGATAGTGAGATAGTCGATTTAGGGGTAAGAAGATATGTTAAACACGAACATAAAAACCATTTTCTCTCCGGACAAGCAGCTCGCCCGGAATTAGGACAAAACCGTGAAGTTTGTTAAAAGTTAAATTTTATTTAAAGTTGCTTACATGCTGAACATTTATATGAAAATCGTTTTCCCGTCGGACAACTAGTTCGCGCGGAATCTGGCCGAAATCGGATTTTTTTTTTTGAAGTAAAGGTTTTATCTGAAGAAGTTGATTAGATGTCCAATATAGGTGTAAGGAGATACGCTGAATTCGTTTTGAGCTTTAGTTTTTGCAAGTTCGCCCGGAATCCAGTCGAAACCGGCAATTTGACAGAAGTAAGGAGGAAGATTTGATCAGTTTCGTCAGAGTATATATGACGTATAGCCTAGGGGTAAATACACACATCTGAATCCATATCTGAACTTGATTTTCTCAGATGATTAGCCAGTGGCCTTCTTCTGTTTCCAAATCTTAATAGTAAAAATGTTCAAAGAGTCGGGCGAAGACTGAATATCTACAAGAACCATGTGTCTGGATAAAATATTAAATTTCTGCGATCCTGTCAAAACCTTTGGTCTTGTTCTTTGTTGCCAACCGCTAAAAAACTTGATCTGCTGGCCTTTACTACTTTTTTGATCACTTCACTTTTTTTCGTGGCAAGAAAAAACTTTTGTTGTGAGACTGGTGTTTTTTGCGCCCTGTCTAATACATTGTATGGCTGGATTAGCGACTTCTTTCTTCTAGTTGGCACTGTGTCAATTATGGGAAGCAGATTGCTCTGGAAAGACAGAGGAGATTAGAAAGGGGCTGAGGACGGAAACCAAAAAATGGATGGAAATAATCGTTAAATCCTTTATCGCTCAGGATAGACCGTAAAGTTCTCCATGTTGCCTGGCCGGGGGTCGTGTCTCATTAGAGTGTTTTCCCATTTTATTGCGTCACGTTCGACTGGGGATATCCCTTGGTTTGCTTGCGGATCCTACTAGCATTGAATCCCGGTCAGTACCCGGACGTATTAGTCCTAATCTAGTGTATAATCTATTGCTTGAAACAAACCTATCCCATCTTGTAGGCCTCCATCATCATTGGGGTCGGTTTCTTTTCTGCATGCCAACTTTTAGCGTTGTAGCTTACGTGCTATTAAATTATCATATTTCAGATTTTTAAAATTTCACCTTGGGTTCCCCATTTCTTTCAGCAATTCGCAGTTAGTTTTTGACTTCAAGTCTTTCAAGTAAAAGACCCAGTTTTAATTTTGAAGGAAAAGCTGACAAACTTTTATAGAAATGCATCGGAAGCCCTCCAAACCCACAACCTGTACCCATTTGTATGGCACTTGCAGGTCCGCTCAAGTGCCATATACCGATCACCTTTCGTTCGGTCGGTCTGTCTACGCATCTCGAGTTCGGGCACTTCCAGATGTGCTAGGAGGATGAAACTTGGTAGGCATATTAGGGACCCCACTAAATTGACTTGGAAATATCATTTGCTTGATCTGACCGCCGTGGGGGGAGTGGAGGGAGGGGGAATCTGGAATACTCATGTATGTATAACTTTTGAACGGTGAACCGGATCTTGATGAAACTTGATATTTGGAAAGACTCCTGTCAAAGATGTCACACTTCAAGTCCGGAATGGATCCGGTTACTTTGGGGGGAGTTCGAGGGGGGGGGGGGGGACCGGAAATCGGGTGACATGTTCAGAGTGGACAAATCGGGATGAAACTTGGCGGGAAGAACAAGCACAAGCCCTACAGAGTTGATAGGACCTGACGGATCCGAGCACTGTGGGGGGAGTTAGAGGGAGGGTTCCGGAATTCCGGTTATCTCGAGGTAAGGTGCTTACACATGTGCTAGGACGATGAAACTTGGCAGGCGGGTCAGGGACCTGGCCAAAATAACTTGGAAATAGTCACTTCCCCCTTCCGACCACCATGGGGGGAGCGAAGGGAGGGGGAATCCAGAATATTGACGTATTTATAAGTTTTGAACGGGGAATCGGATGTAAATGAAACTTGATATTTGGAAAGACGTCGTGTCTCAGATGTCACATTTCAAGTCCGGAATGGATCCGGTGACTTTGGGGGAGTTGGAGGGGGGAACCTGAAATCGTGTGACTTGTTCAGAGTGGACGGATCGGGATGAAACTTGGTGGGAAGAACAAACACAAGCCCTACAATCATAGTTGATAAGACCGGACCGGATCCGAGCACTGTAGGGGGAGTTGGAGGGAGGGTT
Organism: Branchinecta lynchi; assembly: GCA_023053575.1. NCBI lineage: Eukaryota > Metazoa > Arthropoda > Branchiopoda > Anostraca > Branchinectidae > Branchinecta > Branchinecta lynchi. Next base: position 16,674,236 of record JAKZAP010000007.1, read on the forward strand.
CCGGAATTCCCGTGATCCCGACTTAAGATGCTTACACGTGTGCGAGGACGATAAAACTTGGCAGGCATATTAGAGACCCGAACAAAGTAGCTTGGAAACAATCACTTCACCGATCCGACCACTGTGGGGGGAGTGGAGGGAGGGGGAATCCGAAATATTGACGTATTTATAGCTTTTGAACGGGGAATCGGATCTTAATGATACTTGATATTTGGAAAGATCTCCTGTAAGAGATGTCACACTTCAAGTTTGGAATGGAACCGGGTACTTTGGGGGAGATGGAGGGGGGAGGAACCGGAAATTGGGTTATATGTTCAGAGTGGACGGATGGTGATGAAACTTGGTGGGAAGAACAAGCAAAGTCCTATATATATTAGTGACAGAATGCAACGCGACTCCCCATTCCTTTTTAATGAATGTGAAAGTCCCATAATCGCATGTGCCTCAAGACAGGGCAAATCTTTGCTGATATCCCTTCCTACTACATATGCTTGCAAGTGCCATTTGAGCTTACACCTCTTGTTTAGCAAGTCAATAATGTAGTAGGTTACGTAAACAATTGTAATTTAGTTGTCGAAATCATGTGTGTTTCTTATAGTATTTCAATGTCATTGAATGGATCAGTTGGTTTAGGGATAGTTTTGTTTTATACACTATATTTTTTACTCCTCAGTTTTGAAGGAACTAAATAAGTAAAGGAAAAAGATTTATGATAATGACCTATGGTCCGTATATAAACAAAAGGTTTTAATCAGCGGTTACTTGCAAAAAAAGTTGTAAAAGTGTCTTTGACAGGTCAAAGCCGGGAAAAGAAGTATGTCATGATGACAAAAAGTTCGGGGACAACCCAGGGTAAAAATATGCTTCAAGCACAGACTACGGAAACTATAATAGATTAAACATGTTGACGGAAGGGGAGTAACGACGTTGCCTAGCGGCAGAAGTACACAGTGCGCAGATGACACCACCAGAACAGCTAGATGCGGCGGCAGACTTCAACTAAAATGCTGACGGAAATCAACCTGCAATTCTTAGTCTCGGAGTTCTATATAATCTGATAATCTTAGAATTGCTGGGAGATAGAGGTTGATGCTGAAAAAACTTACATTAGGCTACTTCAGATTTTTTTTTTTCGGGTTATTTATTAAAGGACACCTGAACAATGAAACCACTTGAACACACCATGGAGAATGCATTTACAGCATGGCCAAGGAGAGCATTCTTCTCCTGAGCGTGACGTTTTCAAAATAGGGATGTTCATTTCTGGAGGTTTGTACATGCAGACTCCAAGACAAAAAGCGCAATTCATTCAAATCTTGTACAGCGCTGGCCGGATCGGCTTGGAATTTCTTTACGTTTTCGCTCAACTGGTTAAAGAATATTCCTGTGGATTGCAGACATTTGTTCATTTCTAATATTGTTCGCTACTGAATTAAGGACAGATGCAAAATGGAGCAAAAATCATAGCTTGGAAACACTATTTCGTATTTGGATTGGGTTTTCTGCAGGCAGTGATAACGGAAGTCATACAGATAGGGATGATACTTGGTGCTCTTCATTCAGGTGTCCTTTAACACACACACAAAAAATACACTTCCTGAAACAAACTGCATGTCCGCCTAAAAAAAAGGACATGCGGCCTATGGGAACGAACATACAAACAAGGAGCTCATTCAGTAATAGTCATTTTTACGACAAACATAAAAAGAAACATTATTGTTTAAATAGATTTACATATACTACCTTCCAACTACTATCACTTGAAAATGACTCTTTTAGTTGTTTTTAAAATACTGAAGGGTTGTTGCATTCCTAATAATTCGCCGATTGATACTCCTTGAGCCGAAGTGGACTGGGAAACAGTATTCAAATAATGGCTAAAAACGGATACGTCAGATACGATTCTTTGGTAGTGATATGTTGATCAGATTGGATTTACATTTCTCTAGTTCCCGATGTTATCCCTGACGTTCAACAGGCTGACAGGCTTGCCAAGAAGGGCCAAAATATCGCTTCGAGAGCATTGTAGCCGATGCATCCATTTTAGCCACTGTTTGAACATACTTACACTAACCGAAATAAAGTACTCCTATTCTCGGATCTCATTTATCTAAATCATCAAGTTGACCAACCGAAAAAAGTACTGCCGGTTCGCAAAAAGTAGCGTTAAGTTTTGCTACCGTATTGACTTTTCAAACAAAACGAGCGACATTTTGTTTTCATCCAAAGTCCAGATTAGGCTTTTCGGGGTTTTTCGAGGAGGACTTGCTGGACCGTCGCTGAGAAATGCTGCATAAATATTCATTGTTTCCGGGAGTCATTTGGGGGGACGGAATGCTTTCTTAGTTTGATTTCATGGTCCGTATACCTTTTAAACTGTCTCGTTTAAATAATGTCCTATGTTTGTGCCTCCTTATCTGACAGGATGATTTATCGTTGTTGATTCGCTTCGTAGAGACATAGTATCTGTTTCTTTTGTTCACGGTCTCTTGCTTGCATTTTTGTGTTTTTGCACTCCCGTTGAAATTCTGACAGTGTCGGAAACAATTTATGTTTAATATCAATGTGCCTAATACATAAGAGCCAGTTGCACGGAGGGTGGGCTCGAGACTCGAGTAGTGTTATTTTCTGGAAACCGATCAAGACTGCGAAAACAACAACAGCGACAGTCAATGTCGTGCCGTCCAAAAAAGTGTAGTTCAAATCTAGTCGGAACATCCTACCATACAGGTGTGATGTCACAACGATTTTAACTATTAGACCTCTGCAAACAGAAAATTATAATTGGTAACTATTTTTGAATATATGTTTGTGTAGATAGGCTATACATAGAGTCAAGCGACCAGTGATGTGCAGGACGCGTTAATATTTATAACCCTTCCTACGGACAATCAAACCCAGGACCCTGATTTTGTCACGGTACAAGTCCCTTCTATCAAGCGCCATCTACGAAATGTCCGATAACATTGTTCTTTTTGTTATAGATGCTGTGTCTCCCGGCATCCACCTGCCATCGACTAACCCCGGCGCACGGTCTTCGCGTGAGTGATCCTTTGGAGAGCGCCTTCGTCCACTCCCGCCTTTTTGAACAGCATGCCCTCATCAAGAAGTCCGTACAAAATGACTGTGTAAAAAACCTCCCCCACCAAGTCGCGATGCCTGACGGCGAGGAAAAGCCCCCAGGGTCCTTCACGTATGCTCAGATCCGGTGCTCCAATCAGGTGAGTCCGCAGTCCATCACAAATGATCATAATGATGAATACTCCTTGAGCCCAAGCTGACTGGGAAACATATATTCAAACAATGGATAAAACGGATACGTCAGCTACACTGTAAGAAGTTTCATAAGAGATAACACAAGTATTCCTTTAGCCCAAGCTGACTGCGAATCATATTTGATAATGCAAAACAGATACGTCAGCTGAATTTTATTAGAGCTATGTTTCGGTTCTTCTTGGCAAGGGTCCTCAGGTTTTGAGCCTGGAGAGGACCCTTGCCAAGAAGGGCCGAAATATAGCTCTAATAAAAACCAGCTGACCGATCCGTTTTGCACTATCAAAGATAACACAAGGATGCGCAGTTTCAGTAGACAACACTTGGGATATGTAATCTGTTGTGATTTTGAAAACGTTATGCATTAAATGTTACGCATAACAAACATTACCAGGAAGATCCGAAAACCGTCGAAAATGCATCAGCTGACTTTTTTGTTTGTCGCCATGATATTAGAAAAGTCAAGTCCCAAGTGTTGTCTGTTGAAACTGTGCGAATTTGTGTTATTCATTTAATCCTTTGTTTGAACATATGATGATGATGATTTTATTTTTAAAGGACACCTGAACAATGAAACCATACTTGAACACACCATGGAGAATGCATTTACAGACATAGCCACGGAGAACATTCTTCTCCTGAGCCTGACGTTTTCAAAGTAGGGATGTTCGTTTCTGGAGGTTTGCACATGCAGACTCCAAGAGAAAAAGCACAATTCATTCAAATTTTGTACAGCGCTGGCCGGATCGTATTGGAATTTCTTCTAGATATACGTTTGGGCTTAACTGGTTAAAAATATTCCAGAAGAAGGGTTGATTGGAGACATTTGTTCGTTTCTAGAATTGTTAAGTACTGAAACAAGGACAGATGCAAAATGGAGCAAAAATCATAGCTCGGAAACGCTATTTCGTATTTCAATCGGGTTTTCTGCAGGCAATGTCGGAAGTCATACAGATAGGCATGATACTTGGTACTCTTCATTCAGGTGTCCTTTAACCCGTCAAAATAAGCCCAAAGTACAAATACGGAGTAAATAATAAGGAAAAAAGAAGAACACGGAAGACTTACGGCTTTATTAAATCGAAAGGATTTTTCAGTCGTGATCAATATTTTGGCTTTACGTGTTGTTTGTTTCTGCACCGATGTTAGTGGGTCACTCATTTGATAACGACTGGAGATTTCGAGTTTCTCGTCGAACTGGAGAGGCGTAATCTGTATTCAGCAAAAGATTAAAATACTGACCGGATTTGTTTTTATGGCACTTGAGCATACTCAAGTGCCATATAGCGATGGTAATTTCTGTCGGTCTGTCGGTCTGTCTGTCTGTCGTTCTGTCGTTCTGTCGGTCTGTCCAGGTTTTGCTAGTTTGGGCACTTCCACACAAGCTAGGACGATGAAACTTCACAGGCATATCAGGGACCCGACCAGATCAACTTACAAATAATCACTTCCCCAATCCAACTTTCCCCGGATCCGGAAGTCCGGAAACTATAAAGTAAAAAGGGAGCAAAAAGTAAAACGGGAGCAAAACAAATCGCTGGCCGTCGGCGGGATCGAACCAGGAACCTTTGGGTTAACAGTCCAGTGTTCTACCACTGAGCTATGCGACTATGTATCTGAAAGCGAATGCGAGAATAATTGTGGTTTAAAGATGGTCAGTCCAAGTCAAACAAATCTAGTGAAACGTTTGGCAGGAATATCAGCGAACCGACCAGATTAACTTGGATATAATCATATTCCGGATCCGAAACTTGACATATGTCAAGAACAATTGCCGATAACTGGGGGGGGGGCTGGGGGCTGGAGGGGGGGCACCCAGAACCTCGTGAAACGCTTCCACATAAGCTAGAACGATGAAACTTGGCAGGCGTGTTGGGAAACCGACCAGATTAACTTGGAAATAATCACTTCCCCGATCCGGCCATCTTGGGGGCAGTGGAGGGATGGGAAATCCGGAAAGTAGTAGCATGCCTAACTTTTGAACGGGTAATCAGATATGCCTGAAACTTGACATATGTCAAGAACAAGTGCTTCAGAAGCTCAATTTCAAATCCGGACCAGATCCGATAACTGGGGGGGGGGGCTGGAGGGGACACCGGAAATCTCATGAAACGCTTCCACATAAGCTAGGACAATGAAATTTGGCAGGCATATAAGGGAACCGACCAGAAGAACTTGGAAATAATCACTTTCCCCATCCGGTCATTGTGGGAGGAGTGGAGGGATGGGAATTCCGGAAACTAGTAGCATGCATAACTTTGGAACGGGTAATCAGACATGCAAGATACTTGACATATGTCAAGAACAAGTGCTTCAGATGCTCAGTTTCAAATCCGGACCAGATCCGATCACTGGGGGGGGGGGAGCTGGAGGGGCAACCGGAAATCTGGTGAAACGCTTCCAAATAAGCTAGCACAATAAAACTTGACAGGCATGTGAGGAAACCAACCAGATTAACATGGAAATAATCGCTTCCCCGATCCTGCTATCGCGGGGGGTGGTGGAGGGAAGGGGAATCCGGAAACTAGAAACATGCATAACTCTGGAATGGATAATCGGACATGCATAAAACTTGACAATTGTGAAGAACAAGTGTCTCAGATATTCAGTTTCAAATCTGGACCAAATCCGAAGAGAGGGGGATTAGAGGGGGGAACCGGAAATGTCGTGAAATGCTTAGGGTCGATGGATCGGGATGTCACAGTAGAAGGGTTGGAAGGGGTTTTCCCGGATTTCCGGTGATCACGAGTTAGGGTACTTCGAGGGGTACTTCCACATGTACTAGGACCATGAAACTTGGCAGACATATTAGGTACTCTTCCAGGTCAACTTGAAAATAGTTCTTTTCCCGATCCGATGATCATGGGGAGATTCTATTGACATGCATAACTTTGGAACAGGTGATCAGACGTGCATGAAACTTGTCAAGTGTCAAGAACAAGTGACTCAGATGATCAATTTCAAGTCTGGAACGGATCTGATAACATCGGGAGGAGCTGAAGGCGGGGGGAGAAATCTCTTGAAGCGCTTAGAGTCGAGAGATCGGGATGGGACTTGGAGGGAAGAACAAGCATAAGCCACAGATACATTGTAGAGGCTTAACGGCCTGCCATTCAATTTGCAAATATATTGTTATTATTATTAATATCATTGACAAAACAGGACCGATCGTGTCACAGTGGGGGGAGTTGGAGGGGGTTTTCCCTAATTCCGATGATCACGAGTTAGGGTGCTTCCAGATGTGCTATGACCGTGAAACTTTGCAGACATGTTAGGGACTCTATTAGATTGGCTTGAAAATATAGTCCCTCCCCCGATCCGCTCATCGTTGGAGGAAGATACAGTTGTCAATGAGTGGTATAACCATTTCAGATCTACTAGATCAAGCCCATTTTCTGATGAAATGAATATCTGGAGAGAGATCCAGCCTTGAAAACTGCAAACCGTATCTAACAAACATGCTAACTGTTCTTACAAGTGCCATATGAGCTTTCAGCTCTTGTTTTCCAATTTGGCGAGAAGTTTCCAAAATAATGCAGTAAAGAGAATATGAGGTAGGGCCGGACGTTGAAATCGTAGCTGATTACATATGAATGCAACAAAAACTACAACTGATTCGGTTATGATACTCTCTCATTTCAAAACCTCGATTGCTTCAACGGCTCAAGACGAACCTGTGACGATCACAGGTCATTTTTCTCGTTTGAGCCCGAAGAGGACTCTTACCAAGAAGGGCCGAAATATCGCTTGAATAAAACTCAGCTGACGTATCCGTTTAACGTAGTCAAACATGACTCGCAGTATATGTATATATATATATTATTAATAACCCGCCAAATACAGAATGTGGTAGTGGAGTAAGGGGAATAACGCGAAAAAACACAAGGTAAAATAACAGTATAAACACAAAATTTAGACATAATTACTAACTGGGCCTGAAAAATTCATGAAAAATATCATGTAATCGAAGACGAGGATGACGAGACGTAGATAGTAGTGACGCTGACGTTTTCGCGAGTGAACGAATCACATCTTGGACGCCGAACTTCTGAACTAATTCGAACTTCTGAACCCAAGCAGTCAGCTTGGGTCGACGGAATACTTGTGCTTCCACGGACGTATTAGTAGTAATAGTGGTAGAGTAGTTTTATTAACAAAACAATCATGGGTCTCATAAATAGTACAGCAAAAGCACTGCTTACGAGGATGTGCTTTTAAACAACACAACAAAAAGAAAAAATCTGAAGTAAGGAATATGAGGGTGAAACTATGTACCAGAACATTTATTTACATTTGGTGCAAAACGGAGACGTCAGCTGAATTTGTTTCGGCCCTTCTTGGCAAGGATCCTCTTCAGGCTCGAAACCGCTCAAGTTGGAAAAAAGAACTTGCGGGAAAAACAAATCTGAAGATTCTAGCCTAGCGCTATTAATTCAGCTGACGTATCCGTTTTGCACTATAAAATTTGATTCGCAGTCAGCTTGGGCTGAAGGAATATTTATCTATTTACACTAAAAAAAAAAATGATGTTTTCTAATCCCACGGCAACAAAAGTTCAAGAATAAAGAAAAAAAAGTGTAAATAACTTCCCTTAATCCATTTCGAAAGTATACCTACCCAACACCCCATACGTAGCTCTGATTTAAATTAATCAAAATTACCTAGTTCCTTTGAACTTCTACTAAGCTTATTCCAAAGCTCAGACGCTCTGTAGATAATTGAAAACGAAGACCTACTTGAAATCAAACGAGGAACCTGTATATCACCTCTTGCCGGAGGATCGTGTTGATGAACATCTGACCTGTCAAAAAAGATACCTTCTAATAGCTTACGATCGTTACAATTCGCTTACTATCGTTACAATTATGTTGTTACTTTAGTTCTACAGTCTCCCATGATAAGAAAATTAGCTCCTCCCTCTTATGGCTCTTACCATTTTCGTTCCACAAAATTTACGGTCATCACAGTTTACTTATGATGGCGTCATATGCGATAATAATTGTTTTGTTAGCAGGAACTCTCGTCAGGATGTGCAGAATCCGTATCGTCCGCCCGCAAAATTATTCTTTTCGTTCCGGAGACGATAATAACTACAATAAATTGCCGACTCCCCTTTTATCATCGTAACTCATCATAGCTCATTGGAACACAACATTAGTTTTATGCTCCATCGTAAACCTCAAGTAACGCTCCAAATTTGACATATTCAGAAAACATTCGTCATCTTTGCCATCCATATTCCATTGAATTTGCCTGATTCTGGATCAGCACTCCAAGTAGAGTAGTTTCTGAAAATCTCTTGTTTTCACGTACCTTAAAATTACCTTAAATCGCACTTGTGACAGAGATAGTAATAAGACAGAAGGTTCCGATCCCTATCTCAAAAATGCAATATTCGATCCAGATCGTTGGGTCTTATCTTCGCCAGACTCCTTGAACATTTTTACTTTTAAATGTAGAAACAGATTAAGTTCAAATAGCCAATCATCTCAAAACCAAGTTCAGATATGGATTCAGCATGTGTGTTTACGTAGGTCATATATATTTTGACGAAACTGGTCGAAACTTCCTGGCTTACTTCTGCCAAGTTTCCGGTTTCGGCCGGCGATCTTATTGTCTGGCAAAAAAAATAAAAGCTCAAAACCGAATTCGGCGTATCTACTTACCCCTATATCGAACACGTAACCAACTTCAAATAAAACTGTAACTTATTATAAAATTTCCGGTTTCAGCCGGATTCCGGGCGAACTATATGTCCGAGTTGAAGATGATTGTCATATATGGTTTCAGTAATCTCTTCCTACCCCGAAATCGGACATCTAATCAATTTCAAATAAAACTTTTGTTTTGAACAAGTTTTCTGGTTTTGGCCGGATTCCGGGCGAACTACTTGTCCTGCGAGAAAATGGTTTTTGAGATCCCAAAACGTAAGTGGATGGATACCTATGACATCACAAAAAATGTCCGTCTGTCTGTGAGCACGATAACTCTCTAAGGGAATGAGATATTTTGATGAAACTTGGTGTAAGGGTTCTTTGTGTCAAGGGTAAGATCACGTCCGTAGATGGGCTTTGTAGCCCTACATTTAGGGGTGGGGGTTCAGAGTAAGGGGCAAACAAAATATTTTTAAACAGCTAATGTGATAGCTGAGTATGGGGTAAGAAGACATGCTGAACGCGATGGTGAAAACCAATTTGTCATCGGACAAGTAGTTCGCCCGGAATCCGGCCAAAACCGAAAAAATTGTTAAAAGTAAAAGTTTCATTTGAAGTTGATTAGATGTTCGATCTTGAGGTAAGAAGACATGCTGAAAACGGTGGTGAAAACCTTTTTTTCGCCGGACAAGTAGTTAGCCCGGAATCCGGCCTAAGCCGGAAAGTCTGTTAAATGTGAAAGTCTTATTTGAAGTTGATTAGATGTTCGATTTAGGGATAGGAAGACATGCTGAACACGATGGTAAAAACAATTTTCTCGCCGGACAAGTAGTTCGTCCGAAATCCGGCAAAAACAGGAAAGGTCGGCCGGTTGCCAGTCAGACGATACCAGTCTACCACAAATACCTGTGAACTATTGTCGTCAGGATGCTGAAGTTATCTTCAGTCTGCAAAAAGTTTAAACCTTCTTATCTACTTGAGCTGCTTGAATTAAAGTGTGAGTTGTTTCGCCTCTCGTGGGTTTATCTAACCGAGTTTCTGGGAAGATGAAGACCGCTGTCTCGAGTTTTGACAGTCTTAGAATTCTACTGGAATTCGTAGATATCAACCAGAAGCCGTAATCCCAGTTTTGACAGTCCGTGGACGTTTAAGATTGTTTATATAACGGAGATGGCAGTTTCCGTCTGTCTTAGCATGCCGAGGCATAGAGCTAGCGATTCTGTCGAAGAAGAAGACAGCTTTGAGAAACTTATGAGGTTAAGGGATGTAAGACACCAGAAACCGTGCATCAAACCCCGTAAATCAGTCCAAATATGGACCGTTCACGCTTATGTTGTAAGACGAATAAAAGTACTTCGCGGTGTAAGCCTTATCCTCTGCAGCCGTTCAACTTGAAAATCAAGTTGTACGCCGCTCCCCGACGTTTGGATCACGTATGCATAGATTTTCAAAACGGAGCCTTAAACCGGACAATCCATCCGTAGAGAACATAACCTTTGATGACCTTCATGTGGAATTTTAGATCAGCCTCGACCGGTTTTACGAAAATTCAGTACAATACTCGGTATAATATCTGCTGCTGTGTCTGTTGGACTAGTGTATATTCCTCGATTTAGTTTTGAGCCTACCAGGATTGTTCTTCTTACTTCAGATAAGGTAAAAAGCTTGTAACTGTGAAAACACAATTAGCAGTGTAGTTAGTATTACTGACTTTCAATCAAAGAACTAATTCAGTCTGCATTCAGTTACTTTTATATTACAAATATCTCTCCTTAAATGTTTCTCTCTTTCTTCTTCAGTAGTCACGTGATGGAAACCCATCGCTATGATTGGTCACGTATAACTTTTAACACACATAATAGAACCCGTTCCTATTAACTTTTACCACAGCAAGCCTCGCCGGGATGGAAATTTACCACACATATTCCCGGATAGCACGTATAACTCAGAAATTCTGCATCTTAAACGGCATCACATGCTCATCGTGCAATTCTACCTGATTTTGATACTACAGCAAATAGCAGGCCTAATACGCGACAGAGACAGAGGGACGCTGATTCCCAGAGACTAGAAAGACCACCCATAAACTCGACAGATCGTTACCTGAAATCTTTTGTACCCTATTTTACCCAATATTTTAATTCTAGTTAATTCAAATTATATTTTCATGTTGTACGTGTAGATGAAGTTAAGTCAAATTATATTTTCAAGTTGTACGTGTAGATGAAATGTCTACTTATGTAATTGTCATATGTTATTTGTGTGAATGACGATCTAGTGCTAGCGTGTATAATACAAGCTATTAAGGAAATAAAGTACATTATTATTAAGCTTGAACCGTCCTATAGCTCCTTAATGACAGTCTCAAGATACGCTATTTTTCCATGTAACGAAATCAGAGTGGCGGATCGATGTTGACATCGAACTTGGTGCACGTTTACTTTGCCAACCCCTGGTCCAGGCAGACTGCGACGACAGAAGTGCGTCGATTCATTTCGGTTTCTATGGGGCGCAGACGCAAAGAAACCATGTGTGAAAGTTGAACTTCTCTAAACCAGAATTGTAGCGCCGGGAAGCAAATATGTGAATCGTGCCGCTTAGACCCAAAGCGAAAAACACGGAGTTTTCAGTGTAGAAACGACAGCTCTCTAAACCAGGGTAGGGCCGCCTCGCGAATTATTATGTCCCCGTTTCCACCCTTGTCTACGCTAAATTCATAACAAGGCGAGAGTTGTCGGAAGGAATCCCGACAGGACCATAGCTAGATACTTTAATTTTAGCCGTTAGGCCATACACAAAATCATACATTTTTAAACACTTCGAGAGAGCGGTTATATAAACTCACATGTAAAACGATTTAAACTCCCACTACCAATAACTATTTACATCTCTTTAACGCTTCTTTGACAAAACCTGTAACTGCCATTATCGCTGACCGTGAAGATGACTTTAGGATACCTGGAAAGAGCAACCCATCTTGACCAAAAATCTTACTCTCAAATCCGAGAGCCCCTTGCATCTTGACAGGAAGTGAGACAGATTTTCCTCTTCCAAACCACATAACGAGCAACTATAACATATTATTTCGGTGTAAACGCATTGCTATAGACCTAAAGAACTCTCACCCTCATGTCTGGTCTACCTGTCATTTGAAGTTTACCCGAACAGCGCTTAGATATAACACATTAGTTACCCGTCACTTATTCACTTCAATAAATACGTTACGGCGTTGGACCGCTATTCATACAATCGACTTTCGTCCAATGAACTTTTTCTTTCAGATTTGTGGTACCTCGGTGTGCCTAATAGTGCCTATACCTCTATGCTTGAAGCAACTGGAACGGTTAACGATTGCTGAAAGATAGGTTTGCTTTGGTTCACTTACAATAGCGGTCTTTATTCAGAAGTGACCTTACAATCTGGGACGGAAAATTTCCTGAGCTTCGCTTTTGTTGAAAAAACGCTTTTGTTGAGATTCAAATACTTCCTATCGGGATGAACTTTATCGTGTCTGGCCAGCGGTGCGTATTCTGTACGTCAGTACTCGAGCCCAAGATAACAAAATAAAAAAATCTTGAGCAGAGTCATAATAATTCAGTAACTTTGAGATGTTAGTACCACGAAAACGAAAACCGATACTGCAGAAGTTCCAACGGTCAGCACCGTTACAGGCAGATACCGTAACGGTTAAAACAGTCTTGGAAATCGTCTGACCGTCCATTATTGACTGTCCCGAAATGCAGGACTTTCGGGCTTTGGGGATTCTACGGTGCTGTGTCACGGGTGCTCCTACGCATCAACAGTTAAGTTGTTAGGTTGCTGTCGCCAGTTTAGCCAGCACATTTCATCATACCAGTTTTAGTTCAGTCTCGTTTGACTGTTATTTAAACAAAAAATATAGAACTAACATAATATTCCTGCCAGGAAAGCACAAAAGAAGTCCTTGGCTATAGAACCGTTAGGAAGCACGTACTATGCCGTCATTCTTCGTTCGTGTCATGTCCTGCGCCTTTCCGCACGTTCTTGTCTCTTACAGGAGTGTCGAATGGAAGACTTATCGCTCCAGCAATATCCCTTTTGTTCTGACTTGTGGCAAGCCCGGGGTGCAACCTGCTGTGCCTCAGGTTTTCCCTGCTAATAACTTATTATCGTACTGAAACTAAGATAAGGTTAGTGTCTGTGACGTGGAATGCTGCGACACGAATGGACATAAATCCACGTCAAGATAATGGGTTCCTGAGACGACCCGGAGTCAATGGCGAGTGTATAGGAACTGGCACCGTTCTCCGTGCTCAGGGAAATAAAAATCCGGAGAGATATAGCTCCAAGCATAGCCTACGCGGCGTTCTTATGTCTAGACGGTCGGACTTTGATGTTTCCGTTGGAGAATGTATTCAATATAAGTCTACGACTTTTGAGATCGCTCGGAAGACTTAGTATCTTCGCCCAAAAGAAAACAGCAGACCAGTAGACGCTGGAAATACAATGGCCGATAAATATAGTTCCAGGCACGGGCTACATGGCGTTTTGTGGAAAGTCGGACTTGTTGTTTATATGTCGGAAAATGTCCCGGGACGTGTGTGATTCTTCGGAAGGCGAAGTGGTTTGGCTTGACAAGCAGAACAAGCAATAGGGAACCAAGAAGGCAGGGTAACAGGCACGGAATCATCAACAGGGGGAAATTTAGCTGTTGTGATGCTCCTAGCGTCTATCGACTAAGTCGGACCTGTTTTTGTGTCTAAAAAAATGTCCTAGGCCGTGTGTGATTCCTCGGAAGATGATGTAGTTCTGCGTGAAAAGCAAAATATGACTCTAGAACCAAGGAAGCAGGAGAACATAAGAGGAAGTGTCAACCGGGAAAAATATTGCTCCAAGCACAGGCTATTTGGTGCTCCTAGCCTATATCTAGAAAGTCAGACTTGGTGTTTATGTGCTTGAGAGAGCATGACTATATTTTTGCCACTTTAGAGGTCGCCCGAAGGGTGGCAGTAGCTATGCCGGGAAAAACAAACATGAAAGCAAGGAAGCAGTGCAATATAGACGGGAAAAACAAAATCCAAAAAATAAAGCTCCTTGCACAGTCTACATAGTGCTCCTGTGCTGTATGTAGAAAGTCGGTTTTGTGTGTTAACGAACGTCTTTAAGGTTTGTCTGGGGCATGCTGGATCGAGAAACTATGTAGCAATCGTGTCTCAAGTGCCACATACCGATCGCTTTCCCGTCGCGAGGGGTTGCTCTCTCTCCGCCACCGGTGTACACCTCGACACGGCACCGGCACGGCACCGCGGCACCGGCACGGCACCGCGGCACCGGCACGGCACCACGGCACCGGCACGGCAAAGGCACGGCAACGGCGCAACACCGCGGCACCGGCTCGGCACCGGCACGGCACCGCACGGCCGGCGCGCCTCTAGCACGATACGCCGGCCACGGACAAATTTTCTGCAGATTACTCTTCGCCATCTGGTATCTGGTATCTGGCGCCCAATAACGAAGGTACTTGAATGAAAGAATTATTGAAAACATGCAACCGAAGAAGAAGCTGAACTAGATATGAGGAGATGCTGTTGACCAAATGCGCAAAGTGGTCAACCATGGTTTGGTACTGGTGCTTGGCGATACTTGGATTTTTCGATATATCGATATTTTCACTTTCGATATTGGATAATCGATATATCGATATTTCCGCTTTCGATATTCAACAATCGATATATCGATATTTTCACTTTCGATATTCGATAATCGATATATCGATATTGATATTTGCTTACCATGCTTCGTTTCGCCAAAATCTAAGAACCAAATTTTCATTAAATAGCATCTTGGATCATTTCAAACTCAGAATAAATGAGAAATGAATTAGGGAAAACATATTGTCCAATTTCGGATATATAAGTGTAGGTTAGTTCGGATTATTTACAATAATTACGATGAACAAATATCGTTTTCGATAGCGATATTTACGTTTCGATATCGATATTTGGTGCGATATATCGATCGATCGATATCCGATATATCGCATACTGGATCATCTCGAACTCCGGATAAGTAAGAAAGGAATTGCGGAATACACATTGCTCCAATTTCGTATATATAAGTGTGGGTTATGTTGGATTAATTGCAATCTTTACGAATGAACAAATATCGTTATCGATATCGATATTTACTTTCGATATCGATATTTTGTCCGATACATGGATATATCGTTATCGGTATCGAATATCGCCCAAAACTTGAGTCAGCTTCAGTATATTTTGCTTCTGGTGAAGGTAATTCAGTGGCGACCAATCTTTTTTTCATATTTGTAGAGTGTGCTAAGAATGATACTTGGCAGGCATATTTAACTTGGAAAAAGTCAATTTCCCCATCAGACACTCTGGGAGTGCAATAGAGGTATGCTTATTTGAACGTTCGTGCTTCGAACTTTGCCATTTTCATGCACTTGCTGTGGCTAAATATATGTACCAGTTAGCCTAAGTAGGTTGTCAAGGAAGGAAAAGATAGGTTCATAAATTCTTTTATAGAGCCAACCACATTCCTTAAAGTACTCATCATAACCACAAAGTACAGAAAATACTTTGGAGCAAAACATATATTTTCATGATCCCCATGAGCCCATGATTATTTGTGAAACAAGGGTTTTGCTTCGAAATGAATTTCCAGCTCGCTTAAAGGACCCCTCGCACTAATCACTCTTCAACTTACAGTATTTTAAAGTATTTGAATACTTTAACTATGCTGTGCTTTCAATAAATAACTAACTGTTTTGGCTGTTTTAAGCCTTTTCCGAGACCCGTTGACTTCTAGCGAAACAGGGAAACAATTTGCATAACCGATTTTCCTGATGGAAAAAATTCTCGCAGACAACCGTCGCGCAACCGTCTCGAACCGTCGACAGCGTAATACACATCGAAGGTAGCAAAACACGGCAAGTGAGAAAATCAGCGAGGTTTTGTTAGAGGGGTTAGAATGTACCGCACGAAACATGGGTCTCCGGGTTTAGAAATATATGTAATGATTACGGAAGTAGGTTGCATTAGTATTATAGGTTGCATTAGTTTGAGCAAAATATACAACTACGTGATCCCCATGAGCCCATAGTCACTTTTGCCTAAAGGGTTTTGCTTTCACATGAATTTCTAGTGCCCTTAAAGTGCAAAAATACAATACTTTTCACCAGATCATTCTCTTGATTTCCAAGGGCCCACAATCATTCTTATTTCAAGGGTATGGGTTATAATTAAACACAAGAAACCCAAGAATTTACAAATTCCTAAATTTCATCCTCTGACCCAGCCTTGCAAGTACCATATGAGCTGCTAGCTCTTGTATTCAACACACATTGCCGACTTCATTCTCGGCCAATATCTGATAAAATTTGTTTACATGTACATCAGAAATCGTGCTTTATCACAATACTGTAATTTGAAGTAAAAAAAAACCGCGGCACCGGCTTGGCACCGGCACGGCACCGGCTCGGCACCGGCACGGCACCGGCACGGCACCGGCTCGGCACCGGCACGGCACCGGCTCGGCACCGCGGCACGCGCCACTTGGTGTACATCGTTTTTGGGAGTGAGCAACCCCTCGTCCCGTCGTTCGGTTATCGCGAGTTAGGGTACTCCTAGACGGGCTAGGACGATGAAACTTGTCAGACGCATTAATGACTGACCAGATTCACTTGGAATGCGTCATTTCTCGGATCGGACCGAACAGGGGGAGGGGAGGGAGGAGAGATCCTGAATCTGGTGGAACGTGTATCTTTTGAACGAATTATCTGGACTGAATCCGGGGGATTTTAAGGAAGGGGATTTTGAAGCTGTGGGGGATTTGGAAGGGGGTAGCGGAAATCTTGTGAGACACGTAGTGATCGGGACCAAGCTTGGCTGACAGCATTACACTGTAAAAAGTTTCTCCGAATAAGGATGCAGTATTTGCTACTGGGATTAATCTTATCTATTGGGATAAAATTAACCCGAATTAGGGATAATATTATCTCAATAAAGACAAGATTAATCCCAGTAGCAAATACTGCAAGATTTTTTTTTACAGTGTATCATATGCTTCGGGGGAGCTAGAGGGGGTGGGTCCAAATTTTGTTCCGGCCCTCTTCGCAAGGGTCCTCCTCAGTTGAACGTGTGACCCGATCTACAATCCAACATGTGCCATGAAGGGCCGAAATATCGCTCAATTAATTAAGCTGACGTATCCGTTAGCAAAGTAACTGGGGGGGGGGGGGGGGGTCTCGGAGGTCGCCGTTCGATCTTGAAAGCAAGAACCGTTGCTGATATAACCTTACAAGTGCCATATCAGCTTTCAACTGTTGTTTTGGGGATCCCAAAACGTAAATGGAGGATACCTATGACTTCGTAAAAGTTGTCCGTTCGTCTGTCTGTAAGCACGATAACTGTCCAAGCGAATGAGTTATTTTGATGTCTTAAGTCTTTGGCTCAAGGGGGGGGGGGGGGGTCGAGTTCGTAGATGGGCTCTGTAGCTCAACATTTTTTTAAATTAAGGGGCGAACAAATTTCTGCTTAAAAGCTAATAAGATAGTCGGTTTAGGGGGGAGAAGATGATGTTCGATTTAAGGCTAAGGAGGCATGCTGAATCCGCTTTTGACAATCATTTTCTATCCTGATATATAGTTCGCCCGGAAACCGGCTGAAACCGGAAAATTTGTTAAAAGTTATAAAGGGGTAAGGTGATATGCTGAATTCGTTTTTGAGCTTTAGTTTTTGCCGGACAAGTAGTTCGTCCGGAATCCGTTCCAAACCGGAGATTCGGAAGAAGTAAGGCAGGAAGATTTGATCAATTTCGTCAAATTAGATATGACTGCATAGCATAGGAGGAAATACATGCATGCTGAATCCATATCTGAACTTGGTTTTCTCAGATGATTAGCCATTGCTCTTCTTATGTTTCTAGATCTTAATGGTACTAATGTTCAAGGAGTCTGGCGAAGACCGGATATCTACAAGACCAAGTTGTCTTGATCAGATATAAGTTTTTGGGATCCCATCAAAACCTCTGTTCTTGTTTTAGATGGGTCCGCATTTTTACCACAAAAGAAAAGAGCAAAACTGTTTTTTCGAGATTTCGAGCGAAATCGAGCTTTTATTTGAGAAGAAGGCGACAGTAGGAAGTCACAGTCCAGATTTCAGACAGGACTGCTTTTTGGGATCCCAAAACGTAGTGACCGGTTACCTAAGATTTCGTAAAGTTGTCCGTCGTCTGTCTGTTAGCACGATAACTCTCGAAAGGATTCAGATATTTTTTTTAACCTGGTGTGAGGATCCATTGGGTCTAAGTACCGTCAAGTTTGTAGACGGGTTCCATCGTTTTATATTTAGGGGTGGGAGAGGGAGTTCAGATAGGGGTAAATAGACCTGCTGAATCCATATCTTGAACTTATTTTCTCGCCGGACAATTAGTTCGCCCGGAACCGGGCCAAAACCTAATGATTTGTTTATTTGAAGTTGATTAGAGATTCGATTCGTAAGGAGATATGCTGAATTCAGTTTGAGCTTTAGTTTTTGTCGGATAACTAGTTCACTCGGAGTCTGGCGGCGAAAACCGGAAATTTAGCACAAGTAAGGCAGGAAGTTTCGATCAGTTTCGTCAGAGTATATATGGTATATAGGGTTAAACACACATGCTGAATCCATATCTGAACTTGGTTTTCTCAGATGATTAGCCATTGTTTGAATGCTCAAGGGGCCTGGCGAAGACAGGATATCTACAAGACGCAATTGTCTGGATAAAATATTACATTTCTGGGATCCCATCGAAACCTCTGGTCTTTTTCTGTCGTGCATTCGCTAATGACGTCCGGCATAAAATTTTGCTATCTCTTCAGCCAAATCGCAGTATGGAAAAACAGGATCGCGTGCTGGTCTCGAACTCAAACTTCAGTTTGCCAAAAACATAACCAAACTTTCATGCGACTATTTTGACAAAGCTCAGTAAAAATATCGCCGGAATCGTCGAATTCATTAAGAACGGCCTCAAATAATATCATGTAGTGACCCCAGTTACTTCTGCATGGGCCTACTACTAAAGCTTACAACTTCATACATCTAATTTTTAATAATTTTTCATGGAAAAAACGTGAAACATTTCGTTTTTGGGTATCGAAGAAGGGAGATTATCCAAAA
This sequence comes from Branchinecta lynchi, assembly GCA_023053575.1. Classification (NCBI taxonomy): domain Eukaryota; kingdom Metazoa; phylum Arthropoda; class Branchiopoda; order Anostraca; family Branchinectidae; genus Branchinecta; species Branchinecta lynchi. The sequence goes on from JAKZAP010000007.1 coordinate 16,693,317, forward strand.
TTCTACTGAACTCAGACCTCAGCGTGTCTTTTGGGTTGTGACAGAGTGAGATTCCGACAGGTTGATCCATTGAACTTTAAATAACCCTCTAGCTTAGTTTGCCTTTTGGATTATCCCAGCTCTCTTTTGGGATTGTAAGCTTCTGAAATTCTTTCGTTTTGTACCCACGGTATTTTAGCGCTTTTTCGGCTGAGCCAAGTTTTGCCAGTCACGCAACGCAAACTTCGCCAAAAGCTTCAAGGCTCGCCGACAATTCTTTCAGACAAAAGGACATGAGAAGCTTCAAAGAGTTGATTTTCGTTTTGAAAGACATGGTAGAGTGCAAGGCCGTATCCAGGGGGGTTGACCCCCCCCCCCCCCGAAACATACACAAATAGTCATTTTTATAGGCTTTTCCCTCTGATCTATGGTTTCTTTGTACTTTTTTGTCCGACGAGCAGGCAGACCCCCCCCCCCCCCCCCCCGAAATAAATTCCTGGATACGGGCCTGGTAGAGTGGTAGACCGTCGAGTCTATCTTCCCTTTTGGACTTTTGGTTTTACTTCGTTTTCCAACTTTTTACCGCGGCTATTTTGCGTCCAGACACCGCTTCGAAAAGCCGAAAGCCTGGACAAAGTCGACAACTGCCAACAAGAAAATCGCTAATATCACGTGGAATGTAATGGTATTCTGAAAAACGATATTTCTGATTCATTTCGTGGGGAAAAGATCATTTCTAGTAAGAGTTGTCTTTTTAACGGTTTATCCTTTTGTTTTAGGAGAACGAGTTGTTAAACCCTTGTGTGCGAGCGCCTCCGAACCAACAAGTCTTTCGTGACACCTCCTCCCCTCCCTCTCGGTCTCATTCCTGTGGTGCGTTGGAGGAGGAGAAGGGGTCATCTGGTACGTCAGGGATCTTCAGCTTCATCTCCAGTTTGATGAACAGCAAGCCCAAGGGAAAGGAGACGCATTCCTTAATTTCCAAAGATGATAAAGGTACTAGTTCGCTATCATCAGTCCTTAATGATCAGTTGGAAACTGGACGGGTTTGTCATATGATCGATGATATGCCGTTCTTAATGAAGCTGTGAGAAGGGGGTATCAGGCAATAAAACGATTTGGTTTTATTGCACTTTTTAGTTCCTTGCTAATGGAAATGAGGTTTAAAGGGTCCGACTGGCTAGCAAGACATTCAGTATTCAGACTGAGACGGTTCTGGCAAAGTCTTGAAGATCTTCTTTGGATTTCTAAACGCGGTTTGTTTACATTAAAAGCTTTTACATTGGGATGATTTCAAATTAGGTCACTTCAATATTTTGTTGGTATTGGGGATGTGAAATATCTTGTTTCTAACGCTGTTTGTTTATAAGATATGATAAATATTTTACTTTACTCCACGTTTGAGCGCTTGCGCACTTGTTCCACTTCCTGGCAATGTTTTTTATGCGTAATGTTTAGTTCATAACGTTTGCAAAGTCATAACCGATAAAATATCAATTGCCGTCTATTGAAATTATTCATCCTTGTGTTATCTGCAATGAAACTTCTGATCAGGGCCATCACGTATGGGGGGAGGGGGGATGCCCCCCCCCTTCAACGTTGTCAGCTAGTCGGTAAAAAAAAAAAAAAATCGGCGCGAAGCGCCGATGATTTTCGTTAGAAAACAGTTGATTTTTTATGGCACTTGCCGTTCGGCCAAGTGCCATATAGCGATCGCAATTTCTGTCGGTCCGGGTTTTGCTAGTTCGGGCTGTTCCACATAAGCTAGGACGATGAAACTTGGCAGGCGTATCAGGGACCCCAAATGATTAAGTTCGATTTAGTAACTCTTGAACGGGTGATCGAGTTCGAGTTGGAAAGGGGAACCGGAAAAGCTTGGGAAACGCTTAGAGTGGAGGGATCAGAATGAAACTTGGTGGGAAAAGCAAGCACAAGTCCTAGATAAACCATTGATATAACCGGAACGGATTCAGACACTATCGTGGGGGGGGGGGCGGATTTCTGATTATCCGTGAGTTTGGTACTTCCTGATGTACTAGGACGATGAAACTGGGCTGGCGTATCAGAGACTTGAAACAAACTGACTTGACAATAGTTGTTTGCATGATCTGTCGATCGTGGGGGAATGGAGGGATGGGGAATCCGGAATATTGTGGCATTCATAACTGTCGAACGGCGTTCAGATTGGATGAATCTTGTAAGTGGAAAGAGGTGTCGTCTCAGATGTTTCTTGTCAAACTCGGATCGGATTCGATACTTGTGTGCGGGGGGGGGGGGGCGGAATATTCGTGAAACGCCTAGTGACGAGGGATCGGGATGAAATTTGGTGAGAAGAACAAGCAGAGGCCGTAAATACATTCTTGACAGAACCACATCCTATCGGGGTTCTTTAGGGGGAGTCGGAGGGGGTTTCTTGAATTCCGATCATCGCAAGCTAGTGTACTTCTAGATGTGCTAAGGATGATTAAGCTAGGCAGGCATATTAGCGACCCGACTAAATAGACTTAAGGACCTGACACAACGCCCTAGGAAAAATATTCCTTCAGCCCAAGCTGACTGCGAATCATATTTGATGGTGGAAAACGGATACGTCAGCTGAATTTTATTGGAGCTATATTTCGGACCTTCTTGGCAAGGGTCCTCGTGAGGCTCAGAACCGCTCAAGTTGGAAAAATGAACTTCCCAAGTTCGTTTTTCCAACTTGAGCGGTTTTGAGCCTGAAGAGGACCCTTGCCAAGAAGGGCCGAAATATAGCTCCAATAAAATTCAGCTGACGTATCCGTTTTCCACCATCAAATATACCCTAGGAAAATTTCCGTTCCTGGATCCGGCCATTTTGGGCGAGTTAAGGGAAGCGGAATCCGGAAATTACTGACTTGTGTAGTCTGCGAACGGGTGGTCCGGTTCGAGTGATACTTTATGGGTGGTAAGAACTAATGAGCTAGATATGCAAAATATGTCTACGAACTACATGCGGCTGGGGTAGTGCTGGAGGGGGGAGGGGGGTAAACTTTGTGACATGGTCAAAAACTAAACAAATGGGCTGACTGGGATGCATGTTGGGCAGTACCGAGTTTATGCTGCTTAGTTTGTTATTTGGCGTCCGGACCGGATCCGGCAACAGTAGGAGGATCAGGTGGAAACCGGAAATTTCCAGAGGTGTTCCGAGTCGAGTCGAGCCTGAAGGACGAGAAGAGAAGATGTCAGAGATGCGAAGTTTAGATCACAGTCGTTAGTGGCACACTCGATTTTTGTCAAAAATGTCGTTCTTTTTTCTTGAAAACAGTCGTTTTTCTGCAAAAACAGTCGGTAAAAATGCCCAGCCAGTCGGTAAATACCTTGCCCCCCCCCCAAAAAAAAAAAAAATCAACAACATTTGGATAGTAATCCCTCTGCTTCTGACAGTGTATTAAACAAAAGCAGGAGCAAACCCCTTCAAAATGGAAAATGTTTCCTGAGTAGTTGTCAATTGCTTTTCAATTAGTTGATCTGTTATTACTGCCCTAACTGGCATGGGTAATGATTGGAGAAAACGTTAGAAATAAAGTAAAAGCGTGGAACGAAAACAAAAAGAATAAGCTTCATGAAGTATGGATGAAGATTTTCTGAATGCGTCGGCTGATGCTGGGCTTGTGTGCTGATAATGATCATAATCTCTTCTCCCTTGCTAACCAACCAACCAACACCTCTCACTGCATAGTGTTTCTGGTCAGATGTTCTGAGATAGTTGACCACTTTTTGGGATCCCAAAACGTAAGTGGAGGGATACCTATGACATCGCAAAAGTTGTCCGTCCGTCCGTCTGTAAGCACGATAACTCTCGGAAGGGAATGAGATATTTTGATGAAACTTGGTGCGGGGATTCTTTGGGTCAAGAGTAAGATCGAGTTCGTAGATGGGCTTTTTAGCCATATATTTAAGGGTGGGGGAGGGGGTATAAATTAAGGGACAAGCAAAAGATTTTTAAACAGCTAATGGAACAGTCGATTATGGGGTAAGAAGACATGCTCAACACGATGGTGAAAACCATTTTCTTGCCGGACAAGTAGTTCGCCCGGAATCCGGCCAAAATCGGAAAGTTTGTTGAAAGTAAAAGTTTTATTTGAAGTTGATTGGATGTTCGATTTAGGAGTAAGAAGACATGCTGAACACGATGGTGAAAACCATTTCCTCGCTGGGCAAGCAGTTCGACCGAAATCTGGCCTATACTGGAAAATTGTTAAAAGTATTTGTAGTTGATTAGATATCCGATTTAGGTGTAAGAAGAGATGCTGAATCCCTGTATGACAATCATTTTTGACCCGGACGTATAGTTCGCCTGGAATCCCGCTGGAACCGGAAAATTTGTTATAAGTTAAATTTTACTTTGAAGTTGATTAGATGTTCGATATCGGGAAAAGAAGATACGCTGAGTTCGTTTTTTAGTTTTCTTTTTTTTTTGCGGACAGGTAGTTCCGGAATTCGGCCGAAACCGGGAAATTGGCAGAAGTAAGGCAGGAAGTTTTAGTCAAAACAGATATGACTTGTAGGGGTAAACACAAACATGCTGAATCCATATCTGAACTTGGTTCTCAACACGGCTTAGGGTGTATTAGCCTCTTTTCAAGCCGTTTGCCTTGGATGACAATCTTGACAAAATGTGCATAACCGGTCTTCCGACGGAAATAGGTCCTGGGAAACAACGATCGGGGGATACGTCACGTGAAGAGAAGAAACCTTGGCAAGTGGGGTATTCAGTGTATTCCTAATAGGGGAGATAGGATGTAGAATCTCGGGAACGAGAATGGATGGAAATACTAGATATCTATCTATCCGCCCTTTGCCCGTAAAGCTCCGTCGCAATCCCAGCAGTTTAAGGGTGCGACAAAATTAACGCCCCCCCCCCACAACTTCAACTCCCACACATGGTTTCTGCTTGTCCCTCCTGCCAAGTCTCGTCCCGATCTCGGGACTCTGAGCGTGCTAAAAGCTTTCAGGTCCCCCATTCAACTCCCCCCCCCTCCAAAGTAGACGGATTCAGTCCGTATCCGACACGGAAAATCTGGGACATCTGTTGTTCAGTTTCAGTTCAGTTTGTTCAGAAAATTCCCTCACGGACGAAGCCGAACATTTGATTTTCTGTCATGCATCGCTTATTACTACCTACCTTATCAAGTTTCATTGAGATCGGATCAACCGTTCTAGAGTTGTGCGTATGACAAGATTCCAGTTTCCCCCTCTTGAATCCTGGATGTCGAATCCAGGACATGACAATTTCGAAGTCGATCTGGTCATGCCCCTAATATGTTTGACAAGTTTCATCGCCCTAGCCTAGCCCCAGGGTTGGTCACCAAGAACCAGGGTGTACGAGTTACGTCAGGATACTTTGGGTTACTCAGGGTTACTTTTGGTTACATTGGGTTACTTTGGTTTACATTGCATTGGGTTACTTTGGGTTACATTAGGTTACATTGGGTTACTTTGAGATACTTTTGGGTTACTTTCCAGGGTGTACGAAGTTATTTTTGGTGACCAACCCTGGGCCTAGCCCATCTGAAGTAACCAAGCCGAAAGTTGCAGTTTCCTCTATAGCTCTTGTCAGTCGAAGCATGTTGTAGGGAAAGAGAGTGTCCTAAGAGGAAAATATTAACCCAGTAATAATGAGCACGTAGATCCAATATTGACTTAACCCTCGATGTTGGTAGATAAGGAGTATTATCAGCTTCGACTGTTTCACATTGGGGATTGGGACTTCAGTATTTATTATCTTCATACGGTTTCCAAGGGAAGTACCAGTCGTGCCAGCAGTTGCGATTTCTTTGTTGACGAGCCAGCTAAGCTCTGTTGCTAATTAGGTCCGCTTCATTGCAGAAATTTCTTTATTTTATTTTACATACTCCGCTTTTGAAAGTGGCGGGTCAGAAATAAATTATTTACTTACTTACTTATCGGTCTATTGTCGCCCACGTTTGTACGTCGTACTGATGGCGTGATAATCTCGGGGCTCACCCCACCATCAGGCTTTACAGAAGGGTTTTGCTTGGTTGGCACACTTTCCTTATTTGCTGTTTGGAGCGATTTGAGTAGGGCGGATCCGTTCTGTTCCGAGGGTGATAGGGCGGGGGTGATTGTCTATGTTTGTGCTTGGCTATGAGTTTGTGCTGTGTTAAGCAGTTTCAGGTCCCCGTCCGTTGTCCAGAGACTTGTCAGCTGATTCTAAAGTCTACGAATCGTCCCTGTCCTTTCGAAGAAGTTCTGCTGCGCGTCTGTTCTATGGACGAAACGATGTCTGTCCAGCCAGTCGTAAACATATCGTCATTTGTGGGTTACAGTGCTTTGGGTTTGAGATATGCCCTAACGTAAGAGCTCGGTGTCTTCGGTGCTAGTAGCAGAATATCAGACGTAAGGGCACTGTCTATGCTAACTGTTCGAAGCAGAATTGAAGCCTGATAGCCTACTGTTCCATTATTTTTCTTCTCAGTAAGAAGCGCAATCACCAGTCTGCCAATTTTATTATAAATAAACTTGTGTAGATTAGATTAGATTATATATGGGGTTTATTGGAAAAAAATACTAAGAACTACAAAACCCTCTAGAAGTTTACACTTGTTAAGAGGTTTAACAAACCCCCTTTGAGAGATTAACCTACATAACACTATGAACACAAGTTTATTTTCCAGCTTGACCGGCTTGAGCCTGAAGAGAACCCTTGCCAAGAAGGGCCGAAATATAGCTCGAATAAAATGTAGCTGACTTATCCGTTTTGCACCGTCAAATATGACTTGAATAAGGGCGATCTAGACGTTGCAGATGCGAAAAGGCTTCTGAACTCCCTTAAAAGACCCGTCGTACCTACAATGCCAGTGCAATCTACATCCGTACTTGACTTGAAATTCATATGTTACATTCTAACCCGTTAACGACACCTCAGTTATTTTCAGATTTACCGCGTTTCACTATTTTCGATTCGTATCATTGTTGGGGGTTTTGAACACACTTTTATTACGCACTAACCTAATCATAAAAAGCATATAATATGACTCTCTGGCCACTGGCACGGTACTGATCATTCATTTCATTTTTCCCCTCTTGGCGGGTGTATTTCTCTGATCGCCTAGAGCGGTGCGGGGTGTTGATCGTATCGTCGCGAGATCGGGCAAACCACAACAATCATACTCCCAACGAGTATTCGGGTATCATACTACTGATGACTACTGATGCGTAAAACCGGTTACCTGAATTTTGCCGTGTTTTTGCTTGAAGACAATGCGCCTGGGAACGGGCTTATAATAGCCTAAGCCATATATAATTTATTAAAAGGCAAAGCCTAGTTTTACAGTATTTATACTAGTTTTGGATATTGGAACATAAGCAGTAAGTAGTGCGAGTTGTGCTTTAAGGATTCTATCTGAGTGCGAGATACACGAGTTCGAACTTACAGCTTGGGACGCTGCGATAGTTGTATTTTCCAAACTGAACTGCTTCAGTACCGTAAATAGTTCAGTATTCAGTATCTGTAAATAATATGATATTCAGCCAAATGGAAATCCCCTCGGAAATGGTTTAAGGCTCATAATCGCGGTCATATTTTTCTCCAAGGTCAGATCTGCCATATTGAGGTAGTACTTACCCGTGTCTGGTTTTTTGCTCGTTATAATTCTCGAAAGCTAATGTTCAGTGGGCGTGAGTATATTGTGCATTGTTTGGGTGATTTTGATTTTTTTGTGGATCTTCGGACCCAATTACGTATGCTCATTGTACAACTTGGTGCTGAGTAGCATGTATGAGTTACTGCAATATTTTTGCTGTAATTGTCGGGTGTTCCCTTGGTGAACATGCAAAACAGTTAGTTCTTAGCGATGTCATTTTTACTTTGACAGGAGTCATAAATTACTGAAAATGTAGCGAAGTGGTAATTTAGTGAACGATCTTTTTTGCGACACATAAAAAAATCAGTAATTGTAGTCTAGCGATACTTCTAAATATTTCATATTGCTGACTGAACATGGGTTGGTAATTGAGCATGAATTTAAGCGGCAGACGGAACCACCGAGACTAAACGAGCAGTCCATTTCACTATTCACATCCTTGCAAACAAGACCAAAGGTTTCGATGGGATCCCAAAAGTTCAAATTTTTACTATTTAAAATCTAGAAAAAGATTAATGCAAAATAGCTAATCATATGAGAAAACCAAGTTCAGATATGGATTCAGCATGTGTGTTTACCCCTTTAAGTCATATCTATTTTGACGAAGCAGATCGAAACGTCCTGCCTTACTTCTGCCAATTTTCCGGCTTCTGCGGAATTCCGGAACTACTTTTTCGGCGAAAAAATAAAGCTCAAAAACGAATTCAGCATGTCTCCTTACCCCTACATCCAACCTCTAATCAACTTCCAATTAAACTTTTACTTTTAACAAATTTTCCGGTTTCAGCCGGATTCCGAGCGATCTATACGTCCGGTGAGAAAATGGTTGTCATATGCGAATTCAGCATGTCTACTTACCCGCAAACTTTAAACAAATTCTACGGCTTTGACCGGATTCCGGCCGAACTAATTGTCCGGTGAGAATATAATTTTCATATTCGGACTCAGCACGTTTCCTTGCCCCTAAATCGAGCCTCCAATCAACTTCATATTACTTTTCACAAATATTCCGGTTTTCGACGGATTCCGGCTGAACTATTTGTCCGGCCAGAAAATAAATTTCATATTCGGATTCAGCATGTCTCCTTACCCCTAATAAGACTATTTCATTAGCTTTTTAAAAATATTTTTTGTTCCCCTTAATTTTAAACCCCTCCCCCACCCCTAAATATAGAGCTACATAGCCCATCTTCGAACTTGACCTGTACTTTGACCTAAAAAGTCCTCATGCCAAGTTTGATCAAAATATCTCAACCCCTTCCGAGAGTTATCGTGCTAACAGACGGACGGACGGACAGACGGACAACATTACGATGTCATAGGTATCCCTCAACTTACGTTTTGGGATCCCAAAAACGACAGGGCCATTACTGCCATAGACAGCGTGGTCTGTAATAGATTGTTTAAAGTTTAACTGAAAAGTCAGAACGTCTGCGGTCCTCACAACGCTAAAATTCTACTATGACTTGGAAATTTGAATCTAAGTTCAAACGCGGGTTTTTAGTGGCCATTGATCAGCTTGCGAAAGGTAACTCAGTGCGTGAAAACTCAATTTTCGTAAATGTTTTTGTCCGGCAAACAACACAGGTACAAGGGCAAACTGGTACCGCAAATCTGACAGGGAAATTCCACTATATGATGATTGATTATCCGTGATTAGCAGAGCAACGAATTAATGCATTTTCACCGGGTATTCGAGCCTCTTTAAGTGAATAATTGATTGGTAACTAGACCGTACTATCACAGCCCTTTTCAGTTAAACTTTAAGGAAACAGACACCACTGAAAACGTGCAGGATCCTCCCAGTGTCAATAAAACATCACTTGTTCTTGCCTTAAAAGACCACTCTTTCTTATTCTGCCTTTTGTATTATCCCTAATTCCCTTATGGGATTGTAGGCTTCAGAAATCCCCGCCTTTCTCCATGGTTTCCTTTTGTGCTTATGATTTTTTAGCGCTTTTCCGGCTGATCCGAGTTTTGCCAGTCATGCAACGTAAAGTCTGCTGAAAGCTTCGAGGTCCGCCGAAAACACTTTCACACATAAGGACATGACAAGCTTCAAAGCGTTGTTTTTCGTTTTGGAAGACTTGGTAGGACATAAGGTCTATCTTCTGTTTTAGATTTTGTTTTGCTTGGTTTTCCCACTTTAACCACGGCGCGTTTTCAAACATTTTGCGCCCAGTCGTGTGGTCGGAGAGCGGGAAGGTTGGTTAGAGTCGACAAGTGCTAACAATAAAATCCCTAATTTCACGTGCAAAGGAATGGTGGGTTTACGCACTGCGTAAAATCCGAGCGTATTTTAGGCATGTATTTGAGCTTGAAAAGATTTCTACCACTACGGACGGATTTATATATAAAATGGACCGATTTCTCAAATACGTGCGTATTGCTAGAGATCTTTTCAAGCTCAAATACGCTCGTATTTCAAAATACGCTCGGATTTAAGCAGTATGTAAACGTAGCATAATGGTATTTTCGAAAAACAATATTTCTGGGCTATTTCAACGTGAAAAGATCATTTCTTGTGTGCTATAAGCTGGATCCAACTGCCTGCCACTGGTCCCTTTTGGCGTATCTCTGCGTGGCAGGATCACCAAACACAATGGTATACCTTCTGCACGACAACCACAACCACCATTGCGTAGACTGCCAAGTCGCAAGGGGTTATCCACTTGAGTGGTTCGTTATTTGGCATCTGAGGAGTCACTTAAAGTGCGCATCTTGACCGCAAAGTGAAAAATAATACTTTTGACCAAAGCATACATACCCAGGGTTCCATGATAATTTTTGCCTGAAGGGTTTTGCTTACAAACGAATTCCTAGCGCATCGTAACTGCATAGCGTTAGAAATACTATTGACCTAACGATAGGTTTTCATGATCCCCAAGGGCCCATGATCACTTTTGCCCCAAAGATTTGATTACGAATGCATTCCTTAAAGTGTTTTAACCGTAAAGTACAAAATATACTTTTGAGCAAACGATACATTTTGATGGGATCATTATCATTTTTGCCTCAAGGGTTTTGCTTACAAATGAATTTCTAGAGCCCTTTAAGTGCGCATCTCAACCGCAAAGTGAACAAATAATTTTGACTAAACGATACATTTTCTTGGTCCCCAAGGGCACATGATCATTTGTGGCTCAAGGGTGCGCTTACAAAGAAATCCTAGCCCCCTTAAAGTGTGCATCATCACCGCAAGGTGCAGACAAAACTTTCGGCTAAACAGTACATTTTCATGATCCCAAGGGCCCATGAACATTCGTAACTCAATGGTTTTGCTTACAAAGGATTATAGTAAACCCACTAGTTGACAAATTCCCTCAGTCATCCTCTCACCCAAGTTTGCAAGTGCCTTGTGAGCTAGTTCTTGTTTTTTCAAAAATCTGGTGTGGGAACCAGGCAGCATGACTGTATAGTGGCGTTTAGCGAGAATACTCCCGAGAGTCAGCACAAATCTGTTTTACAGCCGTAAAACAAACATAGTCTGTACTGTATTTGGACATCAAAATAACTTGCTTTGCTTGTAATTTATGAATTTCCTGTTGAATGCAGTGTTGTTCTTTTCGCGCCAGTGTCAGTTAGATGAGCCTGTGACTCGAGACTTCATCGCTTGTACCGAGAATTCAAGCGAATAATTCGTTCAAGCTTCGTAACAAAACCCGATAGTACCCGAGGGATTGCCCACTCCCGATTCTAGTGTACAGCTGGTGCCCGGTGCCGGCGCCGGGCGTGTTAGAACATGGAAGTCAGCATGTTTAGAAGCGGTAAGTTAATCCTCTATTCGTCCGTGGCACCGGTGCCATCACCTCTGGTTTCGGTCGGTGCCTGGAAAGGGTGTACAGCAGGTGTCGAAGAGTGGGTTACCCCTGGACAGTACCAAGATACCTGTAATAAAACTAGGAAACCTTAAGCCCCGTTCATCCAAGCACAGGTGTCTAGGCACGTGCCTAGCATCACCGTTCACACCAATGCTTAGGCACAGATTTTCGCCAGGCACTGAGTTCCAGGCTCTAGAACTCGGTGCCTGGCTACGCCTGAGTACGTGCCTAGGCATCTGTGCTTGGCTAGGCATGCTTGTGAACGCGGCTTTAAAGCACAATAGACACTTCTAATGCTTTACTTTGTATTAAATGCTTCACAAATAAACATTTCCGACTTCCTTTAGAAGGCGCTACGAAAATGGGCCGTTTTCTTGTTATCCCTTGTCTTTACCTCTCTGGCATTTCGGCGATCCGAATTTTAGGAGCTGGGGTATCGTGGCAGGAAATTCAAAAACCCCGAGCAATGCTTGATAGAAAAGGATATATTTGAGATGTCACCAAAGTCAAGCCGCAGATGCAGATTACCTGATTGTTCTAGTGTTTCGTCAGAAGTTCCATGGCTTAAAGTGCCTATTAAAAGTTTTTTTTGTGGAATAGTGTTGGGAAGCTTGATTAGCTTGCTTTATAAAATGTACCAGAATATTCAATAAGCTTATAAAAAATGAAATAGCTACAAAAATCATTCAAAAACGAATAACCTATTCAAGTTTGAATTATAAAAGCTGATTTATGCATAAATAAAGATCTACTAAGTATTATAAGAAACATCACTTTTATCTTTGTCCAAGCTAGTAAATTGAGCATGTACTGGCCCGAAAAATTACCATTTGAAATATCACAGAGAGGAAACTTTTGAAAAAGCTGCTGATCTAGGGGGTAAGCATTGTTCCTAGGTTGTTACAGAGTGCGATTGCGGTAGTTTGATGTGTCCGTTGAACTTTAAAAATCCATCTTGCTCAGTCGAGCCAAAGAACAACCGCACCGTGTAAACTACTCGCATCTGCTTGTGAACGATGTTGGGCCGTCAACGTAGTACACTATACTATTCTTGCTTACAGCCAAAGCCCCAGCATCGGTAGAATTGGCACCAAACTTCAACTTGTTTAATCATAGCCTACAGTATTCTATACTGTCTCGGTGTTATCTGCTGTGTCTTCCTGTCATGAAAATTCATGCATAGAGCAGCAGTTTCGTGTTTTAAGATCGCATCAGACAGTGAAGCAGACGGTCTGTTGCTATGCGAGGCTCGGTCGATGAGGGTCTGTGCTCTTTTCCAGGATTCCGTTTCCAGAGGTACATGGGATGGGAAGCCTGCTTTGTCCAAACCTGGCTAGCTTCAAGGATATTCAGCGAGATCCCCCGCCCTTCTTTGAGGAAGGTTACAATCCTAGCTTCCGGATCGATTGTGTTGTTAAAGACCATATCAAAACCTGGACTTCTTGATCCTATTCCCATCTTAACTTTCTTCTTCGAACCAACCTACCCTCTTTTGCTGTCCATGGTCACGACCAGACATTATTTTAGGCATCAAACGTTTCCATTTTAAATTGAAACTGATTTCAGCAAGAAAGATCATACAAATGAAAGAACATATTCAAAATATTCGTCCGGATGAAATGTTGTATTTGGTGGAGAGGTATATTTTAAGATAAATTTGCTCCAGTTATATTTGCGGTATTGGATCCAGTTGCGGGCTAATTGTCTATCAGTGCATAGACATAGTTATTTTTGAAGAGAAAAGATGAAGACTACTAAGACCAGCCATCAGGGTATGCTTGCCCTCTATGTGGTAATGGAGTTGAAGATTTGGTCCGTGTTCTGTGCCGGTGCCCAGGGCTCTCTGGGTTAAGAAGGGAATTATTGGGAGGTGTGGTTATGTTACTTCCTGACATCTTAAAGAGCACGTTGCCAAGCGTTATATGCAAAATTTGCAGATTTGTTGCTGGTGTTGTGAAATTTCGAGACGGCAAAGTTTAGTTCATGTAAAGTTATTTTATTTTGTTGTTTTATATGTATTCTCTTTTATATGGCCTTTGGCTTTGAATACAATTATTATTATTATTCATATATATGGCCTTGATGATTGTTCACTGATGATCCGTTACGCCAGTGGAAGGAGTTTGGAAATCTTGGCCTGTCGGAGCTACGGAATAGTGAGACAGGCAGTGACAAAAGGGGCTAGACACTCTGCAGTTATCAGTCTGACAGAACTGCTTGTTTGTCGCAATGATCATTATAGTTTGGTGGAAGAAAATGTGTCTCCAAAAAACAAGGTGATTTGGTTTTGAATAGAAACGGCGTTTTTGAGGACTTCTTTAACATGTGTAATTAAGCCAGTATATCTAAAAACCATTGATAATCTTGTAGGCTACTGTTCGCAATCAGGGAAGTTAAATCCCAGTGAAGTTCCTTCACCAGTGACCAAGAAATCTTGGCCTGTCGGAGCTACGGAATAGTGAGACAGGCAGTGACAAAAGGGGCTAGACACTCTGCAGTTATCAGTCTGACAGAACTGCTTGTTTGTCGCAATGATCATTATAGTTTGGTGGAAGAAAATGTGTCTCCAAAAAACAAGGTGATTTGGTTTTGAATAGAAACGGCGTTTTTGAGGACTTCTTTAACATGTGTAATTAAGCCAGTATATCTAAAAACCATTGATAATCTTGTAGGCTACTGTTCGCAATCAGGGAAGTTAAATCCCAGTGAAGTTCCTTCACCAGTGACCAAGAAATCTTGGCCTGTCGGAGCTACGGAATAGTGAGACAGGCAGTGACAAAAGGGGCTAGACACTCTGCAGTTATCAGTCTGACAGAACTGCTTGTTTGTCGCAATGATCATTATAGTTTGGTGGAAGAAAATGTGTCTCCAAAAAACAAGGTGATTTGGTTTTGAATAGAAACGGCGTTTTTGAGGACTTCTTTAACATGTGTAATTAAGCCAGTATATCTAAAAACCATTGATAATCTTGTAGGCTACTGTTCGCAATCAGGGAAGTTAAATCCCAGTGAAGTTCCTTCACCAGTGACCAAGAAATCTTGGCCTGTCGGAGCTACGGAATAGTGAGACAGGCAGTGACAAAAGGGGTTAGACACTCTGCAATTATCCTATAAATGGTTAAAAGTAAACGAGATCTTCTACAACAAACAGACACTAAAAGGTTAATGTCGCACATGTTCCTTGAACGAGCATACGGCAAGTGCCCTCCTCTATAGGTGTGCCGTTTAAACTGCGAAAACAGGACGAAGGTCGGTCTGGGATCGCAAACAAGGGTTAGGTTTCTTTCATTTTTAGCTAAAAGTGAATAACAAAACTATTGGAGAATAAAAAAGTATACTTCGGGGCAAAAGGAAAACAGTGCTTGCGCTGCAGATGACTAATGACTAAAATAACGGACAAAAATATCTGGAATACAATATGGCGGAAACCTAGATTTTAACTCATTTCCAAGTTTCAGACTTCAGTTGCCACCCCCCAGAACAATCATAAAAATAAGAGGGAGAATTCGGACAAGAAATGAGTGCGTAGCTGGGGGCCCAGGCGTGTACGATCTTTGGCAGAAAATGTTGCACTATATTATGTATACTGAAATCTATATACTGAGAAGAGTTGGTTTTGAGGACCTCTTTAAACATCCGACTTCTTGTCAGATATCTGCGAAACGTTCCACGCATTTCCCATAGAAACAACTTTAGGAGGTCTACCAACCATCTTTTCTGGATTGTTTGGGTTTTTGGAAGGACAGAAATTGGCAGTTCCCTAAGTCTGTCTTTGATTTTCGATATCCCTCTAGTGACTCTTCCTCATATTCTCACCGCAGCATTTGTGAATTCTCTGGACAGTATTTCGCTCTCATTCAGATCATATTCAACAGGTCTGTGAGAAATAGATGTTGGCGGGTGGTTCTGAAGTCGGTTATTTCTATCCGACATTCGGAGCCGACATCCAGTCCTTCAAAAAAGTCATGGTTGGCAAGGGCATCAGACATTGTATTTTCTGAGGATCTTGTCTGTTGGCTACGCAGCTGTTTTAGAGACATCCGCGTCTGCCATAAACTGTGTCCAGCTTGTTCCAGTTCAATTTGTTACCGTCGCCCATTTTTTGAAAGGATACTTGCGATGGAGTTGATACCTGAACTGTGACGTTGTTTCGTAAAATGTTCGCTCGGGAGTCTGACGGGTTGCTAACTCATTGACTCTCGGTGCACCTAGTCCCGCTTCACTCCAGTTTCAGGAGTCAGAAACTCTCAGACTTAGGTCTGTCGGCTTTACCCCAGCTCTGAAAGAGAGCTTCCCTTTGTCAGATTAGAAGAATTATAATGTTGGCATCGTAGGATTCTTATCGCTCTGTCTAATGACCAGGGATAGATGGTAGCCAAACAATGCTGGTCAAAACAGACAGCTGAGCAATACTGTACTCCGTAACTATTCTCCCTAGTGTGGTGCTTGAAAGTAATGAGAGTAATCGTTAAAGAATCTGGACGCCCTATTCCGCAAAAGAGCTGCGATAGATGAGGGAACAAATGTCAAAACAGACATTTGTCTTTATTTCTACACAATCTGTCGTCTTTACCCCAGCTCTCAATAGGTATAAAATTCAGTTCCCTTACCTATGATGTCATTCAGAGGCGTTACTAGCTAAAAATGTTTGGGGGGGGGGAGCAAGGTATTTACCGACTTGTTGGACGACTGTGTTAACGAAAAGTCGGCCGATTTTTAAGAGAAACTACTATTTCTAAGAAAAAGTCGATTATTTTTAGGAGAAACCGACTGTTTGTAAAAAGGCTATTTCTTACCGACTGGCATTCGGGGGGGGGGGGGCTCCCTCCTAGTCTTGACGCCCCCACTTGACACGAAAAATAAAGGTAAAATAATGATGATTTGCCAATTTTTTAGATTTAGCTATATAAATGGACGCGAGTGATGTAAAGTATCTGTTTGTAATTTGGTACTTGTACGGCTAATCGGGGATTAAACTATTCATTCATTCGAAGAGCTCTTCCCTTGGTGAGATTATAAGGATTATATCGTACGATTTCTATCGCTGTCGATGACGACCAGCAATAGTTGGTAGGAAAAGGGTGCTGGCCAAGTGTGGTTGTTGGCAGTAGTGATAGTAAATTGTCGATGTATCCTCAAAAGTGCCTGCGATAGATAAGGAGATCTTACAATATTCCCGAATTCCGCAAGAATGGGCCGTAGAGTGAGCTGCTTTTCACAGCCCAGCTCCGCCTCCTACACCTATTTTGAGAGGTGGCTACCCGTACGAGTAACAGGCCTGAGGCACAAAATGAATGGGAGGCAGGCTGGTTGGCAGGCCTGAAGCATATATTGATGACTTCGACAAATTTGGATTTTACCAGGATAATTTCAAGAAGAATATAAGCGATAGCCATCGATCTATCTACCAACAAGAATGGGAGGCAGGCTAGAGGCATAAGGACGGTCGCCGGCTGGAAGCCGAGGTTCATGCCGTTGTTACAACAAGTACTCTATCTGAAAACCTTAGACAGAAAGATTTGTCAGTGAATAGCACCTCAGCTTAAAGGACACCTGAACAATGGAACCATACTTGAACACACCATGGAGAATGCATTTACAGGCATGGACACGGAGAGCATTCTTCTCCTGAGCGTGAGGTTTTCAAAATAGGGATGATTGTTTCCGGAGGTTTGCACATGCAGACTCCAAGACAAAAAGCGCAATTCATTCAAATCTTGTACAGCGCTGGCCGGATCGTATTTGAATTTGTTCTAGATATACGTTTAGGCTTATCTGGTTAAAAAATATTCCAGAAGAAGGGTTGATTGAAGACATTTGTTCATTTCTAAAATGCTAGGTACTAAAATAAGGACAGATGCAAAATGGAGCAAAAATCATAGCTTGGAAACAGTATTTCGTATTTGGATTGGGTTTTCTGCAGGCAATGTTAACGGACGTCATCCAGATAGGGATGATACTTGGTACTCTTCATTCAGGTGTCCTTTAAGCAGTTGCTGGTCCAGTATTTCATGTTTACTCGTATGAGAATTCTGAGCATCTTAAACGAAGGAAATCAGTTTTGCGGTATTTCTTAGCATAACTACTAGTCCTAAGTTACTAAATCGTCCTCAAATTTATGTTGGGTAATTAGTGCTGGCATCCGGTTCTCCTTTTTAGTTACCGCCCGCCGTCATTTTGATACCCATTAGCCAGTATTTGCTTGGTTGTCCAAATCTTGCGAGTGTCGTCGTCTTCAAAGGTTTTTAGCTTCCTCTTCCGGCAGTTGTTGTCAAACCAGAAAAAAGAAAACCCAAAACCATCCCTAAATTCTTGAGGAATGCACTTCGATAATTTTCTGTTAGAACCACACTTGGGAACTGGGGAGAGTAGTCGCGGAGTACAGGGCTGCTCAGCTGCCTGTTTTGACCAGCACCCCTTAGCTACTAACTATACCTGGTCATTAGCTAGAGCGATAAGAATCCTATAAGGTCAACATTATGATCCTCCTATTCTTATGAAGGGGATGAATGCCATTTAGATAAGCCTGGAACTTTTGAAAATGGGCTTTGCATTGCGGCAAACTACCCTCGGCTTTGGCTGTTTTAAGCTTTTACCCAGGCCTGTTGACTTCTAGCGAAAATAGGGAAGAACTTCAGAACTGGTTTCTAATGAATGAACTTTAGAATAGAAATTTATTTCTCAAAAATAACTATCACAGCGTTACCGCCAACTTTGACCTTTTTGTCATACAAATAAATAGACTATACTGAAATCACAGTTTTTCATTAAAACAAGAGCTACAAGGTCATATGACATTTGCTACGAATAGATGGTACAACAGACTAAATGACTCGGTCACAAAATACCACCGCCATCCAAAAATGTGGTTCGGACCTAGAAATGGCATACCTAGTTTCACTCAAGTATGAGCATTTCCTGCATCGCGTCGGATCATCTAGGACAAATGACTATTCTACCTACAAATTTTCGTCCCAATAAATCCACTCGTAGAATCCCTAGACATGTCACACGATTTCCATTCCCTCCCTCCAACTCCCCCTACCGCGGAAGTTTCACTCGGATCGGACACCCGTTCGCAACTTATGGAAGTCAGTAATTTTCGTATTCCTCTTCCCTCACTCCCCAGAATCGGTCGGATCTTGGAACGAAAGTTTTCCTAGAGTATTATGTCGGGGCCTTAAGTCAATTCGGTCCGGTCAGTAAAATTCCTGCACAGTTTCATCGTCCTTAGCACATCTGGAACTATCCTAACTCGCGATCACTAGAATTCCGGGTCCACCTCCCCCCACAGTACCTAGATACGGTCTGGTTTTATCAATTACGTATCTAGGGCTAAAGCTTATTCTCCCACCAAGTTCCATCTCAATCCGTCGACTCTGACCATTTCACGAGTTTTCCGGTACCTCCCCCAATTCCCCTCACAAGTATCGGATCCGATCTGGACTTGAAATGGAATATCTGAGACAATAGCTCTCTCCACTTGCCAAGTTTCATTCAAATCTGATCACGTTTCAAAACTGATGCTGCCACTAGATTCCGGATTCCTCATCCCCCCACGATGTTCGGATCGTGCAAACGACTATTCTCAAGACGGTCTATTCGGATATCTCATATTTCTGCCGAGTTTCATCGTGCTAGTACATCGGGAAGTACCCAAATCGCTGGATCACCAGAATTCCCTCCCCCCCCCTCACTCCCCCCACAGTGCCCGAATCCGGTCCGGTTATATTAATGATGTATCTAGGACTTGTGAGTGTCGTTCCCATCAAATTTCATCCCGATCCCTCCACTCTAAGCGTTTCCCGACATTTCCTGTCTCCCCCCCCCCTACAACTTCCCCGAAAGTCACCGATCCCGTTCCAGTTTGAAGTGGGTCGTCTGAGACACGAGACTTTCCAAATATCAAGTTTCATTATGATCCGATCACTCGTTCAAAAGTTATAAATACCTCACGTTTCGGGATTCCCCCTCCCTCCATTCCCCCCACGATGGTCGGATCGGTCAATTGACTTTTCCCAAGTTAATCTTTTCGGGTCTCTGATGCCTAAGTTTCATCGTCCTAGCTTATGTGGAAGTTCCCGAACTAGCAAAACCCTCACCGACCGACAGGCCGATGGACGGACAGAAATTGCGATCGCCATTTGGCACTTGGTCGAAGGGCAAGTGCCACAAAACTGTTCATTTAAAAATGCACCTCGGGAATCTGAAAAAAGAGACCGAGTTTCGTAGGCGCCAGAAAGTTATAGGCTTTTGCGGCCAAATGTCATACGTAGTCAGAAAAGCACTGCTGTCATCACGCTAGTCTAAAATGTTAGACAAGTACTACTTTTATTGTTTTTGAGGAGATCATGGCACACCTACGTACTTTGCATTGACGTCATACGCTCCGATTTCGCGACGATGACTCGAGCCTTCTGGCCAAGTTTTTGCTCTTATTTTTGAATTTGGTCATCCCATATGAGGGAATGCCGACTTGTTTCTAACCGAGGTAGTCATAAAAGGTTGCCAGTGTTCACACTTCACAGCGCTGGACATGAGAATGTATTTTTTTTTAATCAGGATACCCCAGGGAAGGGAAAGTCATACGAGTGGTTTATGCCCTGTTATTTTGTATCGTTCAAAATTTTACGAGTGCGTGTTCTTTTCTGCCTCCGGTTCGGAAATCATCTTTTTGGCTACCCAAAATTAACTAGTTTACGGGTTTAGATATATAAAAGAGGAAAAGAAGGAGCAGTAAAGTCTGTGTAATAGTAAAATAAGTAAAAAAAAATAAATACAAAGAGTGGATGAAAAGTAAAGAAACCTTGATTTGCTGCGAGTCTAAATAATGTTAAAGAACAAACTCTAGTTGGTAGAATGTGTGGTCTCTGTTTCGAGGTTCGTTACGTTTGTTTTAGAAAATCTGGCGGAAAAAAAGGGATGCAGAAAATAAGCTTAGTTTTGACCAATGTAAAACAGAAGCTGTATTATCTATAAATAAACATAAAGTTCCTGTATTACATCTTTTTAAGGTTATTTAGGAATTGTTTTAGATATGAAACTTTTATGGACTGATCATGTTTGCTCCAGAGTTACTTCTGCAAAACAGTATTCAATGAAATTATTTGTACAAATGATGTGATTTGTAGTTTATTTTAGGTGTTTAGTCTTGTTCGTTTCTTGTTGAAATGCCGTAAGCGAGGAGCTAGACACTCGCCGGCACCTGCTGTACACCCTTTCCCGGCACCGGCTGGCACCGGGCGAAACCAGAGGGACTGTCTCCGGTGCCGTTCATATATTAGGCGTTTCCGCTTCTAAACATGCTGATATTAATGTTCAAACACGTGATAACGGTGCCGGCTAGCAGAGGCGTTACTAGACAAATTGTTTGTGGGGGCAAGGTTATTTACCGACAGGCTGGTAATTCTTACCGACTGTTTTTTCCAAAAAAACGACTGTTTTTTACAAAAATTTGAATGATTATCAGAAAAAACGAATGTTTTTAAGAAAAATCGACTGTTTCAAAGAAAAAAATCGACCGTTTTTAGGGAAAATTGCCGCGCTTTGCGCTGAATTGGTATTTTTTACCGACTGGTCGACAACATGGGGGGGGGGCGGGGGCGTCCCTCCCCCCAATACGTGACGCCCCTGTCGGCTAGTGTCAACCGGCACTGGGCACTAACTGTACACTAAAATCGAGAGTGGGCAATCTCGGGGCAATCCCTCTGCCCAGTAACGGCAAGTTGTGCAATAAAGTCACTCATTCCTTCAGAAAGCTTTAGCATTCTCGGAGTAACGTCAGCTTGGGTTCGGAGCTCGCGACCCCTTCCTTTCACGCAAGTGTCATAGGCTCGCGGCGCTCTCTTTGGACAATTTGGCAAAATCGGAGAACGAAGACATCCACTGCTGTTTGCGGCGGCTTTGATCTCAGTGATCAATAAGCAGTAAATTACAACCGTTTCACGCCTGCTTATTCGGAGCGGCAAAAAGCGGTTTGAGCTGGGTTACTGTAATTCGAAAAATTCACATCCGCTTTATTCATTGCCCTCTTTAATCAATAACAGCCGCCGTCCAATTAGTATTATCCTTGTACTATCAAGCCGGAAAAGCAGTCTTTTGCCGCATGTTTTCTCCCCATTTATTGTCCAAGAAGTCAGTTTTAACCCGAGGCAATTGGGGGAACTGGATTCAGGCGTTCTCCTGGATCTGTAACTCATTTTCCAATCGTCGCCCTAGAGATAAGTCAATATCCATAGACCTTCTTGAACTCGGTTCCAGCATCAACACGGGGGATGACAATATAGATTTCTTGCTGTGATTTCGATAACATCTAGCCGGCAAAGACTTTAGTGGAGAACAATGTACTATCTCCAGAGAAGCACGTTCTTTTGAGAGTGGGCCTTTAAGTTACCGGAGCCACAGGGTCATTACCGCCGGAGTACTCACTAGTGTTTTCCAGATCCCAAAACCTGGCCCAAAACGTAAGTGACGTGATACTATGACTTCGTAAAGCTGTCCGTCCGTCTGTCTGTTAGCACGATAGCTCTCGAAGGGATTGAGATATTTTGTCCTAACTTGGTGTGAGGATTCTTTGGGTCAAAGTAAAGGTCAGATTCGTAGATGGGCCCCCGTATATTTAGAGATGGGGGGTGGTTTCAAATTAAGGGCGAACAAAATATTTCTTAAAAGCTAATAAAATAGTCGATTTAGGGGTAAGGAGACATGCTGAATTCGAATATGAAAATTATTTTCTCGCCGGACAAGTAGTTCAACTGGAATCCAGCAAAAACCGAAAACTTGTGAAAAGTGAAAGCTTAATCGGAAGTTGATTTGAGGTTTGATTTCAAAGTAAGAAGACATGCTGAATCCGAATATGAAAAAAAATTTCTCGCTTGACAAGTAGTTCGCCCGGAATCCGGCCGAAACCGGAATTTTGGCAGATGTGAGGACGGAAGTTTTGATCAATTTCGTCAGAGTAGATATGACGTAGGCTTTAGGGGGTAACACACATGTTGAATCTATATCTGAACTCAGATGATTCCCATTGACCTTAATCTGTTTCTAAATTTTAATAGTAAACATGTTTAAGGAGTCTGGCGAAGACCGAATATCTACAGGATCCAATTGTCTGGATCAAATATTAAATTTTTGGGATCCCATCGAAACCTTTGGTCTTGTTTCTTATAAGTCGCTTCTGGATTCAACAGTGTCTTTTTTTTATTTAGCAAAAAATTTCAAAACGAACTATTGTCTTTGCTTTATTCCGAAAACCTCAAACGACTCGAAACTGAAAAAAACAAACAACACTAATCACAAACTCACAAACATCACAAACGCCCTTCACAAACTCGGTCCCATGTGATGATTGTGATCAGTATCCGATTTTGTTGTGCGAACTCATCGGAACCTGGACGACCCAGGTTCTAGTGAGCGGGGAGACCGAAAACTTCTCATAGGGGAACACCAGACGCTAGGGATTAAAAAACACAAACTACTAGGGGTGGGACGAGCGCGCCTGACAAATGCCTCACATTGAAATTGCACGAGAGCGGTGAGGGAGTAAATTTTGTATCCGACTTGTTCTTTTCAACCAGTAAAAATTCACTACCCTCTTTACTAATCTCTATCCCTTTTCACCAGCTTTTTGACCCGTCCAACCTAGTTCACAGTCACCCCTTTGAGGGCTGAGGCAGAGTTGACCAAAACATAGTCCTTTTGCTAAGATGTCCTAAGATAGTTGACTTCTTTGAAACTTAGCTATGCTTACAGCAAATTATACAGGGCTTCGGCTACTTTTAGCCTCTTTCCATGTCCCTAGCCTTGAATGACAAACGTGGCAAAATCGTATAACCGGTCTTCTAACCAATATGCTTATCGGAAACAATGATCGGGAGCCTGATTTAAGTAAAGAGAACAAACATGGCTATCACGCTTGCCAGGTTTATCTCTTTACGTGACTAATCAGTTGTGCCAATAGAGTAGACAGGATACACTTATGCAGTATTGAATCTTGGGAACGAGACTGGATGAAAGTACCACTAAAGTAGTATGAATTGGTATCATAAGTACGACGTGTCCAAGGAAACTCCCATGAGTCGCAATAATCAGCGCCGTTAAAATCAGCAAATTCACCAATCTGGGACATTTCGTGCTAGAGACAGAGATGGTTTAAGAAATGAGAAGAAACTACAGGTCTGGTCTTCATCTCTACATTGAGACAATAAAGGACTTGCTTGGTCATCTTTGGAATGACTCGTTGAAGTGGGACCATATCTGTCAGTGGGAAGAATCTACTGTGCCCCATCCCTTCTTTTCAGTATTAGCTCTGAGGTATCGACCTGTCGGCTTTTCCTAAATCGGTTTAGCCTAGAGGGTCTGGCTGATAATGAAATAAGTGGATGAATCTTGATTCTTGTGTGATTCGATTCTAAAGTTTCTATCGGACGGAACTGTCTATGATTTCCTCTAAATGAGGGGTTGATATCTGAGGGGTTGCGCAGTAAGTAAGTAATTAAGTAATTTATTTGTAACTGCCATCTTTAAAAAGCGGAGTAAATGAAAGAAAATAAATAAAACACATAAAAGACACTAATTTGTATAGCACTTGCACTTCGGTCAAGTGCCATATAGCGATCTTAATTTCTGTCCGCCAGTCGGTCGGTCGATCGGTCTGTCTGTCCCGGTTTAGTTCGGGCACTTCCAGATAAGCTAGGACGATGGAACTTGCAGGCATATCAGGAATCTGACAAGATTAAATTATAAATAGTCGCTTCCCTGATCCGATCATCCTTGGGGGGGTGGTTGGAGGGAAGGGGAATCCGAAAAAAATAGGTAAAATGAGGTATTTTAACTGACGAACGGGCGATCAGATCTTAATGAAACTTGATATATGGAAGGACCTCGTGTCTCAGACGTCCCATTTTAAATCCAGACGGATTCGGGGACAATGAGGGGAGTTGGAGGGGGAAACCAGAAATGTTGGAAAACGCTTAGAGTGGAAAGATTGGGATGAAACTTGGTGGAAAGAACAAGCACAAGTCCTAGATACGTGGTTGACATAACCGAACCGGATCCGGATCTGAGGTTGAGTTTCTAGTGATCCCACAAGTTCGGTACTTCCTGATGTGCTCGCACGATGAAAATTGGCAGGCATGTCAGGGATCCGAATTGACTTGAGAATAGTCGTTTCCTCCATCCGACCATCTGGGGGGGTGGGGGCTGGAGGGAGGGGAATCCGGAAAAATAAGGATTTTTAACTTCCGAACGGTGATCGGATCTCGATGAAACTTGATAAATAGGAAGACCTCGTGTCTCCGACATCCCAGTTTAAATCCGAACCGGATCCGGTGACATTAGGGGGGGGAGCCGGAAATATTCGGAAAACGCTTAGAGTGGAAAGATCGGGATGGATGAAACTTGGTGGCAATAACAAGCACAAGCCCTAGATACGTGTTTGAAATAACCGGACCGGGATCCGTTCACTGTGGGGGAGTTGGGGGGGGGGTCCGAATTTCTATAAGCGATCCCGCGAGTTTGGTACTTCCTGATGTGCTAGGACGATGAAACTTGGCAGGCGTGTAAGGGACCCCAACAGGTTGGAGTAGTCGTTTTCCCGATCCGACCATCTGGGGGGGGGGGGAATCCGGAAAGTGGGGTATTTTTAACCCTTGAGGTATTAGTAAGCGCGCGATTTCGGTACTTCCTCATGTGCTAGGACGATGAAACTTGGTAGGTGTGTCGGGGACCCGAATAGATTGACTTGAGAATAGTCGATTCCTCGATCCGACCATCGTGGGCAATCAAACTTGATGGACGGGAAAAGGATAAGTTTGAGATACGACATTTATATTTTCGAGACATATTCAGCCACGGTGGGCGGAGTTGGCATAATTATAATTTGTGTCTCGCATAAGGGTCAAACAAGTCGAGTAATTTGAATGAAACTTGGAAGATACAGAGACCATATGCCCTAGATGACATATTTCAAGGTTCGAACCGGATCCGACCACCATGGGGGTGGTAGGGGGAGGAGATATCCCGGAAGTTTCCAAAAAATGCTCAGATTTTAGTGAAAGATAGGTGGTAAGAGAAAATGCTTCAGATGATCCAGTTAGGAGTCCAGACCAGGTTCAGCCGCGGTATATGGGGACGTGAAAGGGGGTACCGGAAATCTTGGGCACGTCTAGGGACATAGCGAGTAGATTTCTTGGGTTTCTTTCGGACTTGAGTGGAACTAGGTATTCTAATTTTAGGTCCAAACCGCATTTTTGGTTGGCGGGGTGTTCTGTAAAGTTCTCTTTTACTTTCTTGTACCACTTACTCGTAACAAGTGCCATATGAGCTCGTAGCTCTTGTTAATCTGTGGCGAGGCTTTGTTATCCATGATGTTTGGGATCCCAACACGTAAGTGGAGGGATACCTATGACTGTTAGCGATAACTCTCGAAGCGAATGAGATATTTTGATGAAGCTTGGTGTGAGGACTCTTTGAGTCAAGGTTAAGGTCAAGTTCGTAGATGGGCTCTGTAGACCTACATTTATGGGTGGGGGAGGGGGTTCAAATTAAAGGGCAAACAAAATATTTTTAAAAGCTAATGTGATAGTCGATTATGGGGTAAGAAGACATGCTGAACACGAATATGCAAAATATTGTCTCGTCCGACAATTAGTTCGCCCGGAATCCGGCAAAAACCAGAAAGTTGGTTAAAGTAAAAGTTTCGTTTGAAGTTGATTAAAAGTTCGATTTAGGTATAAAAAGACATGTTGAACATGATGATGAAAACCATTTTATCGCCCGACGAGTAATTTGTCCGGAATCCGGCAAAACCCGGAAAGTTGGTTAAAAGTAAAAGTTCGATTTGAAGTTGATTAAATGTTCGGTTTAGGGGTAAGTAGACATGCTGAACACTTACGTGTAAAGCATTTTCTACCCGGACAACTAGATCGCCCGAAATCAGGCCAAAACCGGAAAATTTGTAAAAAGTAATAAGTTTTATTTGAAGTTCATTAGGTTAGATTCCGTGACATAGGGATGTGAACTGGTTAGATGAATATGCCTTCGGGCGGGATAACTCTTCCTATGGCCGGCTTCTACCAGACTATTGTAGCGGTTTCCGAACTCTGTTCACAAGCCCCTCGGTAGCTCAGTTGGTAGAGCGACTGCCTTGTAAGCAGAGGGTCCTGGGTTCAAATCCCGGCTGAGGAGCATTTTTGTCTATCAGTTCACTACTTATAAAATGTTTCCATCTCAAGGGCGCCTTCCCCATTAAAATTATATATTTGGTTTTCTTTGGTTTTCACCATGAGACCCCGTCTTGTGGGTCCTACGTGGCTCCGACAATGGATTCCTAGACTTCTAAATTATATTCGAAAAATTGAATATGGTTTATTGGTCACGGTACAAGTCCCTTGTGTAAAAGTGCCATCTATGTATTAATTTCCGTAACATGGGGATGTGAACTGGTTAGATGAATTTGCCTTCGGGCGGTATCACTGTTCCTATGGCCGGCTTCTACCAGACTGTTGTAGTGGTTTTTGGATTCTGTTCACAAGCCCCTCGGTAGCTCAGTTGGTAGAGCGGCTGCCTTGTAAGCAGAGGGTCCTGGGTTCAAATCCCGGCTGAGGAGCATTTTTGTCTATCAGTTCACTACTGGTAAAATGTTTCCATCTCAAGGGCGCCTTCACCATTAAAATTATATATTTGGTTTTCACCATGAGACCCCGTCTTGTGGGTCCTGGTATGTCTACATGGCTCCGACAATGGAGTCGTAGACTTCTAAATTATATTCGAAAAATTTATTATGGTTTATTGGTCTCGGTACAAGTACCTTGTGTAAAAGTGCCATCTATGTAGATTTAGAGGTAAAAAGAGACGCTGAGACTGTACATGATAATCATTTTTCAACCGGACATATAACTGGTCCGGAATCCGGCTGTAACTGTTCTTTTTAGAAGCTGAAGTTTTTTATTAGTTTTGATTAGATGTTCTTTATAGGGATAAGGAGACACCGTACGCTGAATTCGATTCTGAATTTCTTTTTTTACTGGACAAGTAGTTCGCTCGGAACTTGGTTTTCTCTAATGATTAGCCTGGCGAAGACAAGACCCAGTTGTCTGGATCAAATATTAGATTTGTGGGATCCCATCGAAACCTTAGGTCTTGTTTAAACCGACGAGAAAACATCCAAAAGGGCAACATTTGCAACTTTCGAACTTGTTCCGTCTATGTGTGGTTATGATAGAATTTCGAGAAGCGGAGCAGGTGCTTTGCATATTTAAAATAACACGATCACATCTTTTTTATCTCCTTCTTCCGCAGAACATGAGTGAAACCAGAACGAAATAGTATAGAAGGAGTGCAGAAGGTGCTGTACAAATTGTCCTAAGCTTTACGATTATAGTGACCCCCGTTGGGGATGATGCGCCCATAGGCGGTACGGATAGATTTACAAACTTCATGAACAACATAAGAGCAAAATTTTGACAATGAAGATTTGAATGTTATGAATGAATGAATTTATTCCCAATAACGCCCAAGGGCCATGGCGGGAAACATAACACAATAACAATAACAAAATATCATACACTCCAACAACAAACCAAAAATCGACTTCTATAAAAATAGTTTACGGTGGGCCACAGCTAGCTTCAGGAATCTACCCAGCCTTCGGAGCTCACCAAAACACTTACTTCCCATACTTGAAACCAAATCCCTGTCCTCCCAAGCCTCCCGACCAAACACTTCCTTTCTTAATTCTTTCAATTCCCCGCAATAACATATCAAATGTACCGCATCCTCTCCTTCAATACTACACATTGGACAAAAATAAGGACCAAACCATCGTACAGAGTCTGACGATGAACGATCCAAGAGAGACAGAAGCTTTGGATGCATTCGAACTATTTGACGAAGGGTTGAAATGCAGGTACTCACATTTTGAGAGGTTAACTTCCAAGGCGGATCTTGAGAAGTTCCGACGACAGCTGCAGTCGCATGTACTTGCAGTTAGCATTTACACCCTGAAGCTGATTGACGTCTTAACTATTGTTTTTTTGCTACCTCTCATGAACCTTCTTTATCACCTAACAGACCATGGAGTGTTTTAGTTTCCTTCCCAGCCAGTTCTGCCGTAATAGCAATGTCATTTGCCAATCGCCGTCGGAACCGGCCGGTGACCTGCATACGTCAGTGGATCCAATCGAGTACTACGTTTCAGTTTGTTTTCTGAATCTGCCCGCTGCGGTATAAATCACAAGAGGAAAGACAAGAAAGGGATTGTATTCTATTCGGTTGTTTGAGAGGTGTCAGTGCTTTCAGTTGTAATTTAATGATAATGGGGACGGGCATCCTGCCATATCCTGTTTGTACACATGTGCCAAATACAAATTAAACAGGTCTCTCCATAGCATCTGTGCATTCGTCATTACGTGAAAATGTGTTGTCATTCCACCTTTTTACTTTCTTCTCTTTTAATACCCTATTTAAAGCAGCGTTTTGTTATACAAGTGGGAAACAACAAATATAATCGATTTGACGATCTTCTTAATGCTGAGTGGATCAACAAGTGCAAAGTAGATAAGGTTTCCAACTCATTCCGCCCAGTATAATTATTTCCGATTTCTCCGTATCATGTAGAGGCAGCAAAACCTTCTTATTAAAAAAACGGTAGTCGCTTTTGAAAAACGAAGCCTACAACTAATAATCACGACAACACTGATAAAAAATATAAATGAATGAATGTGTTCCCCAAAAAGCCCGTGGGGCCATGGCATAAAACTAACTAAACACAAAAATGACTCTAAACAAAAACAACTACAACAAGAGAAACACTAGAACGGGTCTGCATACGCCTAACAAAAAAATTATTTTTATTCAAGTGAAAAAACTAATAGCCTACAGTTTAAATGTGTTCTGAGGCTTCTGTGCGAGATCGTTCCATGGTTTCGTACGGCTATAAAATGAAGTCTGGCCAATGCTCTTCTTTGGGCATGGGTTAAGTTTATATGTGTGGAAACGGTCCTGCAGTGATCTGTACAAATAAAAAACTACGATACTTCGAATATATCACTATGTCTTTTAGGTAATCAGTCCCGGAATCGCTGCAGCAGCATGAGCGGTGGCCGAGAGGGTAAGAAATCCCCGCCCGTTTCCCCAACGAAGTCGCATCTGATCCCGACGCCGATGTGTGTGTATGAACATAGTTCAGCTCCCGCCATGTGTGTTCAGGTGCCGTGTAAATCTCGTGCGGGCGTTAAACGAAGCCCTGTGCTGAGGACGGACTCTAGGACTTTTCCAAATTCTGCCAGTAACACTGCCAATACATGTGCCTGTCTAACAGGCAGCTTCTGTGTGCATAGTAGCCAAGCGCTAAACGGTCGTCAAGCCTGTGATAATATAACCAACAGTGAACATGTTGTCCAGTCGTCAGCCAGCGTGAAACTGGCGAGTCTCCCCGTCGTTCCGTGTTTTATAGAGGCTGACAAGGACAGCCCAGAGAATCGCCCCATGTTCAAGTGATAGTGTGGAAGTCTTGGCCCGCTCGCAGAGGGGGCCCTGTGATAAGTTTGAATGGAAATTCCAGTGGGCGAGTATGGAATGGCCTGGCTGCGGGTTCTTCGCCACGAATTCATATCATTTTCGAAGGGAAGCCAAGTCACGTCTCAGTGGAAACAGAGAATCCGCGCTGGAGCGGTTGGGTGTGTGTTGCTCTATGCATGGTATTCGCAAGCAAGTCTTTCAGAAACTGACATTACGAGAGGGAGTCGAGGTAGAAGATAATTTTGTGTACATAGTCAGTGTATTTTTTTTTCTTAGGCTGGAAGAAAAACTTTTCGGTTTAGAAAAGTGAAGAGATTTAAAAAGAGGTTGTGTCCTAGGAAGAGTTCTAATTTATTCGTTAAATTTTTTGACTCAAAAGGCCCCAGTCCTTCAAGTGTTTGTTTCTATGTTGCAGGGAGATTACAGCCGAATTTCCAGAGCTTTTTCGATCAGTATCCTGTTAAGCAAGAATCATAAAAGGAGAGTTTGAAAATCTCGAAACTGTCACTGACAGGCTGCACGAACCCGAATCCAACGACCTCTGTGCCCTGTTGGTCAATTCTTGAAAGCCGCTCGATAGTCTATTTGCGCTTATTTTTCTTACGGAGCAAATCGCCTGTTAAGATTTTCTACTACGGACAATGTTCTGTGTGTTTTTGACAGGTTAGGCGAATAGATAATTTCAGTTGACCAATTCATTTAGTGCAAACAAAGGTTTTACCACCTTCCTCCAGGGGCTGATTCTCAACAGCTTCCGAATTTTGCAACCGGCACCGGAAATTTATTCCGCTTCTTACTTAAAGTGCAATTGAATGTTCGCTCTCGGATCTCGCATTGGACTCTGTGGGAACATAGCTTGAAATGTAAGCGGTTAGCAATTTAAGGAGTCAGGCGTAGAACCGGAAACGGAATATAACAATAAACGAAAATGTCAGGATTAATCTCTGCGAGAGTTATTCAAATTCTGACTGAGACCGGATTCTTTGCTGACACTACGACCGAGAGGGTGTGTTCGCACCCTTTTAAGTATGTAGTCAAATTTTTTTCTGGAAATTCAGCTAGTCCTCCTTGCCAATTTAAAGTGGCTGTGAAGTAGGATTCTTTTTTAGTTTCTCGTAACCCATGATTTGTTTTGCTATTTGTTGAAGGCAGGTCAGGCCTGATCAAAGATGAAAACATCAAAACTTAGCAATCGTTTATTAGCCTATATTTAATGTATCGACGTATTCTAGTCGTTTTATAGTATTTTTCTTTGATCGGGAGTAAGGCCAGAGTAGTGGAGTTTCCTTGTCTAGGATAAAGCGTTAAGGCCCGTCGCCACTATCGCCATTTCACTCCAGCGCTTAGCATAGGGTATCCCACATCGGGGATTTGTGGCAGATTTATTGATAGTGACGTCCAGAAAACGGGAATTACGGCTCGACGATTGGTTACATTTTCAGGTCAGAATCAAGATCAAAAGTAATTCAGGGTAAAAAGACGGATAGTTGATTTCAGTCAAGGATGTTTAAATGCCTCTGCCATATTTTTGCAAAAATATCAACACTTAAAACCGTGTGAACCGTTTTAAAGTACGCATCGGAACATGACAAGTTGCATATGCAATCACCCGAATCTGGAAATTGAAATATTGTAACAAAGAGAAATTATATAAGTTTTCTCCGGTATAGTATTTATGAATGTTTACTGCGTTATTCGCATCAATGAGCGCGGTTGCACCCTTTGCGGGGTCGCGATTGTTTCTGCGCTGTAAAAATTCGTAACTACTTTACCAAATCATAGTCTTTTAAATTTCTCTTTCTTACATTATTGTAATTTCTAGGTTCGAGTAATTAGCCTAGATCTGCAGCCTCACTTAAAAAAAAATCTTGCAGTTTTTGCTGCTGGGATTAATCTTGTCTCTACTGAGATAAGATCTCTATTCGGATCAGTTTTATCCCAGTAGAGATAAGATTAATCCCAGTAGCAAATACTGCAGTTAACTTTAAACCTTACTCGGAGAAACTTTTTACAGTTCTGTCAGGTATCCATACGTACTTTGTGTTGTGTTTGAAGAAAGAAAGTCTGCGCATCCTCGTGTTAAATTCTCTTGTCGAATTTGTGGCACTATACCAGCAACATTGGATTCCGATGACATGCATGCGCTCCACATTGTTTTGCTAACTTCTCAAATGTGGAGTGTTGGCCCATCAGTCTTTTGAATTCTCTGCTATATCGAATACTTCGTTTGAGACTCCAAAAGGTTACGTACGGAATGTTAAACATAAATAAACGAGGAATCTACTCGAATTAGACCAAAAAGAATTGTTTTTAGTGCCAAAAATACCGTGCAATTCTTTTCAGTTTTAGTAGTTCATTTATTCTTTTCAATTTGAATTATGTGAAACAAAAAATCTAACCATTTGTTGAGGGGTTGGGAATAAATTAGGCTAAGCCAGTTCTACGTTTTTAATCTGTGATTGATTCGCAAGTGGTGACTTCCGACAAAACTCTTCCGCTACTTAGTTATTAAAAAAGGATAGTAGGGACGGGCCTTACGAAAAGTTGCTCTCACTGGATAGACGGCTTACGGAGTGCCTTTCTTCAAGTGAATCTAAGGTGGTAATGTTCAGTTTATGGGAAGATATAAACGCGCTGTTTAGGTAGGGATTCTCTCAGTGGGTGCAGCTTTAATGTAGGAGTACTCTGAGCGGTGTCGTTTAATCTAGGCGGAATACCATACAAGTGTTACGACGACTGTATCTGTCTGTGAAGATGCACTCTCAACCTGATGCTATGGCAAGGGGTGTAGTAGGCCAGACAGAAGATAGTAAATGTCCAAAGATACAGTCGTTGGAATCAGGATGGCCTAGGGCGTCTAGATGGCCTACTACACGTGCAGACTTCACGGGTTCATCATGGATGGCTATAATTATTTAATCTATATAACCCTGAACACAAAAATTGTAATTTATAACCATTTTGAATATATATTTAAATCTATAAATAGATAAGAGCTCAGCAGCTCGTCCTAGCCATCCTAGGGACAATCAAACCCTGTGCTTACTCGTCAATAACATAACGTCACAGTTTACGTCACGTCTGTATGGAATTCCGCCTAGATTTAAACGGCACACTCTAAGTGAAGTTGAGAAGGGGAAGTAGCTCCAGTGAGCGTGGCAGGAAGGATGTACGTTTGTGTCGATTTCTTTTCCTTTCTTGGTCGGGGAGACTTAGCCATGTCAGTTCTGCTGTCTTCGCGACTGTGCGGGGAGTTGCGTAAATACTGACAAAATTGAAATCCCGACGTCACATATTTCTTTAACATTTAAAAAATAGGTAAAATAGTGAACTAGACGTCGAAGACCTATCTCTAGTCCTTGTGTTCATGTAAATCATGCTTTAGGTTGCACTCATCTAAATCGTTCCTGTTTTTGGCCTTGACCCCCCCCCCCAAAAAAAAAAGGACACAATTTTTTTTAAACGGGGGGAAAACCTTGAACCTTCTTAACTAAAGTCGAGCTGCTTTTGTTATCTCACGGATGTATTTATTCGTCTCCATGCGGGCTCATGCCAGAAACGAAAGGCGGCGTAAAACCGGCATTGATCTGCTTTTTGTTCGACCAAAGGCAATCCTGGGGTAAATTTTTGAGCCAGAAAAAAAAAGTAGGCCAAAATAGGAATGTTGTCCAAACGAGGAAATCAGGCCGATTGTTTTTTTGTGGCCAAATTACCCAGTGAGGTATTATACCTCTGCACTGTCAGAAGCTTGGTGACTTAACACTGCGATGCTTAGTTTCAACAGGTATCATATGCTAAAGTTAGGGAATATTTTTGTTTAAGACCTTAACTGTTGTTTCCTTAAAACATAATGAGTTACTTTTAACGAACAAAATACCACTTAAAAGGTCATCACGGAAATATTCTGTAATATAGATAACATTGAAATTGCGCATCCATGTGTTAGGTCTGACCATAGTTCTTGCAGTGTGAGTAATTCCTTACCTGCCACGTCTCTCTGTTGCTGCTATAGGTGTTTACAGGCGGAATGGAATATTGTTGACCTCTGGATCAGTCTGACTCTGCCGATTGTTGTGAATGTTGTGAGTGAATGAGATTGTTTCATCCGGTTTACATTTTATTTTGGTTGTCAGGCTTAATGTTATACTACTGGCTGGTTTGGAAGATCTGATCAATGCACACAGTGACACAGTTTTACGAGGGCACAAGTGCCTCTCGCTTGGACACATTACGACATTTGTGGTTTCAGTCGACCCCTACACTTTGCTGAAGGCATACAATAGGGTTCTCGATTGGCCTAGCCACCTTAACCCGTTTCACGGGCCATGGGCTAAGAGACTGTACACTTTTTCCCTTACTCCCCTGCATACCGGGGATGAGGTGTCTTAGTGTTTTTAACATATTTTTTTTTACATGTTACGACAAGCAAGGGCCTTTGATGAGCTCTTCATATTTTTCTTAAAAGGCATTCCGCTAGTGTCAATTCTCAGGCATCTTCTTACCCATCTATAAGGTCCTTCGCTTTCCACCAGGTGTTCCGCGCTACAATAAGGACATGGTGCTCTCCGCGCTATTTAGACAGATAGAAAATTGAAGTCTTATTTGACACTGCAAAACGGATACTTCAGCTACATTTTACTAGAGCTATATTTCGGTCCTGGATTTCCACAAGACCGTTTTCTAGCTTGAGCCTGAAGAGGACCCCTGCCAAGAAGGGCCAAAAGTATACCTCTAATAAAATGTAGCTGACGTATCCGTTTTGCACTGTCAAATATGAGTCGCAGTCAGCTTAGGCTGAAGGAATATTGACCTGAGTCTTGCTTAAAAACAAAAGTTAATTGTTTCCGTGAATGATCTACTGATCCTATCAGACCAAGAAAGGTGCCAACTAGCGCCGTGCCGGTGGACAAAAGTGATTTAAATAAAGGGGGAAGAAGATGGCTCTGTGGTATGATAGGTAGCGGAAGGCCTTTGCGAATAACTTAGCTATGAACAACTTATTATGTGCTCTTGCTGAAAGCAAGAACCGGTTATCCTGTGGACGAACCTCCGTCTTGATCCTGGTTGTGAATGCGGGGTCTGCCAGGTTTTGCTGCGTAGACACTTCCCTGTTTATGGTTTTTCTTGCCAAAGTTGTGTACAGACGTGGGAACCAGGCTTTAAGTCATGCACAAATCTCCGACCATATCCTGTATCCTTGGGTTGGTTGTTGACGCGCAAATGCTCCCACAACCGCAAACGTTAAGCCTGGTTCACACACGGTTAGAATTTTCATAATAGATAACACAATATTGCCCCTTTTCAAAAGGTAACACTTAGGATGTTAGCTGTTATGATTCTGCAAATGTTACGCATTGAGTTTATGCATACAATACGAGCCGAAACACCGCCGGAAAAACATCGGCTGACTTTTCTCTTTACCATCACGGTTTCGGAAAAGTCAGCAGATGCATTTTCTGCTGTTTTTCGACTCACCTTGGCAATTCTTTTTGTGTGCAACGTTCAGTGCATAACGTTTGCAAAATCATAACAGGATCCCAAGTGTTATCTGCTGAAACTGCGTATCCTTGTGTTATCTGTTATTAAACTTCTGACAGTGCATTACTGTGATTTCGTGGAAAATTCTGCGTTACGCAGGAGGGACCAAGGGTTATAGCAATTGCATGAGGCGATATAGTGGCGTTGTTGCTCAGGTCACGAAGTCGGGAGTTGCTTAATCGCCGTACGGTTCGAGAGAGGGGGGGAGTGCAGGATTATTGGTTCTTGCTGGTAGCCGATCAGGAACATTTGATGTCAGTGAAAGCATCCGAGCTAATTACAACAGAGCTGCAGTACTTCAAGCTTTGTGAGCTCTCCTGTTCGGAATTCCCTGGTTGATTTCCGCTACAATACTTGCATTGATACTAAAAGCAGGAAAATAGGAGGTTGTAACGTCAATCCGCTAATGTGTATCAGTGCAAGTAGTTCAGGTTCTATTTCTGTAATACATTGGTGGTTGGTTCTTTACATGTTACCATAGGTAGGGTGGGATTTTCTGTGTTCAGTGTATACCGCTTTAAGGCTTGAATACCCGTCAACATCACGCACCAGCCACCCTTAGGGGAGGGCTCGATTTGCTTCCAGTAGCACTGCGGGCAAACAATCCTTTTCTGGCCGGATTCAGCATTTTCATCATAAAACTGAAAATGTTCAACTTTTCCGTACCATGCGGAATTGACGACGGTGCTAAAATCGTGAAAGGAGTCCTAGCGCGACGGCCAGATACTGATCGTTTGTTCCTACCACACAAGTCTGTGGTGCTTATCGAAATGGTGCTTGGACGAGATTACAGATTTGATCTTTGCAATCTCTTCCAAAATTGGCATGTCTATTTGTTTGTGATCGCTGTGTCAATTTAGCAACGGCGGTTCAGCACATGGACATTCCTTAGGGATCATTCAAGCTAGAAAACTAGCTGCAGTAGTATCCAGCACGACAGTTTCTCTGAAGTTCACATTTTTCATTTTAGGCCTAGTGGGTAGAATTTACTACACCGAATATCCGCTGGATACTTTGTGTATTTAAACAAAAAGTATATTCGATGTTTCGCTTCTGTGTATCCCTGCATACCGGGATGTGTAGTATATATCACCGTGCGTTCAGTTTTTTTAAACACAAAACATTTTATGCCATTCTTTGTTCAGTGTGGGAAGCGGATAGACCGGTCGTCCTTTGATGTTATGTACCTCCGCCCCACTTTTTGCCTACTTGTTTGGTATGGGGTCGCGGAATTCTCGATGTCTCGTTTTCAACTTAAATCAAGCGGTGATCTCAAGGTTATAAAAGCCGCTGAGGCTGATGCATGTGTTGGATTCAACTCATGTCTTCTCAGATGTGCTTTAAGCCTGGGCTCAAAGAGCTCAAGAACGAATTGGCACTTCCCAGTGTTGCCAAAAAACATCACCCGGTCTTGACAAAGAAATAACCAAAGAAAGACAATTTGGTGGGCTAAATCACCACTTTCGGCAACCCTGGCATTGGCTAGCATTACAGTTCAATTCGTGCCGTTCAGCTACACGTCGAGTTTTTCACGTTCCCAATCGAACGATGTTCGCGTTCTGTAAGAACGTTGCTTTGTCTCATCCGAATGTGGGGGAGGAGTCTACCCGCTTCTAAGTTTGTCCGCTCTGGTGCTGCGGGCAGACGGTCAGGATTCCTTCCACGTTTTCTTCTGAATCCCACACGATCATAGAAATCCGTACAAAGTTAGAATTTTGCCCATACTCTGCGGAAGCGCGGATTGCCGCTGGGAAAATCGGAAAGGAATCCGGATCTTCTGTCGGTGCCATTTCCGCCGTTCGAATAGAGCAGTTTCGGCCGCTAGTTCCGCAGAATATTCAGGTTGTTGAGTGTGTGTGCCGTCAGCTTCAGAGCTGGCTGTTAGGGTTGAATCTGAAATGCTTGAAAAAGAGTCAAGAATAGAAATCTGGCCAAAGTTTTTGTTTTCTGTTGTGTCCGTTGTTAAGCATTTAATGTATTTGTTCACACGGTGTTATAAATACATCTTTATTTGCTAAACCATTAAATTGTGACAAGAGGTTTTAAGAAAATTTCTGCTAGCTCGACGCAGAATTCTGCCCTGCTGTCATGATTGTCCTCGGTTTCGAAGATACCTTGGAACTCATGTGGCGAATGGAAATCAACATTTTTCTGGTGGCCAAAACAATATTTTCCATGAAGCCTGTTGACGAAACTTTTGCTTCACCAAGGGCCGAACATTTCGCTGGCATTCCCTATGAAAAGTTGTCGCAAATTAGTTTTCTGAAGTAGTAAGCTTTAAAGGACCCCTCGCACTATTTATTCTCCAACTTACAGTATTTTAAAATACTTGAATACTTTAAAACTAAGACGTGCTTTCAACAGATAACACACGGTTTGTGTTGTTTTAAGCCTTTTCCGAGACCCGTTGACTTGCAGCGAAAACAGGGAAACAACTTAGATAACCAGTTTTTATGATGGAAAAACTTCTTGCAGACAACAGTGTGATACACATCGAAGGTAGTAAAACGCGGCTAGTGAGAAAATGAGCGTGTTTTCTTTAGAGGGGTTAGAATCTACCGTCCGGAATTGGGGTCTCCGGGTTTAGAAATATATGGAGTGATAATGGAAGTAGGTTGCGTTAGCATTATAGGTAAGACAGGTCCTTTAAGCATGCCACTAGCCCACTACAGACGTGCTACGATATTTAGGCGGAATGATACTGGATACTGCTGTTGAAGACTATCCCAGTCTGAAGCATAGTTAAACGAATATATTTTGTACTACTGTCTGCTACTACATACAGCTTCACGGATTTGCTATAGGAGATATGATGATGATGATTTTATTAACGCACTGAAGAAGAGGAAAATAGTGCAGTATAGACAAATAAAAGGAAAAAATATACTGAGCTTTCAATAATGTACGAGATAAAAAAATAAACATTAAAAAAAAAAAAGGGGGACTAATCGAGTCTAAAAAATCTTCTTCACAGATGGAGTGCGGAGAAATAGCCAAGGGAAGAAACGTGAAGGTCGTGGGCAATTCAAGGTAACTTTGGACAATATGGATTGCATACTTCTTCGGAAAGTTATTAAAGTTTAACCGAATAGGTCTGAGATCTGACAGTCTAGTTGCATCAGTTATTCACTTAAATAGGCCTGCAAACACGATACAAATCTGTTAATCCGTCTGTCCGCCATCCACAGGTAATCGATTTCATCGAATGAGTTTATTCTTTCGGACCTGTGGCACCTCTAGGCGCCTGTCCCTCTATGCTTGAAATATATACCAGCTACAAAGGTAAGCCACTACAGGAAAATAAACTAAAAATGGCAGATCCTTGCAAGACATATCTGAACATGATTTTCCTACTTTCTTCAGCCATGGCTTTTAGGGTTAAGCGTCTTTGATCCGGGAAATGCAGGCTTCTCTGAAATTCAAATTCTCCGCGTCTGGTTGGGCAGTCGGGCAAGCAGCGCACATTCAGAACGATTCAGCATGTTTGTGTTTACCCCTATACGTCATATCTGTTTTGACGAAAACTTCCTTCCTTACTTCTGCGAATTTCCCGGTTTCAGCAAAATTCCGGAACTACCTGTCCGGCAAAAAAAAAAAGCTAAAATCGAACTCAGCGATCCCCTGTATCGAACATCTAATCAACTTCAAATTAAAATTTAACTTAAAACAAATTTTCCGGCTCCAGCCGGATTCCGGGCGAACTATATGTCCGGGTACAAAATGACTGTCATAATCGGATTCAGCATCTTTTCTTACCCCTAAATCGGATATCTAATCAACTACAAATACTTACAAATACTACAAATAATTTTCCGATTTTGGCCGGATCCAGGCGAACTACTTGCCCGGCAAGAAAATGATTTTCACCATCTTTTTCAGCAAGGTCTTCCTACCCCTAAACCGAACATATAATTAACCTCAAATAAAACTTTTACTTTTAACAGATTTTCCGGTTTTGGCCGGATTCCGGGCTAACTACTTGTCCGGCGAAAAAATAGTTTTCACCATCGTGTTCAGCATGTCTTCTTAGTTCTTACCCCTAAATCGAACATCCAATCAACTTCAAACAAAACTTTTACTTTAAACAAACTTTCCGGTTTTGGCTGGATTCCGGGCGAACTACTTGTTCGGCGAGAAAATGATTTCCACCATCGTGTTCAGCATGTCTTCTTACCCCACAATAGACTGTCCCATTAGCTGTTTAAAATATTTTGCTTGCCCATTAATTTAAACCCCATCCCCGACCCCTAAATAAAGGGCTTCAAAGCCCATCTACGAACTC
Organism: Branchinecta lynchi; assembly: GCA_023053575.1. Lineage (NCBI taxonomy): Eukaryota > Metazoa > Arthropoda > Branchiopoda > Anostraca > Branchinectidae > Branchinecta > Branchinecta lynchi. Next base: position 16,733,083 of record JAKZAP010000007.1, read on the forward strand.
GACCTTACTCTTGACCCAAGCAATCCTCACACCAAGTTTCATCAAAATATCTCATTCCCTTCAAGAGTTATCGTGCTTACAGACGGACGGACAACTTTTGCGATGTCATAGGTATCTCTCCACTTACGTTTTGGGATCCCAAAAAGTAGCTGCCCTTTCAGTTAAACTTTAACATATGGTTTTATTGTACTATCTCTGTGGGATAAGTGCTGATAGTGAGTTAAGGGAGGCAAACACAGACTGCTCCACGTGAAGGTCGGAGATGGTGAATGCCGATTAGGCCTCGGACACGATTGTCATGCGCGTACTCATTGATAGGCCCATCATTTGTAAGCCCGTGACAGTTTTATTCAACTTCGACTGTGTTCCTAATCGGTTGAGATACGATCTGGAAAGATGTAGCAAGTTTCTTTTCCCTTTTGGTTGTATTTACACTCTCCATAGAATGATAACGTCCCTTTTGTTGCTCGAGATTCTATTAGCACAAAATGTGCTCGGGGTTTATGCAAATTGTAAACCCACACATGTCCGTACTGGCCGAGGGGTGAGCGTGCTGGACCTGAAATGGTCCCCATCCCCTTAGGACGCAGGTTCGAGTCTCGATGGTTCCGTCTACCGCTTGGTTTGGGGTTTGGGTTAGTTGCGCGACCCTGTAAGAAAAGCCAAGTCGACCCATCTTCAAATGGGTATCAGTGTTGCCAGATGGTGCACATTTGCGCCATTGGCTTTTTAGAGGCAGCTGCGCTTTGAATTTTCAAGCGTGCGCATTGCGCCAAATTAACGTATTTCCCTAAATTTGGGGGCAAATTGGGCACATTTTGCTCTCCACATCCCTTAAAATTGAAAACCAGATTAGGATTTGTAAGGACCACGCAGTGATTGTGCATCCAGACTCCAGATCTCGAGGGTTGCCGGGGACTCAAAATCTTCACTGGAACGTAAAAAATGGCATTTGGGAACACCGATATATGATGCTTGCTGGTTCAAATTGTGTTGACCCTCTCTGCTTCTCCATGTCTTGAAAGCCAGCAAGCAACCGCAAGCTGCACCGCTATGAGTGCTACGATATTTGGATCCAAGAGTATATTCGCTGGTAAGCTGTTGGTCTTGCCAGGTTCATGACTATTTTTTTTTTTAGATTTTTTTGTGTTTTGAGGAAAAATCATTTCTTATATCGTTTCGAGAAAAAAATATTTTTTTAAATCGTCTTGAGAAAAAAAATCCTTTTCCCATTATCCGTAGCCTACTATTTTTTGGGATCCCAAAACGTAAGTGGAGGGATACCTATGACATCGCAAAAGTTGTCCGTCTGTCCGTCCGTCCGTCCGTCCGTCCGTCTGTAAGCACGATAACTCTCGAAGGGAATGAGATATTTTGATGAAACTTGGTGTGAGGGTTCGTTGGGTCGTCGGACCAGTCAAGTTCGTAGATGGGCTTTGTAGCTCTACATTTAGGGGTGGGGGAGGGGATTCAAATTAAGGGACAAACAAAATATTTTGAAACAGCTAATGTGATAGTCGATTATGGGGTAAGAAGACATGCTGAACACGACGGTGAAAACCATTTTGTCATCGGACAAGTAGTTCGCCCGGAATCCGGCCAAAACCGGAAAGTTTGTTGAAAATAAAAGTTTTATTTGAAGTTGATTAGATGTTCGATTTAGGGGTAGGAAGACATGCTGAAGACGATGGTGAAAACTATTTTCTCGATGGACAAGTATTTCGACCGGAATCCGGCCCAAACCGGAAAGTTTGTTGAAAGTAAAAGTTTTATTTGAAGTTGATTGATTGTTCGATTTAGTGGTAGAGAGACATGCTGAAGACGATGGTGAAAACTATTTTCTCGACGGACAAGTATTTCGACCGGAATCCGGCCCAAACCGGAAAGTTTGTTGACATTAAAAGTTTTATTTGAAATTGATTAGATGTTCGATTTAGGGGTAGGAAGACATGCTGAAGACGATGGTGAAAACTATTTTCTCGATGGACAAGTATTTCGACCGGAATCCGGCCCAAACCGGAAAGTTTGTTGAAAGTAAAAGTTTTATTTGAAGTTGATTGAATGTTCGATTTAGAGGTAGGGAGACATGCTGAAGACGATGGTGAAAACTATTTTCTCGACGGACAAGTATTTCGACCGGAATCCGGCCCAAACCGGAAAGTTTGTCAAAATTAAAAGTTTTATTTGGAGTTGATTAGATATTCGATTTAGGGCAAGAAGACATGCTGAACACTTATGTGAAAACAAGTTTCTACCCGGACATGTAGTTCGTCCGGAATCCGGCCAAAACCGGAAAACTGTTGGAAGTCAAAGTTTTATTTCTAGTTGATTAGATAAGCGATTTAGGGGTAAGAAGAGATGCTGAGTCCCTGTGGGACAATCGTATTTTACCCGGACATATTGTTCGACCGGAATCCGGCTGGAATCGGAAAATTTGTTATAAGCTAAATTTCTATTTGAAGTTGATTAGATGTTCAGTACTGGGGAAAGAAGATACCCTGATTTCGTCTTTGAGCTTTCTTTTTTCGCCGGACAAGTAGTTCTGGAGTTCGGCCGGAACCGGGAAATTGGCAGAAGTGGCAGGAAGTTTTCGTCAAAACAGATATGACTTATAGGGGTAAACACACATGCCAGTCGTTCCCGGTCATTCATCCGAGGTAGTCGCTAACGAGGCGCCTTAGTTGTTCTGTTTTACCCGGCGCGGAGAAGTTTTACGTCATTGCTAACGACTCGCCTGAGTTCAGCTTTACCCGCAGTGAGTTACTACGTCATATGATGACACGATCAATGTTATTCTGAAGTAGCCGAAGCGGATTATCGTTACAATAATGTCTGTGACGCAGAAAGTCTTTGAGGAAGCCATCAGATCTCTTCAGAAAAAGCTTGACTCTATACTAACCGCCCAGAAGGAGTTCTCTACTACACTCACGTCAATTAGTGCTGAGTTAACTGAACTTAAAAGTGAAGCTTTAGCCCGTGATGCCAGAATATCTATCTTGGAGATAAAAGTTGAGGAACAGAATTCAAGATGTGAGCTGTTGGACGGTAAACTGCTGGAAATGGATGTAAAAGGCAGGAGCTTAAATTTTGTAATCCATGGATTGCCGAACGAACGCCAAGGACAGACTGCTGTTGCCAACGTCAGCAGCCTACTTGCCGAAAAGATGGGTGTTACCGGTGATCTCAACATCACTAAATGCTATCGAATGCCCACTAATAAGTCGAACATCACAAGCCGTAAGCCCAGAGTAGCTCCGGTATTCGTCTCTGTTGGTAAGGAGAAGGACATCCAGACTGTTTTTAGTTCAATTTCTATGCTGAAGGGGTCTGGAATCACAATTTGTACCGACTTGCCACCTAAACTGAAGACTGTTCGTAATGAACTGTTAACGCAAGGAAAGGCCCTTCGTGACGCTGGGTCTGTTAAGGTGACTCGGGTCAAACAGAAAGGTGTCAAACTTTGGCTAGAGTTTAAGTCCAACACTTCATCAGAGTGGGTCAAAGCCTAGTGATGAATACTTACGACTGTGTAGAATGCTCTCCCATTAGATGTTGTGTGCCGACAACCAGACTTTCGGTATGTGGTGATTATTTCGTTTATCTCAGTTTATTAAAAGGTTAATGTTTGCGTTGCGAAGGTATGGTAATGCAATCCGCTCACTGCTTCAATAATCATGTGTGTGTTTCATCTTGCTGTCACTGTACAGCTCATTTTCTTCTGCGTGTTTTTTTCAATGTTAGGCCTAGTGATTGTTGAATGGTATCAAGGTTTCGTTTTGGTCCTACCCTCGTCATATATTATTTTTAGGAAGTCAAATCTGAGTTATGTTGTTTCCGGTATTTACGAGATTTGTACTTCATCTTCATTACCCGAGCAAGCAAGGCAGTGGCACGTGATAGCAATTATGTTATTTTTTCAATATTTTTATAAATGATCAATGTGGATTTTGGGAACGATAGACTTCGATCTCTTCGAGATAATCAGCTTAATTTAAAAGAAATATGCGAAGAATCGGGTTCGCTTAAGGATAATATATTGGATTCCTATTTATTTAACCTCCCGCCTACTCAAATTTATTTTCAACATGAGCTTCCTATGATGTCAAATCATGGTAAGGATTTTAGATCAGCATTCTTCAATTGTCGTGGTTTACTTAGCAGTCTTCAATTTGTCACCAATTTACTATGTAGTCACGGGCTGAGGATTCTTGGTGTGTGTGAAACGTTTCTTGGTGATGGTAATGAAAGTCTGGTGCATAGTGAAGGGTTCAGTTTTATTTCTAATAACCGACAAAAAAGAAGAGGTGGGGGACTGGGTATTTTTATAGACAGCAATATTCCATTTGTTGTCCTGGAACAACTCTCTACACATGATAAACCTATGATATTTGAAACCCTTTGTATAGAATTCACTGTGGCTGGTACAAAAACTCTTTTTTGTGTTGTTTATCGTCCACCATCTTCTTCGATGAATGATTTTCTGGATCAGTATGATATGTTCTTAGAGTCTGTTGCCTGTCGCAATTGCAAACAAGTTCTCGTGGTGGGGGACTTCAATATCAACCTGTTAGAAATAAATGTTCCATCTAGTAATTATTCCAAAGATAAGGCCCTTACTTTTCTGTGCACGAACCTCTCGCGCATGCTTATTCCAACTTGTCGGGTGGCTACACGTATTGCGGATGATTCTGCGACACTAATAGACAATATTTTTTCGTCTATACCAGTTGTATCGTCGCATGTTATAATGAATGATGCTTCGGACCACTGTGTACTTGTTGCTGATTTTGCTCTTAATTATCGGCCAAGAAATAATATTTCGAAGAAATGTAGAGAAGTGAGTAATGATAATATTACTAAATTGAGAACTAAGTTGTCTTCGCATGATTGGTCACCTCTATTTAAATGTTTTTGCCCGGATGTTGCCACAGCCATGTTTTTGAAAACTTTCCGCGGATATTTAGATGACATTTGTCCATTTGTGGAACGATTTGTCACGAAAAAGGTCCCCAAAAATCCTTGGATTTCTCAAGGAATATTACGATCTATTCTGGTAAAAAATAAATTATTCAAAATATATATGACTACGCCGAACGTTGATAATAAAGTTAATTTTAAAAATTACAAAAATATTCTGTCGTGGGTAATACGCAAAGCTAAAACGCAGTATTATGAAAAAGCATTTGTAAAAGCACAAGGTAACCAGAAGAGTACTTGGCGAATAATTAATTCTCTTATGGGAAAAAACAAATCGTCTTCGACACTGAATGAGATAATCGACAGTGAAGGTAATGTTGTTACGGATCGTCAAGGAATTGCGAATCTTCTCAATGCACATTTTGTTAGTATTGGAGAGAAGACAGCTGCAGGGTGCCTACCCCCTTCGAAAGAGTCGTTTAAGCGGCACATGCCTCCCCCGATGGATACATCCTTATTTCTTACTCCAGTTTCTATTCTTGAATTAAAAAATATCATAGCTAAATTGAAAGATGGTTTTTCTGAAGCCCTGGATGGATCTTCAACTTATTTAGTTAAGGCAATATCTCCTAGTGTTTTGCATGTTCTTTGTCACATTACAAATTTAATTATTCAAACAGGAGTTTTTCCGGGTTCATTTAAATCAGCTAGAATAGTTCCCCTGCACAAGGGTGATGATTCGCGGCTTTGCACCAATTACCGACCAATATCGATACTCTCTGCATTTTCAAAGATAGTAGAAAGAGCCCTTTATAATAGAATTTATGGATTTCTTGATAGATTCAAATTTTTTTCAACACTTCAGTTCGGATTCCGCAAAAATCATAGTACGATTCACCCAATGACTGTCATCGTGCAACACGTTCAGGATTGTCTGGATCGTGGCGAGACTCCTGCAACAATTTTTCTTGATATTCAAAAAGCATTTGACACGATATCGCATGAGATTCTTTATTGTAAACTTAACAACGCGGGTATTCGTGGAAATGCACTAGATCTAATAAAATCTTATTTGTCGGATAGAAAACAAGTAGTTGTTCTAGATAATCACTCGTCAGACGATTTATCGCAATCAAGAACAGTAGGAGTTCCACAGGGATCGGTACTTGGACCACTATTGTTCTTGATATATATCAATGATTTGAGTTTCTGTACGGGTGATTCTTCATTGAATACTCAGTTTGCAGATGACACAGCAGCAACACTATCGGCTACGGACGAGCATGCTATGGTATTAAATCTGAAGTCTACATTTTGCCGACTAATAGAATGGATGTCTGATAATAAATTAGCTTTAAACAAGAAAAAGACAAAATTTTTAATTTATAGTAGAACTGGATGTAAGTTTGACAGTGTACGGAAAGTAGAAATAGAATCAGGTGAAGGTGTAATTGTTTTTGAGCGAGCTGGCTCTATTCGTTATTTGGGTGTTATTTTCGACCAGAATGTGTCATGGAAAGAGCACATTAATTTGGTGAGGACTAAGGCTTCTCGTGGTGTCGGACTTATGTTTAGACTTAAGCATCTTCTCCCGTATTCAGCTCTGAGATCCCTTTATTTTTCTTTGGTTCATTGCCATTTTGATTATGCGTCAATAATATATCTTAATACGTTTATAAGTCATATCAAACCAATCCAAATCATACAGAATAAAGCTTTGCGCGTTCTGAAATTGTTTCTTCCAGCCCCGTCCAAGTTCCCCAATAAAAGTTCAACCGAGACCCTGTTTATATTACATAATATTCTTCCAGTAAGAAGTGCAATGCAGTATTTAGTAATACTTTTTAAAATTAAGCTTGATCGATCATTGCTACCCGAATACTTTTCATCAATGAATCTTTTCTGTCTTTCTGATTCGTCTCAGATTGAAACAAGATCCAAACATAAATTACGAATGCCTCGGGTTGTTACTGAAAGGTCCAGGTTCTGTCTTCGGTATCTCATTCCTCTTCACTGGGAGAGTGTGAAGTTAATTATGGATTTAACGGTAGGAATAGCTGCTATAAAATCACGGCTTAGAAGAATGCTGATTGAGAATTTCAGAAGTTAAATAAGTGATTCTCACTTTCCGGTTGTCTCTTCTTTTGTTATTTATATAAAGTCAATCGACGTTCCCATCCTTGTTTAATTTTAATTATTATTTATATATTTACTTTTGTTTAATTGCGAATGTGCCTTGGCCTTGCTCTCGGTTAGCTGTATGATTATATAGCGGATGGATGTTATTGGGTATGATTCTTCATGTTTAAGTTAATTTGATTTTATTTATTTTTTCTGTGTGCGCTCGAGCTCTGCTCTCAGCAGTGGAAAGTGATAATGATAGACTTTTTTTTTGCAAATAAAGATAACCTTGAACCTTGAACCTTGAACCTTGAATCCAAATCTGAACTTGGTTTTCTCAGGTGATTAGCTATTTGGCCTTAATCTGTTTCTGAATTTTAATTGTAAAAATGTTCAAGGAGTCTGGCGAAGACTGGATCTGGCTAAGACAAGACCCAGTTGTCTGGATCAAATCTTAGATTTTTGGGATCCCATCGACACCTTTGGTCTTGTTTCTGAGGAAAGCTGATTAACTTTTTTCTTGTCTTGCACATCACAGAACCAGAGGCATTACTGTTCAAAATGTATGAGTAGAAAGGGGGGGGGGGGCATTTATCCGCTGCTTGGTCATTTTTACCGACTGTTTTAAAACAGACGATTGTTTGAAGAAAAAAAAATTGACTGCTTTTACACAATAAATCTTAGTTCATACGTATAACTGATAACTTCCACCATCCTTGCTATATCTTTCCAGCTGCCCGATCTTGTGTCGAGCATCTGGCAGCACTGATGGGTATCTCGGTTAAATATCCGGAAGGGTGTGTGAATGCACCAAGACGGCTTGCTCACCCGGCTATACACTTGACTATCTCTCCCTTCCGATGCAGGATCTCCGAGTACCTGCGGAAGAACGGAAGAAACTGTGTCACAGCTGCACTGGCTCGGGATTTGAGTCATTGAGTTTGAGTCTACACACACGTTTGCTCCTTCTTCCTGAGAATCACTGGCGTGTGTTGGACTTTGTCATATAGAGTATTGCATTTCCTGGCTGAGGGCAGAGAATCGGAGATCAGCATCGCCAATAAGACCTTTTAGGGCTGAGGGCCTAATGCTGACACATTTTCCTCCTTTTTGCCACACCGCATATTTGCAAAATCCAGCAATCTGATTATAGAAATAACGGTTTCAATATGGAATCGAAAGCTGGCGTTGGTTCTGGTTCTGGCGAGTTCTGCTGCCATCAAGTGAGCCGATATGACAAAATGATTCGCAAAAAGCAGACGGCAATTGCTGCTTCGTCACTCACTCATTTTCGCGGACGTGACATTTGGCGCGTTCTCGAACTTTTCTTTGTTGCGGTTTGCATCGTGTAAAAAACACATTAAGCAAAGTAGTTAACAACGGGGATAGACTTGAACTCGTCGGGAACCTCAGTCAGTCAATTTGGCAGCGTCAAAATGTCTGTAAGTGCTTGTCAGTTTGTATGGGCAGTGTCGCTGAACTACCACCTTGGAGCGACAGGAAAATATCAGCTCGTACAGACGTCGGTGGCGACGAAAGTAAAACCTATTGACTGTCATGCGCGCATGACTAAAAATTTAATTGGCATTATTCAGCGCTCTCATTTATGGATTTTCTTTATTTCGGTTATTCAGCCAGATTGACCTAAGTGGATTAGACTTAATTTGTCTCCTCTAATTTGTCTTCACCAGCATTCATGACACAGGTGCAGACTTAAACTTAATGAACAGAAAGAGAGTCTTTCACTTTTAAATTGTAACGTAGTACAAATCTCTCATCTTTAAGGGTGAAAGAAGATACAAATTTTATAGCCGCGTTGATGTTTGGGGTTAATAGGACCGCATGCTGGTTCTGAACTGGAATGTTACGGAGAGTTGCTATTAGACGTCAGAAGTATCCGAGCCATGTAGCGATTGTTATGCGGGACAATTAACGTTTATAATTCACATTCAGACTTACATCTTGTGAGACTAAGAACTCCATTGCATCATATTTTGCTTAAAGCACAACTTGCACTTCTAATGCTTTACTTTGTATTAAATACTTAAAAAATAAACATTTCCGACTTCCTTTAGAAGGCGCTACAAAAATCGGCCGTTTTCTTGTTATCCCTTGTCTTTACCTCTCTGGCATTTCGGCGATCCAAATCTTAGGAGCTGGGATGTAGTGGGAGGAAATTCAAAAACTCCAAGCAATGCCTGGTAGAAAAGGATATATTTGAGATGTCGCCAAAGTCAAGCCGCTGATGCAGTTTATCTGATTGTTCTAGTGTTTCATCACAAGGCTAAAATCTAGGCTTAAAGCGCCTATAAAAGTTTTTCTTTGTGGAATAGTGTTTTGAAGCTTGATAAGATTGCTTTATAAAATGTACCAGAATATGCAATAAGCTTAAAAAAAATAACATAGCTACAACAATCATTCAAAAACAAATAACCTATTCAAATCTGAATTATACAAGCTGATTTCTGCACAAAATAAAGATCTAATAAGTGTTATAAGAAACATCACTTTTATCTTTGTCCAATCTAGTAAATTGATCATGTACTGGCCCCCAAAAACTAGGCTTTGAAATATCACAGAGAGGAAACTGTTGAAAAAGCTGCTGATCTAGGGGGTAAGCATTGTTCCTAGGTTGTTACACAGTGGGATTGGGGTAGTTTGATGGGCCCATTGGTTCAGGTTCAGGTTCTTTTATTTCGAAAATACTTCGTGACAATATATTTTGGTCACTGGGGACCGGCAGGGATACGAGCTCGTTAGCTCGGCCCCATTTTAAACACTGACTATATGAACATAGTATAAATGACTCGTTCCTCTGTAAATACACACACACAAGAAAGAAATACTCGTTCCATTCCGTATACTTACATAAAATTGAACTTTGAAGGAACAGAAAACTTGACTCAAACTTGACTCGGGAGCTGGCTGATATATCAAGAATGTACCCTGAGTCGATATTGAGAGTAAGAAAAATCTCGTTCCGACCATTGCAGTTTCCGAGAATCCGACTTTTGAGCTAGTAGAAAAACAAGACCAAAGGTGTCGATGGGATCCCAAAAATCTAAGATTTGATCCAGACAATTCGGTCTTGTCTTCGCCAGGCTAACCATCAGAGAAAACTGAGTTCAGATATTCTATCTACCTATCTATACCTCTATAAGCCATATCTATTTTGACGATATTGACTGAAACTTCCTGCTTTACTACTGCCAAATTTGCGGTTTCGCCCGAATTCCGAGCGAACTACTAGTCCAGCAAAAAAAGAAAAATTCAGAAACAAAGCCGGCGTATCTCCTTATCCCTATAAAGAAATCTAATCAATTTTAAATAAAATTTTGACTTAAAAAAAATGCGGGTACAACCGGATTCCGGACTAATTATATGTCCGGGTAAAACATGATCATTATATACAGACTCAGCGTCTCTTCTTACCCCTAAATATATCATCTAATCAACTTCAGATAAAGCTTTTACTTTTAACATGTTTTCCGGTTTTGGCCGGATCACAGGCGAACTAGTTGTCCGGCGAGAAAATGGTTTTCACCATCGGGCTTAGCATGTCTTCTTACCCATAAATCAAACATTTAGTCAACTGCAAATGAAACTGTTACTATTAACCAACTTTACGGTTTTGGCCGGATTCCGGACGAACTGCTTTTCCGGCGACAAAATGATTTTCACCATCATGCTCAGCATGTCTTCTTACCCATAAATCAAACATTTAATCAACTGCAAATGAAACTGTTACTTTTCACCAACTTTACGGTTTTGGCCGGATTCCGGACGAACTGCTTTTCCGGCGACAAAATGATTTTCACCATCATGCTCAGCATATCTTCTTACTCCTAAATCAAACATTCAATCAACTTCAAATGAAACTTTTACTTTTAACCAACTTTCCGGTTTTTGCCGGATTCCGGACGAACTACTCGTCCAGCGAGAAAATGGTTTTCACCATCGTGCTCAGCATGTCTTCTTATAAATCAAACATTTAATCAACTTCAAATGAAACTTTTACTTTTAACAAGCTTTCCGGATTTGGCCGGATTCCGGACGAACTACTTGTCCGGCGAGAAAATGAGTGTCACCATCATGCTCAGCATGTCTTCTTACCTCATAATCGACTATCACATTAGCTGTTTAAAAATATTTTGTTTGTCCCTTAAATTGAACCCCCTCCCCCACCCCCAAATATAGGGCTACAGAGCCCATCTACGAACTCGATCTTACCCTTGACCCAAACAATCCTCATACCAAGTTTCATCACAATATCTTATTCCCTTCGAGAGTTATCGTGCTTACAGACGGACGCACAACTTCTGCGATGTCATTGGTATCCCTCCACTTACGTTTTGGGATCCCAAAAAGCAAAAGATTTGTGTGCCGAGAGTAGGAATTGAACGCACGACCTCTTGACTGTCCCGATACTATAGGCGTATTCTCGCCGTTCCCCGAGGACTCCTCGGGGAATCGAAGGGAACGGCGAGAATAGAGGGAGTCACTCCACGCGGACTCCCCGTACAGAAACAGCGAGAACACAGGGAATGCTTCCAAAATGGATTTTGTTCGAAACAAAAATATACAGTTGACGAAATTAGTCTAGATCCACTTTATTTTTGGTTTTGTTTATTCTGATTGTTTTTAATTAATTTTAAAAAGCATGAACACAACCAAAAATTGATTCCCCTCCGAATCTCAAAGGGAGTCCTTTTTGATGATGGTGATGATAGTCAGAGCATTCCCCGTCCGTGGTGACTCGCGAGAATACGGGGAATGAGTCCCCGGGACAAACAAAAACGCGGGGAATCCTCAAGTGGAGTCCTCGGGGAACGGCGAGAATGCGCCTTATGGCCGGAACACGGCCAAAGGCGAACTTTTACAGTGCATAAGCGCGTAACTACAGTGCATAAGGGGCAAGGGCCTGTCAGCTAGCTTTGGCAACACTAAGGACGGGGTTCGAAATAACAAAGAAGGGGGTCCTGTCGACAATAGGTCCCTGTACCTTTATCTAAGCCCCCCCCCCCCCCCCAGGTCCGTTTGATGGCCGAAAGTTGCGTAGTCAAGTTTTCTTGGCCTTTAAGTTTGGCGAAAATGCTGTCAAGGGAATTTGGTGGACACGTGATTTCCCTCGCAAGATAAGCATCGAAAGTTCATGGACTCGTCGCCTCAAATCGGTCGTTATAGAGCCCGTGTTGGAATCAGAAGTGGCATCTGGCCCAGATTAATCTCAACTAAAGCTGGTCAAGCTATCCTCCCTTATATTCCGGGCACTTTAACAAAGCTTATTCTAAATCTTATTTGCCGTTGAGTTATATCATATTTCCCGTTCCTAGTTCCTGACCGAATTTTCACTGTCAGGAATCACGGATGTGTTGCTAGGACACACGATTGGATTTAACGGACTGCTTTCCTGTGCATCAGTTCCTTCCGGAGAAGTTGAGAATTTTTATTTCTGTAGTCCTTCTAAGACTGTATCCCCCCCCCCCCATAGCGACGCCCCTGTTCATTAAAACAAACTGAGGGCACAGTCTGTTATTCTGTTGAATCTTTTGCTCTTCGCTGCTCAGTTTATTCTGCACGCTTTCTCTGACAGGTGTCCGCCGTCTTGCAATAATTTCATGACCATCCGAAACATCCCAGCAGAAGAAAAAGAATATTCAAAAATTATATTGCGAACACATGATCAGGATAGGGAGGTCCCGGACTGGAATTCCTGCCTGGATTTTCGGCACCATCATCACTTCCAAATGGAAAAGTTGAAATTTGTTCAATTTGATGATGAAAGTGCAGGAAATCCGGGCAGGAAATCCTGATCGTGTGTTCGCACCTTTAATAGTTAACTATCGCATGAAATGACTTTGATTGAATTTTTTGTATTAAAAGAAAGCTTAAATACTTGACTCTTAGCAATTAAAAAGGTGATACTAAAATTTAGAGGTGTTCAAAGAACCATATCTTTAGTGTGTCTGGTCCATCACTGTATCTTCTAGCATTATCCCCTTTTTGGCCCATATTTACAGCGACTGATAAGAAATGCATCCCTTCCATCTATTTCAAGTACGTTAAGTTTTTACTGAAGTTACCACTCTGGATACGGTATTGTAAATAAATCCAAATCAGCAGATAAAAGACCGGCGTGATCGTTTTGCGGCTGGCTTGGACATTTTATATCTTGCTATGTTGTAATTCAGTCTTTGTGTGTTTTGTGTATTTAGCTGATGTAGATCAATTGCAGTTGTTTTTTTGTTTTTTCTTTACTTTTTTCTTCTTTTCATACTCCGTTTAGGACGAATTTTTGTCATACAAATAGGTAATACACATATCATCATCATCATCCTCATGGATTGTACTCACCATCTTCACCCCTCGACTTCTAGGCTCGCACCCGTTACCGTTCATCAGCTTTGAACTCGCAAGGCAGGATTACATTTCCGGTGCTTGTGGCCCTGATAGGCCGGGATAGCTACAGCCGATGATTCTCGATAATCAGCCGCCATTACTTCAAAATATTAATAAATATAAAAAATAGTTTAAAATTTCTGTATAAACATAATAATTTATGTCATTTTCCCAGTCATCAGATCTTAACAAGACCAAAGGTGTCGATGGGATCCCAAAAATCTAAGATCTGATCCAGGCAATTGGGTCTTGTTTTCGCCAGGCTAATCATAAGAGAAAACTGAGTTCAGATATTCTATCTATCTATACCTCTATAAGCCATATCTATTTTGACGATACTGACCGAATCTTCCTGCTTTACTACTGCCAAATTTGCGGTTTAGACCGAATTCCGAGCGAACTGCTAGTCCAGCAAAAAAAGAAAATTCAGAAACGAAACCGGCGTATCTCCTTATCCCTATAAAGAACATCTAGTCAACTTTAAATAAAACTTTGACTTAATCTATCATCTAATCAATTTCAGATAAAGCTTTTGCTTTTAACATATTTTCCGGTTTTGGCCGGATTACAGGCAAACTAGTTGTCCGGCGAGAAAATGGTTTTCATTCAGCATGTCTTCTTACCCCTAAATCAAACATTTAATCAACTTCAAATGAAACTGTTACTTCGAACCAACTTTCCGGTTTTGGCCGGATTCCGGACGAACTGCTTGTCCCGCAAGAAAATTATTTTCACCATGATGCTCAGCATGTCTTCTTACCCCTAAATCAAACATTTAATCAACTTCAAATGAAACTTTTACTTTTAACCAACTTTCCGTTTTTGCCGGATTCCGGACGAACTACTCGTCCAGCGAGAAAATGGTTTTCACCATCGTGCTCAGCATGTCTTCTTACCCCATAATCGACTATCACATTAGCTGTTTAAAAATATTTTGTTTGTCCCTTAATTTGAACCCCCTCCCCCACCCCCAAATATAGGGTTACAGAGCCCATCTACGAACTTGATCTTACCCTTGACCCAAACAATCCTAACACCAAGTTTCATCAAAAATCTCATTCCCTTCGAGAGTTATCGTTACAGACGGACGGACAACTTTTGCGATGTCATAGGTATCCCTCCACTTACGTTTTGGGATCCAAAAAAGAACCGTGTTTTTGGATCCCAAAACGTCTGACATCGCAAAAATGTCCGTCTGTCTGTAAGCACGATCACTCTCGAAGGAAATGAGATATGTTGATGAAACTTGGTGTGAGGATTCTTTGGGTCAAGGGTAAGGTCAAGTTCGTAGATGGGCTCTATAGCTCTACATTTAGGGGTGGGGAGGGGGTTTCAAATTAAGGAGCAACACAATATTTTTAAAAGCTATTGAGATAGTTGATTTAGCGGTAAGGAGACATGTTGAATCCGAGTATGACAGTTATTTTGTTGCCGGACAAGTAGTTCACCCGGAATCCGGTGGAAACCGGACACAAAACTTGTCGACCAGTTTTCGGCTATAGTGGTCCTACCCCTTTATTCTCAAATGATTATAGCTCTGCGCACGTGGCCGACAATCACTTGTTTATTCAGTGACGTAATCGAAGGTCGAAGGGGTCTCAAAGGTTTTATACATAGGCAAAAGAGACGTGGGGTGAATGTGTTTATTTTATACCGGGTTTCGATAGGGAGGAATTGAAATTATTAATTAGTATGCGTGCTGATATTTTACCGCTGGGAGATGGGAGGAGGTACACGGGTAGGCCGATTGGGAGACTTGGTCCTTACTTCTGCCCGATGTGTAGAGAGCGAGAGTGTGTGCGACATCTTATGTGGGATTGTAGGAAATGTAGTAGGAATAAGTGAGGGGCTGCTCACTGAAAAAGGTGTACTTGCTAAGGGAGGGGTTATTCACTGGAAAAAATATGTACTGGACGAGTGAGGGGTTGCTCAGTGGGTGTACTAAAGTTGTTTAGGGAGGGGGTGGGGTGAGCCGGTCCCAGGTACTCATGAACCAATCCCAGGTGTATGCGAGGGGTTAGGAATTGGGTGTACCCGTTAAAGGAGTACTCGAGGGGTTAGACACTTGGGTGAGCCAAGCGAGGGGGGTGATTCATGGTGTACCAAAGAGTGAACTGCTAGGGTACGCAAGGGGCTACTCACTGAAAGAAGGGTGAACTGGGTGAGTGAGGGGTTGCTCACTGAAAAAGGTGTACTGGATAAGTGAGGGGTTACTCAGGTTGGTGTATTGAAGTTGTTTGGGGAGGGGGTGGGCTGAGCCGGTCCCAGGTACTCGTGAACCAATCCCAGGTGCACGCGAGGGGTTACTCACTTGAAAAAAATCAGGGGTTAGGAACTGGGTCTTGAGGGGGATTCCCAGGGGGGATATTATCGAATTTTGAAATTTTATTTCCTTGACGGATAAGCTGGCAAAACTTGCAAGGTTCGGCTCCAGCGTCACCAGATCTTTTGCTCTGCATGCAGTTCGCCGGGAATGCTGCTAAAATACGAGGAATTTGGTAGAAAAACAACAACACAGTTCTAAAATACCTTTTTGAGGTCGATTAGATAATATGAGATATTGGAGTAAATATGCTTGTTTGAATCCGTATCTGAACTTGGTTTCCTCATTTGACTAGTTGGTTCCCCTTAAGCAAAAAACTTCAAAATGGTAACATTTTTGTTGTAGGCTACATATTCAAGCGGTTGGTTATGGATAAATAGCAAAAATGTTAAAGGGGTCTAGCGAAGACTTGCAAATGTACAAGATTCGAATGTCTGGATCAAGAAGTCTGATAAACATTAATATGTTGGGATCCCGTCAAAACCTTTGGTCTTGTTTTTACATGATTTGGTCTTCTGAATTTAAAATAAAAACATTTGGAAGAAATTTATCTTCTTTTTAAGTCGTGGTTATCCAATTACCGTGAAAAGCTGAAAGTGTTTTATGATAATTGTGTAGGCTACATACTTTTTTTTCAGTTTAAACACCTAAAACTACTACATTTTACTTGACTACTTCACAAGATATTTTTCGTTTTAATTTTATCGTTTTTTACGTATAAAAATAATATTGGGAATTTTTTTCTGAGGCTCAAGAGCCATATAGCGATCGTAATTTCTATCTGTCTGTCGGTCTTGTTTTGCTATTTTGGGCACTTCCACATAAGCCAGACGATGAACTTGACTAGCATAAGAGAGCAGGTTTGCATCAAGACGAAGCAAAACTTACGATATTTTTTTTGTATTATTATTATTATTATAAACCCACTATACAACAAAAAAGTGGAAAATACGTCCGGACTTTAAGGAAACCAGCGGTGCCGGCTAAAAATTAGGGGATTCCCACTCCGAGACACACTGACTTTGATGTCCTAACACGTGGCAACCGTTGACGGTTGGTGTCAGCTGGTGCCGGCACCGGGCACCTACTGTACACTAAAAGTCGGGAGTGGTCGACCCCTCGCAAGGAAAGGAATTCGTGCAATATCCTTCCTTCGATTTTACTGACGCGCTTGACTCGTTGGAAAGCGATCAAGATGATAACAGAATTTAAAGAAAACACTCCTTGGAATAAACAGTCATTCCTTTCGCGAAGTGTAGGTTTTTTCCTGCCCGCATAACAGGAACTTCCATGTCATGTTGGCACAATTTCCTTCCAGTATTTCTTAAATGCGAGTCGGAGACAATAACGCCGATGGGCGCCAGGGTGTCTAGGCTGGTAGAGCTTATGTGTGTACAATTAAAAGTAAATAGTTGGAAAGAGATTGGCGTGTGTAGGATAGGAGGGCAGGAAAGTAGTCAAGTTGACACGGGCGAGATGACACAACTGTAAGCCACAGGCCCGAAAGATGAAGTATACTCATGGCAGTACTACGGGGAACCGACTGGAAGAGCAGAGATAAAGAGGACTCCGCTAATGACAGTAGTGTGAGGAACCGATGCGAAGGTTTGCAACAAACAAAGAAGCTACGGAAGGGTCAAAATGTTGTCAACTTGCGCTGAAGACAAACCAAGAGTTACCCTTCTACCTCTGTTACACAATCTATCTCAGATCCGATAAACTGAATTTTAAAGTGGAGAAAAAAGATGGATACAGAAAACGGGGAAACAGCAGCCGAAAACAGCATAGAGGGTAGGACATACAGTTTGCAGTGGTATCATGTCCATCGACCACCGTGGGGGAGAGGAGGCAGGGGGAATCCGGAATCTTGGAAATTGTGATCGGACCTTAACGAAACTTGATATTTGGAAAGACCTCGTGTCTCGGATGACCCATTTAAATTCCGGACCGGATCCGATGAATGTGGTGGGGGGGGGGGAATATTGTGACACGCTTACAGTGGAGCGATTGGGATGAAACTTGGTGGGAAGGACAAGCACAAGAACTAGATACGTCAGTGATAGAACCGGATCAGATTTGGGGACTTTGGGGGGAGTTAGAGGGGACTATCGGGAGTTAAGGTATTTTCAGATGTGCTAGGAGGTACTTGGCTTGGACATTACAGATTTAACATGATAGGCTTAGAAATAGTCAGTTCTCCAACCCAACCATCGTGGGGGAGTGGGAATCTGGAATCTTCAGGTGTGTATAACTTTTGAACGAGTGGTCAGATCTTAACGAAACTTGATATTTGGAAAGATGAGATCCGATGAATGTGAGGAGGGGGGGGGGGGAAATCTTGAGACACGCTTAAAGTGGAGAGATTGGGATGAAACTTGGTGGGAAGAACAAGGACAAGAACTAGACACATCAGTGACAGCACTAGACCGGGTTCGGTTCGGGCACTGTGAGGGGAGTTGGTGGTGGGGGGGGGGGGGATGTCGGGTTATGGCGAACTAAGGTACTTCCAGATGTGCTAGGGCGATGAAAATTGGCTTGAACATTAGAAAAACAAGATTGGCTTAGAAGTTGTCACTTCTCAGATCCGACCAGCCCTTAAACTTCTAATCCTAACCACAAAGTACAGAAAATACTTTTAAGCAAAGTATACATTTTAACTAAGGTTGTTGCTCAAAAACTAAGTTTTAGCACATTAAGGGTGGTAAAAATTAGTTTTTTACTAATTTTACTGTTTGTCAATATTAATATTTGGTTAATATTTGTCAAATTCACCTGAACTTGATGATTTTTAGAGAATCGACCGGATTATTGCTCAGGAAACCTACCGGATTTTGCTCATGGAATATACGCTAAATCTTTCACAAGGAATCTACAAGAATTTGTCTCATAGAATCAACCGGAATTTACCCCTCGGAATCTACGAAAAAAAAATGCGTTTCTTAACCGAAAAGTCAAAAAAATACTTTCACCAAACGATATATATTCATGATCCCCAAGGGCCGATGCTCATTTTTGCCTCAAGGGTTTTGCTTACAACTGAATTTCTTAAAATACAAACAATAATTTTAAGCAAAATATATATTTTGATGATTCCAATGAGCTCATCATCATTTGCGCTTCAAGAAGGTTCATTACAAATGAATCTCTAATCTCTTGGCGCTTCATCACGGCCAAATGCACAAATAAAATAGTTTTTATGAAAAATAAATTCTCGTGATTTCCAAGGACCCATGACCTTTCTTATCTTAAGGGTTTTGCTAACAAATGATCACAACAAATTGACGAATTCCAACTTTAATCCTCTGACCAAGGCTTGCAAGTGCCATATGAGCTTCCAGCTCTTGTTATTTGTTGGGAGTGGAAGCTGAAACCTATAACACGCTAGCAGGCCTGATTTCGTTTGCTTACTTTTCTTTCATCAATATTTACAGCACAAGTCCTTAGGACTTTCTTTGTGCTGCAAAGTGGATAAATTTTGTTTGTTTTGTTCATTATTGTTTAGTTTAAAATTCCCAAAAATCACCTAGCTACTTATTACTAGATTATCTATGAATATTTCACGACCTTGGACCAGCCTTTAGCGAAACCTTCCAACACACAGACGACCGAAGACGGCTAGAATGAAATAATAGCTCACGAAGCGACCGCAATAGCCTACTCGCAAATCAATAGCCTTGGAAATCAATTCGCGCAACCAGCGTTGTTATTGGAAGCCTAATTAGAGCCACTCGCAGTGAAAAACAGATCTCTCTCTCTGAGACAGCATCAGACATCACAATCCTAGAGAGGCAGACACAACACTTCATTACCTTTACGACACACAAAAGTTATGATTTCTGTTTTTAATAATAGCTGAGTGCTCTCTCTTAGGATGGCCAAATTTATTTCTGTTCGAATAAAAACGGAGCTAAACTGAAAGCGGTAAGCGGATCTCTGCGCGGATTCTCAAATAGGCAGAGTAGGCATTTGCGACTATGGACCAGAACTCCTATTTAGTTACAAGTTTAGGGTCTTAGAAACTGTCACCACAGTAATAGAAACCTCCATGCCCGGATCATTAATACTCTATATGAATAAGTCCGAAACACGCAAGTCAACCTAGCGAAGAACAAGCAACATCACACAAACGAATCCTCGAACTTTATTCAAACCCAATGTCAACCAATCAACAGATTTGTTGCGTAACGAGCCAGTGACGTTTCTGGCTCTTCGCTAGGCACACGGCGATTCTTCATCGACACGAAGAGATAGTCACCAAGAGGTATTCCTGCAGTTTCACACCGGCAACTGTAGAAAAACAGCCTGGCTGATATAGACTGTGTTCCACCCTTATAACCATAGTAACTATTAGTTACTATTTTCGTACCAACCTTGTAAAAGTTACTACTCTGACCGGTCCAACCTTCTCGAAATAGTAACTATATGCTTACCATGCTCGGGAGCGCAGTAAGCGGGGCTTCCACGCATCTCGGTTTCGCCAGAGGCATGGTATTCTGCTGGAAAATGGAAAAATCGTTCCAGCCTTGACGACAAAAAGCCAGAATTCGTGACCACATGCATAGTAACTACGGAAGTAGGGTGGAACACGCTTATATTGTCAAGATTCAAGTTTGTGTCAAAGTTTGCGATTTTAGGTAATCAGTGCTGTCCAGCAACACGAAGTCTCACGCTGAGCGACATCTCGTGCGATACGAGCTTCTCAATGGAAATATTCCTGTTTGATGGCGCGCCAACAAGTTAGCTGATTATTCGGTCCTTCTTGGCAAGGGTTCTCTTCTGTTTACTTTCGGACGATTTTCGATGTCGATGTATCAGACTAACCCTTTCGAACCCGAATTATTTTCCTTCGATCTAAAAATTATTTCCCAGCGGATTTTGAGTGTCAAGGGGTTCACTAAGAACTTGTATGAGTTTCATTCACTTACGTCAATGGATTCTTAGAAATCTAGGGGTCTGTCAATTGACGTGGCCGGGCATTAAGAGTAAAAATCAGGGGTCATTTAATAATCGTGTCATGGTACAAAACCAAGGAAATTTAGACAAAATGGAAGTGTACTGACAGTGGTACTTATATTGGCAAAGAACAACATCCCACTTTGAGCACTTGATACTTCATCCCTATTTTGGTCGTTTTTGAACCTTTCTCGTACCCGAAGAGTGCTTCCCAGGCCGTTAGTGTGGGTTTGGAAGCGATTCAACTTATCATGTATTATGTTTCCGTTTCTATAAGTTGGCGTTGATGTTGCCGCTGACGTAGCAGGTAACTAGATCCCGTTCCGTCGTGACTGCTGAGATCATTTCTCCATGGTCCATCACGCCGTCATAACAGACTATCTTCATAGTCGCAGCGGGCCAAGACTTCGGCTAGGGTATTTCGGAGCTTCAAAAGAGAGACGGGCTTGTAGGAACGATGTCGACGCTCGAAACATCAGTGCTCAAGTCACGAATTACCAACATGGATTACAATCAACGTCAATGAAGTGGGTTTTCGTTTCGATCCTGAACGAAGTGAATCAGGTAATCGAATTGTTGACACCCCCCCCTCCCGTGTTACGCTTGTAGTCTTCAGTGAAATCAAGACGTTGACCTTCGATACACATTTTCTTCTCACTGCTCCAGCGTCTTACAACTTCCCTTGGCCAGCTCCACCATTGTTTGAAGCCAGAGTGCAGATGCTATTGTAGTACCAGCGAATTCAGCTAATCCTCTTGTCCAACTCGCAAATCTCGTTCCGTGCCCTCTCCATTCTTCTTCAGATCTACACCGTCCGCGTATTTTCGAAGAGTTCGGTGAGTGAACTCACCATTGTTTGAAGCTAGAGTGAATATGCTATTGTCGTACCAGCGAACTAAGCCGATTCCCTTGTCCGGGTCGCTCGTCCCATCCCATGCACCCCTCCATTTCTTCTTCAGCTCTTTTTCTACTATAAGCTTTCCTTTACGAAGCCAGTCTTTCGTTAGCTACACGAAGACCGGCTGCGTCTTTTCGATGACGTCGGTGAGTGAACTCGCCGAAGTTGTGCTCGCTCATCACAGCTTCGGTGGGGAAAAAATTAAGAAGTAACCATGCTTCTCTATTTGTTCGACAAGCCTGGGGACTAGAGCATCTTCCACAGTTCCTTTCCTACTCCAGCTTCTTTACGAGTTTCACCAATGTGGGTTGTTTTTCCTTGGTAAACCTAAAAGCCATGCATAATCTAAACGCCTCACAGGGGACAGGGTTCTACAAGCCACAAGGGCGAGGGTTTTATCGAATATATTCTTTCATCTTCGTCTTCCTTTAGAAGCAAATGATCTGCTCGTGAACGCTGATCCTCAGTTCTTTCTTGAGCTCTCGACATTTTACGAATTTGGGCCGTTTGGAGTTTGTTTCAGACTTCAGTTCCTGCTGCAACTCTCGTACCACTTCCTCCAAAAAGTTGCCACCCATCCGGAAAACCACTTTCGTCATCCGCTTCGCAGCCTTCTTGTGGGATCCATTCACCTTGTTGGTCGCTATACGACAAGTCAGAAAGGCTCGAGTCGCCACCCAAACGCAGAAAAACGCTAACCAAGATTTTAAGCTTCTTGCAATCAGAAATATATCCACGTTGAAGCCTTCTCGGATTCGAGAACCCTACTTCTGGCTCATCTATATCCATCAGAAAGAAGTTGGCTTTTCCATAAATGTGAACATAAACTTGAGTTGGAAGATATCGTAAATTAGAATTTAGGCCCACCCATCAGTGTCTCAGAAGTGCGATCATAGCCTATAAGTACCAATGTCAGTAGCCTTCATAGAAGCCGCGTTCTGTCATTTGACGAGAACCTCAATTTTACCTGTCTGTCCTGGGTCTGTCAATTGCCATGGTAGATGTTTCAAAAATTCTCACGGCAAACATATTGGAGATTACGGTCCAGCTTATTCTAGATGGGTATTACTAAAACCTGTTATGAGGAACAAGCAAAAACAGAAAACTAAACCTCTATACTCCTCCTGTATTTCTAATTAGAAATTACTCCCCTTTTTACCCCTACGAGGCCCCTTTCTTTCAAGCTCTGCCTACCCTTGAAGTTGTTATCCTAAATGAATGAACGATAACTCGATCGAACTGTAAGGACCTGTAGTTTTAAAATCAGGGTTCATATGTGGTTATTTCAATGCCAGATGGCAGCTAAGTAACGGAAAAGAATGGAGTGGCAAATGACGGCGATAGGGTCGAAAGGGCTAAATAGTCTACTGATGTTGAAACGTACAATTTAGTAAAGCATATATTTATAAACTTTCAATGAAAGATGGTGCACAGTGCTCCTTGTACACTATTTTCGTTCTTGAATTTTAGCGAACCGAGAGGGACATGAAAGACAAACATGGTTCCGGAAAATCGATATCTGATATTTCGAAAGTTAAGATATCGATAGATCGCCTAACACTACTACAGGCTCAAGCTAGACAAAATATACATATTTTATTCTAGTGGGTTCCTTCGTAGGAGTTGCTTGGATCAGGGACGGTTCGAGGTGGGGAGGGGGGGGGGCTCACCCCCCACGCTTCAGAGAATCTACTGAAGGTCGTACGTTTCGGGCTTGCCAGAATGACACACAGACAGTTATCAAACGTGAATTTCGCCCGCGAATGACATTTTCTAGTCGTATTCTGGCTATCAGTCTTACAAGCAAGCACTGTCTGTAGGCTATTGAGAATCCCGACCCTCTACAACCGAAGAACAGAACTGATATTAAACTTTGGAAAAAAACTTTTGGCAAATGAGAACAACCAATCATTACTCCCCCCTGATGCTCCGAAAAATAGTAGGAAAAGACAGCAAAACAAACTATAGTGCCTGTCAGAGGACGAACTTCAAGATTCATGGACTCGTTTGTGCCCTTGATTTTTAACAAAGTGAATAATTAGTGTAATATATTTATTTTATTACTGTATGACCAGCGTAATTTAGCATTTTCTATCGAGGAAAGCTACTGAGTTGGTTCGTCAATAAACGATTAGTATGTTTTCGGAATCGTAGTAGCGTTTCTGAGTTTGTCAGAATGACAAGTCGTTTGCTTGAGCTTGCCAGAATGACACAAACCGCGAATTTCGCCTGAAAAAGGCCCGTTTCTTCTCGTATTTTATGAATAGACTTTCTTGTCGTATATTAGAGACGGTAGTAAGTTTTGAGCTTGTCAGATAAGGCAGTTACCTAATCGTGAAATTCGCTTGCAAATTACCTGTTTCTGGTCTTATGGACCCAGTTGTCGATGATTTTCGGTAGAGACGTAGACTTATAGGAAATACTTGCAAAATGAACTTGAAACTTATCCGTTCGGGTGAAGTTTTGGCATAATTTTGAGATGGAGCAGGTGCCTTGCGTATTTAAAGTAGCACGATCTCATCTCTTTTAGTTCCTTCTTTGGCAGTATATGCGTTACGCCAGAACGAAATAAAAAATGAAGGGGCGCAGAATGTGTTGTGTAGCGCCCTCTGTTAGGGACGATGCGCCCATAAGCAGTACGAATAGATTGGCATGCGTTTTGAACAACTGAAGAACAAGTTTTTGACTGTGTAGATTTGAAGGTTAAGCCAAGCCATCGTAGAGAATCGGTCGAGCTGACGATGGATGAACCAGGAAAAATTGAGGCATCGGTAGCAATTGAAAGCAATTTAAGTCGTCCGCGTAAGCTATGTAACTTAAAGGACACCTAAATGAAAAGTACCAAGTCTCATCCCTATCTGTATGACTTCCGTTAACATTGCCTACAGAAAACCCAATCCAAATACGAGCTAGTGTTTCCACGCTATGATTTTTGCTCCATTTTGCATCTGTCCTTATTTCAGTATCGAACAGTTTTAGAAATGAACAAATGTCTCCAATCAACCCTTCTGCTGGAATATTTTTTAACCAGTTAAGCCCAAACGTATATCTAGAAGAAATTCCAATGCGATCCGGCCAGCGCTGTACAAGATTTGAATGAATTGCGCTTTTTGTCTTGGAGTCTGCATGTGCAGACCTCCAGACACGATCATCCCTATTTTGAAAATTTCACGCTTAGGGGAAGAATGCTCTCCGTGGGCATGTCTGTAAATGCATTCTCCATGGTGCGTTCAAGTATGGTTTCATTGTTCAGGTGTCCTTTAAAGCATGGAAGCAGGAAGTGGTTGAAATTTGCCTTAATATAGGAGAACTAAACAATTGCGCCTAGGGCGCTCTTCGTCGTAGCCTATTTTCTTTTTGGTTGAAGCGTGCGTCATATAGGTGAGACTTTAAGCTTAAGATTTTGGGATCCAAGCCACATTAAAAGCTAGCATATGTACTATAGCGGGCCCTGTTCGCTAACTTTTTAATTAAACTAAACTACGCAGAGCTCGGAGGGAAAAGGCTAGTATACTAAAACCTAACAAATAGCAGTCAAACAAAATTCCGGTCGTTGGTGCTTTAAATTGCGCCTATGTGCGTTATTTTACAAGTAGGCATACAAAACACAGAATACAAACTTACGAATCATTTTATTGCTCCACAGAAATAGAAATTTCAGTTTTTCTACATTACAATCTAACCCGATTTGTAATATTACGCAGAGTAGGATACTATATAATCGTAAAACAAAGGATTATAAAAGTCAAAAAGTAGAAAAATATACAAAACATAAAGTATAAAAAGTCGAGGGCAAGTGAGCAAATAGGTGTAACTATATCCGGGGTTATTTTTTAGGCTAAACGAGACAGTTATGTGGGAGTAGGAAACAAATCCAAGTAAAACGTTCGGGTGACAACACCATAAAAAGGAAAACGCTGTTTCTTTTTTAGCAAAAACATGGAAAGAAAGGAAATAAATTCCTTGACTTTCCGGCCTTCCTAATTGTCGAACGAGGTGGCGAGAAAGCAGGTGAGAGCCCAACACTCTTTAGAGGGGTCCTACTTCTTAAATGAGCGAAACAAAAATGACAAAAAATAAAAGAAATGTTAATATAGGACCGTCTTCATGTCTAATAGAGTGGAGAGCCTGAATCTCGAATTCAAACCCCAAAACACCGTAAATAATGCCTGAATGGCTAACATTTGCCCTCTGGGATGTCAAGAGTAGGATTCATAGTACTCGCTGGCATGCTGTAGTTTCAATCATCTATCAAAAGGCCGGCGCTGTGGACTAATCACAAAGCCGATCCGTTGGACTCCCCTAGATTGGCATGTGGACCCCCATCGACGACACAAAACTGACTCCCATTAATCCTTATCATTCTTTCCTTTACTTCACCGAACTCCGCAGTTTCACTGATTTCAGAGAGAGTTCTCACAGCAATTCCACTGCCACGATCTCCACCGTTGCCGCTTGAATCCGGCACACCGTTTCCGTTCAATACTGTTTTCACAACATAAAAATGCTCACCATCACTTACTAGCATCTGGTATTGGGATTCACTTCCCGTTCCATTCACCGGGATGGGATGCAGAGGGACCTCCGGCTGGGAATTTAGAGCTGCCTCAGGACTAGGATCAGTTAGGCCTGCTAAATGCTTCCGATCGCGTAAGTGCTTTTCTAACATTTCCTCCGCGCGGCTTTTAAAGTTGCACTGACCACACTTATACATTTTCATGGGTAATCCAGGGTGAATATTTCCAATATGCTTCTTCAGATTCACACACTGCACAAATGCGATGGTGCAGTACGGACACTTGTATTTTTTATGCTTCGCATGCGCAGCCTTATGTCGGAACATTTGACTCGAGTCGGAAGTTTTATAGTTGCATGTCTCACAACTGAACATTTTTTCCGGATCATGCTGCTGTTTCTCGTGTAAATTCAGATCCGTCTTTCGCTTGGTTTTGAACGAGCAGACACTACAACTGAACGGTTTTTCCTCACTGTGAGTCAGTTGGTGATTTTTCAGTGACTGCTGTGATCCCATTGTGTCACCACAATGTGCACATGTGTAAATTTCCGGGTGATGAATGTTTTTCGTGTGCACGTCTAAATAAGTTTTGGATGAGAAAGATTTTCTGCATTCTGTGCACTCGAAAGTTTTCTCATGAGGGGTGTTGTTGTGAGTCTCCTGATGCATCTTCATGTTGAACTTGGACATTGTACGATAGTTGTTACACTCCTCGCAGCACAAGAGACCTAGAAAGCACAAGACAGACATATAAGTACTCAAATGGAAGACGAAGTTCACAAGAAAGAAGAACGTGCCTCGGGCGTAAGAACCGTAGACCTACAATATTCTAGGTTCATTCCTCATTGTATAGCTTGCGAGAAGACCAAATATTACTGAATCGGCACTGCAGGCAATAAGAAAACGGTGCATTTTTACCGTTTTCTAGGGCAAAATATAAACAGTTGAACGACCGTGGATTACCAATATTTGATCACCAAGGTAATAGACACACGGCATCCACAGGGAACTTACCTACCCCCCCCCCCCCACACACTTGTATGTTTTAAAGGATGCACACCATTACGGTTGAGCATTCTTTTTAGATAGAATTTACCACCATAGACGGTTTGGTTGTGGCTAGTTTCATTGGACTGGAGGACTTCGGGCAGCGCTTTCCAAATGCCATGGTTATTAAGTCACTTGTATAACTTCCATCTCTGCGTAAGTAAGAAAAGAATACATGCGTTCCGCGGAATAACTAAAGCTTTCTCACTGCGATAGCACCATTTTGAATTTCCAAACGATGCTCTTGATCAACTTGAAAGAAACTTTTGACAAAAATGTGACTTGCGTCCGCTATGTGTAGCTTGCGACAAGACCGAATATCACTGAATCGGCGATGCAGGTAGGTTTTATGATTTACAGAATGCTGCAGGCGCCAGCCAACTCACACGGTAGGCCTACCGGATCTCGGTCTTGGCACACTAGCATTTCACTAGACAGTGCGGCTGAAAAGATGGAAACAAACTCTAAGGTCGCAGTGATAGAAGTTGGGAAGGGATTTTCGGGGGGGGGGGGGGGTAACCAGGAAATCTCCGCTTACAACTCAGATTTAGCATAAGCAATCAACACTCAATCAGAGAAATGATTCAAATGAGAACGGTGCAAGTTATCATAATAGTTCCGACATTTTCAAGTGTTGACGAGAGTTAGTTCTGCAACTGTCACGAATAAGTTAAACTGGAATATTTTCTTAGTTCCCAGTTAGATAGACAATCTTAGCGTTGACAGAAGCCGAATGACGTATCGCCAGGCGTATTTCACGCAACTTGGGCAGTAAAATGTGTCGGAGAAAATGAAAAATCGCGCTTGAGTCAAACGCGTTGCTGGATGACCGCGTGCGAAAAAAAGACACTTTCTTCCAAAATTATTCAAGTGTCACTGTCATCCTTTCGGAAGCTAACGTCCCTGGCAAATCTAGCCAACTTTGATTACTAGATTATGAGAAAAAACTAATAATAACCTGTGTCAATCTTATGTTCCGTCCATGCATGCTGTGCGCAGTTTTGCCAGTACATAAAACTGGCTTTACAGTTCGCAGTTGGACATGCAAACATTCGTTTGGTCTTCTTAGCTTTACTTTTCTTTCCATATTCTTCATCCTGGTCTGATTGCCGCTTCCGAACGGTAACGTGACACGATATGTGGAACTCGCACGCTTCGATGGTTTTGAAGGTTCTTTTACAGGGGGGAATGTTGCACCTGCAAAGAGTAATCCAAGCTAATCTATCCATCAATCTTATCTGTCCAAATATCTCTTAAAAGTGATAACATAGGATTGTCAATATAAAAACAAGGTACGGTAAAAACTTAGGAATCATTATATTTATATACAATTAGAAGTCAATCAATCAAGTAGTCGAATTCTAATTTTTCACAAAGTACGGTACAAACGACTTTGAAATCTCCCCGACGAGGCAGCTGGGGGTATTTCTAGCAGCTGATGTCCGACTTTTTTCGAAGATCGCGTTTTTTGCTCGCGATTTGGGCTCTGAAAGTCTGGTAGAATTCCTCTGTGATGCTCGGAACATAACAGTGACATCCCAAATTTCATCACTAGCTGATGTCTGCGCTGGCTAAGTGACGTTAGGTCCAATTTTGAAAGGCTGGACTCGTAGTCAGTGTATGACGGTCTAAGAATTATCTTGCATGCTCGCTTCCGAATTATC
Source organism: Branchinecta lynchi (assembly GCA_023053575.1). NCBI lineage: Eukaryota > Metazoa > Arthropoda > Branchiopoda > Anostraca > Branchinectidae > Branchinecta > Branchinecta lynchi. Next base: position 16,761,921 of record JAKZAP010000007.1, read on the forward strand.
TCGATTTTATCAGCCTGCTCTGTAGTCAGCGAGGCATGCCAAATGCTGCAGGCGTATTCCGTTGCAAGTCTAACGCAATTTTCGTAACAGTTCAAGAGTGACCTTGTCGACAGCCCGAATCTCTTTAGATATGAGAAAGCCTTCAAGAGGGCAGACCCTTTGACTATTATGTGACTGACGTGAGTTTGCCAGCGGAGATCGTCATCAAATGTGACACCCAGGATCTTAACGGATTTACTCGACGTTAGGTTACTTTCTTGGATCGCGAGTGTCTCAAGTTTTAAGAAATTGATGCGCAGGGTTGAACTCTTGTCTTGGCTTATTCCTATTTTCAGGTTTTCAGACTGGGACCTAAGATCCTGAAGCACTGTTTCCGCAGGACATGATGGCCCGGAGTCTGATAGCAGACTCATGATAGAAATAATGAGGTCGTCAGCAAACTTGTAGCGATTCAAGAAATCGACCATCAGCCTGTTTATGACCAACAAAAAGGGTATTGGTCGAATTTTAGTCCCCTGTGGGGCTTCTGGAAGCCAGCATTCAAATCGAAAGTCTGGTAGCCCAATTGTCTCAGCTTCGGTAATGACAATGAGACGGTCAAGATAATCGAACGCCTTGACTTCCTAATGACTCAATCCACAATTCCTAAACTGTAAACAGTCTGCATTTTATGCGAACCTGTTTGAAACATTATCTTAACCCTTTCAAACCTGAATTGTTTCCTTCGTGATAATATTATGATTTTGCTATTTTTCACGGCGATTATGGCCTAGAAATCTCTGAAACTTGTCTCAGTCAGTTTCGGTCACTCCTTAGACGAGACAAAAGTTTTCGATGGGATCCCAAACGTTTAATTTGTTCAGGCTTCTTTATCCAGACAATCGAATCTTGAACATTTCCAATCCCAAAAGTTCAAATTTGATCCAGACAATTGGGTCTTGTTTTCGCCAGATCCAGTCTTCGACAGACTCCTTGAACACTTTTACTATTAAATATTTAGAAATAGATTAAGGCCAAATAGCTAATCACGTGAGAAAACCAAGTTCAGATTCGGATTCAGCATGTGTGTTTACCCCTTTAAGTCATATCTATTTTGACGAAGCAGATCGAAACTTCCTGCCTTATCTTCTGCCAATTTTCCGGTTTCGACGGAATTCCTGAACTACTTGTCCGGCGAACAAAAATAAAGCTAAAAAACGAATTCAGCCTTACCCCTACATCTGACGTCTAATAAACTTCGAATTAAACTTTTACTTTTAACAAATTTTCCGGTTTCAGCTGGATTCCGAGCGATCTACACATCCGGTGAGAAAACGATTGTCATATGCGAATTCAGCATGTCTACTTACCCACAAATCGAACATCTTATCAAATTGAAATAAAACTTATACTTTAAACAAATTCTCCGGTTTTGGCCGGATTCCTGCCGAACTAATTTCCCGGCGAGAAAATGCCACCGAAATCTAACCTCCAATCAACTTCATATTACTCTTTTATTTTTCACAAATTTTCCGGTTTTTGCCGGATTCCGGGTGAACTATTTGTCCGGCGAGAAAATAAATTTTACATTTGGATTTAGCATGTCTCCTTTCCTCTAATTCGACTATTTCATTAGCTTTTAAAAATATTTTTTGTTCCCCTTAATTCAAACCCCTCCCCCACCCCTAAATATAGAGCTACATAGCACATCTTCGAACTTGACCTGTACTTTGACCTAAAGAGTCCTCATGCCAAGTTTGATCAAAATATCTCAACCCCTTCGAGAGTTATCGTACTAACAAATGGACGGACGGACAACTTTTGCGATGTCATAGGTAACCCTCCCCTTACGTTTTGGGATCCCAAAAATCAGAGGTCTGTCAAATGGCGGGTCTGGGTAGTAAAGGTAGAAATGTCTCTTCGGTCATTTGACACACTGCGGACCAACATCACAAATATACTCCCGTTGAATGATTGTACTCATCATTACAAAAGTGAAAAAAAAAAAAAAAATACAACACTAGCGACGGTAAAATCTACTGAAGCAGTTTCGGTCCTTGTCGATAGTGGTGTGTAAAACGGCAAAGTCGTAACGTAGCTGTACAAAAATGTACTGAGAAAAGCATGTTTGCCCACATTTCCCTAGTCAAAGCCAGGGGTGTCCCGATACCTTCCTGATAAGGGGGGGGGGGTGCAGCTTCGAAACTTTACCGACATTTTGTGAAGTTTTACCGAATTTTTGTCAGGTTTTTACCAGAAAGTCTTATAATGACCACCTCTGTAGAAACTCTACTGTTGTGTTCTGACTTCTACTATGTGTTACAAACAACACAAAGCAGGCTCAGTAAAGCTTTACTGAAAAGGCAGCTTATTTTTGGGATCCCAAAACGTAAGTAGAGGGATACCTACGACATCGCAAAAGTTGTCCGTCTGTCCGTCCGTCTGTCAGCATGATAACTCTCGAAGGGAATGAGATATATGGATGAAACTTGCTGTGAGGATTCTTTGGGTTACTGGTAAGGTCAAGTTCGTAGATAGGCTCTGTAGACCTATGTTTAGGGGTGGGGGAGGGGGTTTCAAATTAAGGAAAACAAAATATATTTTAAAAGCTATTGAGATAGTTGATTTTTACATGCTGAATCCGAATATGAAAGTTATTCTCTTGCCGGACAAGTAGTTCACCCGGAATCCGGCAAAAGCCAGACACAAAATTTGTCGACCAATTTCCTGTAGCAGTCCCTACCCCTTTATTCTCAAACCTGTATAGCTATGCGCGTTGGATGACGACATTCATTTTTTTTTATTCTATGGACGTCGGAGAGATCTAGTGTAATCGAAGGTCGAAGGGGTTGATATATAATGTTCGAACGATGAAATATGTTCTTCAATGAGGATTTACTGGTAAAGTATAGCCTAAGTTCGTAGATGGTCCTTTAGTCCTATCTTTAGAGGCAGAGGAGGGTATCGAATTTACGGTAAAAACATGTATCCGTTGATGGTTCCGATGGATCCGTTTTGCACTATGAAATAAAAATATGATTTTAGGACATGTCTTGCAATGAATCTGATATTTTTATTTGATTTTTCGGCAATGGCTTACATTGCTAGTTGGTGAATATTTCAGGCGTAGAGGGACAAGCACATAGAGGTATGACAAATCCTAAAGAATAAGTTCACTCTATGAAATCGACTATCCCTGGATAACGGATAAACGAAGCAACGCATTTTTATCAGGTTTTCAGGAATATTTAAGTGAATAAGTGGTATGTTACTGGACGTGTTGGACCTTGGACCTATTCGGTTAAACTTTAAGATTGTCAGTTAACTAGATCGGTTTCAAATGCGATTAGTAACAGATGCAGGTCAGCCCATGTTGAACGCGAAGAACCAACACTCATCTTGCTAAAACGCCTTTCCCCGTTTGCAGGTAACAGGGGTTGTCTTGGCCACCTTGAAAGCTTTCCATATTTAAGAAGACAATCAATTCTTTCAATTCACGAAAAATTTCGACTATTTTCTTTTTGTTTGTTTCGAGGCTCTCTGGCGACTTTTGAGATCATGTCAGAACAAGGCTAACTTGTCTTTGAACTCTTCTCACCTTATCACCGGTGAGGAGTCGAGTAAGCTATTTAAACTGGAGTAGACGGTATCGTGAAACTATTCCAGGTATAGCATTTGTAGTTGTAAATGATGGATTTCAGTAGGTTGCCTAATTCTTGAAAGCTACAAAACTTAGGAGATTACGCGAATCACCCAAGAATGTTCCGGTACGCTTTGTTGTCTGTCTGCAAGAATCACTCTGGTCAGTTGTGATCTGGGGTCATCCTGGTAAGTTGCGAGTCTGTACTTATCCGGTAGGCAACAAAATTCCGGTAGATTCCCTGAGCCAAATTCTTGTTGATTCCGCGGAGCAAAGTCCAATAGATTCCCTGATCCAGCCTCTAGTAAATAGACAAGTTCTGATAGATTCCTTGAGAACGACTTCGAGATTCCCTGAGCAAAATTCCGGTAGATTTCAAAATTCTGGTAGATTCCGATAGATTCCTTGAGCAAGATTTCAGTAGATGCCCTGAGCAAAATTCTGGTAGGTTCCCGGAGCAAACTCCGGTAGATTCCCTGAGAAAAATTCCGGTAGGTTCCAAAATTCTATCAGATTCCTTGGGGCAAAGTCCTGTAGATCCCCTGACCCAGCCTCGAGTAATTCCCTGAGACAAGTTCCGGTAGATTCCTTGATCAACCTTTCGGTAGATGCCCTGAGCAAAAATTCCGGTAGGCTCCCTGTGCAATAGTTCGGTAGACTCCATACAAATTGTCAATCTTGCAGTATTTGCTACTGGGATTAATCTTGTCTTTACTGACATATAGTTATCCCTAATTCGGATTAATTTTATCCTAATTTAAAATTATCCCAGTAGTAAATACTGTATCCTTATTCGGAGAAACTTTTTACAGTGAAGTTCAGGTGAATTTTACTAATTTTTACTGGCGCGGCGGGCACCAGTCGGCACCGGGCACGTGATGTGCACCCAAAAACTGAGCGGGCAACCCCTCAGTCCCAGTCCTCGAAAAGGGCAAACCAAAGGACAGCCCGTCGTCCTTTCGTCCAATATCGGTTCTCCCAGCACTCAGCAAAATTCTTGAACGAATGGTCTACAGCCGACTCCAGCGGTTTTGCGCGGCCAATGGCTGATTCCCAAGACTCGAACTGGCTTCAGAAATTCCCACTCGGCCATGGACACCATCCTCCGCCTATCAACAGCAATAAGGAAATGCCTCGATCTTGGCCTCATCCTAATAGCAGTGTTCATTGACCTCGAGGGAGCCTATGACAATGTCCGTAAGCGCAGATTAATCCCAAAATTATTCCTAATGGGAATCCCTGCTCAGATGGTCCCCTTCATAGAAAGTTTTTTTAGCGACAGAATTCTAGCAGTTGTCAACTCCAAAAGATCTGCAACGAGATGAGAGACATTGGGCTGTCCTCAGCTGCCTGCTCTTTGCCTTTTCCCTGTGGCACGAACACGGAGAATTTGCCGACGATTTGGGCCCATAGGCTGTTGGTGCATCGCACTCCGAGGCTGAACAGAAACTCCAATCAGAACTGCTTACCATGGAGCAGTTATTTGCAAGATCAAAACTCCTACTCGCTCCGTCGAAATCGATAGTCGTCCAGTTCCACACAAAAAGATCTTCTATACCCTGCAACATTATTGTCAACGGACAAAATATCCCTGAGACACCTCAAACGAAATATCTTGTAATAGTCCTGGACAGAAAGACTTTTCAGGCCCAAGTCAAGGACCTATCTACCCGATGCCTCCACAAAATCCACCTCAGGCTCAGGCTACTCCATTTGGATGCTCCGAGAAGCTCTCGAAACAGTCCAAACTAGACCTACGTTGCCTGGGCAACGTGAAGTGAAGTGTTGCGGCAACCTTTGTCCGGCTTCGCCGACTAAAGTGTTGCAAGAGCAACACTTTGGTTTTGTTTCTTCGCTGCCGGTTAAATGATGAAGTTGTCAACTTATCAAAGCTTTTAAAACGGTATGTTCTAAAAAGAATCATCACATAATAACAAGGACATCGTCGCCATTGAGCAAGTTCAGAGACGAGCAACAAAAACAGTGCCAGCCATTCGCCATCTGCCTTATGAACATCGACTTAAAAAATTACGATTACCCAGTTTATCTTATAGATTCCTCCGAGGTGATTTGATTGAAACTTTTAAGATTTGTCATAGTTACTATGATAACATAAGGCCTGATGATGTCCTCACTTTCAATCATAACGGTCTCAGAGGACACAGCTTGAAAATTCGTGGTCAGAAATTCCGAAAAGACACTGGAAAATGGAGCTTCAAAAACCGGATAGTGGAATACTGGAATAATCTCCCCGAAAATGTCGTAAATGCCGAAAATATCAATCAGTTTAAAGCAGGCGTGGATCGACACCTGGCTGAAATTGAATTTAGTGTACACAGTATCCCGAGAAATTAACAGAGGCGAAAGCCTTTTTTACTGCAGTTATATTATTATTATTATTATTATAATCAAAAGCTATTGTTCAGCGTTGTAAAAACAACAACAAAAGAATATCAGAAGAAGGGACTAAATTGACTTTGCAGTCAGTTGAGCTTCATCCTTTTCAATCGTAGACATCGTGACGGACGAAAACTTGGAACAATATCTTATATAATCTAGTTGGTATTATAAAGCTATGCGTAACTTTTCAGGATTAAAATACCATAGATGACACTATTAATTATTACAGAACTACCTCATTGTTTAAAATTATAGTGTGTGCCCCTTGCGTAAACAGTTAATCCTAGGTTACAGCGATAGACCATCGATACAAACTTTCTTACTGTCAGATTTATAGAAATCGAATACAATGTACACCAATTTGCAAAAGTTCTAGCCCCTCCTGAACCGATTCTTACTTACAAGTCCCTCTCCCGTGATAGAGATCAAGTTCACCGGATACAAATAATGGGTACACCAGCTAGCAAAAGTTGCAAACCCCTCATCCCTGAATATGATTGTAACATAACATCTGATTATTACTTACAAGTCCCTTGCATGTCTTACAATTGGGAACCAAATTGTTCTTACCATCGAATACACCGGAAACAAATAACAGGTACACCAACTAGCAAAAGCTGCAAACCCCTCATTGCCGAAGATGATTATGAGCCAACAACTGACAGTTGCATACAAGTCCCCTACATGTTTCACAACTGGTATCGACTATTTTTGGTTTCAGTGTATACCTTAGTACTGAAGTTGTCAACCGCATGAAACTTTCAAACTGGTTTTGTTTCTTCGCTGTCGGTTAATAGTGAAGTTGTCAGCTTTTAAAACGAGATGTTCTAAAAAAAAAATATCACATAATCAAAAGCTATTCTTTAGCGAAAGACGGGAATAAACTGACTTTGCAGTCAGTTGAACTTTATCCTTTTCAATCGTAGACATCGTGACGCATGAAAACTTGGAACAATATCTTATATAATCTAGTTTGTATTATAAAGCTATCCGTAACTTTTCAGGATTAAAATACCAAAGATGACACTATTAATTATTATGAAACTACACATTGTTCTACATTTTCGTTTGTATCCATTGCGTAAACAGTTAATCCTAGGTTACAGCGATAGACCATCGACGCAAAGTTTCTTACCGTTAGGTTTACAGAAATCGATAATGCACCCATTTGCAAAAATGTATAGCTCCTCGTGAACCGACTCCTTCTTACAAGTCCCTCGCCCGCGATAGACATCGAGTTCACAGAAAACAAATATTGGGTACACCATCTAGCAAAAGTTGCAAGCCCCTCATCGCTGAAGATGATTGTAGCATAAGAGCCGATTCTTACTTTTTAGTGTATTATTAGTGTACCTTATTACTTAAGTTGTCAACCCCTTGAAATTTTCAAACTGGTGTATCTCATGAAGGAGTTTCTGTACCAAAAAATGGATGCCATGTACTTTGGTTCAGCTCATCAACGGCTATCGATTTCCGTCGAAAAAAAATTCTACCTGTCTTAGTTCAAAAGTTTACTTTTTTGCCGTAGGCCAACTTTCTAACGTCACCACTTAAAAAAGGAGCAAAGGGTAAGCTCTAGTTTCTTTAGCAATGAGAGAACTTTTAAAGTTTAAGAGGCACACCTGATACCATTTCTCTACCGCAAACCCAAGTGCAAAAAAACGAAAGATAAACTCAGCTGAAATCGCGAACAGACATGGATAGAAACAATAGATGGCAGCACTTTCGGACCCGTGGGAAAAAAACACTTTTTTGTTTCTGTAGATTTTTCTATTTATCATTCAAAGAAGATATGTTGGCTGTGGGGCCGGGTAACTGCCGCATATATTTACCACTTATAGATGCTGGTGCCTGCCTGCTTGCGTGCTAGAACGGAGCTTTCCACTCGAAAGCAGAAACACGGTTTGATGAAACGAAAGGTTCGCTACACAACTTCAGATAGTCCTCTCTGAGATGGGCTATATAACTCCACTTCACTTCGCACACCGTAGGCTCTGGCTCGAGGAAAAGCAAAAACCATCCTTATTGGCCCCAGGTAAGATTTCTACGGAGCTTTCCAAAATGTAATGTCATATTCATCAATCCGGCCTAAGGTCCACACTTTCCGTAAAAAGACCCTTACCACTTACCAGGAATAAAATGAAATCGGAGGGCTAGGAAAAAAAACAAACAAAAAAAACGAGGACAAAACCGAAGTGTTGCTCTCGCAACACGGATACGGCCCTTAGGATTGCTTTTGGGCATCGAAGATCTACCAAAACACAATTCCTTCTGGACGAAGCAGGAATCGAACCCGTCTCAGCTCCGCGGGAGCTCCTGCTAGCCAGATACATAGCCAAGATTGAAGGCACCCCCCCCCCCACATATTGAACAGCTGGCTTCTATATCAACAGCCATCACCTAGTCTCCCGCCCGAAATCAAGCGTCCCACCCTAATGTAACAGGTTCAGGTTCTTTTATTTCGAAAATACTTCGTGACAATATATTTTGGTCACTGGGGGCCCGCAGGGATACGAGCTCGTTAGCTCGGCCCCACAAATCTGATCAAGACGAAAATCAGCACTTTACCACCGTGGACCATCGTGAAGCCTATTATATTCCTCCGTTTTGCCGACACGAAGAAGTCCGGGCTATCGCCTCAACATGTCGAAATCAGGTTTGCTCAGTTACGGCAGACGGCTCACAAAAACCAATTCCCGATTTCCGCTGAGGGATCAAAAAGAGACTCTTCAACGGGCTGCAGCGCTTTTCTCGCCGACCTGAACATCGTCGCCCTGGAAGAACTCCCTCCCCCCCCCCCTTTGCATAATGTCAACAGAAATCAGTCCAATAAGCCTGGCACTTGAGACCCTACTACGACTCCCAACAATTCCCATGAAGGCGATGATCTACTCAGACTCGATGTCAGCTCACCAGATGTTAGTAATCCGAACATGCGAAAATGAAGACATCGACCTCCACATGACAATCCAGCTGATCAACGAGCTCTCCAAAAAAGGAGGCGACGTCAGCCCGCCAAACAACCAACAGGCCAATCCCACTTCGAGACATTTCCTGCATCCGCTCCCGGAGTCTTCAAGTTCTCCCCATTCTGGGGAAAAGTCGAAAGCACACTCTATCACCGGATAGATGCAGCAGCAACAGGACTGAACCACCCAGCACGCTCGTTTGAGATCCCGGCACCTGAAGGACAACCCCCGGCCTCCCCTCTCTGCCGATTCTACAGAACCCTGAACCACATCCTATTCCAGTGCACCTATCGCCAAATCCAACTGAACAAACATAGAACTCAGGTGATTTAATTGTTCAAGAAGCACCATCTCTCGACTGGATCCCTCGTGCAGCCTACTCTCCTCCCTGCTTCTGAAGCCTCCATCATAAAAAAAATCGTTAACTTTCTGAGGACAATGGACCTGCTTGAGTCAATCTAAGTAACCAAGGCTATGCCGCGAAGAGGCGAAATGGACAAATCTGATCCGAAGCCATACCTGAACTGAGAGACTTGAGAGAGATAGAGATAGAGAAGAGCTGTATTATTTTTAAGACTTTTGTCAAAAAATAACACCCATATCGTCTGCCAAGCTTGGCACTAAGAGATTTCAGAAGGTTTATGGCCTGGTAGTACTGTTACCAGAAGATACAGAGTCAGCCAACCAAAATGGAATCAGACCATGGGAGTTCTGGGTACTTACCCAAATACAACTCCTTCCTCTGTTTCCTTTCTGACTGGTCCATTGTTCGAATTATGGACAGAATTTACATGACTGGAGCAGTCTTCCTCCTGCAGAAAAAAGGCCCGACACACACCACAGACAAACACTTGAGACTCCTTTGAATGTGGTTCTGGTTCAGGTGACCTCTGCAGATCATATTGGACCTGAACCTGTAAGTTTGAAGGAGGGTGAACACTAGGTGGGGGGACTAGTACACTGGGAGGTGGTCCAAGGACACTCGGTGGACCTGCTGCGGCAAGAGTGCTAGGTGGACCCGCTTGACCTCCATTTGAGGCAGGCTTTGGCAAGATTGGTTTTACTTTGGCCAGCTTCCTTTTCTTTATCACTTTCTTTGGTGCATCTGGAGGGTGGGATTTCAAGACTGTTTGCGGCGAAGAAACTTCTGCCAACTTTGGTTGAAAAGCTTTCTCTTCTGGTTTCTTGATCATCTTCTTGATTTTTTTGCTTGGAACCTTCTCTTTGTCTTCAGACCCATACAGCTGTCCCTGTTTTTTTGTTGCTTTCTGCTGAGCATGCTCAATGGCAGGTGCAATTTCATGGTTATTACTATTTTTTTCTCTTCCTTCATTTTGCGTACACTTTTTGACTTCAGCAGTATGTGCTGCCTGTATATGTGATGCCATGATAGCAGTGTCTGAACAGTTGAACTGACAAAATTTACACTTATAAGTAGTCAGAACTTCCACATATTCTCTGATATCTATAGGATCTTGCTGAATGCTTGGTTCATCCCTTGCATCATCCTCCATGAGATTTGGGTCGTCTCTTTCACGCAATGGTGAGTCTGCAGATTCCTTCCGATAAGGTGATGGAGAGTCATTTCTATCTGATGATGGTGAGTCAGCCCTCTCACCATGGTAACAGTCAGCTAAATCATTATTACCACCTTCAAAACAGTTCTGTTGATCATACTCACTGCTCTTCATATCACTACCATTACATCCTGTCTGATGGACCAGCATTATAGAAGAGTGATTCAAGTTTTCTTCACAGCTCAGCTGCCCTTTCGTAAAGCAAACAGGAGATTCAGCAGGCCTTGTTAAGTTATTTTTAGAGGGGCTGCAGGCACTAGTCAGAAGTTCTGCAATGGTTGGTGATTTCTGACTTGGAAAATGATTATAACTATGTGTGTCATGTAAGTACCTCTCTACCGAGTTTTGGTTAAGTATTTCACTAAGCGAAGGAGACACTGGGTTCAATTCTGGTATGCTGCCTGTTCCAGAAGACGATACGAGGTTTGTCTTTAAATCACATGCCATGGAGTATGTAGACACTGGATCTGAAACACTCCTCTGGAGTGTCATCTGAACATCCTGCTTTGATGAAGTATGACCCAACAAAAGCTGCTCAAGAGAAAGCAAAGAATTTTCACTCATTGCTGGGGGAAATCCGTTGACACCACCATTATCAATTGTATCATAGTCAGGACATGTTCTCTGCATATTTTTTTCTTCCCGAGTGGAGACCTGAGAAACATTCTGGTAATATTTAGAGCTGTGTACTTCACTGTTTTGCTGCATGCCATTAGAGTCAAGCTCTAAAGTTCTGGGGTTCATCATTAACTGACCATCTACAAAGAAAGAGAAACATGAATTAGTACAATGTTGGTCTATCACCCAGAACAGTTATAACTTAGCAACTACATAGTAAGAGCACAAAAAAAAGAAAAAAGAAGTGGGTTACAACACTTTGACCAGAAGTTGCCTTTCTCCACTTCTCACTCTAATTGTCTACTCCTGTCTACTCCGGCCTCCCTCTTTGCCCCAGACAACCACTCCCCAAAACTATCCAGAAGGTACTGCACCTCTTGTGTTCGCCAGCACTTCTTCAGCAACCGAGCTGTTCCTTTATGGAACAGCTTGTCTGAACCAACTGGCAAAATCAAAGGTTTTGAAAAGCAACTCGACGAGCACTTGCCGGGGCAGCCCTGGAAAGAGGACTGGTGCACCCCAGAAGCAGCCAGCAGAATATAGCACCACCATTGTCCTCAAGCGACTCATCGTGATACAACATCCTTATTGCTTGCAAGAGCAATTTAAGAAAATCAGTTGAAAACAAAGGCAGATCTTAGTTCACAAATACCCCAGATACAGGTAAGACAAAGACCTAAGACAGAACTATTACAACCACAGGCTGGACTAGCCTAGGCCCTAACCGCCTAACTAACTTGAACTATTTATCACAAAAAGTAATGTTAAAATCATTGTACTGTTAAATTTTAAAGAGATATATAACACTTAAAGAATCTTTATTTTTACATTAACAGAAATGCTGGTTTGATATCTCATCATATGTTCGAAAACGAAACTGTACCATTCTTCTTGGACTTGAGTCTTTTTCCAAAGAAAGAAAGGTCAATGCCAACAGTGCCCCCAAACCTAAGGCAAAGAACCGAAAAGACAAACTTACCCTGCGAGAAAGAGGAATCGAGGGAGAAAACTGGCATTCTGCAGCTTTCGTCGTCCATTTTCTGTTAAAGTTCAAGAATTATTCGCCGCCATGGTTCAATCTAAGTTGTTTCGGAATTCTATACAGGCGGGACGTCACACCAATTTCATGTATTTTACCCCAGTCACGAAAAATTGTAGCTTATTCTTATTGGCAGGGGCGGTTCGAAGGGCTTGGGCATGGGCGGGGGGGGGGGGGGGGGAGCGAGGACTTCAAAATATACGACTGGCCAAAAGCACCAGCAGGATCAAGAAAAATTAACTTTATAAGTTCTACAACGTTACGGAATATGCCATTTGTAGTAATAAAATACTTAACAGATCAGTAATAGGAATTAGACGATGCCGTTCATATCAAATTTCTCTGGAGAGCAGACAAGCCCCGGTACCAGCTTCTCACATATCTACTCAAGACAAACTAAAGTGAGCACCGCAGGCGAAATTTTTTCAGTACGAGCAAAATTCACTACTTCTTTACAACTTCTACCTTATAATGTACCTTAGACCCAGAATCTCAAGCTTAAAAACCGCACATAAATGATGCGCACTTCAACTAAATAGAAATAGGGTAGGACTACGAAAGAGCTGCAGGCCAAATTTGTTACATCGGCCTATATTCGGCAATATTCGACTACTTCCCACACAAACTCTTGCTTTTAATGTGGCTCAGATCCCAAGCAGCAGCTTTTATCATATGTACCGAAGACAGATTTGAGCTCATCGCCGCAGGCTATTTTTTTTGTAATGCGACCTTATCCTGGCATTTCTAGCTTTCAAGGTGGCTGAAATCTCAGGGCTAACACCTCACCTAAATTACCGAGCGAGTAGGAGACTATGAAAGACGGCACATTTAAAGTTTTGCTAAACATTTTAAAGGCTGCCTACATATATCACATATCAGTGCGTGCCCCATAACTCGTAAACGGAGTGGGATATTTTCACGGAAGTTGGTACGTGGTAGTGCTTCCACTTTAAATTTAGACTACACAAAAATACTGACCACCAGGGGGTTGTGCCTGTTTCTTTTTAAGATAAGGAGATTTTGCACAAAATCAGGTAGGACAATGTTGAAACGTCGCGCCGCACGCGAGATTTTCGAAAATCAGCCTGTTTTCAGCGCCACAGAGAGCGTGTTCCACCCTTCTAACAATAGTTACTAATAGTTATTTCCGTTCCATCCTCACGAAAAGTTACTACGCTGACCGTTTCAACCTTGTCGGAATAGTAACTAATAGTTACTATTTGCTTACCATGCTGGGGAGCGAAGTAAGCGTAGTAACTACGCATCTCTGTAACGTGATTGGTCGGATTCGCCCGTGGCGTGAGATCCAGCTGGAAAATAAAAAAATCGTTCCAGCCTTGACGGCAAAAAGCCAGAATTCGTGACGTCATGCGTAGTAACTACGGTAAGTAGGATGGAACACGCTCAGAGTGAAAATCACGACTTGCTAATGGCATTAAAATTTCTGACAAGTTTAAAACATACGACTGTCATTCTAACAAGTTCAAAACACACGATATTTCGTAACGTAATGACTGATAAAAAATCTGTATACAACCATACGACCAGAAATAAGCCATTTGCTGTCAAACTCACTTAGCTACCTCACATGGCAAGCTAAAAACTGACGACTGTCTCTAATAGACGACTAGAAACGGGTCATTTTCAAGGAAAATTTGCGGTTGATGTCATTTTGGCAAGTGCTAAATGACTAAAATCTCTATGGAACAATACGACCAGAAACAGGTCGTTTGAAGGCGAAGTTCAAAATTAGCTAACTGCTAGGAGACAGAGCAAAGAGGCTATTTCACGCGCGCTTGAATTTGGTCAGAAGAGTTTAGTTCTGTGAAATTATTTGTACAGTGATGGGAAAAGCGAAGGATTGTATAATTGCTGGGTAAAGCTTCTGAGCTTTCCCAGGGAATTGGTAAATTGTAAATAGACACAGAATTCAGAATTGTAAAATAATCACAGATTTGTACATATACACTTTTAACATTCATGTTTTAATATTCGTTATTTTATTTGAATTTGTTTGTCGTTTCAATCCGTATCGTTCTTCTGGTTTTTAGTTACATATCGTTGTATGTTTTGTTGGTTCCGCATACTTTTCTGTTGGCATTGCGTTGGAATTTATGATTTAGTTGTTTGTTGTTTTCGCTGAGGACGGTTTGCCGGAAGTGCAACCGAAATATCCGAATTTATATTTATCCCTCGCACACCATCCTAGAGATTAGCTGATCAAGAAAAAAACCCGAAAATCACGATTTTCTATTTCTAACTGCTTTGACTGCCTTTATCTGGCAAGGTCAAAACTTACGACTGTCAAAATTTACGACTAGTAAAAATTTACTAAATTTACGACTAGAAAATCCCTTCGTAAGTACGACAAGAACTGGTCTTTCATTCCCGGTTGAGGTCATTTTGGCAAGCTCAAGCATACGACTTTCATTCTGGAAAATTCAGAACACACAACTGTGAATCTGAAAACATACGAATAGAAGTTTCTTTGTAGCCATACGACTAAAAAATGTGATTTGTGGGAGAAATTCACCTTAGAAACTGCCCGTATGTCATTCTGTTATAATGACAAGCTCGAAGCATACGACTGAGAGTAGATTCTCTCGAGGATGTGGCGAGTGAGTCACACACCCCCCACGCCCCCCTTCGAACCGCACCTGCTTATTGGTGAATATTTGAAAATATACATATAGAGCCGAGCGGTCAGCGAGGCGTCAGTTACTTTCATATTTTTAAACCGGATAGGGGCAATCAAATACTATGTTGGGTCCTCGACGTCCATCTTTAGATCACGACAGTATGGAATTACGGAAGGATTTAGACAACACTGCCGCCATAGCCACGGGATTTTACGTTTGGACGAAAACGGATGTGAAGCTTTTTCATAGAGGTGTAAGGTCAGGTTTTAGAAGTATTTTGTAAAGCTTTCGCAAGATTTAAAAATCACTAAGCGTGAGAACCCCAGGATCCAGAAGTTTATTGGATTGGATTGGACAATTAGTACTGGGTTTTTAAGATGAGTTCTAAGTTCAGCAGCATTGTCCAGTTGACTGATCTGGACGACTTTATTACTCCATCTCAGGTTTGTACGATAAGCCCAGACTTTCTTTACATCCGTTTGTTGCTGCTGAGCTTTACTGCCTGTGCCCTGAGGTTTTTATTCACAGTAATGAGCACAAAAAGTAATACCAGTAAGAATGAAAGTGTTTCATCACCCATGCTTACCAGCACAAAAGTCAAACTATAAAGCCACATAGGGTAAAACATTGAAATATGGATGTATATTTACGTTATTTTTCTTCTCGGACGTTCGTGAGGACAGCATTGACACTATCGTTTCGCAAATTGACATCTTGTCATCCTGGTCTTCGAGTACATGATGTTCTTCATGAATTTTCAGGCCCAGTTAGTTTTTATGTCTAAATTTTTGTGTGTGTTAATACTGTTATCTATCTTGTGTTATTTTGCATTATTCCCTTTACTCGGCTACCACATTCTGTATTTGGCGGGTTATAAATAAAATATATATATGTAGATATATAAATTAGGTTTGTTGAAAGAGCAGAATGTCAGATGTTTTCTTAGCCTCTCCTGTTTTTTTTTTATTTCTACGAGAATAAAAGCTTTCTGCCGTGGAAGGGATGCCCCTCTGCTTTTGTGTTTGAACAGGGAGTAACCATCTTGAACATCTATCGGATATGTACCAACAATGTAATGTTTGTTATGCTTTTAGTCGCGAACGGACACAATACAACTGTCCGAATAGCTTTATGTCGTCAAATATGGTGTCCAAATAAATATTTATCTTATAACTATTAAAACAAAACTAACGACACTATATCTCGCAGTCAGTGCAACATTTACCAATCCTAGCAACTTTAGTTATGTTAGCCACCTTCAACAGAAGCACCGACCTTCTCTCTGCAATTTTTCGCTGTACAGAACCATATTTGACGGTGCAAAACGGATAAGTCAGCTACATTTTTTTAGAGCTATATTTCGGCCCTTCTTGGCAAGGGTCCTCTTCAGGCTCAAGCTTCTCAAGCTGGAAAATTAACTTGTGGAAAAATAATTAAAGATTCCTCCTTAAATATCTGATTTATGAACTTCTTCTCTGAAAATTGGTTCGAGCTAAAGCTGGTGCTGTGATTTAATTCTGCACACAGCTGCTGTTTTTGTTGTTCGATTGGGTGGTCGAAAGGGTAGAGATTCTTCTGCATTTTGGTTTTGGAGTCAACTGTCTCTTCTTCTTCTTTCCAGCTAAGATGGATACTTGCCGGCGGCAGGTATGGACGATTTTCAAAAATCAGATATTTAAGGAAGGATCTTTAAATGTTTTTTCCACAAGTTTATTTTCCAGCCTGAGCCTGAAGAGGACCCTTGCCAAGAAGGGCCGAGATATAGCCCTAATAAAATGTTGCTGACTTATCTTTTTTGCACCATCAAATATGATTGGCAGTCAGCTTGGGTTGAAGGACTATCTGCACGGAACCACTTCAAAACAATTAAAAAGTCAAATTTGGCAAACCTTTTAGTTGAATTTTCCCTCGCCGAATTGTTACAGCGTTGCCATAAAACAGCGGGGACCGAGTTTTTGGTTCCGATGTGTTTGAATTTCAATGTTTTACCTTATTGTCATGTAGTTTCTTGTTTCTTATATATTTTTGCTCAGTTCCTTTTGCATATTAGTGGCAAAATTGTGAAGTCTGAAGCTGGACGGAAGTACTGCAACATGGATTAGTGGTGGTATGCGACTAAAAATTTATTTTATAGTTATGGCTTAATCAGTTACTAAAATTTGAACAGTGGAGTTTTGGGCTAAATGGTACAATGAAGATCCAGAATACCTAGGTCTATTCAGGTGTTTTCGGATGCCCTTAATTACCTACTTTGGCTAACTGGTAGTTAACCATAGTCACAGCAAGTGAATGAAAATGGGAAAGTTTAAAGCCTTCCTTGAGCCCAAGCTGACTTTGAAACATATATTCAGTTCACTTGGTTTATATTGGTTTATACTGGTATCCCTATGCGGAAAGGGGTATGCATCTGTATGTATACAACAGATTTGTCAGCTACGATGCTTTGTCAGCAATATTTTGGACTAAAATACCGCTGATGAAGCATCATAGCTGACATATCGGTTGTATACAATACGTGAATATAAAGTTCAAAGTCATCAAACATTCAATTAAGCATAGGGTAACTGTAGAACTTGAAATAAATCTTTTATTCAGACTCAAGCGCCTATAATAGAAAACCCACAATACGCAAAGCAAAGCACTAGCAAGCAGGTAAGTCCAGTATCCTAGTTTCTGAACATCGTATCTCTCAATGAGTTTGATGTTATGAAACAAAATTAGAAACCATCAGTGATGTCGACAAGACCAAAACGTCAAGACCAAGATTTTTGCACTGGCCTGAAGACCAAGACCAAGATTTTAGCCCTGGTGTTGAAACTAAGACCAAGATTTTAGCTCTGGTTTAAAAGCAAGACCAGGAAACATTACGTTTCTAGCCTAACTAAGGAACATTAATGAAAAGTAAGCTGATTATATTTCTGTCAATAAATACGCACATGAAATTTGAATAATTATACGCCAATATCCCTGTTGCATTTTAGATAAACCAATGCTGTCACTAGTTGCGTTTTTGCAGATACCATGGCATCTGTTACCGTGGAAAATAGATCTGCAATTAGTCGTTTTTGCAGTTACCGTGGTATCTGATATTACGGTTGCTTTACAAAAACGACAATTGCCAAATTTGCACCTTTACAAGTCATCCCAAAAGAAAAACTGATATCCACTTACATCACGAGTGCTAAACCGAGCGATAAACTTCTTTCCCACCAATTTGACAAAAATCGTAGACTCTTCTGTTGGTGATCGTAAAAGTGAGATGAATTTTTCAGATACAGTGATCAGTTACCACGGTCTGACCGTGATATTTGAATATCAGATACCATGGTAACTGCGAAAACGACTTTAGACAGTGGTATCAGATACCATAAGGATATCCTTGCTCTCTGCGGTCGCCCATTGTGGCTGAACACTAGATCCACTGGTACTGAAGTTGCTGGAACAGAGAAAACCTTCTATGTCTGGGTTTCAGGCTTTTGGGGCATTTTTTTTACTGCAGATATTTGGCGTGTTTACCATTGCAGGACTTACAAACAGCGGACCACTTCCGAGTCTTTTCCACAAAGCTGAAAGTTAGTAAATGCATACTTCACTTCAGAAGATCCTTGGTACTTGATAGTCATTATTTTGTAACTGAATTTACTCGTGTCCAGTCTTTGCTAATATATAATTTAACCTGATGAATAGCCCCTACAGATAATCATAATTGATCCACCGTCAGGATCAAAATCTGGTATTGATGATGCAATTCATTATTAACCTTTTCCTGCTCTGTGACATTTTGAAAAGTTCCGAAATTAGACTGTAATTCCGAGGATATCAGTTTACTGATGTCACTCCCGATAACAGATTTATGCAACTTCGGCCAAGGGTAGTATCGTTCGGAAACTGGTTGCATGCGTGATTCGCTTTCCGAACGAAATCTGTGATACCCTATTGAATCCCTATTTGTGGTTTCCGTCCGTTTTTTTAGTTTCATCGTGTAGGACCGCTCCAATAAATCGGTTATCAAGTAATTCTGCTCATCGCAAGGGCTTTTAAGATAATGGAAAGATAAGGCTTCAATCCCTACGACAGATTCCCGGCCCCCGAATGGCCAAAGAAAACTCATTCGGAAAAAAAATCCCGGTTCTCGAATATATGATTTATAAATCCGAAAGAGAAGAATCTGTGGGACGAACGTTCGGGGGTACAAAGGACGAGCTGGGACGTCGAATCAAAAGAGCTTGTGTAACTGCCCTTTGATGGCTGTTTTAGAGTACGATTTTCGATAGCGTTTCTAGCCTCTTGATTTGTGTCTCTAGTCTCCTACTAATATCACCGCATATAAGAAGCGTTACCGGCAGGACGTGGAGGAGGCTCAAGGTTTTTATGTTCTTCTGACGCATGCTAACTTTTGTGTGTTATTGCAGAGTGTCCGTAAGAAGCTGTGGTATTGTGTTGAATATTGGGTCGTTCTGACGACGTTTAACCGTTTTATAGAATGAAGTTTTTGATCCAGTCTGAAGTATAAGGATACGGTACCACGAATGCAAAATTATGCCACATCCTCAGCTCCCGATGAAAGTGGTGCCAGAGGTGAACTGATACGATGAGCATGCTATGGCCGTATTTGTGCAAAATGCTGCTCCCTTCCATCTTTCTCGCTGACTTGCTGATATCACTTTCCATTCGCTTAGGTTTGAACCGATACGATGAGCATGCTATGGCCGCATTCGTGCAAAATGCTGCTCCCAATCTTTCTCGCTGACTTGCTGATATCACTTTCCATTCGCTTAGGGTTGAACCGACACGATGAGCATGCTATGGCCGCATTCGTGCAAAATGCTGCTCCCTTCCATCTTTCTCGCTGACTTGCCGATATCACTTTCCATTCGCTTAGGTTTGATCCGACACGTGACTGCTATGGCTGTATTCATGCAAAATGTTGCTCCATTCCATCTAGTCTTGTTTTTACTTCTCGATGATTTGCCGAGATCCCTTCCGCTCCCATAGTGGATGTCGGTTACTGGCGGAAAGTAATGCCCGGGCCACATTCAGTCACATCTGTACGTAAATTTGGTTCGTTAATTTGGTTATGACCCACTCTTATGTTTCCTCCTGGTCACACCTGGAACGAAGAAATTCAAGATATATTACCATCATCATCAATCATTATCTTTTATTTTTATTTTTATTGTTTGTTTCGCTGGACGTGTCAACGAGTGGTGTTGGGGACCGGGTACTGACGGGGGAATACTCATATTTCCATTTGTATGAATGGCATGTAGAAGTATAAATGCTGTATTTATTTGAAGAAGTCTCTCCATCCCGTGCATTACGAATTTGTCTTCTCAGCCGGGCTCTGGACATTTTGTTATTTAGTTTGTAATTAAAAAGAACCTGAACCTGAACCTGAATCACACGTAAACATAACCAGCTTAAGTCAGTGACTGTGGTCTATCATTGGTCCAAAGTTACGTTTCAAAATGGCGGAGATGGATTTTTCCATCTGGTCTATTTTATGTTTTCAGCGTCTTTTCTTCCCAATTTCGAGCGCAAGACGGTTTTATTACCGCCGTATTACCAGGTGTGAATGTATTGGGGCCCGGGCATATCGGAACGCAAGAATAACTCTGGAAAGCAAATTTTGGCCAAAGTCGCAAGAGCAGCCGATAGATGAGATAGCAAAGCTTTCCAGATCGCTATATAATCGTCTGTTACTGTTACGCAGTTGCTACAGCCATGACGACAAGGAATGCGGTTCTAATTCTGAATTCGGGAACCGATTTGAAAAATTCGGGAACTGTAACATGGGTTCCGAACACTGGTATCCAGAACGGTTTTCTTATCTCTTGGCGTTCGCAAGCTGAGAAGTGATATTAGACTTCCGAAAAATATTTGTACGACTATTAGCTCCAGATCAGAAAGGTATCAGCAAGTAGCCCGGTTTTGCAATGCATAATTAATTGGTGACAGTTTTCTTCAATATGCTCGGAGAAATTTACAGCAATTTAAAATAATAAGAAATCTACTGGTAAATGCGAAAATCGTTCGGGAACTAGGATAGCTACCCTACCTCTACTGTATGCTTATAAAATATCCTAAATACTTGAGTTTAAAAACAATGCCAAGGCAAGTATAACAGAAGATCAAAGATTTTCCGTTTACTGTTTAGTTTTCTCAGTATTTTGTAACAAGATTGTTCTCACGACCTTTTTTTCTTTTTCAGGAATGTGTCAAACCTGTAAAGGTTGAGAAATCCAAACAGGCTTCTAAGGGAGCTAAAATCAAGATCCAACATGATGGTACATATACACAAGAAGAAGAGGTAAGCTGTGCCACTGCCACTAATTATATTTTAGTCACTGAAGGCTTTAAATCATATTCATTGTCATAGTTCCATCATTATTCTATTGCTCAGATGGGCTAGTCTAAATGTAACATATTCTATCTTTTAGAATGGTACTGAAACAAAGCTTCAAAAAGCTAGCATAACACTCAGTGATTGTTTGGCTTGCAGCGGTTGCATCACCTCAGCGGAGGCGGTGTTGATTGGTCAACAAAGCCATTCTGAGCTGCTGAAAGTTTTACGAGAATCGAAGGTATGTTGAAGGGTCATTTCATTCATCCCTATGTTAGATCACATGCTCTAATTGAACTAAACAGATAATTAGTGTGCATTCGCTCCATTTTACTTTTCTGATACGTTTGGTGCTGGTGCAACGGTGCATACGTTTGGTGCAGTATGCAATACGGCCGAGTCTTAATAATAATAGTTGCGTTTTTACAGATACCATGGTATGTAATACCACGGTCTAAAGTGGTTTTGCAGTTATCGTGCTGTCTGATACCACGGTCAAAAGGTGTTTTTGCAGTTATCCTGGTATCTGGCCAGTTACAGTGGTATATGAAAAAGTTATCTCACTTTCATCACTTTTTGTCAAATTTGTGGGAAAGAAGTTGGCACTTAGTGATGTTACTGAATATCAGTTTTTCTTTTGGGATGACTTCGAAAAGCGCAATTTCGGCAATTATCATTTTTGCAGAGCAACCATCTATGAGATACCGCGGTAACTGCAAAAACGACCAATTGCAGATCTAGTTACCGTGGTAACAGATACCATAAACGCAGCTAATATAATGCAACAATGAAAAGTTTGGATTAATCATAATGAATAGAGTTAAAATCATGTCTATTATATACACTTGAAACTATTGGCCGATTAAGTATTAACCGCATCTTCGGTAAGGTTGTTCAAAGGATCGGCAATGTTGTTACTAAACTCCACTTTTACACATCCATGTGGAATCGTGATTTTGCGAGCTCTAATGCGTGCCCCTATGATGACGGTTAATGCCGAATTTTATTAAATTGATCGTATGGTTGGGGCCTCGAGGGTTAATCTGTCACGGCTAAAAACGAATGAATTTTCCATACGTTGCTGCATTTCAGTTCAAAATTCCGGAATAAAAAAGACCATTCGTTAAGTCTGGTAATATGTCATCTCGTCAAAGTACACTAGAGAGCATATACTAATGGAATAATGGAATAATGTTGGGTTTCAGTTATACTTTAAATAAGAGCTAGAAGAACATGAAACGCTTTATTTGTGTTTTTTTCCTTTTATTTACTTCCGGCATTGGGGTATTCAACACTGTCATTTTTTTTTACTATTTTAGTTCCGTGCAAAGCAGACTTTCTATTTTCGTCCTTTGCTTCTTAGGCTCTGCAATAAACTCAGTTTCTGGAGGGTTACTGTCATAATGGTTCTAGTCAGCGGTGAAAATAAGGGGGGGGGGGTCCTGTTTTACCGACAAACGCTTTCATAATTCTGTTTCTGATACCGACAAAAGCTCTGTCGGTAAAACAGGAAACTTCTTGTTGTGAAATCGGCAGCGTTTGTCGGTCCGGCACACTTTATCATTCCTTGTCTGATACCGGCAAAAGCTTTGTCGGTAAATCAGAAAACTTCTTGTTGGGAAATCGGCAGTGTTTGTCGGTGCGGAGACGGTGCGCGGATTCAGTTTTCGGTACCGACAAGAGCTCGGACAAAGATATTCCTTAGTCCATCTATGATACCGACGATAACTCTGTCAGTAAATCGTGAAACTAGTTGTAGGGAAATCGGCAGCGTTTGTTGGTGCCTGGATTCCATTTTCAGTTTCAGCAAGAGCTCCTTGAGTAAATGCATAGTTGCAAGGCGGCCGGTGGGGGGGGGGGGGGCGCTGGGGTGCAACTTTTTGAGTTTCGGTAAAATTGTTCAGTATTTTTCGATAGCAGGACTATTCGGTATGTTTATGGAGATTCGGTAGTTACACAGAATCCAGAATAAGCTATCGGAAGATACCGAATGTTGGCAGTCTTTCGATTCTGAAACAATTCGGTACAATCACTGGGACACGGTAGTTATACAGAATCCAGAACATTGCCATCGCAGTCTAAGCTTATTCGATATAATAACTGGGAGTCATATTTATTTGGTATGATTGTCATGGTTCGGGAGTTACCACGAACCTCGAAACTCGAAAGAGGTGGAGTGAAGCACTGGTCGCAAACAAAAGGACTGATCTGTGATCTACTCGATAGTCCTTACTTTTATTTTGGATTCCAGAAATAAGATCTAGTCATAAATGTTTCGAAAATTCCGCCTGCTGCGCTTTTCGTAATATTCTGTTTTGTGGAAGGGCGCGTCATTTCATGCCACTTTTAGGATTAGGATTTCAGAACATGAAAAGCTAGAATCTGGATGGGAATAGTTAGATTTGGCAGAAGAAAGCTACTTAAAGAAAAAAAAAATTTCGCTTGCGGCGCTAACTTTCGAATGAGAAGTTTCAGACCAAAGTCGCTGCTACTGCCGGAACGTCGCTCCGTCCGGTTACTGGAACTTCTTAAAGTCTCGATATTTTATCCACGATAAACGGTAGAACTTGTAAGAGAAGCATTTAAATTGTAGCCTACAGCAAAAAAACAAACAAGAGCTGAAAGCTCATGTGGCACTTGTAAGAACAGTTAGCATGTTTGTCAGATACGGTTTGGAGTTTTCAAGGCTGGATCTCTCTCCCGATATTAATTTCATCAGAAAATGGGCTTGATCTAGTAAATCTGAAATGGTTATGTCACTCATTGACAACTGTTTCTTCCTCCAACAATGATCGGATCGGAGGAGGGACTATTTTTAAGCCAATCTGATACAGCCCCTAACATACCTGCAAAGTTTCACGGTCATAGCACATCTGGAAGTACCCTAACTCGTGATCATCGGAATTGGGGAAAACACCCCTCCAACTCCCCAACACTGTGCCACGATCCGGTCCTGTTTTGTCAATAATATATCTGCGGCTTATGGTTGTTCTTCCCTCCACGTTGCATCCCGGTCTCTCGACTCTAAGCGTTTCACGAGATTTCCCCCCCCCCCCCAAGTTATCGGATCCGTTCCAGACTTGAAATTGATCATCTGAGACACTTGTTCTTGAAACTTGACAAGTACCATGCAAGTCTGACCACCCGTTCCAAAGTTACGCATGTCACTAGAATCCGGATTCCCGATCCTTCCACTACCCAATGATCATCGGATCGGGAAAAGAACTATTTTCAAGTCGACCTGGGAGAATGAGTTATGCACGTTTCTAGTTTCCGGATTCCCCATCCCTCCACTCCCCACGCGATGGCTGGATCTTGGAAGTGATTATTTCCAAGTTAAACTGGTTGGTTCCCTCATACGCCTGCCAAGTTTTATTGTGCTAGCTTATGTGGAAGCATTCCACTAGATTTCCGTTGCCCCCCTCCAGCCCCCCCCCCCCCGCCCAGTTACCGGATCTGGTCCGGATTTGAAATCAACATACGGAACATTTGTTCTCGACACATGTCAAGCTTCATGTATGTCCGATTACCCGTTCCAAAGTTATGCATGTTAGTAGTTTCCGCGTTTCCCATCCCTCCTCTCCCCCCACGATCGCCGGATCGGGAAAGTGATTGTTTCCAAGTTATCCTGGTTGGGTCCCTTATGTGCCTGGCAAGTTTCATCGTCCTAGCTTATATGGAAGTGCCCAAACTAGCAAAACCTGGACAGACCGACAGAATGACGGAACGACAGACAGACCGACATAAATTGCGATCGCTATATGGTACTTGAGTATGCTCAAGTGCCATAAAAAAATGGATTCTCCAAGTGGGCTTCGCCAAACCGCCGCCTAATAGTTGGCCTATCGTCTTTCATGCATGCACTTGCGACACCCCTGCCCCAGCCCCACCTCCACCACGTGGATGTTAGATCAGGTTCGGGCCTAAAAATACATGTCTAGAACCCATAAAATTTGTACCTTTCAAGCTTTGTCCCAGTCATTCCATCCGTTCAGCTCGTTGGCGTACTACATACAGTGTTTCCGAGACCTCCTTGCAACACTATTCTGGGACGCGGATAAAATGGAACATCCTTGGCAAGTCGAATCTGAGTACTTTCTAGGGCCCATGAACCCGTTTTGTTTGTGAGGCGTATCACAAAGTTACGGTGACTCCACCTTCCGCTCACAGTTCTTTGGATATCGTTCGAACAGGGAAGCAGCAAATTTAAGGCATCTGCTCTTATCAGCCATCAAGTTTCCGTAAAACTGGATTGCCCGTTCACTTCACCTGTACTACATCCTCATACCAAATTTCAACAAAATATATCTCAATTCCTTTGAGCGTTACCGTGGTAACAGAACAAACTTTACGAAGTCATAGGTGCTGACGATTTGTAATCCCGATTTTTGGCGCTTTTTGCCGGTAATTTGATCAATCTTGCCGGTAAAATGCTTGCCCCCCCCCCCCCCCCCACGAAATTGGGCTAGTTTTGCCACTGGTTCTAGTACAACATCTCTGCCAAAAGCTGTGTTCGTTGCACTACGGACTGTCTCTGGTATTTTGTCACCGGTGTCCGGTTCTTCTCTTGTAACGCGTTTTTTTTATTCACCCGTGGGTAGTCACCGGTGAGCGCAAAAACGGCCTAAATTGTCCTTGCCAACTTCTCGGTAAAGCCGGGCTCCGGAGCAGGTTCTGGCTAGTCCGCACCGGTGAGATAAAACCGGATACCGGTTACTTCAAAAACGGGTGATGAGACTGATGAGTAGTCAGCGGTGGATACAAAAACGCCCTATAAGACGCCTAATAACCATGTATGACGATCCACCACTATTTTTGTTAAAAGATATCATAGAATTAAACGAAATAATTTAGTCCCATGACAAAGAACGCGGCTAAAACCTCCTTTCTTCTAGAATCCAGATACCATTGGTCCTTCGAATGTAGTTGTCTCTATTTCTGTTCAACCAGTAATCTCCTTGGCCGAGAAGTATTGTGTGACAACAGATGA
This sequence comes from Branchinecta lynchi, assembly GCA_023053575.1. Lineage (NCBI taxonomy): Eukaryota > Metazoa > Arthropoda > Branchiopoda > Anostraca > Branchinectidae > Branchinecta > Branchinecta lynchi. Next base: position 16,788,115 of record JAKZAP010000007.1, read on the forward strand.
CGCTGCTTCGTACCTTATTGGTAAGAAATTTGAGCGAACCGGAAAATTTAGTTGTATTTACGAGAAGAATGCCTGAAGAGGCGCCACGAGGAAGAGGCTCAAAATAATTACATTTTCAATCGATCAATCAATCAAGTTTATTCCAAATAGCTAAAAGCTAGAAGTGGAATACAAATTTACAAAACATACACGGACACGAAAAACACTTACAAGATTTTACCAGAAATAAATGATGGGATGAAACTACGTAAAAATTGGGCAGAAGAATTAGCAGGATATGGAAAAAATTGATTGCCAGTATTCCTCTCTAATTTTTAGTTTACTGGTGCTGTCCATCTATCCTCTTCATTTAAGATTGAATGATGAGATAGTCAAAGCACAGTTGACGGACTTCCCAGTTTACTTATTTATTTATGCTGTGAGGTAGGCCCAAAACTCAGGCCGCAATTTACTCAGGCCTAGGCAGTGTTGGAACTACTTCTTCAAATTTTGTACTTAAGTATCAACTAAATACCAATTCGCCTTATTACAGTTCAGCGCTCCAAGTGGACTAGTTTTTGTTAGTCCCCCATTGCCTCATAACCACCACTTGTGTAGACATAGTAAAAAGTCAAATCCATATGGTAGTGGGTCACTTTCACTTTCTGCTGCTGAGACATAATAATAATAATAATTTATTGGAAAAAGCCTAATACGGCTATACAACAGATTCCTGAAGCGCCAACAACAATTTATAACACTAAAAATGAAACACAAACTATTTTCTTCTTTCCATTGCAGTCAAAACGAAAGAAACTACCTCACGGATTACACTTTTATTTGTCGACTTTAAGATACCAGGGAAGAGAAGACCACCAGCCATCCCGACTAAACCCAATGAAGGAAGCTCTTGGCACTGTCCTAGAAGGTGGTCAATGGTATCTTGCCCAGTGCAACAAAGTAGGCAATTGTAATTCTCCTCACCGACCTGTTTTCGCCTATCAAAAACTTTCTTTCTGTACCGTAATGGAAGAGAGTTATGCAAAACCTCCATTACCTGGAACACAGATGACAGATTTTCTACTCACTAACCTGTGGATCTATTTTACCATGTCTGATCCAAGTGCTGATGGTGAGGCATAGGGGGATTAACAGAAACTAGTCCGCTTGGAAGCGCTGAACAGGAATATGGCCAATTAAATCATCAATTAAATCAGTCGAATAAGTATTACTTGAATTTTAAGTACCGAGCTTGTTCTTAAATAGTGCTTTTAACTACTACAATTCAGTCGTATAACAAATTGGCAGTTTGACCGAAAAATTGAACAATATATATACTGAACTACTGATTCGTATGCTGGTGCAGATATTGGGTAGTTGATTGGAGCATAGCTAATTACTTAAACCTGACATATCCCAGTAAATTTTTTCTTGGGAACAAAATAGAGCCTCCAGTATGAACAAGTCCGAAGGTTTCGGCGGGATCCCAGAAAGGGATCTTTGTTCGACTTGCTTCATTCAGACAATTGGTTCTTGTGAACTTCCTGTCTTCACCAGATTGCGTAAATATGTGTTTATGGCACTTGTAGCTTGGCTCAAGTGCCATAGACTGATCACTTTTCGGTCGGTCTGTCGGTCGGTCTGTCGGTCGGTCCAGTGTTCTCGAGCTGGGGTACTTCCAGAAGTGCTAGGAAAACGAAACTTCGCAGGCGTATCAGGGACCCGACCAAACTAACTTCGGCCCTTCTTGGCATGGGTCCCCGTCAGGCTGTCAATCTTCAGGGTCAGCGTCGGAGAAGGAAATAAACCTGCAATCGGTTTTGTTTCTTCGCTATCGGTTAAAGCTTGTTGCAGGTTTGTTTCCTTCCCCGACGTTGACCCGGAAGATTCACAGCCTGACGAGGAACCTTGCCAAGAAGGGCTGAAATGTCGGTGCTGTAGCATCGTAGCTGACGTAACCATTATATGCATTATTTGAATATTCATAATGCCTAAGGGCCCATGATGATTGTCGCCTCAAGGATTTATAAATTCCGAAAAGTATTCATCTTAACCGCAAAATACAGAAAATACTTTTGAGCAAACGGTACATTTTCGTGATCCTCAAGGGTTCAGAAATCAGTTTTCCTCGGGCGCTTTGCTTACAGATGAATTTTTACTGCCCTTAAAGGAACAGAAAACTTGACTCGGGGAGCTAGCTGACATATCAAGAATGTACCCTGAGTCTATATTGAGAGTAAGAAAAATTATCGTTACGACCATTGCAGTTTCCGGGCAGTTTCCGAGAATTCGACTTTTGAGTTAGTAGAAAAAAAGAAAATGGTTTCTGTGCCGGGAGTAGGAATCGAACGCACGACCTCTTGACTACTACCCCGATACTATGGCCGATACACGGCCAAAGGCCAACTTTTACAGTGTATAAGTGCATAATGACAGTGCTTAAGGGGCAAGGGCCTGCCAGCTAGCCTTGGGAACCAGGGGGCAGCAGAGACTCAAATTTCTGACATGTAGCCTCGGAAATGGCACTTTTCGGGGAGGGGGGTACCCACCACCCAATTTAAATTTGGACATTGCAATTTTGTAAAAAGACCACCCAATTTTAATTTGGACATTTGGTTTTCTGAAATTATCCACCCAATTAAAATTTGGCATTATTCCTGAGCAAACGGAGACCACCCCAAAATAAACAGAAAAAGGATGTTTACATTTTTTATTGCAGAATTTTTTGCTTATCAAGTTCAAAAAAAGAGAGAAAAAGTCATTTGCATGTTTTTTCAACATTTTTTTATGAAGATTCCGCCGGTCTCAGTATTGTTTCTTTAGGGATTTCAGGAAACAATCCCGTCAGAATTTGAAATCCTCAAAAGGTGTGCAATCACTCAAAGATGACATTTACATACAGATACAGGAGTGAAGGTACTGTATCACTTATGATTTATGTGTATAGTGAGGAACTTGACTAGGCTAAGGATTCCCTAAGCTGAGCTAGGACTAGCCTATATGGGTGGTACCCGACCTAGAATTTCTATAACCTCGAACCTGACCTGAAAATACTACAAGCAAACATCCGCACAGTCCTAAATTTATCCTAGGTCATTGAGGGCGTCTTTCTTGACAGTTAAGACTGCACTGGTCCTTCCTCTCATTAATTTTAGGCACAACTTTGAGGTTGTAAAAGTTTGAGGTTTGGTACAGGAGTGTGCATGAAGCTGCCCTTACTATGGCACCACCCACCCCCCAATTGGCCATGGTACATGATCCTGCCACCTTGGATCATGAAGCTGCCACCCCCAGAAAAATCATGCAAATTCCAAGAAAACAGCAAATTTTGTTATTTGCAAAAGGTCAAGGAACCTCTCTGACCAAACAGCTGGCCTCTAACTTCACCATGTAGCAAAATACTATTTTTAGCAAAGTGGGTGACTTCATGATCACTTGGGTGCCTATATTCTTTCGTGTTCTCCAGCTTAGCCTTGAACAATTACAAGTAAACTATGGTACCAGCAGAAAGTGAAGGTTCTAAGCTTCCTTTCAGGATACTCCACTGAATTTTATCTCAACCTTTACTCTTTTTCCCTAAGTCATTTCCCCAAAATAGGAGTTTAGGGTGGCGGCTTCACGCAGCACTCCTGTACCTCTCCTGTAGATTTACAACAAGATAATCTGGCAAAGCATCAAGCATGCACAGTTTTTTATAGTGCAGGCAGGATGACAGGAAGTATGAGAGCAGTAATAGTTATCCAAAGGTGCAGTAATCTGAATGCATCCCAGTAGCAACAGGCTGTCACAGGTCCAACTTCCATTTTCCCCTCCCCTAATCTGGGAGTTTTTAGAATGTCTCGAAAAGAAAAATTAAGTAATAACAATGGAGAAATTTTAATATCAGTATGTCTTAATTCTTATAATTTCAGGCTACTGAAATACTGAGTTCTTGGGAATAGTGTTCCAACGTCTGAGCACATGCCCCAATGCATGGGCATGGTGCTCGTATGTTGGGGCACCATGTCCTGCAGCAATGCCATGGAACCCCCTTTTTGAATAGCTAATTTCCATTTCAGATTTTCAGTTCAACAGATTTTCATGGGGTATCGGGCCATTCCTGCAGGGCATGGTACTCCCAATGTATGAGCACAATGCCCATACGTTGGGGCATGCCTAGAGGTTGGGACACCATGCCATAAAAAATGAGGATTTGTGTGTGACTGGCTTGGCTCCTGCACTTAAAGTTCACTTGCTTCATTCGAGCTTGGCAAAGCAAAGGAATTAAAGCTTGATTTCTGCCCATTTGTCATCATAAGCCTGTCCACTAGGCTAGAGGAGATTCGCTGTAGTTTTAGCATGAAAAAAAAAGAAACAATATGTATTCCTAAGGAAGTGACCATTCAGTCACCATAAAGTAGTTGCACTTGGAAGGTGTTACGAAGAAAGAGTCCATAAGATAGCTTGATAGGTTTGCAGATCAAGATCTGCAACAATTAACATAGCTTTTGTCAGTTTGTCGAATCCACAGTTGTGTGAGAATTTTTATTTTAGTCAGTAATGTGTGAAATTGTTACATCCACTGGGAATATTTCTGGTACTTGTCTGCCAACTACCTGCAGCCCAAACCTAGGCAATCTGGCACTATCTTATCTAGTTATGAATGAGAGTCTCTTCAAATCTCTCAAACTGCTCGTCCAGAATAACAAAACATTGTCTTATACATTTAGGACTTTGAAAGAATTGCACTTTGTGTACCAGAAAGAGATTTACAGATGGCAAAATATAAGCATCACGAGAACAGGCCATGCAGCTCACAATGTCAGACAAACAGACAAGAGTTTGTGAACTTAGCAATTCTTACTTCTGAGTTTAAGGAGAGGATGATGCTAATATACCTACTTCCTAGTCAAGCATGTAGTTATTATCATGTCAGAATAAAAGTAGTTTATACCTTGAAGCTATTAAGAAGAAAGAGTCCATATATTAGCTTGATAGGTGAAGAGTAGGTTGTCACCATAAAAATACGTCTAAAACCATACAGCAGCATAAGTTTATTATCTTCTGAAGTTGGCTATTTGGGTCTAACTTGATGTTCTTTCCAGGGCATAGTCAGTGATCAAGAAACAGTACCGCCTGGACTAGCATCATCGGTAACTCTGCGATGGATACAGAAGTAGGCTATCAGATAGTGTGACTAAGAAAGAAAGTCCAAGTTGAAAAATTTAAAATCATGTGGAATATATAGAAGCTCTTAAAGTGTCTGCATGAAGGAATAGGGGACGCCCATTCAATCATCAACCAGTGCAGATTGAAGTCCAAATGTAATATGTTCCCCTAAAGGATCTACATATGGAAGCTCTGCCTTGTCAGCAAGAAGGAGTAGGTGAACCCCGTGCACTGTTCGTTATGCATTGGACCTTTAGGCCCAGCGCCAATAAGAGCACCTGACCAGGAGTCAAGTTCCAATGCTTAAGAATGTCAAGTCTGCTTATAGTGTAAAAAAGGCAGAGGTGGAGTATTAAGTGCAATCAGTCTATGAAACAGGTGTGCAAAGGAATTATACTCAGCTTCCAGATACCATCACCACTTTTTCGTTCCTTCTGGGAAGCCAGGAGTTCGAGGTTGGTTATGGAAGGCTGCGTCACAAGAAAGTGTGTTGGAGATATTTCGTGCGTTAGAGATATTTCGTGTTCGTCTCTTTCGAGCATATAGACTGCAAAGGGCTACGATATGATAGTGCTTTTCATGACAGAGAGTCAGGTGTGCGACACACATATGGTAACACAATCTTTGTAGCTTCTAAGTAACAAAGAGGGGAGACCGTTGACAGAACATACAGTGCTAGGATCCTGTGCACTCCTATAGACTTCAGATAAATCACAGACCATACACCTGTACTTAAAGCAAGTCTCGTAGAGCAGGATGTCCAAGAACAGAGAGGTAGTTTTGGCAATGTCTGAAGAAGAATAGAAGCATCTCCTTCATCTTTTGACGGAGGGTCGACCTTGGTCATGGACCATGCTACAAATTTCAGCACCAGTGACCATGACCTTGGATACCCGATCGCTCTCATCGATGTCTCGCGAATGTTTAATTGCCTAAGTAAGGAATCTTATTGATGCATACCAGTGTGTTCCTAACGTAAAGTGATCGGCGGAACATATGTGCTTTAATAGTCGGAGCTATTTCATGTGAACTTTCACGTTCTATCTATCATAAGTGCTTTTATTCTGCCAAAGTTGCCTTTAAAAACTGTGTTGCTTTTACTTTTTGTGGTCTTCGTGACGGAAGATTCCTGGTGTAAAATAAAATCATCTTTTAAACCAAGCCAGATCGGATTTCACTCCCTACAAACAGACAGATGCTTGACTGTATGTTTGAGTTGGTATAGGTGGATAGTAATATCATTTAATATTCTGATTGACACAACATTTCCGGTCAAGCCACTCCAGTGCACTTCCTCTCATTTAGTTGGATTATAAAGTTTATCGATGCTTCTGTGACTGGCCCGTTGGTTGGTCTTACCGTGATTCTTGCTTGATGTTACTTAACGTGCTCCTAAATATTGAATTTGGTGTTACCTAATTCGTTGAAACACAATTAAATTACCCATTTTCAAATCATATTTTGTCTTCCATACCCAGGTGCGAATTGCGTACTCACTCACTTATATCCTAGTATGAGGTCACAAGCCGTGCAAGTCTCCCTAGCGAAAGCAGCTGACGAACCAAGAATTGCAACGAATTTTGCTCTTTCGTAAAGGGCATCAGGAGTTGAAGATAGGACAGGGTGGGGAATGTGGTCCACCAGTCTCATTCGCGGAACACACCAGTCTCACTGTTTTGAACCATCAGTCTCAGAAAAATGGCGCCGGGAACCACCAGTCTCGGAAACGAGACCAACAGTCTCAAATTCAGACCAACAGTCTCATCTAATTTCCAATTTATTTAAAGTATAAAAGTGTTTTCTTTGTTTTTCTCTGTCAGTCCCTTGAATTACGCGCTTGTGTCAGCACTACAGGTAGAGTGAAGCTTGGGCTTTCAATACATGTATTCATCTCTGCTATTGGCTTGGTACTTCTCAGTGAGTAGGGCTCTGAAAAAGCAAACAAATTTATTTTTTTGTTTTCTGTGTTGTTCAATAGAATTCTGTTACTGTGCGTTCACACAGAGGAGTCGGGTGCGGAACTACAGTTGCGTTTTATTGAATTCACTTTTGTTTCGTCAAAGTTTGTAGTTCGGCTCTTGTTTTGTACTTGCGTTTTGTTGAGTTCTTGTTTCCGAATAGTGAAACTACACCAAACTACGTCGGCGAGGTAGTTTGTAGTTCGAGCTCCGTAGTTTCAGGTTCGAAACTACAGCAAATGGAATGGACAAATAAAACGGCTTTTAAGCAAAACTACGCCGAAACTACATCCAAAAAAACGCAACTTACATTTTCGCTGTAGTTTTGTAGCAGCTACAAAATCGCAACAGGGTTCCCACACGACGATTGGGTTCAGCTACAAAAGGTGGCAAATAATTCAAAATAACAAAATGCGGGTTTTACTCATTAGTCTGGGACCGAAGACAGTACGATAATAAAAATATGAAGACTAAATTCTCAATCTCGGGTAACGGTTCTGACGATAGATTGCGGGTCTATCCACCACTCTACCTGAGTCCAGAGTGGATAGTTGAACCAAGCGAGGGACAAAGAAGTCATGAAGTTGACCATCTACAAATTTCATCTTGAGCCGTGTTGGATTCACCAACTGTCATCCACCTACGTTATCCTAAAATTGTCAATAGTCGCTTTCTTCACGGAAAATGACGCCATTCTCAACGGAAATTTCATTTTTCGTCGAACGACAACAGACGAACGATTTTCATCATCGCCAAAACTTCGACGGACATCATAAAACGAAAAAGTAGTAACTACGACTACAGCTTTAAATAAAACAACAACAGCGCTACGCCGTAGTTGAGTAAAACGACATCTACGGCTGGTCGTCTATAATAATAGATAACTGTTGATGAATCGAACGTGGCTTTGGAATTCCTGTTTGTATTGTTAGCCTACTACGACCAGCTAACCTACTACGCTGATTCCGATTCTGACTTGCAAATATCCTTCTAAACACAAAGGGAAAAGCCCATGATTCTTGAAAAAAACGTACATATTTTTTTGTTTCCGAATGTACTTTTTGTAATTTTGTGAACACGACTATGGGTATGATTTCACAGGATTTGAACTTATGCAGAGAAAACAGCCTAGTAGTTAATGTTTGTAGGAATAGAAAAAGTACACTCCTTCGGGGTTTTGAAAACTAAGCAAAGGGTCAGGTTTACTCATAAACTTGGAACAAAAACAGTATAATAACTTGAATGCTTAATTCCACGACTCTCCCTTGCAGTAGTCGAACATATGACTGTCTTCTGTTCGATCCAATACCCATCTTAGTACATCAGTAGGTTCAATAAAGAGGCCTAAGCTTGCACCCACACTGAAAGCTGTAAAAGGCAAGCAACACTGAAAAATCAAAAGCTGTGTCAGCTAATTGCAGCCACTTCAGCTCCCATTTAGTATACTCATTAGTATACTTACACATTTGTCACTAGCTGTTCCTGTTGCCTTTTACCAGACAATGCTGTTGAAACTCTATTAACCGTTGTGATCTGAATCCAGTAAATACTGTTGATCAGATACACTTAATTGAAACAGGCCATCAGTACTAAGTTGTCTGTACCTTCAGGGTCCGAGTTCATTATATTATCTGTCTGCTCAGTAATTTCACTCTCGAAACCTAAAGCATGGCCCTGTATCATCAATGACAACTCAAGAAATAATTTCCAAACTGCCGACAAATTTCATCAATACTTGCTGTAAACTGGAAGCAAGTGGCCATCAACTGACTCTTCACCAAATTTTAGATTGCTACGGTACCACATTCTGCTTAAACAGTACAAAAAACTTCTCATTTATTCGAAGTTTGGTACACTCTACCACAATTTCAATCTGGTTCAGTTTCAATGTTCCTCAAATGGATTGTTCTTACATCTTTAATCTCTTCTTCGAGTGGTTTCAGCTTGAGAAGCTTCTTGATAAACAAATCATGATGTTTGCCCTCCTCACGCCAAAGAAAATCCTGTTGTTGTCGTTGTAGTCACTAAATAAGCTAGTTCCCCTTAGTGCCAATCACTTCTTTTCTAAGAAGCATCACTGAGCTTGTCCAGGACAGTAGCCTCTGATAAAGGAAGAATATCTAGTGTTTGGAGCAAACTGCAAAGTTTTCAGTAAGACTTCTCCTTTCTGACTGTCTGCAAACCAGAGCTGCTCCTTGGCTAGTTGATCCGTCCAACATCCTGTAATGAAAATAATATTTAAATCAGTAGCAACCACATTATTAGTTGATATTATCAAAAAACTTTGCAAGCACAGAGGAATTTTACTTTTAATAAAATTTAAATTAATTATAACAGATGTTTAATGTATATTTACTTTAACTGGTATAATCAGTGGCAAACAAATGCAGTGGAAACTTTCAACAAAAACACAATAATGAACACCAAAGGGGACGCAACCAGGTTAGCCTATGAGGATGAATTGCTTTGCCGGCAAACACATCACTGCTGAGCTATGTGGCATAGCCTACAAACGCCTGACATGTCTGTATACAATCGTCAGTAATTTAGCGTATAACAAATAAGGCTTTATCAATAAACTGATTAACAGTTAGACTAAAACAAGCACAAACAGCAGCAAGAATAATCTTACCACAACCAAAGATCTCTGTTTTTTATTTAGGCCTAAATTCTGCCTATAGTCAACGTTGTTTGGTTTTCTTCTGCAGGAGGGGTACCCGATGAAAAATTTATCTCAGAATAGTACTATGAAGTAATCCGAAAAACTAGCATGCAGTACTAACGATGCTACTACATGCTCCTACTTCAAGGCTATCGTGTTACTGCACACTACTATATGCTACTATTAGCAAGACTGGATGCTACTATGTCAAGACTGGATGCTACTAGATACTACTACATAAGATTGGACCAGTCTGAGGCACATTAAATGATCGTATTCTTTGCTATTACATAGTTTTTCGTACTACTACCATAGCTACGCAGGCTACAAATTCTTCATCGGGTATCCAACCTTGAATTTATATGACCTCGAACTTGGCCTGAAAACCTTACAAGGAAACTTCTCTACAGTCTAAAACAGGTCCTGGGTCAGTCAGGGTTTCCTTCTTGACAGTTAGGACTTGACTGAAATTTCCTTCCATCCTTTTTAGACCAGGTTCGAGGTTGTGTAAATTCGAGGTTGGACACCACTCCTACAATTAGTTTTTCTAATTAAAAAAAAATTGTAACGTTGACCTAGAATCTAGTTGATCTGTTGACCCTTTGATTTAGGTTAGGGTAAACAATTCAGCCAAGAAATTTGCACAGAAAGTTGCGAATTAAAAAAAAATCCTTATGCTAGGCTACAAGTTTCACAGCTGGCTAGCTGCAGAGCTGGAGAATAAAAAAGTAAAAGGTGAACAGAGGACACCAGACACCAGGTAGCCTATGCAGGATCAGTCTCGCGCACAGAATAGATTTTAGCACAGCAGCTCACACACGACACAGCTCATACCTACAGCATACCTACAGTCTACAGTCCTACACGCATCCCTGTTGTAACCATACCCCAGCTAAGATGCTCCAAAATGACAAAATACATAATAAGCCAGCTCTAAAGATGAATGATTTACAGTCAACTTTCAGTATTTAGTACTACAGTATGCCATTCTAGCCTAGCCTAGATGTTGCTCTTGTTGGAGGAACATACTATTGTATATTACAGACATACTATTGTTTGTATGTTGAAGTACTATAGATTGGTGCATGTAAGAGGTCTCTTCATGAGACCCTCAAATTGAAGCTGCTACGTACAGCATCATCAAGGAGACAAGCAAAGGGTAATTTTAGTAATTGTCTAAATGTTATAGAACATGATTAGGTCGCTTTGTCATATTGTTTTAGTGATGTTCCCTTACCTTCTTGAGTTTCCACACCCTTGCCAAGAGCTAAATCGAACAATATGAATCAACTGAGAACAGCAAGTAACAGAGTAAAATGATGATGTAAGTTAGCTAGAAAAGTGAATAGAATGCAGCTCTGGTGAGTGATAATAGGTTCCATTGAGCGATACTTGACTGCTTACTGTAGGTTAACCGGTTAACCAGGGAATGAATTACCATTTTATCTCGATTGGCAAAAGTCAACTTTTTGTCGACAACCTGAGTCTACTGGATAAATTGAATGCTAACTGTGAATAGCAAATAAAACCGCAAAAAGAATATTTCAGTCAACTGGAAATGCAAATCAAACGCAGCTCTGGTGAGCGATAAAATGTTCCACTGTTGGTTAACCGGTGATCCATGGAACGAATGACCATATGTTGTCGGTCGTCCAAAGTCAACTTTTAGTGGACAATCTCGATAGATTGGATAAATTGAACGCTATCAGTCAACTGAGAATAGCAAATAAAACGGCAAATTAATAACTTAAGTCAACTGGAAATGTGAATCAAACGCAGCTCTGGTGAGCGATAATAGGTTCCATTGAGTGTTACTTGACCGCTTACTGTAGTTGTGTAGAGACAGCCCCAAAATAGTATTTTAAGGATGGAACGAACTAGTACTGGACCAGGCAGTCAGGTGAACTGAATAGTGAGACAACAAAAGATTCAACAGGGTCTAGCAGGTCAGTTAAAAAAACACAGCTAATGAGGTTATCAAAGGACACCATGAGCAAGAAACTGACTAAGCCAATATCAGAGATACACACATCTGTGGAAAGTCCATGCTTAAATCTACCAAAACTGGTTGTAAAGTTAGAAAATCCCAAGAAAGACAATCTGAGTCGACTGGATAAATTGAATGCTAACTGAGAATAGCAAATAAAACAGCAAAAAGATTATTTCAGTCAACTGGAAATGCAAATCAAACACAGCTCTGGTGAGCGATAAAATGTTCCATTGAGCGATACTTGACCACTTACTGTTGGTTAACCGGTTATCCATGGAACGAATGACCATTTGTTGTCGGTCATCCAAAGTCAACTTTTAGTGGACAATGTCAGTCGAATAGGAAATAAAACTGCAAAATGACGATTTAAGTTAACTGGAAATGCAAATCAAATGCAGCTCTAGTGAGCGATAAAATGTTCCATTGAGCAATACTTGACCGCTTACTGTTGGTTAACCGGTGATCCATGGAACGAATGACCATTTGTTGTCGGTCGTCCAAAGTCAACTTTTAGTGGACAATCTCAATAGATTGGATAAATTGAACGCTATCAGTCAACCGAGAATAGCAAATAAAACGGCAAATTAATAACTTAAGTCAACTGGAAATGTGAATCAAATGCAGCTCTGGTGAGCGATAATAGGTTCCATTGAGTGTTACTTGACCGCTTACTGTAGTTGTGTAGAGACAGCCCCAAAATAGTATTTTAAGCATGGAACGAACTAGTACCGGACCAGGCAGTCAGGTGAACTGAATAGTGAGACAACAAAAGATTCAACAGGGTCTAGCAGGTCAGTTAAAAAAACACAGCTAATGAGTTTATCAAAGGACACCATGAGCAAGAAACTGACTAAGCCAATATCAGAGATACACATATCTGTGGAAAGTCCATGCTTAAAGTTTAACCGAAGAGGTCTAGGATACGACAATCTAGTTACCCATCACTTGTTCACTTAAATAGTCTTGAAAACCCGATGAAAAAGCGTTAGTTTGTTTTTCTGATATTTCCGAATAAGCGATTATACCATTGTGCTTGCCACTCTTTCCGTTTCTGTGATAGCTCTATGGTGCCTGGAACATTTGGCAACAACACCAGCAGCAAACAAATAAATAAACCGGTGTCGACTAAATTGTGACGGAATTCTATACAAGCGTGATCGTGTACCAAATAAACTAAAAAGTGTCTGCAGTGCCAAAAACAAACTAGATATGGCGGAACGTCGTTTCTGCTAGTGAGGTGTCTTGTGTATTGATAGTGGCTGCCCGATTTTCATCATCAGCAACTGTTGCATCAGATGGAACACCTTTAGCAATGTCTTGGCACCTTTATTACAGGGTTGGTGGGAGATGCAGTGTTTAATTAAATTACTGGTCTCTCTCAACTTTGTGGTTACGGACCAACATTCGACAAACCTTTGCCACCTGTTACTTATCTGAGGTAAATCCTTCCTTATTCCTTTGAATCACTAAGAATGGCCAATTCAGTCAGGATTGAGGGGGACTGTATGGCTGCTAAATGGCCTAACATTGTCGGAACCGTTCTATCCTAATAATAAGATTTTTTTCAAAAATATGGAAAGTAGAATTGCATGACATTTCAGTAATCACTCGAATTTGCTTGTATTGTTGTACAATGCAGGGAAAGGAGGGGTACCTGACCTCATTTTACACTAACTCAATTTTTCAGCGAAAATGTTTAAATGAAATGTGCATGCTGTCTGACGGTCAAGAGGTAAAATATGACTTTTTTAATAAAAAAAAAAAATTCTGGCTCTTGGGCTCGAACCCTTATTACTATGTTAAAAATACTCAAATTCTGTGCCTTTTCTTTGTTTTCAAGCTGCTTTGTACAGGTATTTTCGGGTCATCGACTTTGGTAACTGAAGGGATCTTTTCTGAAAAGAAAATATGTTTAACTAGAAATACTGAAGCAATGTTTATCCGTCAATTTTGTAAACCATTCAATTAGCTTCGATCTAGTGTGTTTGTCATATTTGTTGGTTCCGTTTTTAGCCAGATAGATTATTCTGAAGGCAAGACTTCTCTGGAAAATTGAAATCTTGTCTGAGGTTGTCAACCCCTCCTTTAATGCAGAGTATGCGATTCAACGCCTTTCACACTTTTTTCCCCTAACTTTGCTGTATTCCACTCTTTCTTGCTTATGAAAAAGTTTTTCGCAAATTCTAAACTCTTCCTTCTTTCATTTGCTGGTTTAAATGAACTAGCAGCAAGGTAAAATAATTTTTACGAAGTTGTCGGCTAGTTTGATTTTCTGACCTACCAGTCAAGGAAAAAATCTGATTTGTTATATATTGACAAAAAAATATGTTAATTTCCGGACTGTTATGTTTGTTTGTGAATGCTTGGAGCTTTGAAAAAAACAGAGCCGAAAATATTTAGTGGGACTGCATAACCTTGTCAAAACCATTCAGACCCAATACTATAAATTTTCTGTTCTATTTCCCACCATTCAGTAATCCCTAGGATTGGCCTGTACAATGCAGATAGAACAGTAGCAGCATGCTTATTTGGACACCTCTCTAAATTTTCCATATCTTGGCCCTGTTTAAATAGGAGTCTCTTGCAGCAATTTTCCTGTCACAAAATGAAAAGTTGTTTTTACCTACATTCTTTGAATTTAAATTTTTCCTTCTTTAATTTGCTGGTTCAAATCGACCAAGTGTGAGGTAAACAAAACAAAAAATGGAATGAGTTGTCTGTCGGTTTGAGTGCTTGAAGTATCTGTGAAGGAAAAAAAATCTGATAAAGTATGTACACGCTCGTTACCTATTGACAAAAATATGTCGAGTTTCAGACTGTTGTGTTGTTTTGTGAAAGCTTGGAACCTTGAAAGAAGAAACAGAGCAAGGGGGAACAGAGCCTAAACTGTTCAAGTCTTGGATGAAACCTAGCAATTAGTACATATACTAGCATTTTGGCACCTTTGTTACGTTGGGTGCAGTATTGATATTTGATTTGAACCGCTGGTGTCTCTTAACCCTGTGGTTAAGGACCAATATTTAACGCACCTTACCTGAACAATGTTTTAGCACCTTTAGCACCCACCATTCTAAGCACATTCCAGGTTTCACCTTCAGCTCAGTTTGCCTTCCATCCACTGTGTCCAAACCCTGACAACCATCAAGATGCTAAAAAATTGTATCAGTTTACAAACTATGTTTGTCCAGACAAGTAGCCCATTTCTTAGGCCAACTACTGAAATGGAGCTGCTCAGAATAAAGACCAGTCTATTTTTTTTACTATTTTACGCCAAAAACACAATGAACCACTCAGAATAAAACCGTATATCTCTTTATTGTAAAGCCCATTATGCTTCTCTAAATTTCATCCAATCAGGTGCAGTTTTGACTGATGATGACCAACACAGCTGTTCGAATGTAACTGGCACAAGGCAAGCCTGCAAGGCTGAAATCGCCAGGTCCATATTATCCTGAAAGTAATCATAAAATTAGAATGCAAGTTTATGTTTGAATATAAAGCTTCATGCTACTGTTTCTCTATGGCTTCCCCGTCTTCTTCTTCAAACACACAGCTATCTGAGCACTGAGCAGTCCTGACATAGTTAATTAACCCCCCAAAATACCCCGTTTATTGGTATATAGATTATATTATTTTCAAAATACTGAACACTGTCAGTAGTTTCATAACAGATAACACAAGGATGCTCAGGTTCAATGGACAACACTCAACAGACAACACCTTGGATGTAATCTGTTGTGTTTGAAACTCGTTATGGGTGAAATGTTATGCATAATAAGCATTGCCAGGAAGAGCAAGAAAGGGAGTAAAAG
The DNA here is from genome assembly GCA_023053575.1 of Branchinecta lynchi. Classification (NCBI taxonomy): domain Eukaryota; kingdom Metazoa; phylum Arthropoda; class Branchiopoda; order Anostraca; family Branchinectidae; genus Branchinecta; species Branchinecta lynchi. The sequence goes on from JAKZAP010000007.1 coordinate 16,803,664, forward strand.
TGAAAGAAGTATTACATAATTTTAGTAAGGACGAAGCAAACCTGGTCCAAAAAAAAACTGGAACCAAAATACAACGAATATTTGCTTTCAAAGTAGATACTAGTTTTGGGCAAGAAAGGTAATATGAAGAAATGTATGATTTTCGTGAGGATGAAGGGGAGTTAGTTTCGACTTACACCTTGACAGGGGTGTAACTAACATCCTGGGAGGGGGGAGGGGCTATGCTAATTAACAAGCTTCAAAGATTCAATCCTAGCTAACAAATTCTTGCCATTAGCTACCGGCATGATAATTACCATCTGCAAACACGTAGGTGAATAAGGGCTTTTTGAACATCCAAGCCCTTGTAAGTAGCTTCTGAGGTATGAACACTCAACTCGCAATTCGCCTTACACCAGTTCAGCGCTCCAAGTGGACTAGTTTCTGCCAATCCCCCATTGTCTCAGAATCAGTACTCGTATAGACACACTAAGCAGTCGGATTCATAAGGTATTGGGTAACTTTCAGTTTCTGCTACTGAGACATAAGCAAAACCTCCATTAGGGACTCAGATTGCAGGTTTTCTACTCATGAACCTGTGGATCTATTTTACTCTGTCTGACACAATTGCGGTGGTGAGGTAGAGGGGGATTTACAGAAACTAGTCCGCTTAGAAGCGGTGAACCGGAATATGGCGAATTTCCGAATACTGAAGTTTCATTTGTAACAGGGGTTGCATTTTTAACCACTGACAGAAACAATTAAAGCTCATTTTGCATTATTCTCATATATTCCCTTATTATGTCTTAAAGGACACCTCGCACTACAGAGTGTTTCTGCTGTTTTGGGATATTTGACTACTTTACAACTTAGCTTTCCTTACAGAAAATTACACAAGGCTGTAGCTTTTCTTGGCCTCTCCTTACAGCCCCTCACCCTGGATGGCAAACTCGGCAAAATTTGCATAACCAGTTTTCGCACCAATGAGCCAACAGTATTGGCCTGTTTGACTATCCTCCCATTTTATTTGTCCCCCTGCTAACACCCCCAGAATACCTAAAAAAAAGAAAGAATCCTAATACATGTGTCACAAATGCCAATGCAAGATCTACAACTGAAAAGCTAGAAACCTACCTAATGTGATACTCTTCTTCATCAAGTTGGTTCAAACCAGCTGTTACCAACAAAGCTTCTATAGATGCGGCACAGAAAAGTGATTGCCTTTAGTCACCTGTGTCCTCTGATTGCTGGGGGGTAGTAACTATGGGTTGATCTTGGAAGGGTGTTCTGAATTTCTCAAGGCTCGACTGCACTTCAACCTAAAATAGAAACAGTTTTCAAAGGATGGAATTTCTAGCCAATTACACTGTAAAAAGTCTCTCCTACAATGGCTTTAGAGGTTGCACATCACCAAGTCGGTGATTTTTATTTCGAATTCGGAGAGTTAAAATCCGAATTCGGAGAGTTGAAGTCCGAATTCGGAGAGTTAAAGTCCGAATTCGGAGAGTTAAAGTCCGAATTCGGAGAGTTAAATCCGATACAGGATTAAAACGCTAAAATGCGAAATGCTGCAGATTAAGTTATCCTAGTCTGCAGTATTTTGCATTCTAGCGTTTTAATCCTGTATCGGAGTCTAACTCTCCGAATTCGGATTTTAACCCTCCGAATTCGGATTTTAACTCTCCGAATTCGGATTTTAACTCTCCGATGATGTGTGATGTGCAACCACCAAAGTCCGATGTAGGAGAGACTTTTACAGTGTAGTTATCTTGTCACAGTTCCTCCAAACATTTATATGTGGCCTCACCAAGAAGTATGACTAGATAGTTTCTTTGAAGAGCTAGACCGTGTTTTTATATGCTACCCAAAAGTCTCAAGCAGTAAGACTGGTTTGGTCTCAAACAGGGAGCGGCGAATCAGCATGGTACCAGATATACATAACAAAGTCATCTCTGTTGTTTGTATGGTTGAGAGTCTTGATTACCTCCTAGTAAACCAACCATTGCTAATTTTTGTCATAAAAACCTGACATATGTAATGTATATTTTGATGACCTAGCCTACTACAAAGCGATTATTATTGGGTTTTTCTTATCAAGAAAATATTCAACAGTTACCCATGAGTTGCGATTCTGCACGTTGACATTCTGCTTCTGCATGATGTATGTTGGTATACTGTCTGTGCAGATGGTGTCATTATGGGCTTACTGGTTAGGTTTGTTTTTAAGCCTGTTCATTTACTGATTTCATTTGTGAAAATAAAGCAAACAAGAATATAGAATATGCACTGTGTAGGACAGAATCCACAGTAGGTATCTGCAAAGGCAAACAGTGCAAGGATTGCTGTGATGATCGATTATTTGCTTGGTGTGCTAGCTTTTTGCAAGGGACCTAAGGCTGACTATGTTCCAGGCTGTCTGGCATTCCATTCCCTTTTTGGCTCTTTTCACATGGTACAGGCAGGTCGATGCCAGTCCATTTTCTTCAGAAATACAGAATTGGACTGACATTCTCGTCAAAGTACATTGAGGCTTGCTTGTTTCATATTTGAAGGCAAAGCAACAGACTTCTCTGTTGCAGTGTGTAAGATTGTAGCTGGTAACAACAACAACAAGCATGCAAACAAGATTGTAAACAAGGTGTAGGCTATTCCCAGAAATCACAGGATCTGCGAAGGCAAAAAGTCCAAGGATTGCTTCTGGGATTGACTATTTTCTTGGTAGGCTAGCTATTTGCAAGGACCTAAGGCTGAGTATGTTCCAGGCTGTATGGCTTTCTATTCTCCATGGCTTTTTTTCACAAAGTCAGTCATTTTTCTTTGAAAATATAGAATCGGAACGTCATTCTTGTCGTAGTATATTGAGACATGATATGAACTTGGTCTTTTTAGGTTGTGAGAAGCCAAAGGACTAATTTGAATTAATAGGTGTGTGGTACTACATATGTGGTGTATTTGCTTGGCTTTATTTCTATTTATTCATTTTTTTACCTTATTTTTTTGAAAAGCACAAGGGTAAAAAAGGCTTTCTTCTTTGCAACTCTTTGAGGAACCCTGAGTGCGCAATTTACTTAGATCAAAAGTGACTTAATTGCAGATGACTTGACTTCGCTACGCTAAAGTCTAGTTTATTTTTAGCGAGTTTAGGTCCATCACTAGTTTGTCCTGTTTCTTCAGTATTATTTGAAGATGCTTTACGGAAAATTGGTATAAGAGTATTCTACAAACCTGTAAAGATTGTGTCGATCTGTCGTTCCAAGAGGACCATGTGACTTCATAAAAATTCCTCCATTGACTCCACTCCGTTGAAGAACACTTTAAGATTTCCTTGACACGGCAAGTCTTCTGGTTGTTACCCTTGTCAGTAGGTAGTCTTCTGAGCTGTGTTTATAATCAAGGATTGAGCAACGACTGATATTTGCCATATCTGACCTCGACCAAAATATGAGCTTGAAAAATCACGTTTGGTCGACATTTTAAATTTTCGCGGGCGAATTGTGGACGGATTCACCATGGGAAAGCGTCCACATTCCCAACGTCCCTACTGAAGACTACTGTGGACAGAATGAAAATCCCTAATGGGTGTTGTAATAATTCAATGTGTTTGAATATAAGATGTAAAAATAAGTTGCCTGTTCAGTTAAACTTTAAATCTACCAAAACTGGTTGTAAAGTTAGAAAATCCCAAGAAAGACAATCTGAGTCGACTGGATAAATTGAATGCTAATTGAGAATAGCAAATAAAACAGCAACAAGATTATTTCAGTCAACTGGAAATGCAAATCAAACACAGCTCTGGTGAGCGATAAAATGTTCCATTGAGCGATACTTGACCACTTACTGTTGGTTAACCGGTTATCCATGGAACGAATGACCATTTGTTGTCGGTCGTCCAAAGTCAACTTTTAGTGGACAATGTCAGTCGACTGGATAAATAGAACCTATCAGTCAGCTGAGAATAGGAAATAAAACTGCAAAATGACGATTTAAGTTAACTGGAAATGCAAATCAAATGCAGCTCTAGTGAGAGATAAAATGTTCCATTGAGCGATACTTGACCGCTTACTTTAATCGGTTATCCATGGAACAAATGACCGTTTGTTCTCTGTTGTCAAAAGTCACCTTTAGTCGACAATGTCAGTCGACTGGATAAATTGAACGCTATCAGTCAACTGAGAATAGCAAATGAAACAGCGAAATGATGATTTCAGTCGACTGGAAATGCGGATCGAACCCAGCTCTGGTGAGCGATGATAGGTACATTGAGCGTTACTTGACCGCTTACTGTAGCTTAACCGCTTAGCCATGGAACGAATGACCATTTATTCTCGGTTGTCAAAAGTCAAATTTTAGTCCAAAATCTCAGTGGACTGGATAAATCGAACGCTATCAGTCAATGCAAATCAAACGCAGCTCTGGTGAGCGATAATAGGTTCCATTGAGCGATACTTGACCTCTTACTGTAGTTGTGTAGAGACAGCCTCAGAATAGTATTTTAAGCATGGAAAATGCATGGAAAAAGAATGGAACAAACCAATACCGTCAGTCAGGTGAACTGAACAGTGAGGCGACAAAATATTCAACAGTATCAAGCAGGGCAGTTAAAAAAAACAGCTAATGAGTTTACCATAGAAACCCAGCAACAAACTGACTAAGCCAGTATTAGAGATACATGGATTTGTGGAAAACTCATGCTTAAATCTACCAAAACTGGTCGCAAAGTTAGAAAATTCCAAGAAATCGCCTAGACAGCCCAGAAATTACATTTGTTTACCAAAACAGTTTTTTCAAAGCCACCCAATGTGACACTTGGTAATCCAGTAACAGTGAATCATATATCGTTTGAAAGCCCAGGCTTCACTTTACCTGTTGTAGTTGGCAGAGTAGCAGAATTCTATTAAACAACACAGAAAACAAAAAAAATAAATTTGTTTGCTTTTTCAGAGCCCTATTCACTGAGAAGTACCAAGCCAATAGCAGAGATGAATACATATATTGAAAGCCCAAGCTTCACTCTACCTGTAGTGCTGACACAAGCGCGTAATTCAAGGGACTGACAGAGAAAAACAAAGAAAACACTTTTTTACTTAAAAAAAAATTGGAAATTAGATGAGACTGTTGGTCTGAATTTGAGACTGTTGGTCTGAATTTGAGACTGTTGGTCTCGTTTCCGAGACTGGTGGTTCCCGGCGCCATTTTTCTGAGACTGATGGTTCGAAACAGTGAGACTGGTGTGTTCGATTTTCAAAACGGCCGTGAGACTGGTGGACCACATTCCCCACCCTGTAGGAGGGATTTCACCTGCTTCCGTACCGGTGGAAACCTTCGATGTGCTCGAGCTTGTTTTTGGCGTGCTCAGGGGTGCTGCATTTGCCTGCGCGGGCAAGGTGTTTGTCCGCAGTTTCTTCCATCCGGGCAGTGGGGTTGCGAGCAAAGCTTTCTTCACTTCGTCTCTAAGGTGCAAATTACCCAGACGAGGTCAGTCGACGTTTCATGACTAACGAGGCTATACGTCATGTTTACGGAAGATTCACAAAGTTTGAAGCCAAGCTGACCATCTAACTTCATTCGTTTTCGGGTCCAAGGTTTCAACGTCCAATGAGACAGACAGTGAATCCTGAGTTCTTCGTAACTGACCTCGAAATGCAACGCCGGTCTTCAGTGGGGGGATGGTGTATATTCGAAAGGCAGAATTATTAGGAAAACAGCAGCTATAAGTTCATACGCTACTTGCAAGCTTGTTAGCATGTATTCAGGTTCTCGTACTGGGATGTGAATGAAGAAGTTTCGTCATCCTAGCACATCTGGAAGTACCTTAATTTGCGATCACCAGAATTCTGGACCCCCTTCCAACTGCCCCACAGTGCTCGAAGCTGGTCCGGTTCTGTCACTGATGTATCTAGGGCTTGTGCTTGTTCTTCCAACCAAGTTTCATCCAGATCGCTCCACTCTAAGCGTGTCACAAGATTTCCAGCTCTCCCCCCCCCCCAACATTCATCAGATTACTTCCGGACTTCAAATAGGGCATTTGAGACATGAGGTCTTTCCAAATATTAAGTTTCATTAAGATCCGATCCCCCGTTCAAAAGTTACAGATACCTCAAGAATCAGGATTCTCCCTCCCTCCACCCCCCCCCCCCCACGATGGTCGGGTCAGGGAACCGACTATTTCCAAGCCAATCATGTCAAGTCTCTAATATTCAAGCCAAATTTCATCGTCCTTGCACTTCTGGAAGTACCTTAACTTGCGATCACCTGAATTCTGGCCCCCCCCCCCCCCACATTCATCGGATTCCGTCCGGACTTGAAATGGGACATCGGAGGCATGACGTCTTTCCAAATATCAAATTAAATTCCGGCTCCCCTCCCTTCCCCCACGATGGCGGATCGGGCAAGTGACTATTTCCAACTTAGTTTGGTGGGTTCCCTAATACGCATGCCAAGTTTGATCGTCCTAGCATATCTGGAAGTACCCTAACTCGCAAACGCCGGAATAGGCGACCGACCGACCGACGGAAAAGTGATCAGCATATCGCTGTTGATACATCTTGGCCATTACCACTTTATTTAAGGTAGCCTACTTTGGTTGAAATATCACTAAGATTAGGCCATATCGGCTAAAATGTTGTTGAATTTAAGCTAAAACCCTTTTATTCTCACAAAAGACCACCCAATTTAAATTTGGATCTTTTTATTCCAACAAAAGACCACCCATTTTAATCCGGACTTTTTGATTCTGGCCAAAAGACCACCAAATTTAAATTTGGACCTTTTGATTCTGGCAAAAGACCACCCAATTTAAATTTGGACATTTGCTGAAAAAGGGACCACCCCACGGGGGGTTGATGTCGGGAATTTTAGTCTCTGCTGCCCCCTGTTGGGAACACTAAGGAGGGGGTTCGAAATAACAAAGAAGGGGGGTCCTGTCGACAATAAGTCCCTGTATCTTTATCTAAGCCCCCCAGGTCGGTTTGATGACCGAGAGTTGCGTAGTCAAGTTTTCTGTGCGTTTAAAGTGCGCATCATCACAGCCAAGTGCAAAAATAATTACTTTGTATCAAACGATAGATTCTCGTGGTTTCCAAGTGCCCATCATTATTCTTATTTTAAGGGCTTTGCGTACAGATGATCAGAACAAACCCACGAATTGGCAGATTCCTACTTCCATCCCCTGACCCGGCCTTGCAAGTGCCATATTAACTTCTAGCTCTTCTTTTATTATATCCCTAATCAACCCCTTAATCAGACTCGCTAGGTAATCTCCCGTCTAGCCTGAATTACAGCGAGAAATATCAATATTATTTGAAATTTTTATTTTTTACGCACTGACTGTAGACAGTTCTGGCAACGGATGCCCCTTCAGTCAAAATGTAGAAACTATTTCTAGGAACTAGGAACTTCGGTCACGCACGCAATTAAAGTCGAAATGTGGGACCCAGTTCAAGAATCATGGCAACGCAGGCCATTCAAGTAGAGTTCTTGAACGGGTTCTAAAAACGATGACGCCGGAAGATTTCGTAGACTCAGGTACATAGCTTAGCCTACAACTATCGGTAAGTAGCTTACAACTGACGGTCACGTCACCACCGTGGAAGCGGAGTCTTATCTCGGAGACGTTGCTCGTGCGGAAGGCCCATGCGCAAGTACTAGTTCGAGGGTATCGAGGATTGTGAGGGCCGTGCGGGAAAGTGCCATAATTCGTGTAGGCTTGTTCCATCAATCCTCATTTTAGGCCTGTTTCGACATCTTGGAGCTGATTTGGTAGTTGATGTTACCCCTGCTATCGAGGCCAGTCTTCTAGAATCCGCCGATGAGTTTGTTCAGCTCTATCAGGAACGATTGCGGGATAAAAAGAAGGCATCTCCTGTCCTGGCATCCGCGTGTCCTGGTAAGCGATAGCCCCTCCCCTCAGTATTTGTGTCGTTGACTTTCTCATTCATGGGACCAGACTCAAGTCTACCACATCTCCATTTTGCAGGTCATATTTTGCAATATTAGGTTCGTTTTTGCATATTAAACCTAAAGGCTATTCGCATTTTTTTTGTGAATGAACCGCTTTCAACCCCCCAACCCCCCTACTCTTCCGATATTATTTGTAATATTAAGTGCTTTTTGTAAACGAGACCTGAACATCATTATTTCTGTTTTTTATGGCACTTGAGCTTACTCAAGTGCCATATAGCGATTGTAATTTCTGTCCGTCAGTCGGTCTGTCGGTCCCGGTTTTGCTAGTTCGGGCACTTCCAGATAAGCTAGGACGATGAAACTTGGCAGGCGTATCAGGAACTGGACCAGATTAAATTAGAAATGGTCGATTCCCCGATCCGACCATCTGGAGGGGAGTGGAGGGAGGGGGAATCCGGAAAAAATAGGAAAAATGAGATATTTTTAGCTTACGAACGGGTGATCGGATCTTAATGAAACTTGATATGTAGAAGGACTTCGTGTCTCAGACCCTCCATTTTAAATCCAGACCGGATCCGGTGACATTGGGGGGAGCTGGAGGGGGAAACCAGAAATCTTGGAAAACACTTAGAGTGGAGGGATCCGGATGAAACTTGGTGGAAAGTACAAGCAAAAGTCCTAGATACGTGACCGATATAACCGGAACGGATCCGCTCACTTTGGGGGAGTTGGGGGGGGGGGGGGGAGAAGTCCGAATTTGTAGTGATCCCGCGAGTTCCGTGCTTCCTGATGTGCTGGGATGATGTAAATTGACAGGCATGTCTGGGACCCGACCAGATTAAATAGGAAATCGTCAATTCCCCGATTCGACCAGCTGGGGGGGGGGGGGGGGTGGAGGGAGTGTGAAGCCAAAATTTGAGGTATTTTTAGCTTGCGAACGGGTGATCGGATCTTGATGAAAGTTGATATTTAGGATGACCTCGTGTCTCAGACATTTCTCTTTAAATCCGGGCCGGATCCGATGACACTGGGGGGAGTTGGAGGAGGGAGCCGGAAATTTTGAGAAACGCTTAGAGTGGAGGGATCGGGATGAAACTTGGTGGGAAAAACAAGCACAAGTCCTAAACACGTCATTGACATAACCGGACCGAATCAGGGCACTGTGGGGGAGTTGGGGTGGGGGTCCGGATTTCTAGCGATCCCGCGAGTTCGGCATACTTCCTGATGTCCTAGGGCGATGAAACTTGGCAGGTATGTCAGGGATCCAAACAGATTGACTTGAAAACAGCCGTTTCCCCGACCCGACGATCGTGGGGGGAGTGGGTGGATGGGGAGTCCGGAATCTAGTGGCGTGCATAACTTTTGAACGGGTGGTCGGATTTGAATGAAACTTGTCTGGTGAGCTATCACCACGGACGTTCAGTGTCACGTCCAGGTCGGGTCCGATACCTGTGGGGATGGGGGGGGGGTGAAAAACTCAAGAAACTCTAAAAGCAGAGGGATTGGGACGAAACTTAATGGATGGAACAAGCATTAGGCCTAGATGAAATTGACGGAGCCAGATGGTTTCGGGGCTCTGTGGGGGGAGTTGGAGGGGGTTTCCTGGAATTCCGGTAGTCGTGAGTTAGAATAGTTCCAGATGTAAAAAGACAACGAAACTTTGCAGGCATATTAGCGACCCCAATTATCTTGAATTAAGAACCTGACACAACATACCCCTGGAAACTTCCGTTCCTAGATCCGAGTATTTTTTGGGGAGCAAGAGAAGAGAAATATGGAAATTGACTTCTATAAATTGCAAACGAGTGGTCTGATTCGAGTGAAACTTCATGGGTGATACAAATCGATGGCCTCGACATGTAAAACATGCGTTCGAACCATATGCGACCACGATTAGGGGAATTGGGGGTGGGGGGACTTTTGACATGCACAAAAACCAAACGGATGGGCCGATGAGATGCAAATTCGACAGTGCCGAGCTTATGCGGCCTAGATTTGTTATTTGGCGTCCGGGCCGGATTCGGCCAAGATAGGGGGGGGGGGGTTACTGGAAACTTGCAGATAGGCTATGCTCCAATTTCAGTAAAACTTGATGGACAGGAACAGGGAATTCAGAGATTGGGCCCGAACCGGCTCCGACAACGTTGGTGGGAAGGGGGGGGGGGGGGTACCGGAACTTTCCAAAAATGCTCAGATTCGAGTGAAACTTGATAGATGGTATAAAAGAATATGCTTTAGGTGGTCGATTTTTTTATTCCGAACCAGACTCGGCCACGGTAGGTGGAGATAGAGTGAGTACCGGAAATCGTGTAGCACGTCTAGGGATCAAACAAATGGATTTATTGGGATGACAGTTTGAACAGTCATGTGCATTTGCTACAGACAATCGAGACGATGCCGGAATTGCTCAGAAATGAGTGAAACTAAATATCCAGATCCAGATAACCGGTTTTGCGCATCTGTAGCATGAGACGCGAAAACTCTTTCGGAGCATAACGAACACGGAAAATAGTGAAATATGGCAAATGCAAAGATTAGGGAGTTGTCGTTCTTGTACAGCCTACCCGTACAAGTGCCATATGAGCTCGTAGCTCTTGTTTTAAACTGGAAATGTCGACATATGTTAAAAAATATGGACAAAAGTTGAGTCGTGTAATTATGAATATGAAGGTGATAAAGTGAGATTTCTCGTTTTGAAAAGGACCTAGTTTTGGACCTAGGTGCCAGAATGTCATTGTTTTTGGGATCCCAAAACGTAAGTGGAGGGATATCTATGACATCGCAAAAGTTGTCCGTCCGTCCGTCTGTAAGCACGATAACTCTCGAAGGGAATGAGATATTTTGATTGAAACTTGGTGTGAGGATTCGTTGGGTCGTCAAACCAGTCAAATTCGTAGATGGGCTTTGTAGCCCTAAATTTGGGGGTGGGGGAGGGGGTTCAAATTAAGGGGCAAACAAAATATTTTGAAACAGCTAATGTGATAGTCGATTATGTGGTAAGAAGAAATGCTGAGCACGATGGTGAAAACTATTTTGTCATCGGACGAGTAGTTCGCCCGGAATCCGGCTAAAACCGGAAAGTTTGTTAAAAGTAAAAGTTTTATTTGAAGTTGATTAGATGTTCGATTGAGGGGTAGGAAGACATGCTGAAGACGATGGTAAAAACCATTTTCTCGACGGACAATTAGTTCGCCCGGAATCCGGCCGAAACCGGAAAGTTTATTAAAATTAGAAGTTTTATCGATTTAGGGCAAGAAGACATGTTGAACACTTATGTGAAAACAATTTTCTACCCGGACATGTAGTTCGCCCGGAATCCGGCGAAAACCGGAAAGTAGTTCAAAAGTAAAAGTTTAATCTGAAGTTGATTAAATGTTTGATTTATGGGTAAAAAGACATGCCGAACACGATGGTGAAAATCATTTTCTCGCTGGACAACTAGTTCGCCCGGAATCCGGCAAAAACTGGAAAATTTGTTAAAAGCAAAAATTCGATTAGATGATTGATTAAGGGGTAAGAAGAGAGTCTGAGTCGGTTTATGACAATGGTTTTTTACCCGGACATATAATTATTCCGGAATCCGGTTGTAACCGGATTTTTTTAAAGTCAAACTTTTATTCAAAGTTGATTAGATGTTCTTTATAGGGATAAGGGGGTGCGCTGGTTTTGTTTCTGTATTTTTTTTTGCTGGACTAGTAGTTCGCTCGGAAATCGGTAGGAAGTCTCGGTCAGTATCGTCAAAATAGATATGGCTTATAGAGGTATATCGGAACTTGGTTTTCTCTGCTGATTAGCCTGTCCAACACTGGATCTGGCGAAGACAAGACTCGATTGTCTGAATCAAATATTAGATTTTTGGGATCCCATCGACACCTTTGGTCTTGTTTTACGGCCGAAAGTCACAGGTCAGAATCACAAGTCACATCACAAGAAACATTGATCACAAGTCACTTCAGAAGAAACATTGAAGTTTTTGTTAATGTACTGTTTAATCAGAGCAAAGTCAAGAATAAAAGACTATGGTAATTGCTCAATAGCTGTCTTTTGGAGAGTAGAGGAAAATACCGAAGTAAGTTGGAAGGAATGTTGTTTCAGTTGATAAGCTGCAAAAAAATTCCGTTACGTTTAAAAAAAAAATAGTTTTTTTCTTTCTTTCTGAAACTGATGTCTTTTTATTTATTTTTTGGAATCCAGGTTCTAATTTTCAGTAGTTGAGGAAAAGTGCTCATGAACTTCTGCGGAGGTTGATGCTTCTTATCATCCTCTGGGGAGGCTGATAAGATATCATATCAACCTCCACAAAACTCATTGTTATACCCTGTGGGACATATGAAGATATATATTGCATACCTGTTCGAGAAAAGTTATGTAACGTTATCAGTCAAGAAGTCGAAAACAGGACAGTATAACTAAACATTTCTATGTTAACTCGCATTATTGGCAATTTTACGTATACAGGTTTCCATATATCCTGTTAATTTTATGAGCAAATTTTTCTTTTTTTTTGTACTACGCTATTTATCTTTTCTTCCTTAGGGTGTTAATAAACTTTCTCATCATCATCATCAGATTTATTCCTACAAAGATGAAAAACAGAACTATTAGCTACGGTTTTTAAAATAAAGAATTGATTCATTGATAAACCTATGACATAAAATTGTGACTTGTGTGTTGATGTCTTGAACGTTGCAATTGATTACCAGTTTACGATTACGGATTACCCTTTCAAGTGCTAAATCAGCTACCAGCTGTTTATTTCTTTTCATTCGTTTCCGGTCGCGTCTGCCTCGTGGTAAGAGAAGCATAACTTCATTATTTTACTTTATTCTATTTTCCCGCCATGGCGCCATGGGCGTTTTTGGAATTAAGTGCATTCATTTCATCCACAATCCTCTTCCGTTGTTTAGGTTGGGTTTGCTACGCAGAAAAGACACACGGTGAATGGGTACTTCCGTACCTGAGCCGTGTCAAGTCAGGTCAACAAGTTCTTGGCTCTTACATCAAGAACGAGGTCGCCACGAGTTTGAACCTCCCACCGAGTAAGGTCTTCCATGTATCAGTTCAGTCCTGTTTCGACCGAAAGCTAGAAGCCTCGAGGAACGATTTTTATGATGAAGTGAATGGGTCTCACGATGTTGACCTCGTTCTGACGGCAGGTGAGTGAAAGAATTGTCAAAAAGGATTGCTGGGTATTTAATGTGCCTCAGATTGGGCCGATCTTAAGTAGTAGTATCCAGTAGCATCCTGTCTTGCTCTATGAGCATCCAGTCTTGCTAATAGTAGCATGCAGTAGAATGCAGTAACACGGTAGCCTTGAAGTAGAAGCATTTAGTAGCATCAGTACTCCATGCTACTTTTTCGTACAACTTCGTACTACTATTATGAGATAAATTTTTCATCGGGTGATGATGTATTATAGCCATAGGTGATGATTAGCCACTTCTAGACGTCAGGAAGAGATGATGATGATATGGATAGAACAAATTTGGCACACGTTACATATCCAGATAGATGTCTACTAAACTAGGTTATTTTCAGTTGCATATAACTCTACGACAGCAAGTCGAGAAAAGAACATTAAGCTTAAGCTACCTTTAGCTAAAAGTATACATTTCATTGACCCGAACTCTTGACTCACCTTGTTGAAGCAGGGAGGTTGTTTGAAAAAGCGGATCCTATATCTTGAAAGTGCCGCGAAAAAACGAGGAAGGGCATGACCCCTGTTCTTAAGGTAGGAGTCCTGTTTTGGTTGACAGTGAAAAGGCAATAGCGAAAGACGAACACGTCATGTCTTGTCAGGGAAGTCTCGGGTTAATTTTCTTTTCTAGAATTGAATTTTACCCACAAATTTTTCTTTCCGTCCTTCCTTCAATCCGTTATTCATTCTAGTCGAAATTCAACAGCTGATTGAAGAGGAAAATCTAGACTTCTTAAGACTCCCTTCCTCTGGTTTCGATCATTTGATTTTAAAGGATGACGGTGAACCCCGTCAGAAGAAACCGAAGATTTTGACACCGTATGGATCCCCATCGTCGGGGTATGCTGAGTTTGTTATGAAAGCCGCAGCTAAGAAACTTTTTGGAAAAGAGGCAACAGCAGAGTTCGTTGTCCAAAGGTAAAGGGAGCCATTTTTCTTTGATAGAGGTTGCGTTCCGGAACTTACTGATTGTTAACACTTGTTAACTTTTTGCGTTCCAGGATTCTTATTGTGAAATTCGAGCTCGGCCCAACTATGATTTTCGTTCCAGAACTTGACGATTGTTAACTATTTTGTAACCATGGTTGGTAAAGTTGACGATTGTTAACAATTGTTAAGTTCCTGCAACGCGACCATAGTCGTTCGCATCACAAAAAAAACAATAATAGCATTTCTTATGGCTTTCTGACTTTCTCTTTTGCTTTTGTAAAGTTTGAATTTATGTCCTTGGCGTTTTCGCCACTGACCACAGGCAAAATGAGACTTAGGTCGCAGAACATTCGCCTGTATTTGCGAAGAAAATGGCGGCTCAGCACTGCTACCGTTCCTGCAAACTACCTTATTAGTCCAAGCAAGTAATAGTGTCGAATAAGGAGGGTTTTTGCGAGATTCATCAATCACTTTCTTGCAAGGGAAGCGCATCGCAAAAACACATGGAAAGCTAAAATCGCCGGACAATGTTGAATTGCAAGATTTTTAGAATAAATGTGGTTCACTGGAGATTCGATTCTCATATTTCCATAGAATTCATCCTTAATTCCATTCGTTAGTGACATTTGCAGTGTTTTTTTTATTCATATTTCTCGACGAAGCATTCAACTTTCCGATTAGCTTTCCAATAACTTCCTGGAATCACTTTCCGAGAAAGCAGCGCAAAAAAACATTGAAAAGCGACTTAGAATTCCAGCTCGCGGAAACCCTCCGATAAGGTGAGATACCCTGCGAAAGGCAATCGAAGACGCCATTATTACTGTAGCACTGTTTGTGAAAAGACGCCATATCTGCAATTTTTCCACCTATCCTTAAAGGACCCCTCGCACTATTTACTCTTCAACTTACAGTATTTTAAAATATTTGAATACTTTAAAACTATGCTGTGCTTTCAACAAATAACCCACGGTTTGGGGTTTTAAGCGTTTTCCGAGACCCGCTGACTTGTAGCGAAAACAGAGAAACAATTTACATAACCGTCGACAGCGTGATAAACATCGAAGGTATAAGCAAAAGACGGCAAGTGAGAAAATCAGCGTGGTTTTGTAGAGAGGTTAGAATGTACCGTACGAAATTAGGGTCTTCGTGTTTAGAAATGTATGGAGTGATTATGGAAGTACGTTGCAATAGTATTATGGGTAAGAAGGGTCCTCTAAATATACCAAAGAAACAAGAGCTGTAAGCTCATATGGCATTTGCTAGGTAGCATGTAAATCAGCTAAGGTTCGCACTGTCAAGGGAGTATCCGAATGGCCATATCCTAGAATGGCCCGAATAGCCGGACTATATCCTTGGGGAACACAAGCTCATATGGCACTTGCAGGTTAGGTAGCATGTACATCAGTTAAGGTTCTTGCTCTCAAGGAAGTATCCGAATGGTAGTATCCTACAATGGCCCGAATAGCCGGGCTGTAGCCTTGGGGAACATAACAAGAACTAGAAGCTCATATGGTACTTGCAAGGCTGGGTCAGAGGATGAAAGTAGGAATTTGCCAATTCGTAGGTTCATTGTGATCATTTTTAAGCAATAGGCTTGAAGTAAGATCATCATGGGCCCTTGGAAATCATGAGAATGTGTCGTTTGATAAAAAGTATGTCATTTTTGCACTTGGCTGTGATGAAATTCATCTATACGTAAAACCCTTGAGGCAAAAATAATGATGGACTTATGATGATGCTTAAATTATATGTTTCCGGATCCGACAACTGTGGGGGGGGGGTGGGTAGTAAAGTAAAAAAAATCCTTTTAAGCAAAATAAAGTATATTAGTAATTATATAATAAAATTAAATGGTAAATATATAAAGTAATTCACTTGTACGCAGAACCCTTGAGGCAAAAACGATCGTGTCCTTGGGGATCATGAATATGTATCGTTTGGCGAAAAGTACCTTTTTGCGCAATTCAAGAGTGCTACAAATTAATTTTTAAGCAACCTTGTTGCACAAGTAATCATTGGACCTTAAGGATCATGAAATGTATCGTTTGGTAAAAGTATTTTTTTCACTTTTCGGTTAAGATGCGCACATTACGGGAGCTAGAAATTAATTTGTAAGCCAGACCCTTGAGGAAAAAATGATGCGATCATGAGAATGTACATTTTGCTTAAAAGTATTTTTTGTACTTTGTGGTTAAGATGAGTACTTTAAGGAATGGTCGAATCTGGAAAGTGACAATTTCTAAGCCACTCTTGTTGAGTCTCTTATGTCCCAGCCATGTTTCATCATCTAGCACATGTGAGTACCTTAACTCGCGATCACCGGAATCCCCCTCCCCCTCCAACTCCCTCACAGTGCCCGGATCTAATTCGGTTGTGTAAATGATTTATCTAGAGCATTTGTTTATTATTCCCCACCAAGTTTTATCCCGATCTCTCCAGTCTAAGCGGGTCAGGAATTTTCCGCCCCTCCCCCCACCCAGTTGTCGGATCCGGACCGGACATGAAAAAGAACACGAGAGACATGTCCTTTGTTCAGTTATTAAATTTTATTGGAATACGATCACCCGTTCAAAAGTTACGCAAGACTCAAAATTCCGGATTCCCCCTCCCTCCACGCTCTGACGATGATGGGATCGAGAAAATTAGCAAGTCAGTTTGATCGGGTCCCTGATATGCCTGTCAGATTTCGTTGTGGAAATCCTCAAAACCGTCATAATCGGAATTCGGGGTTCCCTTTCCTTCCCCCCACCCAACTCTCCCAAAATTGTAGAATCCCGTCCAGACTTGAAATGGGACATTAAATACATGTCTTTTATTCAGTTATTAAGTTTCAGTCGAGTCCGCTCACCGGTTCGAAAGTTAAGCACGACTCAGTATTCCGGATTCTCCACAGACCGCTCTCTCCACTCCATCCCAGATGGCCGGATCGGGGCACTGAATATTTCCATGTTAATTTGATCGGGTCCCTGATATGCCTGACAAGTTTCATAGTCCTAGCACATCGGGAAGTACCCACACTCGCAATCATGGGACAGACCGCCTGACCGACAGACGGAATTGCGATCGGTATATGTCACTTGAGCCAGAAGCTGCAAGTGCCATAAAAATGTATCGTTCGGTCAAAAGTGTTTCGTGTACTTTGCAGTGAAAATCTGCACTTTGAGGAGACTAGGGAATTCATCTGTAAATAAACCCTTAGAGGACACATGATCACGTGCCCCTGGGGATCACGAAAATGAATCATTTGGCCATTTGTTTTGCACTTTGCTGGGTTTCTTTTCTTTGCAGGTTTTCGCTCACTCTAAACTTTTTGTTATCCTAGGAATCAAGACTTGCTTGAAGCGGTTGTAGAGCACGAGGGTCAGACGCTTCGGTTCTGCATTGCCAACGGGTTCCGGAATATCCAAAACTTGGTCCAGAAGCTCAAACGAAACAAATGCACATATGATTATGTAGAAGTCATGGCCTGTCCTTCAGGTAAGACCATCCCCAACTTTTTATTACCGAAAAATATGATCTCAGCTTGTCGACTATATTCCTACGGTTTCCGCGAAAAATTTGGTGCTGAAGATATCACCAACCAATGCTTAGAGATCCTTGAATAATAGTTGCGTTTCGTTTTTGCAGATACCATGGTATCTGATGCTACGCTTACTGGATCTGCACTTTGTCGTTTATGCAGTTGTCTGATACTACGGATGCTTTCGACAATTGCCGAATCTGCATTTTTAGAAGTCATCCGAAAAGAAAACTAACATCCACTCACATCACAAATGCCAAACCTCTTCCCAACCAATTTGACAAAATCCTAGCCTCTTCTGTTCGTGATGATGGAAGTGAGATGACTTTTTCAGATACCACAATCACTTACCACGATAACTGGCCATATACCACGGCAACTGCGAAAACGACTTTAGACAGTGGTATCAGATACCATGGTATCTGCAAAATGCAACGAATGAGATTTTCAACAACTTGGCGTTTCCAAGATGCTCGTCAAGTGCTATGTTGAAAACATTGACGAGTTTCGAGTCCGTAGTGGTCCACGGTCTTTGTTCCCTTTGTGCCTTTGCCTTCGACGTGTTAGTCTCTCAGTTCGTTGTTAGATTATTAGTAGTACCATTGTAGTTGGATTACTCTAAATGTAGTTGCGTTGTCCCTTAACGGGTAGTCTTATTTTAGCATTATATTTATTCATTTACGATGACGTCAGTCTTAGCATTTTCATCTGTGTAAATGATTTTATATGACATGATCGCTGCATACATAGCATGGAAGATTTCGAGAAGATGTATCTCCTCCACTATAGCATCTACGACTTCCAGCGCGGCAGTTCGCTGCAAAGGTTAGCCATCTAGCGGATTCTTCACGACGTGATCCTCGCCTTCCCCATCTACTACATCAATCAATCAAACAAGTTCATTTTATTACGATGACTGTATTTGTATATGGAGTTTGCACTCTCAAACCTGATGTTATGGCGAGGGGTGTAGTAAGCCGGACATAAGATGGTAAATGTCCAGGTAAACAATCATCGGAGTCAGGATGGCCTAGGGCGTTGGTGGCCTACTACACGTGCAAAACTTCACGGGTTCATTATGGATTCCCCTGGTCGATTCACACTATGGTTTACATACCGAACACAAAACAGGTTATCAACCTGTTTGCGTGGCCGCGACGGTATAAAAGATAAAAGACACAGGCAATGGAAGGGAGTAACGCTGCCTAGCGGCGGCATAAGGAAAACGTACGGAATGCAGATGGCATCACCGTAACAATTTTCCAAATAACTTAAAGCTAGAAGAGGAATAAATATTTACGAAATACAGAAACACGAAACAAATTAACTAATACACCTACAACATATAACCAGAAATTAATGATGGGATAAAGCTATGTAAAAATTGAGATGAGTTAGCAGGATGTGGAGAAAACTAATTGCCAGTGTTGTTTTCGGACTGACGGACGGAAGACAGGAGGGGAGGGGGGAATAGACGGCCCCTCTGGGGATAACACATTATCTTTGCTCCAGAATTTTTTGAAAGAGTATTTCTGCGGTCAGTTAATTTAGGAACGTCCATTGTAATGAGAGACTCTTCATATGAAATACTGTCGTCACTCAGAATGATTCTTACTGCTCTCTTTTGGACATTTTCCAGGCTATCAGAGAGCTCTGCAGAATAAAAAGAGTGCGAAACCGGTGAAGCATAATCTGAATGAGGACGGATATAAGTTTTAAAATAACAGAGGTGATGGCATTTAGTGCCCAAACCGAAAGATTTAACGGTAGAGAGGGATTTAATTAAAAAGTTGGGTTTACGGATAATATTGTTCTCAACAGGAGAATTCCATTTCAGATCATCATAGAGTAACCCACTGCCTGAATCACATGATGGCGCTCTTCTTTTTCCGTAGGGTGTATAAACGGTGGAGCGCAGTTACGTAACGACGATGGCCAACCCTCGAAAATCTTAGTAGATAAGCTGAAGAACATGTACGGAGACCTACCAAAAAGGAACCCGGAAGATAGTGCAGAGTTGAAAGAGATGTACGAGCGGTGGTTGAATAATGAAAACGACGAAAGGAAGGCAAGCCTTGTGAAGACTCAATTCCATGCCATTCCGAAAATGACCAACGCGTTGATTGTTAAATGGTAAGATGTCGTGAAATGTTCTAGTCTGTTAGTATCGCTTTTCGGAATACATGCGTTTTATTCTTTGTAGATTTTCATAAATATAGCGGATTGCGCAGGGTTTTTTCCGACGTCGCTAGTGGTTCTACTTCCTCCCGTAAAGCCTGGAAGTAGATATAGAACGATAGGCCAGGGAAGGGTCAGTCGCGAAGACAGGTGACGACAGGTGAAGTCGGTGAGGACACGATGGTTTTATTGTGGATGGAGATGTGGTAAGGACAGGGACGAGATACAGTGAAGGCACAGGTAAGTGGTGAGGATATCCCCTCTGTTCTCTCTTGCTGTTGCGGCGGGAAAGTTCTTTAGAGTAGAGCTGGAGCCTTAAAGGAGATGCAGCAGTTGATACTTTTCTTTTCCCAGTATTCTAAACGTTTTCCCTTCATAATCATGCTCTAGCTTCGAAGAATAAGACTTGGTTGTCCCCGGCGTGAGAACCTATTTCTCCGCGTGTGACTATGAAAATAAGTGATTGGCAACAAAAGTGTCAAACCGAAATCAAATATAAGTAGGACCGATCGAATATGTCTTACAAAATTTAAAACTTAGGGAGAGAATGGATCGCCCGATACTGCAGGTGCTGCATTTATTTTCAGTCATCGTGTTGTAATTTCTCGGTAACCGGCTTTGTCGATATGCTGTGTTGTAAGATGAGGGAAACTGGCCGTGACGTCCAATGAAGGAAACATGCTCCATAGATGGAGTAAGATGGAGGTGTCACGATCCTGGTACAACATCACTCTCAAAGGAAACTATCAGTCAACAAGCCGAAGAAAAACTGTTCCGAACGGTGTTCAGTCTACCAAAAGCAGCTGTCTAGATGAGGAGATCTAGAAAAGCAAACATGTTGCACCAGCCGGGGCAAAGCGATAGGGGAAGCCAAGCATGGACGGAGCTCGACGGTCATGCGAAGAACAAGGTCAGGTTGCAAGGCTTTCAAAAGGCTTGTGAAGCGCTGAAGTTAACCTTTAATTATCAACAAAGAGCACACACAAAAACTACGCAACAATTAGAGAAACAACTAAGCATGTACTGAATGTACATACCTATACCGACTCTTGCTTAGCTCTGTATTCAGCCACGCTTCCTCTCTCGATGATCGTATTCGACTTGTCATTTTTCTCCACCGGAGTAGAACTTTCGTCGTCTGGCTCTCCGTAACCGCCTCCTCCAGGTGTACGCAATTCGAAACGGTCCTGGGCAAAAGATAAAGTGTCACAGAGACCGCAATGGTAATGTCCTAAAAGGTCAACCAGAAAGTCATGATTTTTGGCGGCCGGCACAGACCCGGTGAGGTCCTGGGAAAGCTCACGGAGTATTAAGCCCGGTTCCCACTGCCCGGATTTCTAAAGGTCGGGCCTGACTTTCCTTTCTGTAGGTTCGAACCTCCCCAGTTTATTTATTTTATGAAATCCGGACTGTAGGTGTTATCCTTTTGTAATGGCGTTACCTTTCCTGGAACATAATCCCCCACGGTAGACGTCCATTGAACGTTTAGCGTGAATTTTCCTTTAAACTTGCGCGACAGTGTTTCTGTGCGTCCTCGCGCACCAGGTTTTCGCGTGATTGCGGAATTACTTTCCAGCGTGCAAAGCACATCCAAAAACTGCGAGAATCCGATCCCTGGACTTGCTTTGAATGAATGAATGAAGAACTTATGACGCACTGCCAAAGGCCATAAGTGCAGAAAAACACAAACTTTCCAATAAAGGTTATTTATTAATTTAGAATCCGCTTTCCCGCTGGACTGATCCGCACTTTCATAATTTCTGTGAAAGCATCCAAATTCTCGTTGTCACTAAATTTCTGGAATCACTTTCCGAGAAAGCTGCTTCCCCTCTATACCCTGATCTGTTTCTAAATTTTACAAATAAAAATATTTAACTGTCCATCGAAACATTTGGTCTTGTTGCTTATGGAAAAAAATGTTTAAGCAAATTGAGCAAAGAATCCTCACACCAAGTCTGAACACAGTCGTTCGTTAGTGGATAATCCTTCTTTTCTTCTTCTTTTTTTCTCTCCCTTTTTAAATTTTATTTGTTTGGTTCGTTTCCCTTAAGACGATATGAATAAAGAATAAGCCCCGCCCATTGCCAGGCCTTATGGCGGGGCCACAAAGAGTTAATGGTATGTTTACTGTTTTTTATGAATACAACTGAAACTCAAACTGAAGTACCCTATATTTTCTTCGAGAGCTATCGTGCTAACAGACGGTTGCCGGCTTAACACGGCGCAGGTACAAGACAGCTGAAAGTTTTCATTGCCTGGAACCGGAATGAATTACAATGACTTGTCAGTCCGACCTCGACGTAACGACAATGAGTAACGACGGCGAGCGTGAGGGGTTAGTGGCTTCTGCAAATCGCAAAGTCGTGCTGGGCTCAGCATGCACATGTTGCGATACATCGGTTGCGGTAGGCTTTCTCGCGAATCGTCACCTGCAGTCTCAGAAAACAAGTAAGTTCCTTAATCAATCATTTATTATAAAAACCGTTGTCGGTCATGGCCGATAGTTGGTTTCTCGTCAATCTAGGAATAAAATCGATACAAAACAAAATTGTCGCTGAAAACTCGAACTCACTATTTTAAGGTACGTGGACTCTCAGTCCGAATTTCGCAAATTTTGACGCATCACATGCATATTTCCCAATAGTGGCGCGAATTCTATACGTGTTTTCGCATGCGAACTCCTATCGGACTATTTGAGCACGTTGTTTTACATGATTAACACACAGTCCGACTTTTAATTTACCATGAGATTCTAGAATCTGATTCATAAAATCAACTCTACAAACTCGTCAAAGAGATGGAAAATGACTGTACAACTTACTCCGGCTTCCACGGCGATACTATTCTTCGCTCCAAGGTTCACCACGACACCATCATGCCGTAGGAAGAGGTTCAAGCCTCGCTCACCGGGACCGCCACCTCAAATCAGAAAGAAAAAAGTGAGGTTTGGGGTTTGTTGAGGATCGTAACATCAAGACAAACAATACCAAAGGTTTCGATGGGATCCCAATTATTCAATATCTGATCCAGACAACTGGGTCTTGTCTTAGCCAGATCCAGTCATCGCCAGACTCCTTGAACATTTTTACAATTAAAATTCAGAAACAGATTAAGGCCAAATAGCTAATCATCTGAGAAAAACTTCCTGCCACTACCGCCGATTTCCCGATTTCGGCCAAACTCCAGAACTAATTGTCCGGCGAAAAAAAGAAAGCTCAAAAACGAACTCAGAGTATCTTCTTTCCCCAATAATGAACATCTAATCAACTTCAAATAAAATTTAACTCATAACAAATTTTCCGACTCCAGCCGGATTCCGGTCGAACTATACGTCCGGGTAAAATATGATTGTCACACACGGATTCAGCATCTCTTCTTACCCCTAAATCGGTTATCTAATCAACTAGAAATAAAACTTTAACTTCTACCAATTTTCCGGTTTTCGCCGGATTCCGGGCGAACTACATGTCCGGATAGAAAATTGTTTTCACGTAAGTGTTCAGCATGTCTTCTTGCTCTAAATCGAACATCTATTCAACTTCAACTTCAACTTTTAATTTTAACAAACTTTCCGGTTTGAGCCGGATTCCGGGCGAACTACTTGTCCGTCGAGAAAATGGTTTTCACCACCGTGTTCAGCGTGTCTTCCTACCCCTAAGTCGAACATCTAATCAACTTAAAATAAAACTTTTACTTTTAGCAAACTTTCCGGTTTGGGCCGGATTCCGGGCGAACTACTTGTCCGTCGAGAAAATGGTTTTCGCCATCGTCTTCAGCATGTCTTCCTACCCCTAAATCGAACGTCTAATCAACTTAAAATAAAACTTTTACTTTTAACAAACTTTCCGGTTTTGGCCGGATTCCGGGCGAACTACATGTTCCATGGCAAAATGGTTTTCACCATCATGTTCAGCATGTCTTCTTACCCCATAATCGACTATCACATTAGCTGTTTAAAAATATTTTTTTTGCCCCTTAATTTGAAACCCCACCCCTAAATGTAGGGCTACAAAGCCCATCTACGAACTTGACTGGTCCGACGACCCAACGAATCCTCACACCAAGTTTCATCAAAATATCTCATTCCCTTCGAGAGTTATCGTGCTTACAGACGGACTTTTCGATGTCCCTTACGTTTTGGGATCCTAATAATAGGAATCCTTAATAAATATTCCTTCAGCCCAAGCTGACTGCGAATCTTATTTGATGGTGCAAAACGGATTATACGTTCAGCTGACGTATCCATTTTGCACCATCAAATAGGAATCCCTAAACTAGGGTGCTCTTGCTGAAGAAATACTGATGGTGAAATCCACAAACTCTTCCACAAATCAAAGTGATTGTAAGGGTGGTCTAGACAAAATAATGGAGGAAACTCAGACCATACCGCGCCTTTTGTATCATTCCCACAAATTACATTCGAAGGCCAAACATCGTCCAACGCACAACTGACGACATCACCAATCTTCGTCAGAAATGTCTCATCGTACACATGGATTTAGACTGTACGTAGTCTCCTTGTTATGTTCAGTCACTTCTTGTCGAAAGAACCTGGATAGCTTCTTCAAACGTATCTTTTTGAGACCCTATGCAGATCCACAAGGGACTGGAATACTTCCAGTAGCCTTTTAGGGATCCCAGAACGTAAGTGGAGGGATACCTATGACATCGCAAAAGTTGTCCGTCCGTCTGTTAGCACGATAACTCTCGAAGGGTTGAGATATCTTGATCAAACTTGGCAGAGGACTCTTTAGGTCAAAGTACAGGTCAAGTTCGAAGATGGGCTACGCAACTCTATATTGAGGGGTTGGGGAGGGGTTTAAAATTAAGGGGAACAAACAAATATTTTCTAAAAGCCAATGAAATAGTCGAATTAGAGGTAAGAAGACATGCTGAATCGGAATTTGAAATATATTTTCTCGCCGGACAAGTAGTTCACCCGGAATCCGGCGAAAACAAGAAATTTTGTGAAAAGTAAAAGTTTGATATGAAGTCGATTGGAGGTTTGATTTAGGGGCAAGGAAACGTGCTGAGTCCGAATATGAAAACTATTTTGTCGCCGGACAATTAGTTCGGCCGGAATCCGGCAAAAACCGGAGAATTCGTTTAAAGTAAAAGTTTTATTTAAATTTGATAAGATGTTCGATTTGCGAGTAAGAAGACATGCTGAATTCTGATATGACAATCATTTTCTCACCGGACGTATAGATCGCTCGGAATCCGGCTGAAACTGAAAAATTTGTTAAAAATAAAAGTTTAATCTGAAGTTGATAAGAGATTGGATGTAGGGGTAAGGAGACATGCTGAATTTGTTTTTCAGCTTTATTTTTTCGCCGGAGAAGTAGTTCCGGAATTCCGCCGAAACCGGAAAATTGGCAAAAGTAAGGCAGGAAGTTTCGACCTGCTTCGTCAAAACAGATATGACTTAAAGGGGTAAACACATATGCTGAGTCCATATCTCAGCTTGGTTTTTTCGTACGATTAGCTATTTGGCCTTAACTAATAGTAAAAGTCTTCAAGGAGTCTGGCAAGACCCAATTATCTGGATCAAATTTGAACTTTTGTGATCCCATCGAAACCTTTGGTCTCGTTTTTATGACGCGACGAGAAACAGGGTCTAAAGTATGTCTTGTAAAACTTCTTATTCCTCTTCAAAAATATTTGTAAAACTTAAGGAACACGCGGTTATTTTAGGCGGAGAGGGTCTAACGAATGGGCACGGGCTTACAAATCTGTATGCCGGTCTGTTTCTTTTAATTTCGAACATCGCTTGTGGCAAAAATTAACAATCGACTAAAAAAGAAACGAAGCCAACGGCGTTGTTCGTCAAAATTTCGATTTTTGTGTTACTCAAAGAGGAGAGGAAAGGAGGGTCTTAAGTAAATTTGTGTGTTAATTTTTATGCTCCAGTCACGCTTTTTAAAACTCGTTATTCCTCTTAAAAACTATCTCCGTGCGAAACTTTTCAGGAGAGTAAGCACTGTCCTTGTTTAAAATCTGACCGTTTCTCGGGGGCGAAGAGAGTCTAAAAGACGAGATGCTGGTAGATATTCCTTCAGCCCAGACTGCGAATCATTTGACAATGCAAAAGGGATACATCAGCTACATTTTATTAGAGCTATATATCGGCCCTTCTTGGCAAGGGTCCTCTTCAGGCTCGAGTCGCTCAAGCTGGAAAATGAACTCGAATAAGTAAAATGAAGTGCTGAACTAGATAAGGCGAATTGCCGAGTGTCTCTCTGTTCACAACATGGAAACTGTTGAACCACTTGTTCGTTTTACAAAAATAAGTCAGTCAACAAAACTTTCACTGCTTCCGTGCCCAGTCTACTTGCTACTGAATCTAATACACTCCTTTCATTTTGTTCGCGTTCGACGCCGGGGATTATGGAATTGTTTAAGGCGAAGGTGACATGATAATTAATAAGAGGGTAAATGCCACGTAAAGGGAAACCACGACATACAGTACACTGATGCGTCCGTTTTCTTTTTATTTGGCATGACGCCAAGTTTAAACTTTGAGTGAAAATATCGTTTGCGGTAAAATTAATAAACCGTCAAACACGCAAATGGCAGCGGTAATCCTTGTTGGAATTGTGTTCGAATTTGTTCGTTTACTTGACATACTTACAAATGTAAAGTTCTGAGTGGAGGAACCGCTTGCGGAAATCGTTTTGGTAAATTACAAGCGTATTTAGATGATTCGACACTAGGGAGTAGCGCCAAGACTTGTAAATAAGGACACACACTCGAATAGCAGCCACACTAGCACCACAAAAGATACATAAGTCCCCACTCTGACTCAATCAGTCGTGCAGCAGATTTGGCTCCGATATAACGCCAACGGCCATACCACGTTGAAAGTACCCAGTCTCGTCAGATCCTGGAATGTCACACAACGTCGGGCCCGGTCAGAACTTAGATGGGTGACCGCTTGGGAACACCAGGGTGCTGTTGGCTTTTTTTTACCGCCTATGGGCGCATCGTCCCCAACCGGGGGCGCTATAATCGTAAAGCTTTGGGAAAATTGTACAGCACCTTCTGCGCTCCTTCTATACTATTTCGTTCTGGTGTCACTCATGTTCTGCGAAAGAAGGAGATAAAAAAGATGAGATCATGTTATTTTAAATATGCAAAGCACCTGCTCCACTTGTCGAAATTATGCCATAACCATACTTTGACGGAGAAGTTCAAAATTCAAGATGCAAGTGTTACCCTTTTGGATGTTTCTTCTTCGCTATCAAAAATCATTGACAACAGAACCCAACCAGCGCACGACCTTCTACACTGCTTCCTGGCCGACGATTGAAATTAAGTGTCTTTTTGTGTATGTTTATGTGTTTTATTTACTTTCTTCATTTACTCCGCTTTCTGAAAACGGCGGGTTTTAAATAAATTACTTACTTACTTACTTACTTACTTATAACAACCCCTGCTTCCTTGATGTGTGTAGACTGGTTCTTAGCTGTTTAAACCAGCAAGTTTGTCTCGATTTAAATGTCGAGAGCGTAGTGGGCCGCGCTATTGGTAAGGCCCGTTTCCAGTGGATGGTAAGCATAGGTCTTGACGCTACTCCCTACTGTCATTTTGCTCTGGTTCAGTATTGTGTTTTTGTATTTGTTCCAGGGTTTCTGATCTGAGTTTACTGCAGCGTTGTCATTATGCTGTACATACCTGAATACCAACCGTTATAATAAACGTCTCCGAACGTTGGAACGCTTCACCAACATGCTCGGGTCATTCCCGACACTAATATCGAGTCATTCCATCGGTTATATAGTATACCGTATACATGTAGTCACCATCCGTATTACAGTAACGAACTTTGAACCTACCCTGCAAGCCGTAGGGATTGAATACTCTTCTTTCCGTCAAAACTGACAAAGTTAGTGGTTTTCGGAACTTCATTCTTCTTAAAACACCATCACCTCCTCGGAATTTTCCGGTCCCTCCGGTAGAGTCCGCCAGTGAGAAATGTTCCAGGATTATCGGATAGCGCTTTTCAAGGATTTCTGGATCCGTGATTCGGGTGTTTGTCATGTGTGTATGCACACCGCTTCTACCATTCCAGGTGAGACCCTGGAAAAAAGGGTTGTCATTCGGGTTGTTCATAGTGGGCTCTTCCGCGGAAAGCTCATATATTTATATCTTCCTTACATGCTTATATACTGTTTGGATATTTCATAACATTCCAAAGCCAGCTTTATTTGGTACATACCTATCTGTTTCTGGTAGGATATTTGGTATACTTCATGCTGTATTTTTCTATTTGTTTATTGAACTAAGAGCTACCAGCTCAAACATACAAAGCACAAATAACAAACAGGACAATAACACGAAAAAGAAAGAAAAAGGTTTAGCGAACACAAAAATGATGCTTTACTTCAGATTTGCCCGCTTGTTGTAGCGTTAGACTTAACTATATGGCTTCTTGCTAGACCACAAGTCTTGAACTGAACTGAATTGAAAACGGCAGGGAGGAATGTGAAAAACTTACCGCTCCTGCTCCTCCGGCCACCGTCTCATAATACCCCAATTTCTCGTTACCAAACGTGATATTGTTCATATCCCCGCAACTCGCGGCGCAGGCACCGAATGCTTTGAGGACAACGTCCACAATTCTCTGGGACGTCTGGACGTTCCCTCCAACGACAGCTGCGTCAGCGGATGGACTGAGAATTGTCCCGGGAGGGATGTTAATGTTGATGGGTTTCAAGCAACCCTGGTTTAGAGGCACGTCATGCCCGACCAGGCAGCGGAGGCAGTAGATGATGGCTGACAGAGTGATGGCTTTTGGGGTGTTGCAGTTCCCGTACACTTGCTGACCAGTCCCCCTAAAAAGAAGATTTTGCTTTACATTGGTAAGATCTCACTTGAAGAACACCAGCAATTGTTTTCTAGTAAATTTACAAAGATTTTAGAACTTCAACGCCGTAAGAGAACCGCAAGAATATCGCATTTACGCGGCAAAACCCTGTCGGTTTCTCAGGTAAATTGACAATGGTCTATGTATAAGGAACAATGACTGTATCATGTGACAATTCTCAGAGAAAATTTCGGAGCTGAAATTTAAGTGTCGGAGCCTTTTCGTGAAAAAAATATTCTGTTGAATACAAGGCTTGGGTATTTTCGTAGGAAATAAGGACAGTAGTGTATATTCGATATGCTGATCGCTGAACTATTCTTAGGCTAATTTTTGGAGCTGAAATCTGAATATTTGAGTAATTTCTCGAGAGAACATTCCTTGAACTTGCACCATTTTGTTTTCTTTCCTCTCAGTTTTTACAAAAAAAGGAATTTAGGGGGGGGATACGATATCCTACTGTACGGGACGCACCGGTTGACGTCCTGCAAAAACATCAGGCAGGCGATCCTAATGTCGTGGAAGCCGTAAATCTCAAAGTGTTGTCTATTCGTTTTTGCGAGAACCTTGCGAAGAGAGTTAACTGCGTCACTGGTTCCACTCCAAGCTCCAAAGCCCGGAAACTGAACTACGGAATTTGTGGGACCCCAAACGACAGAGAGGGACACCTGAAAGATTGAAAACAAGCCAATGTGTCTGAATCAACTGAAGTATTCAACAAAACCTGGCATGGGGATGCTTCAGTTTGAGGATGGGGTATGCCCCTCAACCTTTAGAGTGGTTGTTAGGCTAGGTACGAACCTCAAATTAAGACTGAAGTCAGGCATGATTGCAGGTAGAACTCTTCTGCCTACAGCCTGACGAGGACCCTTACCAAGAAGGGACGAAATTTCGCTAGAGCAAATCTTAGCTGACTTACCCGTTTTGCTTCAATTCTTATTCACGATTCGCAATAACCTTGGGTTGACGAAGTATAGCTTCAAATAGAACCAAAGATACGAATATCCGTACCTCAATGCCGTCCCAGAAACGAAAGCACATTTGTTGACGGAGATCGATGACGGATAAAAGCCTACACGAAAGCCTGCTACTTACGTGAAGTCGAAAACTGCTTCTCCGGCGTCAACGTCTATGGAAATGTTCAGTTTGATCTTTGTACCGTCGTCCATGAAGTCTTCGGCTGAAATCACGCTTTTCCCAGTACTCTGCAAAAGGAGACGGCCTTTCATTACATTTTTATTTGGCTTGGTGCTGGAATGATTTCTCATACGACTGTGACAATAAATACAGATAAAAAAAAAGAGGTTCAATTTGCATGAAGAGATCCAATTAATCCTCATAACTTTCCGTATAGACAAACACGGTCAAATATAGAGAAAGCTACTGTTAATGACTGTTAATTGTAATATTGATATTTACAGACATATGAATAAGCACTTACTGTATTTTGCTAAGCACTTAGCTGAACTTTGCCGACGGAAAAAAAAGCTCACAAAAGCAGGGTCACAACCCATGGTTAAACCAGAATGCGATACTGTGCTGGATCGCTACATTTTTATGTTTTAGTAAAAATGCTTGTCATATGGCATCCGTTTACGTCACGACGCTATAATTTTGCGCCGGAGGGTTGCTTCTTAAGGTACGTGCGCAGCCGCAGCCGGATGCGAATTTCCTCTATCACTCCGAAAAATTAACGTATCGCAGGCAGGTTTGCACATAGTGATGCAAATTTTGCACGCGACATTGGACTGTATGTAGACGTAGCTTTTGCGTTGTGCGCACCAAAATGGAAGCGGTTTGTGTGAATCGCGGTAAAGCAGAAAATCAAACAGGTCAGAGCTGGGTTACCTCGAGTGCTTTTACGCCAACTTCTTTGAGCATTTCCCTCACAGCCAGTTCGGCATTCTCCTGAATATACTTCATGTATGCCTGAACCACATCCAATCCATAATAGTCGATAAGCTCGCAGACAAGGTTGATACCCTTAGAAAAGAAAATTATAAGTTGCAATATCCCAACCCTTGCGACTTTCAGTTTATGAGCAGTGACAAACTCAATGCTCTTTGCGAAATAAACACAAACTTGTTAGATACAAATTTACTTTACCGATGAGGGTAAAAATCTCACACGGACACAATAATAATCATTAACGTACCTATATTGATGGTAATTTATTAGAAGAATTTCAACTAAATTTCAAAACCGGAAAATGAAAACAGATAAAGTTTGAACAACACAAATACCAGTAAATAATTTACAGACCGTTCGGAAAAGCGTATCGGGCTGCTCCAGCTTTAATTTTCCTAGAGAGCCGCACATCTCCCTTGTATCTGCTGAGTCGATGTCCTTGTTTAAGGAGGGGAAATAGATGACGACCTGAGAGGAATCTTTGTCTCGGCTACGTTGTTTTCGCGCCCTACTTACCTATGACTTACCTTTTGATTAGCTGCGATTTGTGCCTGCAGATCCGAAATGTTATCGTTCAGAGCTCGTGTACCTGAGCAGCCAGGAGTCTTGGCTGGTTCCATGAAGGCTTCTATCAGGGCTTCCTCCTGAAGAAGAATTTCAAATTTCTATGCAACGTTATCAGAGTGCAGCTGGAGTGGGTTGCCTGCGAAACGTCCCCATGACAAAATGTTCGCATGGCGAAACGTTCCCGTGACGAAAAGTTTCCATGGCAAAATGTTTCGTGGCGTAAAGTCCTCATGACAGAATGTCCAGGGCTAAACAAATTATAATTAAACATGAGAATTGTTTGTTTCAGGATTTCACCCTAGCATTCTTTCAAAACAGATTAATTTACGTCCACAGCATAGGAATAAGAAATTCTTATTTTTTAATAAGCGCACAAAGCTTGTACCATTTAATTTACTCGTTTTCTGCTTATTTCACTAGTTTGATTTTTTGGTTTATCCAACTTATCTCGATTTGTTCACTATTGTTTGAATCATAGTCGGGATATACCTCACTGATCTCTATTTTTTCTATATCTAACTGATCTCTATTTTTTCTATATCTAACTGATTTTTTTTCTGACTGATATAACAGGATCAGCCTTGTCTTCTTGAAACACAACGAATGCCAAACGGAAGTGGTGTCCTCGCTTCTCTGGCGCCAGCGACTGCGCGCGACGGTCACGGACTAACCCATCCTATAACTACTATGAGCGTGTTCCATCCTACTTACCGTAGTTACTACGCGTGACGTCGCGAATTCTGGCTTTTTGCCGTCAAGGCTGGAACGATTTTTCTATTTTCCAGCAGGATCTCACGCCAGGGGCGAATCCGACCAATCACGTTCCAGAGATGCGTAGTTACTACGCTTACCACGCTCCCGAGCATGGTAAGCAAATGGTAACTATTAGTTACTATTCCGACAAGGTTGGAACGGTCAGCGTAGTAACTTTTCGTGAGGATGGAACGGAAATAGTAACTAATAGTAACTATTGCTACAAGGGTGGAACACGCTCTATATATACAATGACAACAATCTGAAGTAGTTTTGCGTCTACACTGTCTGAAATTTGACGGCACTAAACATACCGATGCACATATTCCGCATCCTTGTTTTATGTGTTGAATAAAGGTACTGGAGCATATACGTTTCGACCATTCCAAGTGTCACTTTTCTGGTAAGAAATCCAACTATAAACGATTGAGTGGCATACAACTATTTCACATATTGAGCTTTTCGAAAACATAAGGTCTGATAACACCTAACACAAGAACCAGTATTCCTGTGTTAAAGTGTAAAAGTTTACCTGGAAAACTTTGTCCCGGACCAAGATGAAACTCTTAAAGACTGCACCCTCCTCAGCAAGCGACTTGGAGTGGGGTGGCATGGACCCGGGGGTAGCTCCACCAATGTCGGCGTGGTGCCCCCTCGAGGCAACGAAGAAAACGGGTCGCTTTTCGTCGCTGAAAGAAGTAACGAGGACGCATTTACTGTAGGACACCGATAAGGAAACTCTGAACAGTAAACTGAAAGACGAAAATCCTCCTCAGCCGGGATCTGAACCCAGGTCCTTCGGCTTACTAGCTCACTGCTCTACCACTGAGCTACCAAGGGGCTTGTGAACATAGTTAGCAAACCACTAAAATAGTCATATTGAAACGGGCCATAGGAACAGTGATCCCGGTGACGGTAAATTGATTGACCTCCTTGACCGCTGAATTCTTCTTGCGCCCATTAGATCCCCTTTGGTGGAACGGAGTCAAGTGTGAAGAGGCCCAGTGGTTTTCCAGTTTTCGCGAGGCTTTAAGAAAAACTAGAAATATCCGACTCTCCTTGAGACAGAAATCGGGGAAGAGCATGGAAAGGGATAAGAAACCAACCTACCTCCAAAACACTGGGGTTATAACTGTCAGATCAGGCAGATGAGACCCACCCGCCATCGGATGGTTGGATAGGTAAACATCGCCGGGCAAAATATCATCACCTCGGGCTCTCAGCTAAAAGACAACGAGGGTGAACATTCTATTGACCGAAGTCAGGAAATCTATCCTGAGCCGCTGGTAAAGTCTTGCGCAATCTTCAAATTTAAAAATAAACCAACAACCATGTGCGTTGATGACAAGATCTGTGCCGAGGATCTGAAAGTCGCACAGCCCTGCCCTGATATGTCTCCGGCATCAGCCAAAAGTGAATGGACCCATCCATGAACGAAAACAAGATATTTGTGCAGAGGCAGGCAAACCCTAGCACAGCTGTGCAACAAGGTAGGTACAATTTCACATTTGAATTGAAGCTACCCTTTGGTTTGAGAGTTTGACGCTAGGCGACTTTCAACCACCCAGCAACGGTCGTAGGAAGGGTGGAATGTGTCACGATAGAACGGAGGGGGAAATCTGAACAGACTGAAGACAGAAAAAGAAATCCCTTCTGAAAGACTGAAAGCGCCCCGCTCTTTTGACCAGATGCGTTGTTATTATTATTCCTATTAATGTTTATTTAGCTCCCGCCCCCAAAGATGGAGCACAAAAAGGAACACTAAAAAAGAGAAAAAAGACACTTACAATAAATTATAATGTAAAATATAGTCATAGAACACGGTTGCCTGTCGTCAAACATACACAAACTACTTATCCGGTTGTGGGGATAGTTGGTATACAGTATGATAAGGATCTAACGAAACTCTAAATTAAAACCACCGTCTTAAAACAGAAACTATATGATCATATGTATTGAAGTTTGTACTGATATTACCTGGTACTGAACAGCCTCTTGCATTGCTCCAAGATGGACAGGAATGTGGGGAGCATTTGAAACCAATCCCCCATCCGGACCGAAGAGGGCGCACGAGAAGTCCAGTCGCTCCTTGATGTTCGTAGAGACGGAAGTTCTCTGAAGAACCCTAGACGAAAAAGTAATATTTTCACAACGCCAGGCCAACAGATTACCCAGAGCTGACGGTCGTTTGGCTGATATGCTGTAGACCGAACTTGTATTTCAACTTATGCCAACAGATTACGAAAGCAGGCGGGTACTCTGGCTGACGTTCTGTAGAAACATGGCTTGTATGTCAGCTTATTCCAACAGATTATAGCCGCGCATACAGAATCTGATAATATTTAACATACGACATACGCACGCAAAATTCACGTCACCATGGGGAAATGTGAATGCGACGAGTCAAATTCCGGAGCAAAAGAGAAAATAGCATTCGACTGCGAAGTCGGACAGTGTGTGTACATACCTTAAAGAGAGCGGACGGTCGCTAATGTGTACTACTGACAATATTTCAATTCACTTTTTGTTGACTTAAAAGAAGATCAATATAGTTGCTGCACTGTCAGAAGTTTCATAACAGATTCCACAAGGATCCGCAGTTCCAACAGATAACACTTAGGATATTAGCTGTTATGATTTTGCAAATTTATGTATACAAGAAACGTTGTGCATACAAGAAGACTCGGACCACGACATCTTCTCACTTTCCTGTTTATTAGCATGATATCGGAAAAGTCAGCAGATGCTTTCCGGTTCTTCTTGGCAATGGTTGGCAATGCACAACCTTCAATACACAACATTTACAAAATCATAACATACATCCCAAGTCTTATCTGTTGAAGCTGCGCATCCTTGTGTTATATATTATGAACTTCTGATAGTGTGAAATTCCTGCAAAAACAAAATGAGAGCCTGAAGCTTTAAAGAACCTGTCTTACCTATAATACTAACGCAACCTACTTCCATAATCACTCCATACATTTCTAAACCCGGAGACCCCAATTTCGTACGGTACTAAACTTTCTAACAAACCACGCTGATTTTCTCACTTGCCGTGTTTTGCTACCTTCGATGTGTATCACGCTGTCGACGGTTGTCTGCGAGAAGTTTTCAATCAGAAAAACCGGTTATGTAAATTGTTTCCCTGTTTTCGCTACAAGTCAACGGGTCTCAGAAAAGGCTTAAAACAGCTAAAACCGTGGGTTATTTGTCGAAAGCACAGCCTATTTTTAAAGTATTCAAATCTTTTACAATACTGTAAGCTGAAGAGTAAATTGTGCGAGGGGTCCTTTAAAGACATTCGAAGTAAGCCGAAGTTCATTTTAAATTGTCAAAGTGGTTACGCGAGTCTCAGAAGCTGGTTTCCCACCAGATGAACTGTAAGGCAAGGTAAGAGATATTTACGAAACTTAAAGCACAGCTCGCACTATTTTCTGCTTATGTTCTAATATTCAAAACTACCCGAATACCGCAAAGCTAGGCTTCTCTTTTAACAAATAATCAACGTCCTTTGCTGTTTTAAGCCTTTGCTTATGCAATTCTTCGTTCTGCCCAGGCCCATTGTCTTTTAGCAGAATCTCGGCAAAGCGTTTTACGCATCAACAGCATGAGACGCGATCACTCCTCGGGAGCACAATGCGCACGGAAACTAGTGAATCGCAGCAAGTGCAAAGGTTAGTGACGTGTCATTCGCGGGTTCACAATGTAACATGAAATTTGCTCTTCGGGTTGAATTCTTCGGGGAACTAACTAGGCAACGTGAAGTGTTGCAACAACTTTTGTTCGGCTTCACCGTCTAAAGTGTTGCGAGAGCAACATTTTGGTTTTGTTTCTTCGCTATCGGTTAAAAGCTGAAGTTGTCAACATCGAAGTTTTCAAAATGGTATGTTCCAAGAAGATTTCTTTTTCTGAACTAACGACACAGCCCTTGATAAGATTGCTAAGCGTTGAAAACGAAATAGAATACAGCAGTAAGGAATAAATTGACTTTGCAGCCAGTTGAACTTTATCCTTTTCATTTGTAGGTAGACATCGTGACATTCGTGACCGGTGAAAAGTTGGAACATTATTTTATATAAACTAGTTGGTATTATAAAGCTATCTGTAACTTTTCAGGATCAGAATACCATAGATCCCAATCTACTAATTTTTGCAAAACTTCGTTGTTTGACATTATAATTTGTATCCGTTGCGTAATTGGTTGCGTAAACTTAATTCTAGGTTACAGTGATAGACCATCATCATAGACTATTCTAGCCCCTCATGAAAATGACAATGCTTTAGCAACCGAATCTTACTTGCATGTCCATCTCCCCGTGATAGACATGGAACCAAACTTTTCTTATCATCAACGAGACCAAAGGTTTTGATGGGATCTCGAAAATTTAATATTTAATCCAGACAATTGGGTCTTGTAGGGGTCTTCGCCAGACTCCTAGAACATTTTTACTGTGTAAATTTAGAAACAGATTAAGGCCAATGTCTAATCATCTGAAAAAAAAAAACAAGTTTAGATAGGGATTCAGCATTTAAGTTTACCCCTATACGTCATATCTAATTTAAGGAAATTGATCAAACTTTCTGCCTACTTTTGGCCGAATTTCTGATTTTGACCTGATTTTGGGTGGCGAACTACTTGTCTGTCAAAAAACTAAAGATCAAAAATGAAATTAAGCATAGGCTATTCATTACCCCTATATCGAACCTCTAATCAACTTCAGATAAAACTTCAGCTTTTAACAAATTTTCAGGTTTTGTCCGGATTCCGGGCGAACTATATGTCAGGGTAGAAAATGACTGTCATAACCGGACTCAGCATGTCTTTTTACCTCTTAATCGAACCTCTAATCAACTTCAGATAAAAGTTTTCCTTTGACAAACTTTCTGGTTTTGGCCGGATTCCGGCCGAACTAATTGTCCGACGAGAAAACGATTTTCATATTCCTGTTCAGCATGTCTTCTTAAACCCGACGATAATTTCATTGCTGTTAAAAAATTGTTTGCCCCTTAATCTGAACCCCTTCCCCACTCCTAAGTGTACGGGTACAGAGCCGATCTGCGAACTCGACCTGTCCCTTGACCCAAAGAATCCTCACACCAAGATTCATCAAAATATCTCTTTCCCTTAGAGAGTTATCGTGCTCAAAGACGGGCGGACGGATGGAAAACTTTTACGTAGTCACAGGTACACTTACGTTTAGGGATCCCCAAAAATGAAATGACAAAGTCAGCAGAAATCACGAACAGAAATGGGTAGAAACAAAAGATGGCAGCACTTTCGGACCGGTGGGAAAATGCCGCTTTGTTGTTACTGTAAATTTGTCTATTTATCCCTAAAAGAAGATAAACTGTCGGGGGGGGGGGGGGGCAGGGAAACTGCCGCACATATTTAGCACTTGTAGATTTTAGTCCATCTTCAGTCTGAAACTGGTGTCTGCCTGCTTGCCTGCTAGAACGGAGCTTCCCACTCGAAAGCAGAAACATGGTTTGATGAAACAAAAGCTTGGCTGCACAACTTCAGATAGTCCTCTCTGACATAGGCTATACTCCACTTCACTTCACACAACGTAGGTTTTGGATTGACGACAAGCAAAATTTATCTTTTTTGGACCTAGGCAATAGTTGTACGGAGCTTTCCAAAATATAATGTCAAATTCATCAATCCGGCCTATGGTTCACACTTCTCGTAAAAACCGCAGAGGTCAAACCCATACCACTTTCTATAGCAATAAGCAGAAATCGGGGCACTAGGACAAAAAAAAAACACACGACAAAACAACACAATGAATGCTGTTACGGAAGTAGGTTACATAGGCATTATAGGTGCGACAGGTCCTTTAAACGGTTTGGCTAGAAATAATGGGCTACTAGTTATTAGAGTGAGTTGTGTGCTGAAACTTCACATGCGACAAAAAAAAAGAGAATGCAGTCGAATCGAAAGGATCCATGATTTTGACTCGACAAATCCGACTTCGGATCCGGCTTTAAAGAAAACGGATAAGACCCGGCATCTATCCGATCAAAGCCTTGAACTCTGGATTAGAATATGGATTCGTCCATCTCTGCTATAGAAGCTTCTCCTTGCAAGCACGCTCTTCCGCTAACGACGCTCTGTCTCACCGACCCCACTGACAAATGAGAAAAGAAACTTACCTTCCCATTTGCTCCGCGATACTCATAAACCTATGAGAAAATATCGACAGCTGTATCGCGTCCAATTCTGTGCCAAGTTTATTAGCCGACTCGGATCCGACCTCGATGCTTATATCGCCGCTTTCGGTTACTGAAGCTGTACAGTTTGGTTCGACGACGATTGTACTCAGCTTATCAATGATGATCGCTGGTCCTTTGACAACGTCGGAGCTAGCTAGTTTTTCCATCAGATAGACGGGCGTGCTAGTCCAGCCAATAGCGAAGTACACTTGGGTGAACTGAACCGAACAACAAAAATGAACAACGTAATACGCACATCGTTGAAAAGCGACTTTTCTTCTTGACACGTACGAAGTTGTCAAATTATGGTTTAATGCTCCAGGTTAGCGCTCTCAATCTCATCCCTGTATGTTCTCTTTTTTTTTTTTCTTGAAAGTCAGAGGCAAGTTCTTCCGTTCCCTGAATAACTATCAAAGGGGTTCCGAAGTTTTGCAAAGATTTGAACTTATATTCTAAATTAATCGTTCTCTACAGCAAGGAGCACGGCACTTAGCTAGTAACTCAGCAGGAAGTATAGAACCATACTGACAGAATGTTGATAACATTTACGTTACTATACTTTTCGGAGTAATATTATTTTCGGGAAACATGAGTTGCGTTTTTCATGGCATCTGATACCACGGTCTTAAGTCGTTTTTGCAGTTACCGTGGTATCAGAAAAAGTCATCTCACTTTCACCAACACCAACACAAGAGCCTAGGTTTTTGCCAAATTGGTGGGAAAAAAGTCTGACAAAAATGGTAACTGCAAAACGATAAAATGCAGATCCAGTTACCGTCATATCAGCAAAAACGCAACTATGGCTCTTAAGCGGCCAAACACAAATATTCTTGGCATCCGTCATGACAATTAACACAAGGAAGCGTTTCCATGCATTAAATTCATCTTTAACGCCACAGGTGTTATCCAGGACAGTTAGCTTCAGGCTATTCAGGACCTTCTTATGCGTTAAAATTATCAGCTCCAACTGAAGTATCCATGAACGTAAGAATATCATCATAGGCGACGCGGAAAGAATTTTAAACGGAGGGCTGAAACGGCCCTCCGTATAAAATTGTGACGGCTGGGCAGCGGCAGGTTCGCCTGTGCTTTCCCGGATCCACATTCTTTTGGCACTTGACTTTAAGCTTGCTGTCGGTGGATCCACATTTGCCTAGGCGAATTCTAGCAGAAAAAAAAAAATGTGCCGCGACATTTCATCTCCAAGTAGAATTTTGGTCGCGCCGTCCCGCGAAAAAGATTCGCGTACTCTGAGCAGAAAGCTTTAAGCTAGGTTAATACAGTACGCAAGCACATCCCGGTAGCGAAAATCATCGCTGCAATAGCGCCTAATGATGACCATTTGCACAAAAGGTCGTCGATGGATATAGGAACAATAGAAATGCCGTTTCTTCAACCTCAGCAATCTCCACTATCCAGCAAAGCGACTCTTTTTCGGACCAGAGCGAGAAATCAAGCGTCGCTGACAGTACCAGCACCACGCCAAGTGATGTAAAATCCGACTGACTATGAGAAATCGCCTCCTGTTAGAAGTAAGGCTTACAGATCGAGCTGGCAAGCCGGGCTATATAAAGGCAGACTAGAAGTAGAAAAATATACAAAGGTAATCCAAAGGATTCAATGTTCCTTCAGCCAAAGCTGACTGCTAATCGTATTTGTCATGTATTTCCAGTTTGATCAGCTTTAGCCTGAACAGGACC
Organism: Branchinecta lynchi; assembly: GCA_023053575.1. Classification (NCBI taxonomy): domain Eukaryota; kingdom Metazoa; phylum Arthropoda; class Branchiopoda; order Anostraca; family Branchinectidae; genus Branchinecta; species Branchinecta lynchi. The sequence continues at coordinate 16,843,374 of JAKZAP010000007.1, forward strand.
CTTGCCAAGAAGGGTCGAAATATAGCTCTAATAAAATGCAACTGACGTATCCGTTTTGCACTGTCAAATATGGGGTAAATGGGAAGAAAAATTCACCTACTGTTTCAGGCTTGGCATCAGTCATATTTTTAGGCATCGTCCTTTTGATGTCAAGTCGGGAATTTCCAACCCCTCTTACGCGGATGTCATCGACAATCACCCTCCGACCTTTAAGGGTGAATCCAAACTCCCTTTGGTATCTGTAACAAGAGCTTGCTATTTACGGTCCCTCAAAAGCAGTGACGCCATAGCCCGATACCTGAGGGGCACCTGAACTAAAAAGGCATGGCTTGGGGGGGGGGGGGGGGTCCGGGAAGGTCAAGCACATTTCTGCCGTTTGGCCATCGAGTCTAAACTGCCAAATTAGCTATTTGTGTTATTATTATAGATTGGTATTCGAAAGAACTTGAACTTGAAGTGAATACAACAAACCTCCACGACCTCCACGGACTTTCTTACTGGGAATCAAAGGCGTAGAATCATCGCGAAGCTCTTCTTTCTAAGTAGAGCTAAACGCTTAAACTTGAAACTGAAGTGAGTTCACCAAGCCTCCACGAGCTCCACTAGCTTTCTTACTGGGAGTCAAAGCGTACAATCATCGCGAAGAGAAATCGCTTCTTCTTAGAAACTATCGCTTGTGTCATTTCTCAGCATCCTACTTTGTCCCCAGCGCATCTACTCTCTTAATTTCCTAAATAGCCGTTCCCACATCTAGCTTCAGTGTGGATCCGTTGAATTGTGATAGGCAACAAAATGACCATGACGCAAGTGCCACGTTCACTTCTTCACCACAGTGCCTGATAACTACCCGCTGCGGTGAAATTCCTAAGAGAAAATACAAACAAATATCATGTTGCATAAAAGGGCATGCCTTCCTATTTTTTTTTTTTTACTATGTTTCATTTGATTTTTTTGTTGGTTTAGTTTATCCTTGTCCACTTAGCAAACAGAACAATACTGAAATGATGAACTTACCTATCTAGGAAGGTCTTGAGAAAATCCCCTTCATTTGGACCTTGCTCTTTCCCTGGCGACGGTTCACACATTAATGCACAGTCGGCTCCTTGATATCGAAGGTTCAAGTACACTTCTGTTTGAATCTGTTCGTCTGTAAAACCTTGCTGGCCCAAAACACGTGTAGCCTTCTCTTTGAGAGCTTTCAGACGGTCTTCAATATAGTTGAAGGACTCTGAAAAAAAAAAAAAACATAACAAAAGACTCTGTCATAAACTAACAAAATAATAATAATATAATGATCATATGAAGGAAATGGGAAGAATCAAAATCGCAGCTAGTACACACCTGAAGCTGTTGAGGTCAGGCTGCTCCATAGCCCAACAACTCTGTTCGTAAAATCCGCTTGTAAATAACGGACGATCAGCCCAGGAAATCACTATCAAGATAGGAAAAAACAGACCGGAGTTCCTGTCTTTCGCCCTGATTGCAACGGAACACAGGTGGAATTTCGCTACTTTTCCTGTGAAATTGACCGGAACGGACTATTTGCGTTCCTATATTTCGGCGGGATTCCGAATTTCCTGTCAATTTTGGCGGGATGGACTATTTTCGCTCAAGTGTTCGGCGAAATTCTACCGGTCCAGAACCAGAAATCCTGTTTTCCAGCCCGGTTCCTTTCTCCTTGCCAATCAGTTCCGTCCCTTTCTGGTCCTCTTCCTCCTTCTTCCGCTGGAACTACAGATCTGGTAGCTTACACAGTCAAGCGTTTAAGCCTCCCCCACCACCTTGAGATTGGACAAAAGGCTACAAAAAAAAGCTGGGAAAGAGGAACAGATCCAAACAAGCCAAGAGCTTCACCTTCTATTTCACGCAGAGGTATCTCTTAAGCCTACTAAGTGTCTTCGGTGCGTATGAACACTCCGGTTAAGTCCTAGCAACAGTATAACTCACTACTTTACAATTAGATCCTCCTTTCCGCCATAGTCTCTTCCCTTGTGTACTGCTTCTAGGATATCCCGAGGGGTTGCTCACTTCTGTCGCAAGGTGTAAACGGTCCCTGCCTCCGTGCCTCTTGGTATACACCGACAATTTCAGTGAGCAGTCCCTCGGGACATCCTCTCACTCAAGTTGCAGCCTTTCCTGGATTTCTGCAAGGTCTTTCTGGCAGGCGTGGCGGATCTTGTACTTTGAACAACTTTCGAACCCACCAACGGGCACTCACCTTCATAAAACTTCGAACAGGGCTCCTGCTCCTCATGAACAACGTCCGCTAGAGCCATTCCGTAAGCTGAGAGAATCCCGGCATAGCGGTGAATGAAAATCTTCTTCATTCCCAGAGACTGAGCAATGGCACAGGCATGTTGACCACCTGCCCCACCAAAACTGGCAAGTACATGTTTAGAGGTGTCGTAGCCTTTGGCCTAGAAACACTACTTCAGATGGATCGGTTGGGAATGTCTTTTATGGCTGTTGTTTGGGGTGGCACAGTCACATAACCAGAAATGTGTTCTACCAAGAATAAATAACTTCCCTCTTTCGTCCCATGCACCGACAATGGATACCCCAACAAACCTGACCAGAACTAGAGGCACTTGCTGGCACACCTGACGTCACAATGGTAGACAACCAATCAGCTGTTAGGCTACTATCGAAATTTCTCCTCCGGAGCTCTACGGCGATATAGCTGTTTGTAGAGATAACGAATTCTGACATTACGCGTAGCATCCTAACCTTCCCTCCGCTCGTTGCATCGGGCAGGGTATCAGGAATCTATTCGACTCCGCATGGCCGTATTACAGAGAAATGGAGAGATATTTGTTCTTGATTGTACTGTACTAGACTATGAATGATAACTGATTGTCGCGAGAGCATTCTTCGTTTGTCGTGACAATTGAGAACCTTTTTGTTTATCCGTACGAACCTCGCTAGGATTCATTCACTCCACAGAAACGAAATGTTGTGAAAGGCAAAGCCATCGTGTAGCTTATTCTGTTATTTTATTTGTTCTCACTTTCTCAAGTTTTTCGCATAGTTGTACTACACAATGAAGGAGATATATGCACTTTTTTTTGTTTGTATAGAGAGTATCGCAAATTTGGTTATTTGACCACGATATTTGTAAAATAAACCTCCTCTCTTTCTGTCTATCTGGAGCCGTTAAAGGCAAACCTGAGGCTTATAAACTAGAAAGCACGCGAATGGAGAACACGCTTAAGTATTCAATACCTGGGTTATCGCTCTAATTGGTCGACACATCGCTTCATTCGCAACCTTAAGGAAGCCCATGGCTACTTCCTCTACGCTCATGTCACTACCAGCTGCATTCCCCTGGAAACAAAAAAAATAAGTACTATATAGGACTGGAAGCTCTCATTTTCTATCATGTTTGCAATTCCGAAGGCATATTTTCACTACCATCGTAATTTTCTCAAAGGCGTTTCAATTTTGCATAGTCAGTGTCTTCCTTTAGCACTGATCGTGGTCACCTAATTCAAAGAGCTGTCTTAATGGGTCATCTGCCGACTGAAACACATTTCACTTAGTAAAGGTCGTGCAGATATAACTTCAATAAAGCAAGGACAAATAGGCAGGTTGGCGGTTTATGACAGCAATTTTATCAAAATTGAAAAAAATTGTAATTTCAACTCCACGAGAAGTTGTAGACGACATGAGAGTTAACCTTATATGGTATGGGGAGCTAGGACTTGCAGGCAAGACAAAAATAAGAGCTGGAAGTGGAGGGCCAGCACCCTCGCTGCATAATTGTTTCCAAAACATAACAATCTCGTCATGTCCGTCTCGTTTGAGTGGGGTATCTGAGTAACCATATTTGTATGACTCACTTTTCTATTCAGAGGGTCTGCGTTCCCCTCCCCACGCCCAGACAGAAAATGTTTGATACTCTCTGTACTAAGAGTAATTCCAAAGCTCCTATCACCGATGGTTAATACAGATTTGACGGTGCAAAACGGAAAAGTCAGCTACATTTTATTAGAGCTAGCTAACATCCTCAGTCCAAACTGTATAAGTTGGAACGAGGATGGGAGCTTTTGGTAATTACTGGTTAAAAAAAGCTGGAACAAATCCTTATAGAAATGAATGGGTTACCTGTTCCGTCACATTCTCGAACTCACGCCTTGTCCCGGCTCGATCAAGACTCTCGTTTTCTTTCGGCCCAAATATCTTCGGAAAATATTCCGGCAACAATCTGCCTAAAACAAGGTTTGCGTCGGTAACGGCTAGAGGTCCCCCCTTTCTGTAGCAAACAGGGCCGGGGTGGGCCCCCGCACTTTCTGGTCCTACAACGAACAGCCCTGATCGGAACTGCAAAACTGATCCACCACCTGCCGCTACAGTGTTGATGTCAAGCTGCAAAGAAATCAACCAATAAAAAAAACGTTTGTAACATTTTGCGTAGTTTTTGTCAGTAATGGCGTCCGAAGACAACCAAATGCACTAAAAGACGAATTTTAACACATAATCCGGAGGAGCCTAATAAGATCTGAAAGGATAAGATCTTTACTTGGATCTTCACTTTAATCGTTCTAGATTCCGAATTTAAGCTGACTTATTTGGTAGTTATGTTGGTTACCATTATGCTACCATTCATGACTATCCACCCGTCACCACCATACTATGTTTGAAAACAGACAGTTAATTTAAACATATAGTTAACATTAACTGAAAAACATTTGAACCTGTAATCAAAAACATTTGATTACAGGTTTGTTTCCTTCCCCGAAGTTGACCCAGAAGATTGACAGCCTGACGAGGACCCTTGCCAAGAAGGGCCGAAATATCGCTGACGAAGAATCGTAGCTGACGTATATCCGTTGTAAACATTGTTTGAATATATTAGATTTAGGTATGCGTTGTTCATTATTCTATAAATGAGAAGTAAGGAAAGCGATACGGGCATACCGGCTGATACTGATGAAATAGTCTTTCTTTCAAACTACAACAAATAAGCAAGAACGAGAACCTCCTTCTTCGGTCCCATTCACCGACTATGAATACACCGACAAGTCTGAGCAGAGCTTCAGCTACTTGTTTTGCTTTGAGTTGACTAGAGCCTATTTACGAGAAGAAAAAATTGAAAAATGCGCCGCGGGTACGTTAGACTTGTTGGTCTTAAGGTTCAATGGGCACATCAAACTACCCCAATCCCACTCTGTTACAACCTAGGAACAATGCCCCCCTAGATCCGCAGCTTTTTCAACAGTTTCCTCTCTGTGATATTTCAAAGCATAATTTTTTGGGCCAGTACATGCTCAATTTACTAGCTTGTACAAAGATAAAAGTGATGTTTCTTGTAATACTTAGTGGATCTTTATTTTATGCATTTATCAGCTTGTATAATTCAGATTTGAATAGGTTATTTGTTTTTGAATGATTTTTGTAGCTATGTTATTTTTTACAAGCTTATTGCATATTCTGGTACATTTTATAAAGCAAGCTAATCAAGCTTCACAACACTCTTGCCACAAAGAAAAACTTTTAATAGGCACTTTAAGCCATGGAACTTCTGACGAAACAATAGAACAATCAGGTAAACTGCATCTGCGGCTTGACTTTGGTGAAATCTCAAATATATCCTTTTCTATCAAGCATTGCTGAGAGTTTTTGAATTTCCTGCCACGATACCCCAGCTCCTAAGATTTGGATCGCCGAAATGCCAGAGAGGTAAAGACAAGGGATAACAAGACAACGGCCGATTTTCGTAGCGCCTTCTAAAGGAAGTCGGAAATGTTTATTTGTGAAGCATTTAATACAAAGCAAAGCATTAGAAGTGTCCATTGTGCTTTAAAAGACTGTGAATCGCTGTAGTATCTCAAAACGTGTTTTATATTTCCCTCTGTGGTCCGTTCTTAGCGTTACTGAGCGCCGAAAAATCAGAACTTCGTACTTCAAGTACTGCAAGTTTCTTCTGAGATTGCCATTATGGGTCAGAAATACTTCCGTTTTGTAATCGTAATCGGATTATTGACCCCGCACTACGTCTGGAAAAAATTAAAAAAGAGCTCGAAGACGAGCTGCTAGAAATCTATTAAGCCGTATTGCCCATGGTGACTTCTTCACCATTTAGACAACACGGGTAGATGCTATGTTTTATTTAGGTATATGTGTTATGTTCTATTCTTTTTTTCTTCTTTTATTTTTCTTGTTTTGTATGTACTCCGTGTTTTGTCACTTTGTTGTTCACGGAGAAAAAAAGTTAAATAAATAAATTTGAGAGGAAAAGAGCGTAGCAGCCGTGTGACGACGTTACAATGGTATCAACCCATCAGTCGTGTTAAAGTCTTTTCTTCCACGGGTGCTCTACTGCGATAAGCTGTTAGTAGATATTCCGCGCAGCTCCTACCTCCGCTCGTTTGCGACAGGAATCGTCCATGTATTATTCCACTTCGTTTAGTTTATCCGAATCGTGAATTCATATTATTAGGAGCGTGTTCACCCTTCTAACAATAGTTACTATTAGTTACTATTTCCGTTCCATCCTCACGAAAAGTTACTACGCTGGCCGTTCCAACCTTGTCGGAATAGTAACTAATAGTTACTATTTGCTTACCATGCTCGGGAGCGTAGTAAGCGTAGTAACGACGCATCTCTGTAACGTGATTGGTCGGCTTCGCCCCTGGCGTGAGATCCTGCTGGAAAATGGAAAAATCGTTTCAGCCTTGACGGCAAAAAAACAGAATTCGTGACGTCATGCGTAGTAACTACGGTAAGTAGGATGGAACACGCTCTAGGTGATTTCAACGCGTATACAGGTAATCACCCGGAACTGTATTCGGCACCAGACGACCAGGAGGAATTTCCAGGAATGGCTGGGAGTATGATTGACGGAAAAGAACAGAGTTGGAAGGAGTAAGGACCAGTCACGTAAGAAAAATAAATGGGGAATGCAGATGTTGGAATTTTGCGGGTCAGAAAATTTGGTTATTTTGAATGGGAGGTTAGATCAGGATCCAGAGGGAGATTTTATTTGCGGGTGCGGCTGCAAGCGTTATTGATTATGGGTTAGTTTGTTGCTCTCTTTGGCAATCGTGGCTGAATTTCCGGGTTTTGGAAGTCGTTGGTTCTGACCGTGTTCCGATCGCAGTTTCTTTAAACTGTGAGCCCCATTCTGCTGATTTTGTGAGTCCCGTGGAGACCAGTGAAAGTCGCGCCAGAAAAGAGGATAGGTAGTATGAAGCCACTGATACTCCGTGAGGATATGAATGAGAAAGAGGTGAGTAAACGGTTGGAGAGGGAGGAGGTAGTAGTACGTTTGGAGAATTGTTTGAATCAGTAGGAAGAGTTTCAGTACATGACTCTATATCAGAGGTTTCTTCACTGTTGTACGTAAATCTCCAGTCGAGTAGAGAACATCGGAGAAACATGGTTGGTTTTTTCGATGAGGAATGTAAGGCAAAAAGAGCGGCGCTTTTAAATGTTTTAGAGGAGGTAAAAGTAAGTGCAGGGGATTTTTGAGGGATAGGTTAACAGAGTACAGAAAACACCAAAAGGAGTATAAGGCCCTTTTAAAGTTAAAAAAGAAGCGTGATATGTAGGAATCAAATAGGCAGTTAATGGATAGTTTCAAAGCAAAAGATAGCACCACATTTTGGAAAAAAATAAAAGCTTCGATAAGCCCGCCTGTTCATGGTTAGTCCCTCCGGCAGATACGTGGCCATAATTTTATAAAAAGAAAGAGCCACAGGTTGATTTTGTGAATAATTTTGAGATTATGTAGGATAATCTTCGTCAAGTAGTGCCATTCTAAGGAGCAACTAAGGAGCATTCTAAGGAGCTAAGGAGCAACATTACTCCCTATTGGCTCCAGTGTCTGGAAGTGAAATTTGGCAACAAATGAAAAAGATGAAAGGTTCTTCTGCCCCAGGTGTAGATGGTATCCCATCTAAAGGTTGGAAATGTTCTAGGAGTAGGATTTTACCCATTCTTGCAGCGATTTTTTCAGTCATTATTTGTTTCATTATTTGCTGGCCTAAAGAGTGGAATATATCGTTAATAGCCCCAATTTTAAAAAAGGAGATAAAAATTCCCATGAGAACTACCGTGGGTAATTTAGTAAGCAAGATATTTTGTAAGGTGTTGGATCTGAGGCTAAGAGGTTGGTTGGATAAAGAGGAAATATTAAGTAGAGTTCAAGCGGGTTTCAGAAAGGGTTTCATTACGATAGATCAGATTTTTGTGCTGCATGTCCTTATACGTAAATATACAAAAACAAATAAAGGGAAATTATGGGTAGCATTCTTAGACCTAAAAGGTGCTTTTGGTAATGTAAATAGGACGCTGCTCGGAGAGTCTTTAATTAATATGGGTCTACCATCTTTATTTGTCCTATTGATCCTAGAGATGCACACGTGTGTCAGGCTAGTAGTCAAGGTTGCCGGTAAATTATCAGATGTTATCTCTTCAAGCTTGGGGTTAAAACAAGGTTGTACAATTTCACCAATTCTATTTTCATTGTTTATAAATGATTTTGGAAAGTTTATGGTGAATAGCGGACCGCCGCTGGTTTCGGTAGATATGTAGAACTTTGCATGCTACTATTCGCTGACAATATTGCTTTGGTGGCGGAATCTAGGGAGAATCTTCAGAGATTGGTAGTTCTGGTGGAGGAATACTTAAAACTGAAAGGCCTAACCCTTAACCTAGATAAGACGTTGTTTGTTGTTTTTCGGAAGGGGGGTAAGATAGGTCCAGGTGATAGTGTTTATTTTGAAGGAAAAGAAATAGCTTTAAAGGAAGAATTATTTTATTTAGGAGTTAAGTTTTCATCTTTTGGTAAGTTCGGGAAGCATGTTGGTTTTTGTTCGTTAAAGGAAGTAGATTAGTAAATATGATTTTGAGGAGTGATCTGAAGGAAATTCATAACCTTAAGATCCACAAACAATTATTTCAGTCTAAGATATTGCCTGGTCTCCATTACGGATCAGAAGTTTGGGGTTATATGGAAGGTCCGCAACTAGAAAGGATTCCGCTTAGATATTTTGATAAAGTATTAGATTTACATAGTTGGTCAAAGCGGCAACGCGGTTGGTCAAAGCGGCGTACCTAGAGGCTTTGAGGGATGGTAGGTCGGATGGCAAGTTGATGTGGTGGCTTCCGGGTCCCTGAGTTTATATGTGACTGTCAAAGAGAGTTGGGGGGAGGAGGTTTATTTCAAAGCGGGGCTAAAAAGGGAGGAAATAAGGTTGTTGTTAAGTTTTCGGGGAAATTGTTTACCGTTTGGTGAGAAGAGAAGTTATATCGGTAAAGGTCGTGGAAAGACTGGTCCTCCTTTCTTCTGCCCAATGTGTGGTATGGCGAACGATGATTTGAGCCATTTTATGCGTGAGTGTAGATAGCTAAATGATTTAAGATATGAGGTATTTGGTGAAAGAGTGTTTGGTAAAGAGTGGATGTCTAAAATATTAAAAAGTAAAAAATTTTGTGACTTGAGATTGTTGGGAAAATTCCTCCGGGTTGGTTTGCGCCACCGTGACTTGTTCATCCAATAGTTGTACTTTTATTTTTATGTTGTTAGTATAGTGTATGTTTATTCAAGCCAATGTAAACCTTATATGTTTTTGCCATGGCCTTCGGGCTTTCGTGTAAATATATTCTATTCTATTCATGGTTGTAGTACAGAAAACGGGAGACGGAGGTTCTTGGTTCAAGTAACCGTCTCTCGACAGAACATTTCTGATCGGTTGTAACTTGCGGTACGATACAAATAACACTGGGTATTTCAACTGACCTGCGGCGCCTGGATAGTAACTCCGGCGATTGTCGACTCAAAGACGTGCTCGAATGTGCCGGCGAAGCGACTAACGTCCGTCGACGTTCCCCCCATGTCGAAACCAATAACGGGCTGACCACTGGACTCCGTCGTACGTGCGTAGCCGACCACCCCACCGGCAGGACCAGAGACAATGGCACGGCTGCCAGTGAAGCTAGAAATAAGTAATGTTAAGGAACGATATACAAATAATACTTTTCTCTCCGCCATAAACAAAACTACTATATAGGCTGCACCAAGGGCTAAAGTCTCATAAGAAACACAAGAAGTGAAGTTTGTCTGTTTCCAAGACCCAAGATTGCCCAGTAATTCTCCGACATTTGGGCATTATTGCCCTACGTTGCATCTTTCGCTTGACCTGGGACAAATCAGAGCGCATATGCCGGCACCAATTAATCTTTAATTTTTCATAAAATGCATTACGAATAAAATGTCCGACTAACCTTAGGTAACGCTTCAAAAATAAGCCGTTTTCTTGCTATCGCGTCATTACCTCTTTGCTCTTTCGGCGGAGACGATTTCGGAGATGGCACTTGTAAGGCGCGAAAATTAAAAAAAACACGTTCTCGCGCGAAAATCGATCATTTTAGACTGCTGAGCGCCATAGCTACTAAAATAAATCGACTCCGGGCGTGTTCTACCGTTTCAAAAATAGTACCTATTAGTTACTACTTTCGTTCCAACCTCGTGAAAAGTTACTAGGCTGACCGTTCCATAACCCTCTCAAAATAGCAGCTAATAGTAACTATTTGCTTACCACGCTCGGGAGCACAATTAGCTTGGTAACTACACATCTCTGTGACGCGATTGGCCCTATCAGCCAGTGGCCCGATATCTTGACGGAAATAGAAAAATTCCGGCCTTGACGCCAAAAAGCCAGGATTCGTGACCTCATGCGTAGTACCTATACGGTAAGTAGGGTGGAACACGCTCTCTATAGCTGGCAGATCTCTCAAATGCTTATCGGACAAAAATTTTCTCTTTTGTATAGTACCAAAGAACATTTTTGATATCTGAATGTGAAGTTACAGCAGTGCCAAAAATGTATAAATATAACAGACTTACTTGCAGGCTCCAAAATTTAAATTATTGGTTAATACTGTCATTGGAATTATTTGTCAATATACAGATAATTCGGAGGTATATTAAAAAGGAATGGATAATAAGAAGAAACTCCGCTTATATTTGTCAAGGCTAGTATATTGGAGGATGGCTGGCAGCAAAAAAGACCGTAACATGCGAAAATAAATTGTTTAGGGATCTGCTGATTTCTGATGTAATATTGCACTCTAGGGGGTAGTCCTATGACATTATGATAGCTTCTACCCACTGTACTTGGCGTCGCAAAGTTTATGTGACAGAGGAAAAATTCAAAGTAATTGGGACAATCTAGGTGGAGCAAGGGCCAGTCGGGCACCTTCCATGTTAGAAAATAAATAAAGTCTTGACAGAGGGCTAAACTAAATCCGCCACGCGCCAAGTAATTCTGGCTTTACAGCTTCCCAAGATTATCTTCCACTCCAACGTAGACCCGCTTCCAGAAAAACTGGCTTCAGCTCCTACAACTAGCGAGCGCCAACCCCACTTTAGCAAGTTAAGCCAGTTACAGCCGTAGTCGGGACAAAATCAGATAGCGAGCTAATTGCTCTTCATTCGTCATAGCACTCGTAGATTAGCTAAGAACTAGGATAGCCTGGCATGCAGCCTCAACAGGGCAAGAGCCATCTGCCATTCCCAATTCAAATCAGACTTACGATTCCATAGGGGTCAGACCTCCGTCGCTTTGCATAAATTGCACTTGAACACCTTTCAGATTATCCTTGAAGCCCCTCGCGAAGCTCAGCAGGTAAGCAGCGATGGCAGGGGTAAGGTAAGCGTCTGCGCAGGCGGTGTGTCCACGCGGTACTATCCGCACCATTGGCATGATATCGGAAGACATCGATACGTGAGTAAAGCCCATGTCTTTTGCTAGGTGTGCCACTCGCCTTTCATGGTCGTCATATCTGTGAAAGGATCAGTCGGCTAGAGTCTGAGAACAAGATCTGACCAAAGGTAGTCATAAAATAAAGTGCCAGAAGCCTGAATGGCGTCGGGATAGTTACTAATAATACACTCGCAAAAGGATCACTTAATTACTGGACAAAATAAGACAGCATTGATTTATTTAATATTCAGCTGGTTGTAGCGGTCAGTTGATCAGCAACCTTTCATCCTCCATTTCGGCTGAATTCCGCTTTGCTTAAAACAGATTAATCTGTTCCGTATTTCGTGAGACATTTTAACATGTAAAGATCATATTTGATTTTTCAACATACCTTGTTCTCACTTGTAACTCTTTTTCAGTGATCTTTAATTTTTTATTTTTTTTGTCCGTCTTTTCTTTTTTGTTTAACAACAGCTGACCTCTTTCCAAAAAAGAATCTTGTGATTGACCAACATCTAATCCCAACTTGTAATCTTTCAAACTGTTGACAATTTTGTAACACGTTGAATGCTTCCGAGATCCCATGTACATGATAATGATATATCTAAACTTGTCCTGCCAACCAGAAGTAGAAAGATAACTGTCTTGGCGAAAAGGTGGGGTAGGTAGTGGATACCGGGAGGACGATGATATACAGCGGTAGGAAGTTGAAACCAGTGCTTCCTTCTCCCCATATACTTAACCCCCTCGGCCGTTGGTCTCGGGTCAGAACATAGTACTATTCTGACCCGGGAGCAACCCGGGCGAGGCCCAGTCGATTCTTGAGACGCATAGAAAAAATAAAAGTAGCAGGATTGGGCGGAGAGGTTTGATCCGTATTTTCTTAAACTTTTCAACTGGAGGGTTCGATTCGATCATGCAGTGGCCAAGGATGAAAGGAGGAAGACATTGAAGGGCTCAACATTCTTCGTGACAAGAGGATTACCTTCTTTTCATTCATATAGCACTCCAAGAATCCGATCTATGAATTAGTCGACAATCCTATGCTAGCTATGGTACACTGTAAAAAGTTTTCCGAGTAAGGATTAAAGTTAACTGCAGTATTTGCTACTGGGATTAATTTTATTTCTAATGAGATAAGATTAATCCAAATTAGAGATAAGATTACCTTTTCAAACAAGATTAATCCCAGTAGCAAATACTGCAAGATTTTTTTTTGTACAGTCTAAGCTCTTCTGGAAATAAAGGAATATTGTTATTACTGTTAAATCAAGGACTTGTAAACACATATCTAATAAGTGCATGCAAGGCTCCTAATATTCTCCTGAAGGGCTGGGAAATTCTAAGATAAAAAGGAAATCTCGGTCGGAATAAGCTGGCTAACGGCTAACGAAACGCAAGCTGATTATACACTACGATGACCGGCAGTTACCACAAAAGAGGGATGGGAATGGTATTCAATCAGTAAGAAGGAAACTAGGCTATACACTAGAAAGAAGGAACCAGATTTGATTTACATGTAAGAATGCATGAAGACTATTGCCAGTGATCGGATCCCAGCATCATAAACTTTCTGTAGATTGATTCGTACGTCATCCAAATTCAAATGTGCCGCCACAAGGAGCCCTTCTCCATTCGAGCCGACGACTTGTCTGTAATGTTTTTCCTGCTCGACTGAAGAGTCACTGTCAAGAATGACCCGCTCGCTCACTGTGACCACTTGCTCATAAAGTATCTCAGGCATTTCAATTTTCTGGAAGGAAATTAGAGTGACCAATTGATCATAAAGACACACATACTGTTTGTCCTTTTTCCAGGGTCTCTGCTGTATATCTGTCTGTAGTATAGTAAACAAACGTTGTCGTTGTCAACAACGAAACTGGTAGGCTTTCGGGGACGTATAAAACCTGGCTCAATATCTTTCCACTTGAGCTGACCAAAGGAGCTTGAAAGTAGAAAGCGATTCCAGGAATAGATGTCTAGTGGGTTTAGCGATGCACTCTAGATGCACTATTTTGCTCGTTAGAAGCCCGAGATCTGGCGAACACCCTCGCATTTAGTACTCAATTTTTGCGCACGTCTAAAGCCCAGATAGAAAAGATTCCTGTATCAACTTGTGTATGAGCTCTTAAAGTTGGAAAAGAATAAAACAAAAATGACACAGGGTTCGTACAGGAAATTACAGAAACCAACCCTGAGAGTAGCCGAGCAAAGATAAACGTTTAAGACAAGTTGCGACACGCGACTGCTGTATGTGCAAAAATTTGAGATTCTATCAGCTAAATGCGAGCAACTACAGCGCAATCTCTTTCATACAGAAGTCACAGAGTTGATATGTGTCGCGGAAATTCGAGGTTTTTCAACTGAGCGCTCCTGACGGGTTAAGCACGAGTGGAAACGCTAATCCAAACTGACGCCTGAAACTTTTCGCCAAAGCTAAGGTTTCTGATTCTGATTTTACGCTTATTGTTACTTATCACTGATTATTACTGCTAGCATTTTTTTCTTTTTTATCAATCAGCTAGGCTGAACTTGATCAATTCTTGAGGTTGCAATCTTGTTTTGGTGTGGACTTACTACTGGGCGCAACGTTTCGAATCTTATTTTAACCAGCTAGGAGGGCTGAACTAGCAAAGGATGAATTATAATAATAAGTGAAGAGGTGGGGTGGGGGGAGGTGACATGGGGGGCGGTGGGTAGGTTGTGACGAGGAAATCATTTTTCTTTCCTATATTTTTTTTTCTCTCTCTCTTTCTTTACCTCTTTTTTCTTTTATTTTTTTGAAAATATATTAGATTAGTTTTTATGTCATTATTTATTGAATAATTTCAAGTTAAAAGGTGGTTAGAAGATACAGCCACCCACAGGACTTTTGTCTTTTACGTGGTTGTTGAGTTTTTTTGTACAATGTAGTTGTGTTTTTTTGGTGAAGTAAAAAAATATCTGAATCTGAATCTGACTGGTGACCATGCCATACTGATGGAACAAAGAGTGAACGAATTTACTTACCAGGTCGAAAATGTTAGGCCTAGATTGATTTCCAATATACAACAAGTCCCTGAAGCCTTCGGTAATGACAAGGGCTATCCTCTCCCCCTTCCGTTCAAGCAGAGCGTTGGTCGCTACCGTCGTTCCCATGCGAATCCAACCAATTCTTTCAGTGTCGATGGGTTTCCCCCGAGGAAAACTTTTGCCTGTTTCCTAAAGAGGAAATATTGCTTAGATATATTTATCCATAACACGTTGCATAACTGTAAGCAAGAAGAGCGTTGATCTCACATCAGATCTTCTTGAGCTTGCGATATTCCAGAAGTGAAACCGCAAAAATAAGTGGAATAGTGGCAAAATGTGGAAGGGACGCCCGAATGAAAAGGAGTGTTTCCCAACTAGTTAACTCATAAAGGGCTAGCCTTCACGGATGGCCTTTCAAACGGGTGGGATGAGGTGAGGTTTAGAAGAGGAAACAGCCGTGTTCTGTCTTGCATAATAGTTGTGAGTCATATAAACATCTGAGCGTCGGTCTGAGGGTCAAAGACGAATGGGGATCACTGAAGAACAACATGACAAAACTGAGCAGATCCAAAAGAGAGCATGTAAAGCAATACTGGGAATGGGATACGAGGATTATGAAAAAAGCTTGGAGATCTTAAAGATCACGTCGTTAAGGCAAAGGAGGCATATGCTTACCATGAGATTTGGCACAAAAATACTAGCGTCCGAATTACATCGTGACATTTTGCCCGAGTTCTCCGAAAAAAGAAGTTGCCGAAATACAAGAATGACCGAAAATCTCACAATGAATCAGAAGAAGCAACTAATTCCTCCTCCAATACACTCATCTGAGCGTTACCTAAAGTCTTTTGTACCATACTTTATCAAACAGTTTAACATTTCCTAGCTGCGGTATGCAATTTTGACTTGTTTTTATTTATAGTTGTAGTTTATTTACGCACTTGATTGTTTTATTTAGAAATTTTATGCGAGATACGGTATGTAATTTTGACCTGACTTTTGTTTTTATTAATGTAGTTTATTAATTGTTATCAGATAATTAATATTGACCTGTCGAGTTGATAGATATTGATTGAAGTGTCTGTATTTGTATTGACATATCCCAAGCTATTTTTATGTATTTAAAGATATTATGGATTGAATCATCATTTATTTATTTAAAAAAAAAAAAAAAAAAAAAAAAAGCCACAGTTTGTAATTTCAACAAGAGCTACGAGCTCATATGGCACTTGTTACGAGTAGGCACGGCTCGGTTATGTCAATGATATATCTAGTGTTTGCTAGGTGTCTTCCCACCAAGTTTCATCTAGATCCCTCCACTCATAGCGTTTTCCAATATTTCCGGTTCTCCCCTCCAGCTCCCCCCAAAAGTCACCGGATCCGGTCCGGATTTTAAGTGGGTTGTCTGAGGCATGAGGTCTTTCCAAATATCAAGTTTCATCGAGATCCGATCACCCGTTCAAAAGTTATAAATACCTCAAGATTCCGGATTCCCCCTCCCTCCACTCCCCCAACAGTGCCCGAATCGGCTCGGTCATGTCAATGATGTATCTAGTGTTTGCTAGGTGTCTTCCAACCAAGTTTCATCTCGATCCCTCCACTCATAGCGTTTCCCAAGATTTCCGGTTAACCCCTCCAGCTCCCCCAAAAGTCACCGGATCCGGTCCGGGTTTTAAGTCGGTCGTCTGAGGCATGAGGCCTTTCCAAATATCAAGTTCCATCGAGATCCGACCACCCGTTCAAAAGTTATAAATACCTCAAGATTCCGGATTCCCCCTCCCTCCACTCCCCCCACAGTGTCCGAATTGGCCCGGTTATGTCAATGATGTATCTTCACACCAAGTTTCATCTCGATCCCTCCACTCACAGTGTTTCCCAAGATTTCCGGTTGCCCCCTCCAGCTCCCCCCAAAAGTCACCGGATCCGGTCCGGATTTTAAGTGGGTCGTCTGAGGCATGAGGTCGTTCCAAATATCAAGTTTCATCGAGATCCGATCACCCGTTCAAAAGTTATAAATACCTCAAGATTCCGGATTCCCCCTCCCTCCACTCCCCCCACATTACCCGAATCGGCTCAGTTATGTCAATGATGTATCTAGTGTTTGCTAGGTGTCTTCCCACCAAGTTTCATCTCGATCCCTCCACTCATAGCGTTTCCCAAGATTTCCGGTTGCCCCCTCCAGCTCCCCCCAAAAGTCACCGGATCCGGTCCGGATTTTAAGTACGTCGTCTGAGGCATGAGGTGTTTCCAAATATCAAGTTCCATCGAGATCCGATCACCCGTTCAAAAGTTATAAATACCTCAAGGTTCCGGATTCCCCCTCCCTCCACTCCCCCCCACAGTGCCCGAATCGGCTCGGTTATGTCAATGATGTATCTAGTGTTTGCTATGTGTCTTCCCACCAAGTTTCATCTCGATCCCTCCACTCATAGCGTTTCCCAAGATTTCCGGTTGCCCCCTCCAGCTCCCCCCAAAAGTCACCGGATCCGGTCCGTATTTTAAGTGGGTCGTCTGAGGCATGAGGTCGTTCCAAATATCAAGTTTCATCGAGATCCGATCACCCGTTCAAAAGTTATAAATACCTCAAGATTCCGGATTCCCCCTCCCTCCACTCCCCCCCCCCCCACAGTACCCGAATCGGCTCGGTTATGTCAATGATGTATCTAGTGTTTGCTAGGTGTCTTCCCACCAAGTTTCATCTCGATCCCTCCACTCATAGCGTTTCCCGAGATTTCCGGTTGCCCCCTCCAGCTCCCCCCAAAAGTCACCGGATCCGGTCCGGATTTTAAGTACGTCGTCTGAGGCATGAGGTCTTTCCAAATATCAAGTTCCATCGAGGTCCGATCACCCGTTCAAAAGTTATAAATACCTCAAGGTTCCGGATTCCCCCTCCCTCCACTCCCCCCCCACAGTACCCGAATCGGCTCGGTTATGTCAATGATGTATCTAGTGTTTGCTAGGTGTCTTCCCACCAAGTTTCATCTCGATCCCTCCACTCATAGCGTTTCCCGAGATTTCCGGTTGCCCCCTCCAGCTCCCCCCAAAAGTCACCGGATCCGGTCCGGATTTTAAGTGGGTCGTCTGAGGCATGAGGTCGTTCCAAATATCAAGTTTCATCGAGATCCGATCACCCGTTCAAAAGTTAAAAATGCCTCAAGATTCCGGATTCCCCCTCCCTCCACTCCCCCCACGGTGCTCGGATCGGGGAAGTGACTATTTCCAACTTAATCATTTGGGGTCCCTGATACGCTTGCCAAGTTTTATCGTCCTAGCTTATCTGGAAGTGCCCGAACTAGCAAAACCTGGACAGACCGACAGACCGACGGACGGACAGAAATTGCGATCGCTATATGGCACTTGGCCGAAGGGCAAGTGCCATAAAAATGACACATTTAATATCCCAATTTCTGGCTAAGAAGGGCTAAGCTGGGAACTAAGTAAACTTCTCTGAATAAACGCCTAAGCTAGGAGCCATGTAAACGTACATTAAGAAAATATATACCTTTAAATGCAAACAAAAGAACATATTTGAATGCATACCTCCTCAAGGATACGTCGGATTCCTTCCGTCGGGGCATCATCATAGTTTTTAGGATCCACAGATAGCAGCTTCAGAGTCCTCTCCCGATTTCCAGGACACTTAACAAATACATCTGTGAAAGTTCCGCCTCTGTCAATGGCAAAGTAAAACTTGTCCTCCATTATTTGTTCTGGTCCTCAGCCTGGGCTCTTCAAGTCAGGGCAAATTGTTGAGTAGGGTAATTTACAGTAGCTTTCAGCTTCTCTCCTTCGCATTAAAAATAAGTGCCAGTGAGCAAAACATTAGTGAATAATCAACTCAGCTGAAGTCCCTCGAGTCCAAAGGTTTCCATTCTTTAGTCTTTGTCTACGCTTTGTCTACAAGTTATTAAGAAGTAGAACGTGATTACGCATTTTTTCCCGACTAAAAACGACTCTGTCATTCTCTGATCACGAAGGTGATACTCCTTTCGACCACTAAAGAAAAAAAAAATAAACTAAAGACAACTAGAATTAAACATTCTTCAAAACATTAACTACTGACTGATTCCACTAAAGAGACTACCAAAATGATAAATATGCCTACTGGATTTATCCTAGAATCCCAAGTTACTAACAATGTAATCAAGAATTTTTGGATTTAAAACTATGGTCGCCTAGTGCAGTGGTTCCCAACCGGTGGTACGCGTACCCCAAGGGGTACGCGAAGGAACCAAAATTGATTTAG
The DNA here is from genome assembly GCA_023053575.1 of Branchinecta lynchi. Taxonomy (NCBI): domain Eukaryota; kingdom Metazoa; phylum Arthropoda; class Branchiopoda; order Anostraca; family Branchinectidae; genus Branchinecta; species Branchinecta lynchi. The sequence goes on from JAKZAP010000007.1 coordinate 16,862,340, forward strand.
TCTATAGCTTCAAAATCTCTCCTCACTCATTTTTTTGCCGAAAGCCTGCTTCAAAAACAGCTAGCCTACTGCCGTAAAATCTGTTCCTGTGTCAAACAATACTGTTTCAAGCAGAATCGAAGACATTGCAAGTGATGTTGTCATTCGGATTACGAATTAAAACGAAAAAGTTTGCGATGCAGCTTGATGAAAGCATGGAGAACCTCAAAACCAGACACAGAAACAGGCTGACTGAAAAAATATTCTGCTAATGACGTCGAGCCGAGATTTGACAAATATATTGCTAGAAAGCAGCCTCTACTCATTGCCTCATTGATTTTGTATATATTTTTACGCATGTATACTTTATCATTTATGATAATATCCATCGTCTTTTTCACGGTCTGAAAAAGGAGGTACGCCATCTTTTCTAACCTTGATTAGGGGAACGCGGTACGGAAAAGGTTGGGAACCACTGGCCTAGTGCATGTGAGCACAGCATTAGCATACTAAGGGTGAACCACTGAACGTCCAACATCGAGGTGTATATCGTGAATTAACATCGAGCCGGCCATTTAGCCTATTCGAGCCGAAGGCCAGGTGGGTTATGGAAAATATGTACCGAGCGCAGCGAGGTCGATATTTTTAAATGGCCGCTGAGCTTGTTATTTCGATATCAACCGAGATCGAGATATGTTAACTGTTAAACATTTTTTCAAAGAGAACCATTAACACTATGGTTTTAGTGCTATTCTGATAATTGTCACACGAAAGTTAGCGGTGGATATGACTTCACGAAGTCATATCTACCACTAACTTTCTGCATGATGAGTATCATAATATAACTTTTCTCGAACACTTAAGTAATATATATCTTCCTATGGCCCGCAGGTATATATTATGAGAATAAATTTTGTGGAGTTGATACGATATTTTATCAGCCTCCCGAGAGGGTTATACGAAGCCGCACCAGCCTCCGCATTCATCGAGCACTTTTCCTCGACTATTCTGAAAAGTAGAACCAGACCTAACAAAAGTAAATAAAAGGCATCACTCTCAGAAAGTTGAAGAAAACACTAAAATATTACAGAAGAAAATATTTAAAAACTGAAAGGAAATGATGTTTTCCTGGCCAATCAACCTGGGTCATACCTTATTACAATCAAGTGTGCAACTTGTCAACTTAAACAACATTATAACTTCCTTATTTTCCTCTATTCTCCAAGGCTGCTATTGAGCAATTACACCATTCTTTTGTCTTGATTTTGCTCTGATTAAACAGTCCATTAATACATAACTAGTGTTGCCAGTTTTTCTGATGGAACCTTTGACTTTTGGTCGAAAAAAAAACTAATGACATTTTGGCACCTGAGAAACTAGGTCCTTTTCACCAACTATTAACGAGAAATCTCGCTTTATCATCTTCATAATTATTCGCCTCAACTTTTATGCCCCGTTTTTGTATCGAATGATAAGAAACCGGTCGCAGAGTTCTTACTCGCTTTATCGAAGAAACGAAAATGTATGACGAATCAGGGAATTCTGGGACCAGTGGCAACACCCATTTAAGCTTGATTAATTGTATCTCTCTAAGAGCCGCTAGATGGCATCTACTTCACCACAATGAAAAATACGGTCGGATAAGGAAAGTATTGTTATACACAGAAATGACCGGGTCGCAATACTATTCATTTTCGCACTGCTACAGTAGGCTAGGGTTGCTATTTCACTAAACAAATTTCCCTACTAAAGTAGCAAATACCTAGGCTCCTACCAAAGAATTGCCGAGCAACTTCAAAGAAGAGCAACAAAAACAGTGCCAGCCATTCGTCATCTGCCTTATGAAAATCGGCTTCAAAAACTACGATTACCCAGTTTATCTTACCGATTTCTTCGAGGTGATTTGATCGAAACTTGTAAAAATTTGCCACAGTTATTATGATAAAATTAGGCCTGATGATGTCTTCACTTTCGATCACAACGGTCTCAGAGGACACAACTTGAAACTGAGTGGTAAGAGATTCCGAAAAGACATCGGAAAATTGAGCTTTAGAAACCGAATAGTAGAATATTGGAATAATCTCACAGAAAGTGTTGTAAATGCCAAAAATATCAACCAATTCAAAGCAGGTGTCGAATACCACCTGGCTGAAATTCAATTTAGTCTGTAAAGTGTAGAGGCAAAAGCCTTATCATTGCAATTACATTATTATTATATTAATAAACATGTCACAACATTTCTGGGATCCCAATCCAGCTCTAATTCTTTTTGGACACATAAATGCGACATCAAAGGGCATTTGCTCCTACCTTTCAATCAAACCAGACAACTTCCAGAACATGTCTGACACCCCCCTCAAAGTCCCCCACAAAGGTTGGACCAGACATAAAAATGCCAATCTAGGGTCAGGTGCGATTCGGACACATAAATACCAGGTCTACGGCATTAATACCTACCCGGTTTCCGTAAAACCAGACTACTACCAGAACATATCTGAGACCATCTGTCAGCACGATAACTCTCGAAGGGAGTGAGATATTTTGATGAAATTTGGTGTGAGGACTCTTCGAGTCGAGGGAAAGGTCGAGTTCGTAGATGGGCCCGATAGCTGCATATTTAGGGGAGGGGGAGGGGTTTCAGATTAAGGGGCGAAAAACATATTTTTTAAACGCTAATGAGATAGTTGATTACGGGTAAGACGACATGCTGAATACGAATATGAGTAGTTCACCCGGAATCCGGCTAAAACCGGAAAGTTTGTTGAAAGTAAAAGTTTTTTCTGAAGTTGATTAGATATCCGATTTAGGGGTAAGGAGACATGCTGAATCCGACTATGAAAATTATTTTGTCGCCGGACAAGTAGATCGCTCGGAATCCGGCCATAACGGAAAATCTGTTAAAAGTAAGAGTATTATATGAACTTCATTAGGTGTTCGATTTACGGGTAAGAAGGCATGCTGAATTCGTGTATGACAATCATTTTATACCTGGACACATTTCACCACGAATCCTGCTGAAATCGGAAAATGGATACGCTGAATCTGTTTTTGAACTTAAAGTTTATGCAAGACAAGTAGTTTGCCCGGAATCCGGCTAAACTAGAAATTTGGCACAAGTAAGGCAGGAACTTTCGTCAATGTAGACATGACGCAGGCTATAGGGGTAAACTCACATGCTGAATCCATATTTGAACTTCGTCTTCTCCGATGATTACCACAGGACCGCTACAAGACCCGATTGTCTGTAAATATTAAATTTATGGGATCCCATCCAAACCTTAGGTCTTGTTTAGCTATGTTGGCTGGTCGGTTAACCAACCTGTGGACTTAGGCGGGAGCTACGTCCAACCGACCTACCCTCTTGGCACGGCGCGAAATCCAAAAGTCTGATTGGAGAGAGGGGCCGGCGCCGGGAAGACTCCATTTTTTCTTATAAGCCATTTTTTAGAGCTCACTTGAACTGAACGGTGAGATAAAAAAACGGTCAATAGTGGCAAATAGGTAGGTTAACCGACCTATGGATATAAGTCAGAAAATACGGCTAATGCTTTTAATTTAAGGTCTATCTGAAAACTACAGAAAATTTAACCGAAAAGAGTAGGCTAATTCAATTTTGAGTCTGTGTAATAAACCTAGGATTGAGGAAGAAATTAATCTTTGATCTCCCATAACAGTCATAACGTTTACTTAGTTACTTAAATTTGTTCAGCACCATCTGGCAGTTGGCCTGCCTGTTAAATGCCCTCTGTTTGTTTGTAGTTGGTTGATGTTGTAGCTATTTCTCGCATTCAGCCAATGTGTTGAATTTGTTGTTGTGTTCTTCCCAGAACTTGTCAACTCTGTTTTTGAAGCTGATTATATTTGGTACCTGGATGGCATGTTCAGGCCAGTCATACACAAATCCTGAATTTTTGGGCATGGTGCCCATACGTTGGGGCACCATGGCCTGGTTTAACTGAGACTGGTTACATACCTAAATAGGGTCTTCTTCCTGTCCTAGATCAAAAGATACCTGATTTACTTTCTATCCAACCTCATTTTCCAATTTACAAAATGTTAGAGCACTTCCAAGATACATAGAGTTTTTTGGAGGCCACTTCTCTTCTAGTGGGTTTATCCTATCCTTTTTCAGAAAATTGCTGATAGGTAGCATGGATGAGGCAAGCTTTTCAATCTGTTCACTGGAGCAAATATTTCCTTTAGATTGTTTACCTTTTATTGTATTTGTTCTGAGTGAGTTTTTTTTCATATTTTTACTCTGACTTTTGACTTTTCGACAACATGGAAAAGGATTGAGTGACCTAGTGACAACTACCTGGAAAAGGATAGAGTAAACCCACTGGGAAAGAATTGGCCTCCACAAAACTCTCTGTATCTTGGAAGTGCTCTAACATTTTAAAAATTGGAAAATGAGGTTGGATAGAAAGTGATATCAGGTATCATTTGATTTAGGACAGGAAGAAGACCCAATTTATGTACGTAGCCAGTGTCAGTTTAATCAAACTTCACAGGGCACCATGCCCATACGTCCAGGCATGCCCAGACTTTGGGGCACCATGCCCAAAAAACGAGGATTTGTGTATGGCTGGTTCAGGCAGGTTATTGCAAGTGTTGACTGCTCGAGTTGAGAAAAAGTTTGCTCGAGCCCTTTTTCTGGCTTCTGACTTGCATACCTTTTCTGAGTGGCCTCTGGTTCGGCTTGTGGCTGGTTTCCTGAAGAACTTTTCAAATGGCACATTCTCTATTTTGGATTTCATTTTGAAAATCTGGATGGCGTCTCCTCGCTTATTTATGTCTCTATAATAAACATGGCAACTCGCAGGTTTTCAGGCAGTCTTTCATCCGACCTAAATCCCAAAATGTAACAACAATACTATCCTTGTAAATGTTAATAAACATCTGCCCAAATTTCGATATTTTACCTTTTATCTTGGTCCCCAATTCGGCTGTCTCCTGGACTAAACACAGAGAGTCCTCGCCAGGCCAGTAATATACGTCTGCGCTTTTTTAAATGACCAGAATGCTTCCGTCTTGACTCTTGAGTGTGTGAGTTGTAGTTCCAGAAAGAGATGAGGGTATGTATACTAAACTTTAATAGAGAAACCGGCGTCTGAAACTTTTGAAACTTTTCGGATGGGCTCCGTCGCTGTGGACCACGCTGAAAATCCCTCGTTATTAAAAAACATTATGCAACAGATTGACATAAAAAGCTTATCTAAAAGATTTTAATATTCTTAGTAATAAAATAAATTATATAAATGAGGTTGGGCTTATAGTGATGGATCCTTTAAACATTCCTTCTATTTTGCTGAGGAGGGAATTCCTTTTAACGTTTTTGCTTCTTCTTCCATTGGCTAAATTTGAAAATCTGAAAGGTGCTTGACTCTCATGAATTATTGTATTTTAGGAGAAATCTGTTGTACTAGCTGTAATGACCATACTGATTTCATGGTTACGTTTTCCCGAATTTACTTAAAGTAAGTTAGGTGTGGCTGTTCTCTTACCCAGTGTATCTAACAATGTTACAGAAATGGTTCCAGCCCTAAAAACTCAATCCCTGACTGATGCCAGACTGACGCTGTCTGAATCTGACTGAGACAGGACTGAGAATGACACGGTGAAGCTTATACTGAAGTTTAAGTAACCAGTTGATCCAATTTGCTTAGGCTTTACTTTCTATACAGCGTTGTCTGTGAAGTCCATCAAATAAATGTCCAAGACTCCAAGAAGAGGCAGCTTCCAGGTTTTATTGGTTTACCAGGTTACCTAAAAAAATAAAGTTGTGTTTAAATCTAGTAGATTTTTTCACTTTAGGCTAGGCTACAGGAGGGGTAACCAACCTCAGACCTGCCTCAGACAGAGATTTCAAATTTCCAGAGAATTCTTTCCTTTGCTTCAGAATAATCCGTCTGGCTCAGGCCTGGCTTATAAAGAAACCACCAGATATGAGAGACATACTAGGTTGAAGCTAATTGCATGATTTATACATTGGATAAATAAATAATGCTTCAGTATTTCTAATTAAGCGTATTTTTATTTTCAAACAAGATCATTTCATTTTAACCTTGTCTCAATTGACTTACAAAATGATGATAAAGGTAGTTGCCAAAGTCAATAGCCAGAAAATCCCCTTTTTAAAGCAGCTTCAAATCAAAGAAAAGGCACAGAATTTGAATATTTTGGACAAACGACTGTTCAGAAAAGGTCATATTTTTCCTCTTGACTGTCAGCACAGCATGTACATTTTATTTTAACATTTTCTCGGCAACAATGGAGGTAGTGTAAAAACGAGTGCAGGTACCCCTCCTGTAGTTTGGGAAATGAAGTTGGAATAAAACCTAGCTTAGAGTTCAGGAGAAACAAGACACAAACAAGGCAAAACAAGGATGTTTTTGTTATGCTTTTCCTGGGTAATGCTTCTACATTGTTCCAGAAAGTTCACAGTAATCATGCAAAGCTTAATAATGGTACGGGTTTTAAATTGTCTCAGCTGAATTTAACTTGAAGATTAGAACTTAGCAAGTTTGATCTTTATACCCTAATTTTCAGTGTAGTTGTAATCCCTGTGATTTATTATTATTCTGTAGAGTAGGCCAGAAATATTCAGGCAACAAATGGCCCAGTGTGTCAATTCTCCAGTACAATTGCAACCAATCAATCTAAGCAAAATTGATGAATGCCCCCCTTTTTATTGGGAGTTTTCCCTCAGGATTCTTTATTGCTTGATTTGCAGGATCTTCCTGCATCTTTTGGACAATTTTCTTGCCCATTTTGCTGGATTCAGCTCGATCTTGTCACTAAACTGACTCTTCATAGTTGGATTCTAATTACCTTGGGTCTGAAGACCTTACAGGCATTCAAGTCATTTTCAGCTGACAGAGGCTCATTGCCTTGGATTGAATCAACCTTGCAGGTAACTTTTCTGTCACATATGATTCCAACTCAAGAGGTCTGGACTGCCACCTGGCCTCCAGCCCCTACTGGAGGGGGTAAGTTAAGGTTAGCGGGCTGAAAGTGGCATTGATGGGCATGAACACAATTATGCAAGGCTGTCCTGGGTCACTTGAGACTTCGTGTTCCTATTCATGGGGGCTAAAGCTTAGTGAAACCATGCTACAGATGCAAGCAAACAGAAGCAGAGAAAACACAACAAAAAGCCAAAGCCAAAAGTACCAAGCATAACTCTCAACCCTCCAAGGGAACAATGAAGAAATCACTCCATAGATGGTGGACTCGTCTAGAGATGCCTTTTCATGGACTCGGACTCATTTAGGGAGCAGGACTCGGATTCTTCTCGTCTCGAAATTTGGCCGAGTCACGAGTCCACATAAACGTCGCCGTCCGGCAATTTTAAAATAAGACAAAGGCTCTATCAACACATCAAAGAGATTGGCCTCCGAATACGACTTGGACAGAAAACGCCGCATCTCCAACATATCTTCTTCCATCAGTCAAGTTTGGCTCGAATTGGAGCATATCTGCCAATTTCCGGTACCCTCTTCATCTCTCTCACCGTTGCCGAATCCGGTCCGGCCCGGACGCCAGATAGCATATCCATGTTGCATAACATCGGTATTGTCCAACATTCTTGTGCGCTTACACAATTTATGGAAACCCCCGTCCCAGCTCCCCCAGTTGCTGCTGTAAGTGGTTCGGACACATCACAGCACACTGACTCTTTGGCTCAGAACATGATCCAAATCATGGTTTTCTCTTCTAACTCAAACATTTTCTTCCCTAAAACATCCCTCTGTTGATTGATTTCGCCTTGCTCATTCTCTTATGAATTATCTGTATAAAATAGTATTTTTTTCATGTAGGTATGATTTTGTTTATTTGTGTTTATTTTTCATGTATTTGCCATGGCCTTTTGCTTAGTGTAAATTAAAATCTTATCTTATCTTATAGCTCATTGGTTGAAGAATTTACTGTTAGGACTCGGGCGTGATTCGGTCTCGAGACTTGTCGAGACGCTTTTTCACGGACTCGGACTCGTCGCGTCCCGAACGATTTTTGTCCAGGACTGGTCTTGACTCGTGAGCGTGACTGCGGTCTCGGACTTGTTTTGGACTTGGACATGCTGATAGATAGATAGATAGATATCGCTTTTATTCTTTTTGAACTATCGTGGTGAAATCCAAATTTGTCCAAATCGTCATATATACATGTAGACACACATATATAAATATGTCAACGTCATATATAAAAGTAAACACTAAATAAGATTAAAAGTTTTAACGAAAGACGGTACACACGTCTTTTCATATGGTACATGGGTATGGCAACAGCTCTGCATCACTCACCACCTAACTTTCAGTGTATTCTATCCCTAGAGCTGCCTGATATCAGATATTAAGATGTGTAGCCTAAACCAACCACTACTAAAACTGACTACTGTCCTTTTCTTTAGTCATGCCAACTAGGTGCAGTGTTTGTCATTTGAACCTTTTTGACGCCAGTTCCAATAGTCGTCTTTTTTTATGAAATCTTATTTGAAGCTTCCTATACCCTACCATAGTTGCGTTTTTGATCCGAATTCTCCCATTTCGCGTTTTTGGACTATTTCGATGAAGTGAATTCTCCTTTTCTTGCGCGTTGGTCAGAATCGAGAACGGGAAAAGCCTCACGATTCTGCAGAATGGAGAAGTTGCTCCGATGGCATATTCTCGATTCTCCTCTCCGCGTTCTCCTCCCTGATTGGTCAACAGAGCACGGGTGCTCAATATGCATAAACACTTATACCGGGATGCGAACGATATGCAAAATTAGTGTTCTTGTCAAAAGCGAGAATGGAGAAGTCAGAGGAGCAACAACGGTAATTTGTACGAGAATCGAGAATTTAGAAGCGAGAATTTGGAACGGAGAATTCGGATAAAAAACGCAACTCATGCCAACCAGTTGGTGCTTTTAGTTGCGTTTTTGCTGGTACCGTGGTATCTGTTACCACGATAACTGGATCTCCGATTAGTCGGTATCTGATACATGGTCCTCTGCAAAAACGACTATTGCCGCAATTGCACTTTTCGAAGTCATCCCAAAAGAAAAACAGATATCCAGTTACATAACTAAGTGCTAAAATTCTTTCTCACCAATCTGACAAAATTTGATGAAAGTGAGATGACTTTTCAGATACCACGACCAGTTACCACGGTCGAACCGTAGTATCTGAATATCTGATACCACGATAACTGGCCAGATACCACGATAACTGCAAAAACGCCTTTTGACCGTGGTATCAGATACCACAATAACTGCAAAAACTTATGATAGTAGCTTAATCTACTTCAGTAGTATTTCCATCCACTCTCGTTCCCGAGATTCTTCCTTCACGTCATAGTGTATCCTATATCTTCTATAAGCAATACATGTTTGTTCTTTTTATGTGACATGTATTGAGCCCGATAATTTTTTCAAAGCCAAGGAGCTCATTTGTCTGGAGACTGGTTTCGCAAATTTTGCAAAGATTGTCATCCGTGGCAAGGGGCGTGGAAAGAGGCTAAAAACAGCTGAAGCTGTGTGTAATTTTCTGCAATTCTAGCGTAGTTTTAAAGTGGTCATCTTTCTCGGAACATCTGAGCATAAACACTATCAAGTACGAGGTTTCCTTTAAGGAAGAGAAACCAATACCAAGGATGTGAATTGTAGTAGAGGTACTACCTTAAATTACCTTAATTGGCAGTTTAAGCGAGATAAGGTGTGGTGATCCTCCTGTAAAGTCTGTCGCCGGTTTTTAGCGTGGTAGGTAGATCTTATTGTTACATCGGCTCACTGGCATCCAAGTTAAGCCGACATTCAGGATATTTCTAGTCTTCGTCCATGCCGTTTTTGAAGCCATCCAGGATAAAAACGTTAATTGATTTGTCACAAATGCTGTTCCAGAGTACCTACGTTATGTTGGAGAAAAACTGGGGCGCTCGCGCCTCTTACAGCTAGTCAGTTGGAGATTCTTGGAATGGCCTCACGTCGACTTTGATGAGAAGTCTCGCATGATCCAGGGATAACGTTGTAGTCTAAATACGTTTTGACCATCATGACGTAGCCACGTTTAAGCCCGTATAAGAGACTCGGAAGCTGCAGTAACCTCAACTGTTCATAGGTTTGGTAACTGTGGGAGCATCTTGGTGGCTCTCCTCTGTACTCCCTTCAAGGCTTTGGCATCCATTTTGCGGTGGGGTGATGCAATAAGCGTGCCGTATCTACTCAAGATGGGTCTCCTACTGGACTGGAACCGGATTTCATAAAACTGGTTATGTGTGTTGGTACACTGGGCTTTCTACTGAGTCTGTGTTCTTGGGTCAAAGCAAGAGAGTCAAAGCTTACAGTGTATATGTTCCAAAGCTCATTCTGGAGAGCATAACACAAGCTCTCAGGTCATAGCCTGTCTCAGACATGGAAACTAAAACTGATATCCTGGAGAAATGGTCTAAGTTAGGTCCTTAATCGGCGGATTTCAGTTATTAGGAGGGATACCTTCTTAAATGTTAAGGAGTTAACTTTTGTACTGTCGTGAACACTGGCCTCAGTTCGAGCTGCTGTTAAGGTCTCTGAAGCATACGAATCTAGAGGCTTGCAATAGTGTAGTGGGAAACCCTTTTACATTTCTCGTTGACAAAAAAAAATTATCTTTTAGGGATTCAAGGTGGCAGTCTAGCCAGACAACAGAAGAGTTCTCATATCTGGATGAAGACGGGGAAAAAGTTGAACAAATAACTGATTCCACGTGCACAGTACAAGTTGATGGGGAGATTGATCATTGGCTTCAATACTGGGAATCATATGGGAACCAGATCATCTTGGATTCTTGGCATGAAAAGTATAAAGATTATGTTCTCACGGAGAACGAGGAAGGCAAATACGAGCAGGATTCAGTAGAATCTCAGTGTATTATATCAGCTGGTAACCAGGAAGAAGTTGTAGAGTGTGTCACTGATTGGGCCTCATTGTGGGAAGCTCATTGTGACTATACTTACCAGCAGTACTTTAAGTGGTTCCAGGCACATCGGACTGAAGATGAAGCGGGAGTGAGTGTTGGAGTTGTTCCAGTTGAGAACCAAGTTGAAAGGAGCAGTCTAGATAACACTTCAGAAAAGCGTGACTTGCAAAATATCCAAGTTAAGCAAACTGTTTGTGATCATATATCAGATGGTTTGGAGATTTGCATTGCGGAGAATCTCGTCGCTGCTTTGAGTATCACTGAGGAGAAAGAAATGGGAAAGAATAAGCATTTCAGGAAAAAGAAAAAGCCGCAAAAGTGAGTAGATTAGAACCGTTAGGCTTTTCAGGTTTGAGGATCCAGTGGACGGCAACTAACCGCATATAGACTGTCTGGAAGGAACCATTTTTATGTCACTTACCCTTCGGCCAAGTGCCATATAGCGATCGCAATTTCTATCCGTCTGTCGGTCGGTCCGAGTTTGCTAGTTCGGGGACTTCCACATGAGCTAGGACGATAAACTTGGCAGGCATATCAGGAACCCGAAAAGATAAAGTTGGAAATAGTCACTTCCCCGATCCCAGCATCGTGGGGGAGTGGAAGGAAGGGGAATCCGGAAGTTTGAGGTATTTATAAAATTTTAACGGATGATTGGATCTTAATGAAACCTGATGTTGGAAACACCTCGTGTCTCCGGCGACCAACTTAAAATCCGAACCGGACCCGGTGACTTTATGGGGAGTTGGAGGTGGAAACCTGAAATCTTGAGAAACGCTTAGAGTGGAGGGATTGGGATGAAACTTGGTGAGAAGAGCAAGCACAAATCCTAGATACTTCATTGACACAACCGGACCGGATTCGGGCAATGTGGGGGAAGTTGGGGAGGGGGGGGCGGAGTTCTGGTGATCCCGCGAGTTCGGTAGCCTACTTCCTGATGTACTAGGGAGATGAAACTCGGCTGGCATATCATGGACTCGAACAGAATAGTCGTTTGCATGATCCTAGGGGAGTGGAGGGATGGGGAATCCGGAATTGAGTGGCTCATAACTTTTGAACGGGCGATTGGATTTGAATGAATCTCGGTGAATGAAAGCTGGTGCTGTGATTTCATTTTGGACACGGCTGCTGTTGTTGCTGTTCGATTGGGTCGTCGAAAGGGTAGAGATTCTTCTGCGTTTTGATTTTGGAGTCAACTGTCTCTTCTTCTTCTTTCCAGCTAAGATGGATACTTGTCGGCGGCATGTATGGGCATTTTGAAGTTCCGTAATTTGGTGATAAATATTCCTTCAGCCCAAGCTGAAGCTTGGCTGAAGCAAAAACAGCACCAGCTTTAAATCCAACCAATTTTCAGAGCGCCATTAAAGTGCACATCATCAGAGCCAAGTATAAAAAAAAATATATTTTTACCAGTTCACAGAATCAGATATTTAAGAAGAAACTTTAATAGTTTTTCCACAAGTTCATTTTCCAGCTTGAGCGGCTTGAGCCTGAAGAGTACCCTTGCCAAGAAGGGCCAAAATATAGCTCTAATAAAATGTGGCTGACTTATCCGTTTTGCAACGTTAAATATCATCTTAAGGGCCTTTTTTCCGCGATGCCACTAAGAGGCTGTGGCTCGGTTGTGTGGCTTACAAGTTTGTTTCCGCGACCAACAAAATTTGTGTGGCTTACAATGTGGTTGAAATTTGACAAACAACTCTGGGGTTGATTTTCGATTCGAGGCTCTTAATTTTAAGGAAGTCCGAATTTAGCGGCAAATTGAAGTACAACTAGTAAAGTGATTTACTTTGTCGTGCAGATAAACGTACAAACGAGGATCCTTTTAGTACAGTATTGTAAGGGCAGAAGCCAGATTGGTTTATTTATTGAGGTTTTATCTGGATTGTATTTGACTTTCAGGCATTTGAAATTGCTGGCAAAAAACAGACAGAACGGGAACACACACTTCTGCTGTGACAAACACCTTGCCAAACACTCGGAAATGTGTGTGACGCAAAAATAACGCAGAAAAACGCCTTTCGTTGTCTTCCAGTGTCCAAGAATTAACTGATTCGAACAAACCTTATTAGGCCAGTTCTCCCCTTAATATGAAACACAACTGCCAAATTTCTTCTGTCTTCCGCATATCTGTGATTAACAGTCCTATGAGCATACGGAACAAATTGCGTATCTTAAACGACCTGTGTTTGCTTGCTGAAAATGTTGATGTGCGGACTGGTGAGTATGGCGAACAGCGTTATTCCTTCGCCCTAAGGCGTATTCTCGCTGTTCCCCGAGTACTCCTTTTCGGGAGTCCCCGTGTCTGTGTTTGTCCCGGGGACTCACTCCCCGTTTTCTCACGAGTCCCCACGAACGGGGAATGCTCCGATTATCATAACCATAACCAAAAATAAATTGGATTCAGACTAATTCCACCAACTGCATATTTGTTTTCGAACAAAATCCATTGTGGAAGCATTCCTCATGTTCTTGTTGTTTTCCGTACGCGGAGTGTCTCCCTCTGTTCTCGCCGTTCTCCTTGATTCCCCGAGGAGTTCTCGGGGAACGGCGAGAATACGCCTTTAGTCTGGATCACTTTGGCAGCCACTGGAAAGGACAGCGTTCGGGAGTCGAGTGCTTCCGAAAACTTTCGTGCCTAATGCAAAGACAAAGCTATTATGTGTAGAGGCCAATGGCCTATTTTTTTTTTGCCATTATACTAGTATCATCATTTTATTATTACCTAAGCAAATTCGATGGCCTATTTTTTTTTTGCCATTATACTAGTATCATCATTTTATTATTACCTAAGCAAATTCTTTTCTTGTGTGTTTTCTTGGTAGGCCTGTGATTTTCTTCTTTAAGACCGTTCAACCGGATTTTCAATCAATTCACCGGACCAAAAATTCTGGAACTTTCTTCAGTATCGCAAAAATCACCTTTTTTTTAGAATCGATCCTAACTAATTCTGTCGATAATTTTTTCCGCTGTATTTGATTAGTTTATGATTAGGCTAAACAAAAAAAAAATTATTTTCTCTGTGCAGTGTATTAATGAATGCTGCTCTCGAGTGGAAATTTTCTTAGTACATTTGTATTTAAATAAACGAAACCAAACTTTTCAGAAACCAGTTTTCCATTGGGGCTGTTGTGAACGCACTGAGGCAAGAAGTCACCCAGTCAGCACCGCAAAAATGTTCCGAGTCAGCCCTAAGTGACACGCTAACCACGTCAGCCCCGACCCTGACCGTAACCTCTGTTGAAAATGTTGAAGCACAAAGTGATAGAAACCCAGTGCAAACCACCATAGATATAGAGCCAGACAATGTCAGCATTGCTCCAGTTCCTGAAGAACCAGCCAGTAAAGCAGACACTGAAATGGCTGAAACAGCAGAAGCTAGAATGTTTCTGGATGAAGAGGGGTTTTCCTACTCGCCGCCAGAAAGCGCGCCAGTTATGAGGAAGTTGGCGTTAGTGAAGAAGTCAGGAAACAAAAAAAAGGCGAAGAAATCGAAACTGTTTGTTGAGGAAATCAAGAAGTCTGGAGGAGCAAAGGATCTTCTTGGAAAGGTGAAACTTTGTCTTATAAATCAGCTCTTTTCTTGATCGGCATTAGTTCCATGTCGTCAGTTCATATTTGTTCCTAGGTGCAAGCTGTAGGTCCACGGTTCATCCGGTTTTCAAGTCCGGAACCCGCACGATCCTCAAGTTTACAAGGTAAGGTTGTAAAGCGGACGACGGACTTGGATTGAATTCATGGGGGAATAAGCAACTACTCTCGGAGGCAACACCATTATTGTTACACCCGATTCGGCTGAACTAGTTTATTTTGCTAGTGTTTACAGATCAGCATTCAGTGTTGAAATAGCTTAACATATTCAGGTAACCTAACAAGGAACATAAGCTGCGTTAGGTGCACCCCGGGCTGTCTCTGTTTTTTCCTCACCGGTGTTCGGTTCTTGTGCTATTAGCGTTTTTGGTCTCAGCTGTGACGTCACTAAACTTGCCTCTCGAGCAGGTTCTGGCTAGTCCGCACCGGTGAGAACTAACCAGACACTGGCTAGTCCGAAAACGGGTTATAAGGTCGGGCAGCAGTCTGGCCAGTCACCGGTGAATGCAAAACGCATTACAAGGAGTACCGGTAAGCAGTCACCGCACAACGAACGCAGCTATAGTAGGGTGTACCTAACGGCTAAGGTACTAACGATAGTCAAATTGGTTCAATAGTTAATAACCCTAACAAACACTAGAATTATGGCCTCGACTTTCGTAGTTTCCATTCGGAAAAAAAAATGTAAATAACTTGCCGTACATTTTTCAGTCGCTACGAATCCTTATGTCGTGCAACCTGAACTGAAAGCAGGGTTAATTATCAAATTATGATACAGGTTAAATACCAAGCCCCCTCCCCTCCCTCCCTCTGACGTATGACCGGAGAAAAGACCCGAAGCGGATTTCGCCAGTGTTGATAAGAATCCATTCCAGGTCAGAAGTTTCTTGGATGCTGCCCCGTCTCTTCCACTTCCTGTTGAACCTTCACCAACCCCTTCTGGACTTCGGACCGGCAGTATCGGCACTCGGGCTACCCCCTCCATACAGACAAAACGAAGTGACATGACATCTGTTGAAGCAGAATTGGAAGCGATGGTAGATGTCACTGAGGACTGGGATGATAATTTTGAAGCAAAAGAAGGGATGCCAGAGTGGATGAGAAGTGACAGGATACTTCAGAAGTACTGGTTTCAGCGATATAGGATATTCAAGAAGTTTGATCAAGGAATCAAGCTAGATCGAGGTACGTACTCACATGATGGTCACTTTAATATGAAAAGGCAAGCACGTCGTTACGCATTTTCGAACGGATGCCGACTTTCACGACACTCACCGCTCTTCGGCGATAGTTTCACGGATTGTCTGAATTGCTTGTCACAATGCTTTCGAAATCAACCCTATATGGTTGTCTTGAACTGGCTGTGAAATTCGTGAACTATACTTAGTTGTGGCTTTTCCGTGTTACCCAGCAGTGTGATCGAACAGACAGACAGGAATCGGTTCTTTTGGACTCGTCCACGTGACGTATCCTTCATGGACGGTAGCTGGGATCGTGGGGGAACACGGGAACAGTTTGGTTAGGGAAAACTAGACTGGGCTGGAGATGAAGCATAGTATTGAAAAATGGGTAGTCTAGGCCTTCAGCTCGTCTTTAAAAGGGATGTCTTGTAACAGTCTGCCATTCTACTACACATTTTCATTCCGCCCACTTCCGAAGTTTCCGGTATTACATCCACCCAAATGGCTTTTTACCAGCGTTCTTGATGACCCTTGGTCTCCTAACTACTGTTTTTGGCTAGCATGGCTTCGTCAAACCTGCAATCTGTTCGCTTTTGGCATCGAAACCAAGCAGACCGGAGCGTAGAGAACAGGTATAGGTAACAGGCCTTGTGTCACTGTTAGGCTTGAATATTGGAAAATTGCTGCATGTTTTTCTACGATTTTTTTTGCTGTGTCAATAGCGCGTATGGGGGGCGGGGGCTTCGGCTTGATAAAATAGGATCACAGATAATCATAAAGCATCGAAAGCCGCATAGATTTTGTATAGTGTCGTCGGAAAATATCGGAGAAAGCTAAAATTCTCGTCGACCTACCGGCAGAATATAAGGCTGTCTGTGACCGCAGGTCACTAGGTCAGGGGACCTTATCGAAATTTTCCCCTCCCAAACTACGTGGAATAAATGCTACAGGCCTTTATAATCTGTAGCTTTTCTTTCTTTATGCTGATTTTTGTGTCTGTTTGCAGAATCTTGGTTTTCTGCTACCTTGGAGTCTATTGCAAGACACATCGCAAGACGATGCCAATGTGACCTGATAGTGGACGCTTTCTGCGGTGCCGGTGGCAATGCTATTCAATTTGCCTTTACCTGCGAAAGAGGTATGTATGTACAAAAATAGATACTGCATCCGAAAGGTTTTGCCTCTACATAAAGTAGCGTGCACACACAGTCCGAATTTCGCAGTCCGGTACGAATTTCCTTCTCCGCTCCGGAATTTTGAGGCTCGCATGCGGATTCGGTCCGATAATTTCGTACCGATTTGAGTAGAAAATATTCTACTTTTTCCGGAGCCAATTTTAAACGCATGCGAAACTCTGATCTGAAAGTTGGAAAATTAATAAGCTGTGTTTGAAGTTTCAAATGCTTATACGACCTGTTTAACGTGAGTTGCAAAACCATGTTTGAAAAAGAAAGACCTTGGTTGCAAGTGTCTGCTGAATGCAAGCTACCAGTTAGGCAAATTTAAATGTTTACTACGGTATCTACAGGAGATATAGTTATTTTTACAGTTCAAATTTGTAGAGTTGAACATCGACATTTCATCCACTTGCTGCAATTAAAGTAAAGTACTGGTCAGCAGGCCCGTATCTAGGAATTTATTTCGGGGGGGGGGGGGGGTTGCCTGCTGGTCGGACAAAAAAGTACAAAAACACGTAGATCAGAGGGAAAATCCTATAAAAATGACTATTTTTGTACGTTTCGGGAGGGCCCCCGGATACGGCCTTACTGGTCAGTCAAAGCACACCCTTAATTGCATTTTTATTTGATACTCCTCTGAACTGTTCCAACTTACATACACCTTCTGTATTTTATATCAACATAGACATGTTTGAATGAAAAAGAATTTGCAAACATTCTGCAATCAATCAACATCATCTGGCTGTAGGCTGAGCAGTGGATTTTTCAAGTCTGGCGCCAAATTTTCAGTCCGAATTTCGTTTTGTCTGAAAATTCTGTCGGGCACAGTGACGCGAATTTCGCATGCGAGTTTTCGCGTGCGGAATTTTACCGGACCGTTTGTGCACTTAGCTTAAATCGAAGAAATTGGGAGTGTTCTATGAATCTTATTGGTAATCCACTTGAATATATTCATCGAGCGAACATTAACCGCATCATCTGTTAGGTTGTTCGAAGGACCAAGAATTCTGTTTCCTAACTTACATACGTTCATCTGTGGAAGGAAGTTTCGTATCCTTTTTTTTTTTAACCTGGAGGGAAGGGAACAAGTTCTACCGACGCAAAGAACAGTAGAAGTGTGGTACTTCTGAGCCTCGTTTTTGTTGCATGCTGCAGGTGCACTTCTCGGCCGATTCCGGACTGATTCTGTCTACATCCGTTTTTGCACTGCAGCGCTTCCAAGGAAGACTGCAGCGCTTCTCGATAATCACGGACTTGCTCCCTGACCAAGTCCGTGCTTCCTGCAAGATGCTGCAGCGCTGCCGCTTCAACCAAGAAGAAAGTGAATCCAAAGACGCATACTATGCAAACGCAAAGAAGTGCTGCAGCAGCGATGCGGCAGCGCGATTGCAACAAAAACGAGGCTCTGATGTTGCCTAACTGAAATTCAAACCTTGCAAGTATTCACGCATGATAGCGACCGAACAGTGATTTAAGTAAATAAAGCACAATTAAAGCCACACTGGCATTCTTTTGAATCTTGTTTGCTCTGTTACCTTTGCTCCCTCTCAAGGCGAGATACGTTGTCCAATACTGTTGTCGTAGCTGACATTATGTTCTTTTATTTAGTATTTTTATTTGACTATTTAAGAGACAGAAGAACAAATGTCGTCTAAAATTCAGGGTCTGGAATGTGTCATCAGTTATTTGTAAGAATTTTATTTCTTGGGACATGCAATTTTGAAATTTTCGAGGGGCTGACAACTTCAGCGTTAAATTGATAGCGAAGAGACTAAACCAAAGTGTTGCTCTGCAAATAGCTGAGCGACTATGAAGAAATTGAAGTGAACGAAATAGAAAGATATATTCGTACAATGGATAACAACGGATATGTGAGCTACATATGCTTTGGCAGCGATATTTCGGCCCTTCTTGGCAAGGGTCCTGGTCAGGCCGTCGAACGTTAGGGACAATGAAGCTTCTACCAACTATAATAGCTTCTATCAGTTATAATAGTTAGTAGAAGCTTCAGTTACGTATTGCAGGTTTGTTTCTTTCGTTCCCCAAAGTCGTCCCTGGCGTTCGACTACCTAACGAGGACCCTTGCCAAGAAGGGCCAAAATATCGTTGCCAAAGCATATGCTGACATATCCGTTTTTATGGAACTTGCCTTTCGGCCAAGTGCCATATAGCGATCGCAATTTCAGTCCGTCCGTCGGTCCGGGTTTTCCTAGTTCGGGCACTTCCACATAAGCTAGGACGATGAAACTTAGTAGGCGTACCAGGGACCCGGCCAGATTAAGTTGGAAATAGTCACTTCCCCAATCCGACCATCTGGGGGGGGGGGGATTTACGGAGGGGGAACCCAGAAAATTGAGGTATTTTTATCTTTCCAACGGGTGATCGGATCTTGATGAAGACCTCGTGACCGAATCCGGTGATTTGGGGGGAGTTGCAGGGGGAACCGGAAGTCGTGGGAAACGCTTAAAAAGGAGAAAATCGGGATGAAACTTTATGGGAAAGACAAGCATAAGTCACTGTCAGTGACAAGATACGCCACTGACAAAACTGGACCGGATTCGGGCACTGTGGGGGAGTTGTAGGAGGGGGTCCGGATTACTAGTGATCCCGCGAGTTTGGTACTTCCTGATCTGGTACGACCGTGAAACTTGACAGGCGTGTCAGGGGCCCGAACAGATTGACTTGAGATTAGTCGTTTCGCCATGACCATCGTGGGGGGAATGGAGGGATGGTGAATCCGTAACCTAGTGGCATAACCTAGTAACCTAGTGGCTTTTGAACGGGTGATCGGATTTGAATGAAAGTGGCAAGTGGAATGAGCTGCCCTTTCAGATGTTTCATGTTAAGTCAGGATCAGATCTGATACTTGTGTGTGGGGGGGGGGGGGGTGGACAGGGGGACCGGAAAACTCTTGGAAAGCTTAGAGTGGAGGGGTCAATAAGGATTAGCCCTAGATACGTAATTGACGGAGCCAGTTCCTATGGGGGGAAGTGAGCAGACTTATTAGTAACCCGACCAAATTGCCTTAAGAAACCGACAAAATCCCCTTGGAAAACTTCCGTTCCTGGATCTGACCATTTTGGGAGGAGTGAAGGAAGGGGAATACGGAAATTGACTTCCATATTTTGCAAACGGGTGGTCCGATTCGGGTGAAACTTTAAGGGTGACAAAAATTGATGATGTAGAATGCAGAATATGCGTTCGAACCACATGCGGCCACGGTTAGGGGAGTTCAAGGGCGGGGGGGGGGGGGGGGGGGACTTTCTGCCAGAAACCAAACAGATGGACCGAATGGGATGCAAGTTGGAGAATTCTGAGTTTATGCGGCCTAGATTTGTTATTTGGCGTCCCGACCGGATCCGGCCAGGGGAGGGGGGGGGGGGGGGGGCGGGAGCTGGAAGTTTGCAGATAGGCTATGTTCCGATTCCAGTCAAACTTGATGGACGGGAGAGACGCGATGTTTATGTTTTCACAGTAGGGGTAATTGGAGGGGGGGGGATGTCCGGAAAGTTTGTGTCTCGTATTAGGGTCAGACAGCATATATGCCGTCCGAATCGGATCCGACCACGGTTCAGGGTCAAAATAATGCCCAGGTTCATGTGAAACTTGATACGTGGTAAGGAAGATGCTTTAGGTTCACGATTCCGAACCAGATTCAGCTGTGGTAGGGGTAGTTTTAGGGAGGTACGAAAGCGTGTGGAACGTCTAGGAATCAAACGAGTGGATAGATATCGATATCCTACCTATTTCCAGGTCCTAACCGCTTTTTTGTATGGCGGGTGTATTTTGTGACGTCCTCATCTACCTTCCTATACCGCCTACTCGTACCACGTGCCATATCAGCTCGTACCTCTTGTTTTCCATCGTATGAATATGTGTTTCCAAGTCAGCTTAGGCTCAAGGAGTTTTTAAGCAGAGATTGAATAAAACACTTTCTTTGGCTCAGTCGACCAAAGGTTGCTGCAACAGTTCATGTTGCGTTGGCACTTTGAATCTAGTTCTCTCTTTTTTCAGTCATTGCTATTGATATCGACCCAGACAAAATCAAATTGGCTCAAAATAACGCCAGAGTGTACGGCGTCGAAGACCGGATCGAGTTTATAGTTGGTAACTTCTTCGAACTTGCGGACAAGCTGAAAGCCGACGTCGTTTTCATTAGCCCGCCGTGGGGCGGGCCCGAGTACCTGAATTCGAAAGTGTGCGACCTCCGTAAAATGACCATTGACGGCTATGACGTCATGAGAGCGGCTCAAAAAATTTCTCAGAATGTAGCCTACTATCTTCCAAGGAATGCCAACGTCGATCAGGTGAATATTTGCATTTTCTTTTTGCCCGGCTGAATGCAGGATGCAACGGCGTAGTAGGAAGTAGAGACAAATGCCTAGTCTTCAAATGGTCAGCGAATTGGACTACACTTGCTACTGTAGTTCTTCTCGGAAAATAATTATCACTGGTCTCCCATCCCAGCTTTGCCCCCCCCCCCCCCCCGATACGAGACGAAGCAGTAGGCTTGTGTAATAAGACACAGGTTCTTGTGAGGAGCTGACAAAGGGTCTGGAAACAAAACGCTTCCAGTTTCCCATTTCGGAACAGACTTGTTTGGGTCTACAAATCTACTGACCGAGTAGGGGCTGAATTTCAGTGGGTTATCTGAGATTGTCGTGCAACTATATATTCAGACAGTGGCTAAAAACCTCCTCTCCCCGACATTGTTCCTGACTTTCAACACTCTGACGAAGACCCTTGGCAGGAAGTGCCGAAAAATAGATTCCAAAGCATCTTCGCTGACTTTTCATTTCAAACAATGTTTGAGTATATGTTCTCTAGTCAGCTTGGGCTCAGGGAGTATTTACCATCGTAATTATTTTATAGTTATTTCAAGCATTATTTAACTTTGTTTATCAACAATTAAAGAGGGGCATAGACAGTTCCAATTTTCTCTATAAACTCTACCACGTATTCTGCATGGAGAATATTTTCATAATGACCGCGCATTGTCAGAGATTGGATTATGCGGGAGTTTTAATTTTAATTTACTTGATTTCATTTTATGTCCACCAGTTATAATTTGAACAGCACGTTTTTGGATTCTTTCCAACTTATCTGAATCACTCTTTGTTAGTCCATAATGCCAGGCTGGACAGGCATATTCAAGTAGTGAACGAACAAACATACAATACAAATCTTTCATTCTTTCTTTAGGGACTTCGAATTTCTTTAGGATTTTTAACATACTCATGGAAGAGTTAGCTTTCTTTAAAATATACTTGGTATTTTCCTCCCAAGACATATCAGAAGATATAATAATGCCAAGGAGTGTAATTTGGTCAGAAGTAACGTTATCAGGAATGGGAGGGTGGAACTGTGGGAGAGTTTTAAGAAATGAGATTGTTAGTATTGTAGATTTGTCACTGTTCACTACCATATTCGACCGAGAAGCTTCTGTCGCAATATCTGAATAATACACAAAGATTGACTTTTTAAATTCTTTCCCACAACTTCTGCCAGTGATAAATCGTCTACGAATTTCCATCGCTCATCGATATCCTGAGCAACATCATTTATCATAATAAGAAAACACAGAGGAAAAAAAACTGGAAGCGCATCCGACAAGCACTGTTTATACTTTACTATTTGTAATCTATCCGGAGTAAGAACCGCGCGAGCCAATCAGAATCAGTGTTTGCTGAGACATCAGTAGCCTGTTCCGCACTACTACCGAAGTTACTACGCCTGACGTCACAAATTTGGGATTCTTTGCGTCAAGGCTGGAACGCGTTTTTAAATTTTCGGTAAAATATTTCTACACGTTACAGAGATCCGTAGTTGCCACGCTTACTACGCTCCCGAGCACGGTAAGCAAATAGTTACTATTTGGAGAAGGTTGGAAAGATCAGCGTAGTAACTCTTTGTGAGGTTGGAACGGTAACAGTAACTAATATTTACTATTGTTAGAAGTGCGGAACACGCTCCAGGATTGCATAAGTTGCGTTTTCAGTCTCGCGATTCTCAACCCCTGTTCGTCCACAAGTCGTTTTTACGGAGCGCATCCTAACACGGGTTCCGTGTTCTGTGGCTTCAAGCGTTTTTAGTGGAGTGTTCCTTGGAACAATCCACTATTGCGAGCGCTGTAGCAGCTTTCGGTTTCGGTTTTCGGTTTTCACCGTATTTTGTGGAGCTCATAACTCGTGAACCAGTGCAATTATCAAGTTCAAACTTGGTACGCTAGTGGTTATTGGGGTCTAGTTGTTCCTTTTGGGGGTCCCACCCCCCACCCCAACCCGGTTCAGGGGCAAATGTGCCCAGTGAATTATCATAACTTGACCAGAACTGGACATAGGACGATGAAATTCCTTGGACGTGTAGATCCTAGGGCTGGGACATTGCTTTTAAAGTTGCACCTCCCCGACCCACCCCCTTCATGGGCAACTGGGTCCAGATTGCCCAGGAGTAAAGTTCGTTACCCTTGCTAGGAATAAAAAGGTATCAGGTTGAAACTTTGTAGGATTGTGAGCATTGGGGTCTCTTTTTACTTGTTGCGGGTCCCAAACCCCACCCCCACTTGGTTCAGGGCCAATTAGGCCCAGATTGCCCATTTTTAATGTTTTTGATTTGACAATAACAGGAGATAAGGCGATGAAATTCCTTTGTGCTTTTGGATCATAGGGACTGGGGAGAGTTCAACCCCCCCCCCTCCCCGTTCATGGGCAAGTGGGCCCAAAATTGCCCATGAAAAAAGTGTTTGACCCGTGATTGGAATCAAACTATAAGCCCCCCCCCCCCCCTCCCGTTCATGGGCAGCTGGGGCCGGATTTCCGATGAGTTTCATTTGTCTATGACAGGTCTCAAGTCCAACTCTTCTATATTTGGGAAGATATATCTATGGATTAGGATTTTGTGTAACATCAACAAATAAGACGACGCGACGTACTTTAATCTGTAATGAACAGTTGGAAACTGGACTGTTTTGTCATATGATCGATGATATGCCATTCTTAATGAATTGTGACGAAGCATTAGTCTGCTACGAATTGGTTTATTGCACTTGTTATTACCTTGCTAATGGACAAGAGCTGTAAAGGGTGGGACTGGCAGGCAGACCATTCAGTGTTCGAACAAATGCTATTTGTGCAAGATCCTCAACATTTCTTTGGATTTATACTGGCGGTTTGTTTGCATTTAAAGCTTTTAAAGGGGGGCGATTACAAGGTTATTTCAATACTTGTTTGGTTAGTGGGGATGAGAAATGTCTTGGTTCTAAAGCTGTTTGTATATAAATGTGATAAACATTTTACTTTTACACTCCACGTCTGAGCGCTTGCGCACTTGTTAGCTCCCGCGTTTCTTTCAAGTTCAGCACCGAATCCAAACACAAACGGACTCGGTAGAGTATCAAATCCTGTACCGGGTTCTCTTATGCAAAATACGGGCGCTGAAAATAGGGGACAGGCGCAGCGAGTTAGGATTCTAGTTCAACACGCTAATTGCTGGAAACTCAACTATAATAATTGCTGTAACATAGTTCAGCACCGAATCCAAACACAAACGGACTCGGTAGAGTATCAAATCCTGTACCGGGTTCTCTTATGCAAAATACGGGCGCTGAAAATAGGGGACAGGCGCAGCGAGTTAGGATTCTAGTTCAACACGCTAATTGCTGGAAACTCAACTATAATAATTGCTGTAACATAGTTTCACAATGTGGACTCGAGTGTGTGAGTAAAAGCAAGGGAAGAGATTGCAATGTAGCATAGAAGGACTAGCTGTTTAGTAAGCCTCGCATTTTCTCACGTTATCTTTTTATTTCCTAGGTAATGGAGATGGCTGGCGAAGGAGGGTTTGTGGAAGTTGAACAGAATATGTTGAACAACAAAGTTAAAACTGTCACTGCGTACTATGGCGACTTGGTTCGTGGAAGCACATGATATTTGAATATAAAATGCGTCTCAAGTAAAGAAAACCGTTCCGAGTTCTAATGTGAATCATCTATTAAATTGTGTAGCTCTTTGTAATTTCAGATCTAGCTACAACAGCATCATCAAATTGCCTGTCGTCAAAAGGCCACTAGTTCTGGGAACCTTCTGAACTTACTTAGGCATATAGCAGCTTATTTGATTTTCTGTCGTTCACCATTGTACAGGAGGAACAAGACCAAAGGTGTCGATGGGATCCCAAAAATCTAATATATAATGCTTTTTACTTGTAATATTCAGAAAGAGATCAAATTTGATAGTTGGGGATGAAACAGGATGGATACTTAAAAACTAATTGTATTTTACAGATTGCTGCGCGTATCAGATGAGAAGTTTGACATTCTGGTAATTTAGGGCATCGCTGATAAGTTGTTGAATGTCTGGTGTGATTTGTCCGTGATTCTTATACAGTTTTTGTTTATTCGTTGATCGCTACCATCGTCACTTCCATGTGGAAGGGCTGAGATTTTTCAAGTAATGAAAGTGCACGTGATTTTGGTAGTCTGAACACATACGACCGAGAGCAACGGGACAGAAATTCTTGTCTGGATTTTTCTCACCATCATCACTTCCATAAGGAAAAGTTGAAATTTTGTCAGCTTTTCCATATGGAAATGGCGGTGGGGAAAATCTGCATGTAGGTAGTTAGCACCAGAGCAAAATAACACAAGGGAGTATCGCCAACACTTGAAAATAGTGATACGCAATTGAACAGATTTTTACTACTATCGTCACTCCCATACGGAAAAGCTGGGATTTTTTCAATTTATGATGAAAGTTCTGAGCTAACTACTTGTCCGGCGAAAAATGGTTTTCACAGTCGTGTTCAGCATGTGTTCTTACCCATAATTCAACCATTTAATCAACTTCAAATAAAACTTTTACTTTTAACAGACTTTCCGGTTTTTGCCGGATTCCGGGCTAACTACTTGTCCGGTGAAAAAATGGTTTTAACAGTCGTGTTAAGCATGTGTTCTTACCCATAATTCCACCATTTAATCAACTTCAAATAAAACTTTTACTTTTAACAGACTTTCCGGTTACGGCCGAATTCCGGGCTAACTACTTGTCCGGTGAAAAAATGGTTTTCACATTCGTGTTCAGAATGTCTTTTTACCCATAATCCGAACATTTAATCAACTTCAAATAAAACTTTTACTTTTAACAAACTTTCCGGTTTTGGCCGGATTCCGGACGAATTTCCCGATTACAAAATGGTTTTCAGCATCGTGTTAAGCATGCCTTTTTACCCCATAATCGACTATCACATTATCTGTTTAAAAATATTTCATTTGCCCCTTAATTTAAACCCCCTCGCCCACCCCTAAATGTAGGGCTACAGAGCCCATCTACGAACTCGACCTTACTCTTGACCCATAGAATCCTCACACCAAGTTTCATCAAAATATCTCATTCCCTTCGAGAGTTACGGTGCGCACAGACGGACAACTTTTGCGATGTCATAGGTATCCCGCCACTTACGTTTTGGGATCCCAAAAACCGCGTCGTCGGTGAAATTCAAATTCCGCAGTCTACCTATGATACTAGTCGTGTCATGTCGGGACGTGGTCTATGTTCTCTGTGTCGCAACGAGAAGCCGATTGTGAAACAAGACCAAAGGTGTCGATGGGATCCCAAAAATCTAAGATTTGACCCAGACAATTCGGTCTTGTCTTCGCCAGGCTAATCATCAGAGAAAACCGAGTTCAGATATTCTATCTACCTATCTATACCTCTATAAGCCATATCGATTTTGACGATATTGACCGAAACTTCCTGCTTTGCTACTGCCAAATTTGCGGTTTCGCCCGAATTTCGAGCGAACTACTAGTCCAGCAAAAAAAGAAAAATTCAGAAACGAAGCCGGCGTATCTCCTAATCCCTATAAGGAAATCTAATCAACTTTAAATAAAATTTTGACTTAAAACAAGAGCTACGAGCTCATATGGCACTTGTACGAGTAGGCTGTACAAGAAAGTAGATGAAAACGTCACAAAATACACCCGCCATCCAAAAAGGCGGTTCGGAAATAGAAATAGGATATTTAGTTTCACTCATTTCTGAGCAGTTCCGGCATCGTCTCGATTTCAAATGCACATGACTGTTCAAACTTTCATCCCAATAAATCCATTTGTTTGATCCCTAGACGTGCTACACGATTTCCGGTACTCACTCTATTTCCACCTACCGTGGCCGAATCTGGTTCGGAATAAAAAAAAATCGACCACCTAAAGCATCTTCGTTTATACCATCTACCACGTTTCACTCGAATCTGAGCATTTTTGGAAAGTTCCGGTACCCCCCCCCCTTCCCATCAACGTTGCCGGAGCCGGTTCGGGCCCAATCTCTTAATTCCCTCATCAAGTTTGACTGAAATTGGAGCATAGCCGATCTGCAAGTTTCCAGTACCCCCCCCCCCCTACCTTGGCCGAATCCGGCCCAGACGCCAAATAACAAATCTAGGCCGCATAAACTCGGCACTGTCGAATTGCATCTCATTCGGTCCATCCGTTTGGTTTTTGTGCATGTCAAAAGTCCCCCCACCCCCAATTCCCCTAATCGTGGTCGCATATGGTTCGAACGCATGTTTTACATGTCGAGGCCATCGATTCGTATCACCCATGAAGTTTCACTCGAATCAGACCACTCGTTCGCAATTTATAGAAGTCCATATTTCTCTTCTCTTGCTCCCCCAAAAATGCTCGGATCTAGGAACGGAAGTTTCCGGGGGTATGTTGTGTCAGGTTTTTAAGTCAAGATAATTCGGGTCGCTAATATGCCTGCAAAGGTTCGTTGTCGTTTTATATCTGGAACTATTCTAACTCACGACTACCGGAATTCCAGGAAACCCCCTCCAACTCCCCCCACAGAGCCCCGACACCATCTGGCTCCGTCAATTTCATCTAGGCCTAATGCTTGTTCCATCCATTAAGTTTCGTCCCAATCCCTCTACTTTTAGAGTTTCTTGAGTTTTCCACACACCCCCCCCCCATCCCCACAGGTATCGGACCCGACTCGGACGTGACACTGAACGTCCGAGGCGATAGCTCACCAGACAAGTTTCATTCAAATCCGATCACCCGTTCAAAAGTTATGCACGCCACTAGATTCCGGATTCCCCATCCACCCACTCCACCCACGATGGTCGGGTCGGGGAAACGGCTGTTCTCAAGTCAATCTGTTCGGATCCCTGACATACCTGCCAAGTTTCATCGCCCTAGGACATCAGGAAGTATGCCGAACTAGCGGGATCGCTAGAAATCCGGACCCCCACCCCAACTCCCCCACAGTGCCCTGATCCGGTCCGATTATGTCAATGACGTGTCGAGGACCTGTGCTTGTTTTTCCCACCAAGTTTCATCCCGATCCCTCCACTTTTAGCGTTTCTCAAAATTTCCGGTCCCTCCTCCAACTCCTCCCAGTGTCATCGGATCCGGTCCGGTTATGTCAATGACGTGTCTAGGACCTTTGCTTGTTTTTCCCACCAAGTTTCATCCCGATCCCTCCACTTTAAGCGTTTCTCAAAATTTCCGGTTACCTCCTCCAACTCCCCCCAGTGTCATCGGATCCGGCCCGGATTTAAAGTGAGGTGTCTGAGACACAAGGTCATCCTAAATATCAATTTTCATCAAGATCCGATCACCCGTTCAAAAGTTATGCACGCCACTAGATTCCGGACTCCCCATCTACCGACTCCCCCCACGATGGTCGGGTCGGGGAAACGGCTGTTCTCAAGTCAATCTGTTCGGATCCTTGACATACCTGCCAAGTTTCATCGCCCTAGGACACCAGGAAGTATGCCGAACTCGCGGGATCGCTAGAAATCCGGACCCCCATCCCAACTCCCCCACAGTGCCCTGATCCGGTCCGGTTATGTCAATGACGTGTCTAGGACCTGTGCTTGTTTTTCCCACCAAGTTTCATCCCGATCCCTCCACTTTAAGCGTTTCTCAAAATTTCCGGTTCCCCACCCCAACTCCCCCACAATGCCCTGATCCGGTCCGGTTATGTCAATGACGTTTCTAGGACCTGTGGTTGTTTTCCCCACCAAGTTTCATCCCGATCCCTCCACTTTAAGCGTTTCTCAAAATTTCCGGTTCCCTCCTCCAACTCCCCCCAGTGTCATCGGATCCGGCCCGGATTTAAAGTGAGGTGTCTGAGACACGAGGTCATCCTAAATATCAATTTTCATCAAGATCCGATCACCCGTTCGCAAGCTAAAAATACCTCAAATTTTGGCTTCACCCTCCCTCCACCCCCCCCCCAGATGGTCGAATCGGGGAATTGATGATTTCCTATTTAAGCTGGTCGGGTCCCAGACATGCCTGTCAATTTCCATCGTCCCTGCACATCAGGAAGCACGGAACTCGCGGGATCACTACAAATTCGGACTTCTCCCCCCCCCCCAACTCCCCCAAAGTGAGCGGATCCGTTCCGGTTATATCAGTCACGTATCTAGGACTTTTGCTTGTACTTTCCACCAAGTTTCATTCGGATCCCTCCACTCTAAGTGTTTTCCAAGATTTCCGGTTTCCCCCTCTAACTCCCCCCAGTGTCACCGGATCCGGTCTGGATTTAAAATGGAGGGTCTGAGACACGAAGTCCTTCCATGGATTAAGTTTCATTAAGATCCGATCACCCGTTCGTATGCTAAAAATATCTCATTTTTCCTATTTTTTCCGGATTCCCCCTCCCTCCACTCCCCTCCAGATGGTCGGATCGAGGAAGCGACAATTTCTAATTTAATCTGGTCCAGTTCCTGATATGCTTGCCAAGTTTCATCGTCCTAGCTTATCTGGAAGTGCCCGAACTAGCAAAACCGGGACCGACAGACCGACTGACGGACAGAAATAACAATCGCTATATGGCACTTGAGTAAGCTCAAGTGCCATAAAAAATGCGGGTACAACCGGATTCCGGACTAATTATGTGTCCGGGTAAAAAATGATCATTAAATACAGACTCAGCGTCTCTTCTTACCCCTAAATATATCATCTAATCAACTCCAGATAAAGCTTTTACTTTTAACATATTTTCCGGTTTTGGCCGGATTACAGGCGAACTAGTTGTCCGGCGAGAAAATGGTTTTCACCATCGGGTTCAGCATGTCTTCTTACCCATAAATCAAACATTTAATCAGCTTCAAATGAAACTGTTACTTTTAACCAACTTTCCGGTTTTGGCCGGATTCCGGACGAACTGCTTGTCCGGCGACAAAATGATTTTCACCATCATGCTCAACATGTCTTCCTACACCTAAATCGAACATTTAATCAACTTCAAATGAAACTTTTACTTTCAACCAACTTTCCGGTTTTTGCCAGATTCCGGACGAACTACTCGTCCAGCGAGAAAATGGTTTCCACCATCGTGCTCAGCATGTCTTCTTACCCCTAAATCAAACATATAATCAACTTCAAATGAAACTTTTACTTTTACCAAACTTCCCGGTTTTTGCCGGATTCCGGACGAACTACTTGTCCGGCGAGAAAACGTTTGTCACCATCCTGCTCAGCATGTCTCCTTACCCCATAATCGATTATCATATTAGCTGTTTAAAAATATTTTGTTTGTCCCTTAAATTGAACCCCCTCCCCCACCCCCAAATATAGGGCTACAGAGCCCATCTACGAACTCGACCTTACCCTTGACCCAAACAATCCTCGTGCCAAGTTTCATCAAAATATCTCATTCCCTTCTAGAGTTATCGTGCTTACAGACGGACGGACGGACAATTTTGCGATGTCATAGGTATCCCTCCACTTACGTTTTGGGATCCCAAAAACAAAAAAATTCCCTGAATAGAGTAAAGATAATCCAGTATCTCAATTCTATAAGTTCCACAAAGAAACAGTGACAATCGAAGATCGGCTTGAGCGGCTGCAAGAGCGGGTTGTCCGTAAATTTACATTCCACTAAAAATAAGCTAGCTTTTAAGTTTAACAAAGTAACCGAATAAAGTCTCTAATTTGCCAGTTTTTCAACCGTGTTCTCTATTTTGATTGTATTCCCCAAAAAGGCTTTCTGAATAACAAATGGGTCAAACACTCTTTGCGAACTCGTTCGGAAGTTTCCGAATTTGTTTCTCTTCTACGACGGATTCCACTCGGAATGTTCAGACCGAAGTAAACAGACGCTGGCATGAGAAAAATTAAAACCGAGAAGGCACTATAATTTATTCTTCTTTTGCATAACAAAGAGTGGAAAAGAATAATCGTTAGAAACACATGTAACTCAAAACACATTTGTTTGTTCACCCACTCACGGCTTTGTTGTTTTTTTTATAAGGAACTGTACTTGATTTGTAACGATAAAACAAAACAAAGGTACAGAAATACATCAAATGGTAACTGGAACAACTCTATTTATACAGCCAGACCTTGCACTTGTTTTTAATATGTGAGACAACTCCCACCGACGCATTTATGATACGTCGTGGACTGGATTCCGGTACCATCATCAACTCTGTCCCGAAAAGTTCAGATTTTTGTTCAACTTTACGTGAAAGCGCCTAGAATCCGGTCGGAAAAACCTTGTGGTCTGTCCACACCATCAGTGCACCAAAAGGCCTGTCATTGTCTTCATCTGCAAACTCGTTGGTCAATATACGCTGTAGAGCTATTCAACCTAGGTAATTTCTCACTGGCGTCTCTGTGCGCAACAGGAAATCGACGCAAAAGAAGTCACAGAACATTTTGATACTGTCGCCACCTACAGTCTGTGCGAACTAACACATTTCACAATGATAAGGACATCAGCTTTGCCGCTGTGTTGTAGAAGCGAGCGAACGCTTAGCGAAGTTGTCAGTCTGTAAAGCAAAAGGATATATTTTAACAGAGCAAAAAAAAATAACAGAAGGTGGACAACATTCGGGATGTGTAATCCTGCGCTTTCTCCCAGAGCGGAGGTTTGCACGTCCCGAATGTTGTCTACCTTCTATTTTTACGGCACTTGGGCAAGAATCGAATGTTGTCTGCCCTTGGGCAAGTTCAATATAGCGATTGTAATTTCTGTCCGTCAGTCGGTCAGTCGGCCCCGGTTTTGCTACTTCGGGCACTTCCAGATAAGCTACGACGATGAAACTTGGCAGGCGCATCAGGGACCGGACCAGATTAAATTAGAAATAGTCGCTTCCCCGATCCGACCATCTGCAGGGGAGTGGAGGGAGGGGGAATCCGGAAAAATTAGATATTTTGAGCTTACGAACGGGTGATCGGATTTTAATGAAACTTGGTATTTGGAAGGACCTCGTATGTCAGACGTTCCATTTTAAATCCAGACCGGATCCGGTGACATGCGGGGGGGGGAGTTGGAGGGGGAAACCGGAAAACGCTTATAGTGGAGAGATCCGGATGAAACTTGGTAGAAAGAACAAGCACAAGTCCTAGATATGTGACAGACGTAACCGGAACGGATCCGCTCACTTTGGGGAGTTTGGGGGGGGGGCCGAATTTCTAGTGGTCCGTCGAGTTCGGTGCTTCCTGATGTGCTAGGACGACAAAAATTGACAGGTAGGACAGCGACCCGACCAGATTAAATAGGAAATAGTCACTTCCCCTTTCCGACCATCTGGGGGGGGGGGGGGAGTGGAGGGAGGATGAAGCCACAAATTTAGGTATTTTTTAGCCACAAATTTAGGTATTTTTAACTTGCGAACGGGTGATCGGATCTTGATGAAAGTTTATATTTAGGATGATCTTTTGTCTGAGACGTGGTACTTTAAATCCGGGCCAGATCCGATGACACTGGGGGGAGCTGGAGGAGGGAACCGGACATCTTGAGAAACGCTTAGAGTGAGGGATCGGGATGCAACTTGGTGGGAAGAACAAGCACAAGTCCTAGATATGTCACTAATGTAATCGGACCGGGTCCGGGTACTGTGGGGGAGTTGGGGGGGGGGGGGGGGGTCCGGATTTCTAGCGATCCCATGAGTTCGGCATACTTCCTGATGTGCTAGAACGATGAAACTTGGCAGATATGTCAGGGATCCAAACAGATTGACTTGAGAATAGTCGTTTCCTCGATCAGACCATCGTGGGGGGAGTGGAAGGAGGGGGAGTCCGGAATCTAGTGGCATACACAACTTTGAACGAGTGATCGGATTTGAATGAAACTTGTAGGGTGGAAAGAGCTATCACCTCAGATGTTCAGTGTCAAGT
Organism: Branchinecta lynchi; assembly: GCA_023053575.1. Lineage (NCBI taxonomy): Eukaryota > Metazoa > Arthropoda > Branchiopoda > Anostraca > Branchinectidae > Branchinecta > Branchinecta lynchi. The sequence goes on from JAKZAP010000007.1 coordinate 16,895,331, forward strand.
CCGGGCCGGGTCCGATACCTGTGGGGGGATGGGGGAGGGGTCGGAAAACTCCGGAAACGCAAGCAGAGGGATTGGGACGGAACTCGATGGAGAGAACAAGCATTAGGTCTAGATGTGAAATTGACGGAGTCAACGGTTTTGGGGCTCTCTGGGGGGAGTTGGAGGGGGTTTCCTGGAATTCCGGTAGTCGCGAATTAGAATACCAGATGTACTAAGACAACGAAACTTTGCAGGCATATTAGTGGCCCGACTAAATTGACTTGAGAACCTGACACAACATACCCCCGGAAACTTCCGTTCCTAGATCCGAGCATTTTTGGTGGAGCGAGGGAAGGGAAATATGGAAACTGACTTCTCCAAATTGCGGACGCGTGGTCTGATTCAAGTGAAACTTAATGGGGTATAGGAATCGATGAACTAGCCAAGTAAAACATGCGGTTCAAACTATAGAGCGACCACGGTTGGGGCAATTGGGGTGGGGGGGGGGGGGGAAATTTTGACATGCACAAAAACCAAACAGATGGACCGAATGAGATGCAAGTTCGACAGTGCCGAGTTAATGCGGCCTAGATTTGTTATTTGGCGTCCGGGCCAGATTCGGCCAAGGTGGGGGGGGGGGGGGGGGTACCGGAAATTTGCGGATAGGCTATGCTCGGATTCAGAAAGACTTGATGGGCGGGAAGAGGGAATTAAGAGATACGAAGATTATGTTTCCAAGTACTCTTCCGCCACAGCAGGGGAGGGGGGGGGTGGGGGTGGAGGGATATTGCCGGAATCTTTGAGGCTCGCATAGGGGTCAAACGACTGCATCTGTTTAAATGAAACTTGGAATGTAGAGAGAGTGTATACCTTAGATGCCATATTTTAGGGTCCGAACCGGATCCGACAAAGTTGGGGGGGGGGGGGGGAGGGTTACCGGAATTTTCCAAAAATGCTCAGATTCGAGTGAAACTTGATAGATGGTATAAAAGAAGATGCTTTAGATGATCCATTTTTTGGTCCGAACCAGATTGGGCCACGGTAGGGGGAGATGGAGGGAGTATCGGAAATCGTGTAGCACGTCTAGGGATCAAACGAGTGGATTTATTGGCCTGAAACTTGGAAGTTTGAGCAGTCATGTGCATTTGCTACAGATAATCCGAGACGATACCGGAACTGCTCAGAATTGAGTGAAACTAAATATCCTATTTGTATTTCCGAACCGCATTTTTGGATGGCAGGTGTATTTCGTGACGTTCTCATCTACTTTCTTGTACCGCCTACTCGTAACAAGGGCCATATGAGTTCGTAGTTCTTGTTCTTTTTTGTAGCCCTCCCCCCCTCCCCCCCCCCCCACACACACACATCTAATTACGCCAGTAGCTGGGTTTTTCAGATACCATGGTATCTGATATAACGGTCTAAAGTTGTTTTCGCAGTTACCGTGGTAACTGATCGTGGTATCTGAAAAAGTCACCTCGCTTTCATCATCACCCACACAAGAGCCTAGGATTTGTTCAAATTGGTGGGAAAGAAGTTTGGCACTTGTGATATTAAAGGTTAACTTCAGACATCGAGGTTGGTATTGGAAAATAACACTGAGACAGTCATTGAAAATAACCTATCCGAGCCGAAGGCGAGGTAGGTTATGAAAAATATCTACCGATCATATTTAAATGTCCGTCGAGGTAGTTATTCTGATATTAGCCGAGATGGAGGTAGGTATGTTAACTATTAGAAATTTTCGAAGAGAATTTTTGTTTAGGTAGTAGCCTACTCAATCTTCTTTGCTTGGTAATACTTATTTGCTACTTTTGTAGGGAATTTTTGTTTAGTGAAATGAAGAAATGTGAATTTTTGTTTAGATTGAAACGGCAACTCTAGCCTACTACAGAAATGTGAAAATGACTACTTTCGTGACCCGTACCTTTCAAATTATAACAATACAGTCCTTATCTAGCACCATCTTTTTCATTTGTGTCGAAGCAGATGCCATCTAGCGGCGGACTCGATCGATAGAATTTATCAAGGCGTACTCTTATTGAGATAGAATTAATCAACCTTAAACCGGTTTTGCCACCGGTTGCGGAATTCTGTGATTTGTCATACATTTTCGTTACTTCGACAAAGCGATCAAAAATGAAGCATAAAACTTTAGGCGTATAATTATGACGATGATAAAGCGAGATTTCTTGTTGATAGTTGGTGAAAAGAACCAAGTTTCATAGGTGCCAGAATGTCATTTTTTTTTTTCCAGGCATAAGTCACAGGTTCGATCAGAAAAAGTGGCAACAAATGAAGTTTTTATTAATGGACTGTTTAATCAGAGCAATATCAAGAAAAAATACTGGTAATTGCTCAGTAGCTGCCTTGTTAAGAGTAGAAGAAATACGCTGAAGTAAGCTGGAAGTAATGTTGTTTCAGTTGACAAGTTGCATTTTCATTAGGAATATGATTGTAACAAGGTATGTCCCAGGGTGGTTGGCTAGGAAAGCACCATTTTCTTTCAGTTTTGAACGTTTTTTCTCTAATATTTGTCAGAATTTTTTCTGGATTATTATTAGAGTATTTTTTGCTTTTACTTCTTTTTTGGAGAGTGCTCGATGAACTTCTGAGGAGGTTGGTGCAGCTTCGTATCGTCCTCTCTGGAGGCTGATACGATATCGTATCAACCTCTACACAACTCATTGTCGTGATATAACTACCTGTGGGACACAGGAAGATATACACTACTTACCTGTTCGAGAAAAGATATGAGTGGATAACAGTTTTTACGGCACTTAGGCTTAGCTCAAGTGCCATATGCCGATCACTTTTCGGTCTGTCGGTCCACTATTCTCGAGTTAAGGTACTTCCAGAAGTGCTACGATAACGAAGCATATCAGTGACTCGACCAAACTAATTTGTAAATGGTCACTTCCCCGGTAAGACCACCATGGAGGGCGTGGAGGGAGGGGAATGCGGAATATTGAGGTATATATACAACGGGTGATCGGATCTTTATGAAACTTTATTATGGGAAGACCTCTTGTCTCAGATGTCTATGTCAAGCCCGGACCGGATCCGATGAATGTGGTGTAGGGGGTCGGAGGGGGGAACTAGAAAGCTTGTGTTGTGACACACTTACGGTGGAGCGATTGTGATGAAACTTGGTGGAAAGAACAAGCCCCAGATACATCAGTGACGGAACGAGCCAGGTTCGAGCACTGTGGGGGATTCAGCGGGGGGGGGGGGGGGTCCAGAACTCCGGTGATAGCGAGTTAGGGTACTTCCAGATGTGCTAGGACGATAAAACTTGGCTTGAACATTAGAGACTTGGAAAGATTCGCATAGAAATAATCAGTTTACCGACCCGACAATCGTGAGGGTAGTGAAGGGAAGGGGAATCCCGAATCTTGAGGTATGGTATAACTTTTGAACGGGTGACGGGAACTTAATGAAACTTGATACTTGGAAAGACATCGTGTCTCAAATGTCCCATTTCCAGTCCAGACCAGATCTGATGAACGTGGGGAGGGGGAGGGGTGGAGGGGAGAACCGGAAACCTTGTGACACGTTTAGAGTTGAGCGATCGGGATGAAACTTGGTGGGTAAGAACAAGCACAAGCTCTACATACACCAGTGACAGAACCATGACCAGATTCGGGAATTGCGGGGGAAGTTGGAGGGGGTCCAGAAGGACGATGAAACTTGGTTGAACATTAGAGACTTGACACGATTGGCTTAGAAATTGTGACTTCTCAGATCCGATCATCCCTTAAAGTAGCCTATACTCATCTGAACTGGAAAGTATAAAAAATAATTTTGAGCTGAATCAAAATTTTCATGATCCCCATGATTCCAGTCTTGCCTCAGGGGTTTTGCACAGAAATTAACCTCTTGCTCAAAGTTCGCATCTTAACCGCAAAGTGGACCCAAAAAACTTTTGACAAACGATACATTTTATGATTTCCGAGGACCCATCATCTTTGTGTCATCAGGCATGATCAGGGTTTTACTTGAAAATGAATTTCTAGCACCATTAAACTGCGTATCCTGGCCGAAAAGAAAAAATACTTTTTACCAAACGATACATATTCATGATCCCCAAGGGTTCACCATCAATTTTGCCAGAAGGGTTTGGCTCACAAGTGAATCCCTAAGTACAAACAATACTTCTGAGCAAAATATACATTTTCATGATCTTGACGAACTAAACATCATTTTTGCGTCAAGGTTTGATTACAGATGAATTTCTAGCACCCTTAAACTGCGCATCATCACAGACAAGTGCAAAAATAAATACTTTTAACCAAACGATACATTCTCTTGCTTACTAAGTGCGCATGATCATTCCTATCTCGAGTGTTTTGCTTACAAATGATCGAAACGAACCCTCGAATTGGCGAATTCCTACCTTCATCCTTTGACTCGGCCTTGCAAGTGCCATATGAGCTTCTATCTCTTGTTTCTTTAGGGATCACTTCTAAAAGCGCAAATTCGACCATTGTCGTTTTTGCAAAGCAAGCTTAGTATCAGATACCACGGTAACTGCAAAAACGACAAAATGCAGATCAAGTTTCGTAGTATCAGATACCATGGTATCTGCAAAAACGCAACCCCCTGCAATAAAGCCGATAACTCACCGCTGCAGAAAGTAGAAGGTGGGTTTGTTGGACGATTTCCTCCAGGTTCTCCAAAGCTCCCCTAAGGTTGTCTCGTTGCTTTTCAGCCAATGAGATTCCTGCTAGGAGTTCCGACTGTGCTAGCGCATCTTCCGCCAAAAGACGGTCGAGCTCGGCACACTCTCTGAAAGAAAGTGAAAAATACTGACTGAAAGAATGACTTGGGAAATGAATGTGTAGAACATCAAACATCAGTCCCGACGTGGGAAGACTGCAAGCTAAGGCCAGGCTCCACCTTCCAGATGAGATACCCATATATCCGAGACTTCCGCGTAGTCCTGCCAACCCTTCCGAATTTTCACGATAATAGTGATGGATATTTTCGCTACCCTGCAACATTTCCTAGGTGTCCACTTCGCGAATATCTTGCCTCAACACAACTGTCGGTCACTCTTCCTTTTTCTCCTATTGTACCCTGTCTATTTGAACATATCTTTTATTGTCCTTCGAAATTTTGTCAACTCTTATAGTTGCAAATCTGCAGATATCATGGTATCTGACACAACCCAGGGTAACCTAGAATCCGAATTTTGTGTTTTTTGCGGTTACCATGGTATCTGGTATACTACGGTTGCTTTTCAAAAACTAAAATTGCCGAATTTGCTTTTTTACCACAGAAGAAATACTTACAATCACCCACATCACAAATGCCAAACTTCGGTCCCCCCCAATTTGACAAAACCTAGCCTCTTGTGTTGGTGATAATGAAAGTGAGATGGCTTTATCAGATACCACCAGATACTCAGTACCTACAAAACCGACTTTAGGCGTGGTATCAGATACCATGGTATCTGCACAAACGCAAATTAAGACACTCATCTAGATTCCGGAATCGCAGGAATCCAACACACCAGGCTTCCACCTCCACCTTCCAGATCAGCCTCGACGAAAACGATAATCTGGAATCCTGCTGAGCCGCGGGATGCCCCTTTGACAGTTTTACAGTTCAATCCGGACCGATTTCGGTGGCTCGGAACGCCGACGCAACCTCGATAAATATTTCGTTATATTTAGGTTTAGTACAGTGTCGGTAGACGATACGTTCTACCATTACCTTGATGATACTCTCACCAGGATTATCAAGGAGAGTAGCCATCTTGTTGATTCTGTTCAGGAGACTTTAAGAGAATTGAGATTAAAACCAGCATTTTTGTTTCGACAAAGAGAGAAAGAGAGCAGCAAGTCCGAGCCCTAGGCCAAATAGGACAGGAAAATCGATTCCCTTCTTTACTTCATTTCTGAGAGTGGACAATAAGGTCAGATCCAACGGTTCCTATAGAATTACATAGAACTGTACGCCATTCGCAGGGTCCAGATCCTGCCTTTGGCCCGGCCTCCCTGCCACCTTCGCAAATACGCATCAATCCGGAAGGAAAATCTGGAGGGTGAAGCCTGTCAGTCGCATTTATAAAAGCGACTGATTAAGACTTCAAGGGCCCACTGATACATAAATAATAGCATAAAAAATGACGGTTAAAATATGGAGTTGAAACGGAATGGAGATTACAATCTTTAAAGGGCCTGTCTTACCTATAATATAGTAACGCAACCTACTTCCATAATCACTCCATATATTTCTAAACCCGGAGACCCCAATTCGTACGGTACACTCTAACCCCTCGAACAAAACGCCGCTGGTTTTCTCACTTGCCGTGTTTTGCTACTTCGATGTGTATCACGCTGTCGACGGTTGTCTGCCAGAAGTTTTTCCGTCAGAAAAACCGGTTATGTAAGTTGTTTCCCTGTTTTCGCTACAAGTCAACGGGTCTCGGAAAAGTCTTAAAACAGCCAAAATCGTGGGTTATTTGTTGAAAGCACAGCCAAGTTTTAAAGTATTCAAATATTTTAAAATACTGTAAGTTAAATGTAGCACATTTGTAGAGGAAGATTAACGTAAATTCGTCTACTTTTATTAGTTTTGAGACGAGTTAGGTTAAGAGGTTAACGAAAAAATTAACGTCACCGGGTGGAGGAAGAGTCGAAGCCCAAAAAGTAACAAGAGCTACGGATTCACTTGTTACGAGTAGGTGGTGCTAGAAAGTAGATGCGAACGTCACAAAATATCTGTGAGTTATTCTGGGAAGCTGGAAATGTCTAGTAATTACCTTCCATGGTGTAAGGGCGCTTCCACGCATCCGAACTTAATGCTGGGGAACCCAACACACCGTGGGACATCTAAGATGTCGAGATCGCCACGTCATCCCTAGCTAACAATATTACCACTTAGCATGTCCTATCACTATAAACGACCCTTAAGTAACGCCTTCGAAACAATTTAGCTGGTAATTTTATGATCTCAAATAAAGTCCGTCTACTAATTTATGTGAACCCTCATCCACCCACCCATACTTTAAATTTTGTCAGCCAATTGCGTGCTATGCAATGGACCAATCTTAACCCGGAGCAAATGCTACTCGTTCTGAGATCCACACTCGTCTTTTGCTTTCCATCCGGGGCTTACTGGATTGAAAATAAACTTAGTTACTTTTTTTTTTTTTTTTTTTTTTTTTTTTTTTTTTTTTTTTTTAATGCCGCGTAGCATCTTTTCCGTTCTTCCTGTCCAATATGATTTGGCCAGGTGACTACGCTTCCACTTCCCTCGGTGACGCCAACGGTCCTAACATCTGATATTTAATTTTTGGTTTTTTTCAATGACCGACCTATATATTTAGCGTCACCTACACTTTCCTCTATCTCTACATTTAATTATATTTTTTTTAATATTCTTTCTTATTCCCTCTTTTAACCCTTATTTCTCATTTTACCATTTCAACACATATTTAAAACCTTTTCTTTGTTTTCCTTCCTTAATATCTCCTTTCCTTAAAATTTTCATTCTTTGAAAACTTAATATTTACAAAAATACTTAATATTTACAAAAATACTATCCCTCGTTATTTTTTTGCAACCAAACCAAAAAAGGGGTTTTGTCCTGGAGACAAAAACAACACAAAAAAAATTCGACCTCTTCGCACTCCCTGCGTCAAAGGATGCCCTTCCGTTATAGGGAATCCCTTTTGCAGTGGCATTTCTTACGATCTTTTTCGTTTCCTTCTCCGATACCAAAACCCTTTTTTATTTTAGTTAAAATTTTTAAACTCTACAACAATTAAAATAAAAAAATAAAGAAAATATAAATAAACGTTCATTTGATCGTACTTTACATACAAGATTAATTAGTACGATTAAATGAAAAACTTTTAACGATTACCAAGTTTCTTAATATAAAATTAATTTGGTTGCCAAAAATAACTTTAAAACTTTATCCCTTTCTTAAAACTTAAAAAAAATTACCATTTAAATATAATTTTTTAAATATAATATATTTTTAACTAAATTTCAAACTAAATCATCAATATTAAAATTTAATTCCAAATCATTTCCTACTTTATCTTTACTACCTTTTATTATTTCCCAACATTTTTTAACTTTCATTATTACGGAATCATCCTCACCTTTTTCTCTTTCTTTCCACGCATAATAGCAAAATGACGATATCAGTAATGTCATTGTCCTTTCTCTTTTTAATCCATGTTTACTTGTAACGTTTATTAGGCTCATTTCTTCCTTTAAATGCCACTTATCTCCATATTCCATTAAAGAACAAATTATTTTTTCAAATTTCATTAGTCGCTCTTGTTTCTTCTCACATTTAATGAGAAAATGATTTACATCTTCGATTTCGTTACATTTTTTGCATTTTCCCGTGTTATGTTCAGGGAAAATTCGGTGCTTTCTTTCTTCTGTAGGTAGAACGTTATGTATTTGGTAAAACATATGCTGTTTTACTTTCGGCGAAAGCATCGATGTATGGAGGAGATTGAACGTTCGGTTTGCTTGCTCTTCGTCTATCCGTTTCTCTTCAATTAATTTTATATCCGGTAGACTCATCTTTTCTCGGTAAAAATTCCGTATCCCTTCTTTTGGTATTTCTCTTACATCAGGATCAAAAATTATTTCTTTTCTCATCTCTTCTATGTCCATAAACGCCATTTCTAGGCTTCGTGGGTATCCTTTTTTCCCGCTTTTTCTCATTAATATCCACGAATTTAATACTGATTCTTTTTTCTCGGTCATATTTTCTAGAGCTGTTCTGACGAAAAGTTCTCTGGACTTAGCTTCAGGGTTAATTATCTGCAGTCCTCCTTTTAGCTTCTGCTGATACATATCTGTAATTTTGAGTTTTGGCGGTTCTTTTCCTTCCCATATGAAGTTGTATATTATTTTGTGAATTTGTTTTAATGTCGCTTTTGAAGGATACGAAACATTAGCCAGATACCATATTATTGGAAGGCTGTAAATATTTATGTATTCTGCTTTCTGAAAAACCGTGAGTTTTCGATTCCGTCCGTAATTAATAGATGCTATAATTTTTGATACTGTTACAGACCAGTTCTTTTTTTCTGTATCTTTCCACGATTTATTAAATTTTAATCCCAGGATTTTTATCTCTTTTTTCAACGGTATTCCACATACTTCCATTATCCCATCTTCTCTTTCTGACGTTATTTCCAAAATTTCGCACTTTCCTTTATTTAATTCTAGCTTAACGAGTTTGCAGTAATGTTCTGCGCACTCGATAGCCATTTTGTTATCTTCCTCGTCTTCTGTAAACGTGGTTATATCATCAACGAAACCTCTCGCTTTTAATATTTCATCGAATAGCTTAATACCACGTAGTTTCATTTCAAGGAATTTTAGAAGCGGATCAATGTATAGTTCGAAGAGCATCATGCTTAATGGACATCCTTGTCGGATTCCCAATTCCGCGTTAAATTCTTCTGATACCATGTCGCCCATGACGATCACTTGTGTGGTATCTTTGTACAGCTTTCTTATCCATTCAGTGAAATCTGGGGAGAATCCATAGACTTTCATGATAATGTAGAGTAGCAGTCGTCGAAGTTTATCAAAAGCTTTACTTACGTCTAATCCCATGATTCTCCAATTTAGTGCTTTGCGCTTTTTTACGGACGCCGACTGCAGCTGCAGGTTTCTGATGCATGCCAGTATGTCCGTGCTTTTTCTTTTACTGAATCCTCCGCGCTGATTTACACTAATAATTGATGGCAATATTTCTTTCAATCGATTTGCTAGCACTTTTGATAATATCCTGTAATCGCATTGCGTGAGTGTAACGGGCCTCCAGTTATTCAAGTCTTCTCGGTCTCCCTTTTTTGGTATTAACTTTACGACTCCTCTAGTCTCTATTCTGCTGTGGCCTTTTCCATTCAGTATTTCGTTAAATAGTCTGGAAAACATCACAGAGAAATCAATCTTAAATTCCTTGTATAGCTCATATGGAAGTCCATCATAACCTGGGGACTTGTTTCTATTTGCCTGCCCTATTGCTGCTAGCACCTCTTCTGGCTTTACTTCGTGGCAAAGAAGCTCATTTTCTTCCTTGTTTAGCTTTTTTATGTTTAATTCTGACAAAAATTGTTCTAGGTTTGCAACATCTTCTTGGCTTTCTGGTTCACTTAGTTTGAATGTGTTCTTGTAGAAATTCTTTATTTCTTTTATTATCTCGGTCTTTTCTTCTATTATTTTTCCATCCTGGGTTCTAATCTTTTTTATTGTCTCTTGACCGATTTTCTTTCTTTGTCTACATATCAGGGTCGTAGTTAGCTGCTCATTCTGAATCTGTTCGTTTAACTTAACTCGAATTTTTATCCCTTCTGCAATTTTTTGCTCAATTTCTTTAATTTCCTTCTGTATCTCGAAATATTCTTCGTTTGCATTTATCCCTTTGTTTATTTCTAGTTTTAGCTCGTATAGAACTTTATACAGATGCTTGAGGTGACTCTGTTCGAAATCATGATTTATTCTTGAAAATGATTTCGCAGCTATTGTTATCGCTGGTTTTGCATTTTCTTCCCAGTATTTACTTAAATTTTCGTTCGATACGCTTTTCATCTTTTCTGTAACTTGTAGCACTACTTCTCTAATTTCTTTTGTTTTAAGCACATTTGTGTTCATTTTCCATAATATATTCTTCTTTGGGATATTATTTTTGACATTTATTTTTGTATTTATTTGCATCATGACTGCATAGTGGTCAGATAGCGGTGTGTAAATATGCTGCACGTCTTCAATTTGTCGGATTAACCCTTGCGAAACATACATTCTGTCAATCCTCGATCCTCCACCTTCTTTTCCTTTCCAATTTATCCGAGTAAAATCGATCGTATTATTTTTAATTTTCCATGCGTCTTTGAGTTCCAACCCTTTTACTAGATCTTTTAGCGCTTTTGATCGTATATCGGATTCCAGTTTTGCATCTTCCTTTTCAATGACGCAGTTGAAGTCACCTAATATAATGGTCTCCGTCCCATCATTAGGCAGGTAGGGCGCGATGTCTTGTTCGAAAAAATTTTCCCTCTCTCGCTTTCGGTTACTTCCTGATGGGGCATATATATTTACTGTTGATATATTCCCAATTTTGCAACTTATTATTCTTCCCTGCAAATCGATTCTAACATTTTGGATTTTGACGTCTTTTTTGTGGATTACTGCAACACTTCCCATTCCTTTCTGCGTATTTGTTTTGAAACTGTATTCTGGCTCGAATGCTTCTAGGTCGTCAGTATCTGTTTCTTGTAAGAATGCTACGTCGATGTCGTTTTTTCCTAGGAACTCTTTTAGCATTTTTTGCCTATTCTTTTGTTTCAAACCATTTAAGTTTAGCGTTATTAGTTTTTTCTTATTTCTGTGCAACCGTCTGCGTTGTCATTTTCTGACATGCCAAGGCTTTCGTGTCCTTCATCTGGTTCACCATTTTTCTCTGGGCTTCCTGACTTCCTTGTTTTCTTCGTAGCTTGTTCTTCATGTGAGCCGACGGATGAGTCGAGATCGGCCGCGTCTGCAAGGCCTTGTAGAATTTCACAAGTGGACTGCGTATTGATTTCTTCAGTCTGCATAGCTTGTGAGATCCCATCCACCATAGTTTCTATTGCCGCAATTCTCGTTTCCACCTCTGTCCCCGTATCTTTAATTCCTGTATCCATCCTTCCGCTTTTCTTTCTTATGCTTCTTTTTCTTCCTCTCGTCATCATACCGCTTGGCTCTTTCTCCTCATCTGTTCCTTCGTAGGATACTATGGATTCTGATCTTTCTCCTTTCTTTTTTGCTTCTCTTTCGCTATCACGCAGTTCTCTAGATTTTCTTTCTTTTTCTTTATGAGCATTTGCTTTCAGAATCTCTATTTCCAGATCAATTCTATTCTCAATATCCCGGCTGTACACAGGATCCACAGGTTGTCTTGGCGGCATGGGAATTCATTTTCGCTGTCGAGGTTCGGCTGTCTCTGATACGTAGTTGTGCGCCAACGACTAGTAATTTTCGGCGTTTCAACACAATTCTGCGCGATGTGACCAGGGAGGTTGCACCGCCCGCATGTTTTAATTTGGCCGTCGTACCAGACACGCATTCTCATCCCGTCGATTATTACGAATGACGGGATGTTTTCAGTGATGTGTACGCTCAATGATAGTCTAGTTTTCGCAGTTTCTAAATAACCTTCTCCCTGGTACGTTTCTCTTCTACAACTTACGACTCTTCCGTATCGTTCCATTTCCTCTTTCACCACGTTTGGATCCATTTCGAACGGCACTTTGTCTATTTTTACAGTTGTTGGCCTTTTTTCGCAGTTTTCAACTTTTACGTACCGTACTTTTCCCGCGTTTTCAAGGATCATTTCTCCGTCGTGGGCCTTCTCTAGGAAGTTTTCTAGCTCTTTAATACTTACGAATTTCACATACATGTTCCTTTTGTATCGTAAGTTTGACGAATCTATTCCTATGATGTGTTCCTTTCGAAGCCCGTAGCTTTTCAGCCATCGATGAATCTGGAGCTCAGAAGGTATTTCTTGCTCCTCAAAATCCTCGAAGCTCAGAAAAGCCGTAGTTTTTCTCTGGTACTTGAACACTGTTCTTCCGTTATCCATATTTATCCTCACCTACTTTCTTCTTTTTTTTTTATATTTGTTTACTAACACGATAACCTAAGCTAACCTATTAAATCAGAACGATTATCAAAACAATCTGGCTCTCACCCAAACTCGATCGCTTGAATTCACTCGATCGCTGCAATTACGTTTGCATGTGCACACGACAATCGCCCATTCAACTTAGTTACTTACCGTTCGCTTTCTGCTAGATCTTCGTTGCAACTTTGTATCTTCCCCCGTATCTGCGATGCTACTGCTCGGTTCTTGGATCCTTCGGCTTCTAATCTTGCGAGGGCTTCATTTCTTCTAAGTTTGGCCTTGTTTAGCCTCTCAACGCTCTCCTCAAGCTGCTGATGGAGTGCCTTGTAAACCGCTTGCGCTTCCCTATAGAAGAAAAACACTTCTTAATTAAATCACAATACTCTTGACGACTAACTATTCTTGCCGATTACGCCGTGTGCCTATCGAAGAGCAGGAAACGTCACCACAGCTTCCCCAACAAACGTTGTTGATTGGTTGACACGGGATTTGAATCATCGTTCGGGTGACGTTTCAAGTTCTTCCCGAGGTTCAGTGGCGTGTTTTGGACTAAGTCATATAGAGTATTTTTCAGAAAGAACCTTTCCTTTACGGACATGAGGCAGCTACCGGTACTAACAAAAATAGCTGCAGAACAGCGAGAGACGTAGCTTTCGAACAGCAACAGCCGTAGCTTTCGAACAGCAACAGCCGTAGCTTTCGAACAGCAACCAGGAACCAGGAACAGAAATATAAGCTATATTAGAGGTCGCATGGCATCCATACAAGACAGGCTAAGATACAAAAGTTTGTATTACGAAATTTCAAAACTTGTTTGAAAGTGTTGCAGAATGTTTCAATGTATTTATTTCCTTTTTTTACACCTATTAAGGCCTAATAAAAGTAGCATTATAAACCTTGTTAGGTTATGTTTCACGCATAACACAAACTTACGTAAACATAACCGATAGTATCGTACCTGTTGAAACCGCGCATCTTCCTGTTGAATCTTATGAAACTTCTGATGATGCGGATAACACACGTTGGGTTGGGAGGAAGGAGTTTTAAAATTCGATCAGAAAATCACTGGAGTCATTCTTCCTGAGCGTATTTCTAACGCAAAAACTATTAACCACTTTAAAGCAGGTGTCACCGTCACCTGGCTAGTTTTCAGTGTAATGTTAAGAGACCAGTCCTGTCGTAGGTACAGGGCGACTCTGGCGGTCTGGAAAGCTCTGCGAACTTATGCCCCGGCTGTTTGTGCGACTTTGGCTACGTCTTTACTTTTTCACAGCTGTTCCCGCGCTCCTCTAGTTTCCGCCAGCACTTGGAAAGCGAATCCACTTCGCGTCTGGAAAGTGATATCGGCAAGTCAGCGAGAAGTTGCATAGGCAAAGCTGAGGCGCAACAACTTTCTGTTTGTTCTTGCTCTCGGCAGATTCTCGCTTTGCTTTTCGGAAAGCAAATCCAAGAGATCGTCCTTATATTACTGACTAAGCCCATGTCCCTAATCGTTCCATCCATTCCCGAAATTTCGAACTTCCAGTATAATACCAAGAACAAATAAGCACAAGAACCTCCGTCTCCCAATCTCTGTAATACGACCATGCAGAGTCGAATAGATTCCCGATGCAGACGAGCGAAGGGTAGGAGCTACGCGGAACATCACAATTCGTTACCTCCACAAATAGCTATATCGCAGTGGAGCCCCGGAGAAAAAATGTCGAGAGCAACGGCCGATTGGGTCTCTACCAGTGTAACGAGCTGCAGAGCGGGTCATGCACGCCTGCTGCAGTGTTTCCTCTGATATGCGCAGCGGCGAAATGGGAAGTAGACGGGCATCAACTCAGTACTTCTGAGTACTTCTAGGTACTTCTAGCTATATTCAGTTTTATTGGTGTCTTAATAGTCGGGTGCTTCCGACCAAAGCCGGAGGTTCTATTGGCTTATTTGTTCTTGGTAATATTAATCCATCCTGACGGCACTAGAATAAGTTTTCCATTCTCATTGTTTGGCGCTTTAGGACACGGATCGGATAAACACTGAAGCTATACGTCGTGGCAGTTACTTACTGAAGTGTTTTCTCGGCTTCGATGATCTGTGCCAAAATTGTCATATCCTTTTTCAGTGTTGCTCCAGCTTCTTTCCTCATTCCAATATCAAACTTTCTGTGGCGTAGCATCTCCTCTGCTTCTTGTACTGCTACCTTCAGCTGGTGGAATGTCTCTGTTAAATCTCGGATTTCGATGGCAGCTTTTTCCGGCGATTCCACAATCTGCTCTTTCAGACCTTCGATGGTGACAAGCAACTACGAACAAGACCCCACATCAATGCTCACTGCTATACCCGAAAGACCACACAGCGCGTACTCTCTAGACTACCTTAACTGATGCTATAAGCCGATTTCGTTTATGCTAACAAAGTATCTGTGAAAATGCCAACCCAAATTTCTTTTCCAAACTTGCGGAAAAAATCCAGGGAAAAATGAAGACAACAAACCCGAAAAAACATGCTGATAATGACAGCGAAGAGAATCCCAATCATTCAGAAATGCCATGCAATTTACTACATACAAGGAAGTATGGCCACAGCTTATGCATGCGGGCAAGTATGTGTAAACTGTGTAGAATGCTAGCGTCTTTATTTTTTTTATTTCCGTGCATATGTCTGTTCTTTTTTTGCTAGAGATTCTTCAAACGCAAAACAAGATCGTAAAATACGCACGTACTTGAAACATGCCCGGATTTAGCCAAGGTATAAACCGACCATAAATGCGATTTGTGGTCGTTCAGGAAAACTGTTAAAACTAACCTAGAAGATATAGTAGCGGGCTCACCCAAATCAATGGGGACTCGATAAATTATTATCACTGCTAGCTGTACTCACCGTTCTGATCTGATTCTCAAGAATTTTTTCCGTTTCCTCGTGTTCGATCAGTTCTTCTTTCATTCTGTTTGTCTTTGTTTCCAGTTCCTGCTTTTCTTCGTTCATAGTAGCCACCTGAAAACATGGAACATCTCTATACTGAAACTTAAAGGACCCCTCTTGCTTATTCTGCCTGTTTTAATATATCTAGCTCCCTCATGGAATTATAAGCTTCTAAAATCCGCACTTTTCTCCATAGTTTAGTTTTTTGTCTACGAATTTTTAACGCTTTTCCGGTCGTACCGAGTTTTGCCCGTCAAACGACGTAAAGTTTGCCGGAATCTACGAAAGCCACTGGCAACTCTTCCACACATAAAAATATGAGAAAAAAAATATGAGAAACCAAGGAACCTTCAGTTTTCAAATGTTTTGCGCCCAGCCGCCGCGTCGTACAGCAGGAAGACTGGATAGATTCGACAAGCGCTAGCAAGAAAATCACTAAATTCAGGTGGAAAGTAATGGTATTTTCGAAAAACATTTTTCCTGATCCGGTTCATAGTGAAAGATCATTTCTAGTAAGAGTTGTACTTTAAGGTGTTGCAGGTTAATTGGGGACAGTTACTACGCTGGCAGGGCTAACACATTTATTTTATTTATTTATTATTACATCTAGCGTTAAGCTCTTAGCTTGTGGCGATATTGTTGGCAACATATTTATTTATTTACTTTTCCAAAACTCGTGTGGATTCCCTCACCAAATTCTGCTCGTTTTACGTCAGTGGCAAAACCTGTACGGAAAATCTCAGGGTTTTCTTGCGAGATTTTTACTGAGAAGCTAAATCGCTAAAATGCGAAATAAACCTACAAGTAAATAGGATAGTTTGGACACGATAGTATCTTTTATCTCCGCAAAATTATAGCGAGTAACAGAAGATCGAATAACAGAACCACGAGTAACAGAAGATAAAATTTGCCCTTTGCAGAAACGAGACACCAATCTCGTTTGCTCATTAATTCTTTTGGTAAAAATAGCGATGGACAGCTTAGCGAAAAAAGAAAACTTTGCCTCGAAAAAATCTGTACTATATTATGCAGAAATTAGATTTTTTTGTATTCATTCCCCAGCTAAATATTTCTCTTTCCCTTTGTTTGTTCTGCTGAGAAACACTTTGACAGTGCCCAGCCGTCTCCGAATCGCATCACTAGATGACCCCACGTAGTCGTACCGCGTCCTGGTTGGAACCAGGTTGGAACCAAAGACGTTAGCAGTGGAAAGACAGGAAACTCCAATCAGCCCCTGAGTCATTAGCCTCGTTATAACAATCGCTCTGTTGACATTTCGACCGGTCGTTCTATCACATCATCGCGAAACTACACACGTCACGTGTTGTTGTTTGAAAATCCTCTTGGTTTGTTTATATTTTTTGTTTGTTTACTCTTAAGTTGCGTTTTATTGGATTCACTTTTGTTTCGTCAAAGTTTGTAGTGTTGCTCTTGTTTTGTCTTACTTGCGTTTTATTGAGTTCTTGTTTCCAAGAAGTCAAACTACACCAAACTAGGTCGGCGAGGTAGTTTGTAGTTTGAGCTCCGTAGTTTCAGGTTCGAAACTACAGCAAATGGAATGGACAAATAAAACGGCTTTTAAGCGAAACTACGCCAAAACTAAAAAACGCAACTTTACTTTCGTTGTTTAAGTTGGACAAAAACCAAACGGGGGCCGCTCGATTTTCAACGACACGATTTCAGCGGAATTTCCCGTCTTCCGCTCAGATGTTCTGAAATAGTTGACCAATTTACGACTAATGCAGCGTTTACAAGTACAGGAAAACTTGAACAGAATCCGATCTTGGTGACAGGATTACGTTCACACGCAGAGGGAAAAAATAAATTCTTCAAACCAGAAAATCTGACCAAAACAAATCCACTTGTCAACAAAAAAATGTTTTGATATCATTTATGACATTAGTACTGATGATTGCTACTCTTAAAAGCTAGCTAGACTTTTTTAGTACTTTTTGGGATCCCAAAACGTAAGTGGAGGGATACCTATGACATCGCAAAAGTTGTCCGTCTGTCCGTCCGTCCGTCCGTCTGTAAGCACGATAACTCTCGAAGGGAATGAGATACTTTGATGAAACTTGGTGTGAGGGTTCGTTGGGTCGTCGGACCAGTCAAGTTCGTAGATGGGCTTTGTAGCTCTACATTTAGGGGTGGGGGAGGGGATTCAAATTAAGGGACAAACAAAATATTTTGAAACAGCTAATGTGATAGTCGATTATGGGGTAAGAAGACATGCTGAACACGATGGTGAAAACCATTTTGTCATCGGACAAGTAGTTCGCCCGGAATCCGGCCAAAACCAGAAAGTTTGTTGAAAGTAAAAGTTTTATTTGAAGTTGATTAGATGTTCGATCTAGGGGTAGGAAGACATGCTGAAGACGATGGTGAAAATTATTTTCTCGACGGACAAGTATTTCGCCCGGAATCCGGCCCAAACCGGAAAGTTTGTTGAAAGTAAAAGTTTTATTTGAAGTTGATTAAATGTTCGATTTAGAGGTAGGGAGACATGCTGAAGACGATGGTGAAAACTATTTTCTCGACGGACACTTCGACCGGAATCCGGCCCAAACCGGAAAGTTTGTCAAAATTAAAAGTTTTATCTGGAGTTGATTAGATGTTCGATTCAGGGCAAGAAGACATGCTGAACACTTATGTGAAAACAAGTTTCTACCCAGACATGTAGTTCGTCCGGAATCCGGCCAAAACCGGAAAACTGTTGGAAGTCAAAGTTTTATTTCTAGTTGATTAGATAAGCGATTTAGGGGTAAGAAGAGATGCTGAGTCCCTGTGTGACAATCGTATTTTACCCGGACATATAGTCCCTGATTTCGTCTTTGAGCTTTCTTTTTTCGCCGGACAAGTAGTTCTGGAGTTCGGCCGGAACCGGGAAATTGGCAGAAGTGGCAGGAAGTTTTCGTCAAAACAGATATGAGTGATTAGCTATTTGGCCTTAATCTGTTTCTGAATTTTAATTGTAAAAATGTTCAAGGAGTCTGGCGAAGACTGGATCTGGCTAAGACAAGACCCAGTTGTCTGGATCAGATATTGAATTTTTGGGATCCCATCGAAACCTTTGGTCTTGTTTCCAGCGCCGCCGACAAGATTCCTTTCAAGTAGACCGGAATTCCTTTCATCATGAAAGGATTCCCGTCCAGCTAGACTTTTTTTCTACTCGTCTTCACGAACGGAATCCTTTCGAGTCGACCGGAATTCCTTTCTACTCGACGGGATTTCTTGTCCGTGTAAACGCTACATAAGTTATGCTCCAAACATTACACACGGGCTTCGGCCATTTTAAGCCCTTGTCACATGCCTCGAATGACAATCTTGGCAAAATTTGCGTAACGGTGTCCAGACGAATAAGCTCTTCGGAACAAGACCAAAGGTTTCGATGGGATCCCAAAAATTAAATATTTGATCCGGACAATTGGGTCTTAAAGAGGTCCAGTCTTCGCCAGACTCCTTGATCACTTTACTAATATTTGAAACAGATTAAGGCAAATGGTAATAATCTGAGAAGACCGTTCAAATATGGATTCACCATGTGTGTTTATGGATTCACCTGCGTCATATCTACTTTGACGAAAGTTCCTGCCTTACTTCTGCCAAATTTCCGGTTTCAGCCGGATTCCGGACGAACTACTTGTCTTGCAAAAAATTGAAGTTCAACAAGAACTACGAGCTCATATGGCACTTGTTACGAGTAGGCACGTAGGCAAGAAAGAAGATGAGAACGTCAAAATATTATATATAATTTCGCGAAAATACGCCCCCCCCCCCCCCCGCCCACCTTGTTCAGATCCGGCCCGGACCTTATACTATGTCATCTAGGGAACATCGTATCTCTACTCTTCAAGTTTCATGCAAATCCCTCGACTCGTTTGACCCCTATGCGAGCTACAAAATTTCCGGGACTCCCCCTCCAACTGACATCTCGTCTTCTCACTCTTCAAGTTTGAGTCCAATCGAAGCATATCTGCAAATTTCCGGTTTCCGGTTTATCCTCCTCCTACCCTGGCCGGATCAAGTCTGAACCGTAAAAAAAGAACCTAGGTCTCATAAAATGTCAAAGTTCCATTCCGTTCGGTCCAATCGTTTGGTTTTTGTGCATGTCACAAAGTTTCCAGACCCCCTCCCACTCCAACTCCTACAACCATTGCCGCATGTGGTTCGGAGACATGTCTTGCCTGTCTAGGTCATTAGTTCTTATCACCAGAAAAGTTTTACTCGAGTCGGACCACCCGTTCGCAACCTACAGAAATCAGTAATTTCCTAATTCCCCTCCCTCGAAAATGGTCGGATAAACAAGAGCTACGAGCTCATATGGCACTTGTACGAGTAGGCTGTACAAGAAAGTAGATGAGAACGTCACAAAATACACCCGCCATCCAAAAATGCGGTTCGGAAATAGAAATAGGATATTTAGTTTCACTCATTTCTGAGCAGTTCCGGCATCGTCTCGATTGTCTGTAGCAAATGCACATGACTGTTCAAACTTTCATCCCAATAAATCCATTTGTTTGATCCCTAGACGTGCTACACGATTTCCGGTACCCACTCTATCTCGACCTACCGTGGCCGAATCTGGTTCGGAATATAAAAAATCGACCACCTAAAGCATCTTCTTTTATACCATCTATCAAGTTTCACTCGAATCTGAGCATTTTTGGAAAGTTCCGGTACCCCCCCCCCCCCCTCCCACCAACGTTGTCGGAGCCGGTTCGGGCCCAATCTCTTAATTCCCTGTTCCTGTCCATCAAGTTTTACTGAAATTGGAGCTTAGCCTATCTGCAAGTTTCCAGTACCCCCCCCCCCCCCTACCTTGGCGGAATTCGGCCCGGACGCCAAATAACAAATCTAGGCCGCATAAACTCGGCACTGTCGAATTTGCATCTCATTCGGTCCATCCGTTTGGTTTTTGTGCATGTCAAAAGTCCCCCCACCCCCAATTCCCCTAATCGTGGTCGCATATGGTTCGAACGCATGTTTTACATGTCGAGGCCATCGATTCGTATCACCCATAAAGTTTCACTCGAATCAGACCACTCGTTTGCAATTTATAGAAGTCAATTTCCATATTTCTCTTCTCGTGCTCCCCAAAAAATGCTCGGATCTAGGAACGGAAGTTTCTGGGGGTATGTTGTGTCAGGTTCTTAAGTCAAGATAATTCGGGTCGCTAATATGCCTGCAAAGTTTCGTTGTCGTTTTACATCTGGAACTATTCTAACTCACGACTACCGGAATTCCAGGAAACCCCTCCAACTCCCCCCACAGAGCCCCGAAACCATCTGGCTCCTTCAATTTCATCTAGGCCTAATGCTTGTTCCATCCATTAAGTTTCGTCCCAATCCCTCTGATTTTAGAGTTTCTCGAGTTCCCCCCCCCCCCCTCCATCCCCACAGGTATCGGACCCGACCCGGACGTGACACTGAACGTCCGAGGCGATAGCTCACCAGACAAGTTTCATTCAAATCCGATCACCCGTTCAAAAGTTATGCACGCCACTAGATTCCGTACTCCCCATCCACCCACGATGGTCGGGTCGGGGAAACGGCTGTTCTCAAGTCAATATGTTCGGATCCCTGACATACCTGCCAAGTTTCATCGCCCTAGGACATCAGGAAGTATGCCGAACTCGCGGGATCGCTAGAAATCCGGACCCCGACCCCAACTCCCCCACAGTGCCCTGATCCGGTCCGGTTATGTCAATGACGTGTCTAGGACTTGTGCTTGTTTTTCCCACCAAGTTCATCCCGATCCCTCCACTCTAGGCGTTTCTCAAGATTTCCGGTTCCCTCCTCCAACTCCCCCCAGTGTCATCGGATCCGGTCCGGATCTATAGTGGGACGTCTGAGACACGAGGTCATCCTAAATATAAAATTTCATCAAGATCCGATGACTCGTTCGCAAGATAAAAATACCTCAAATTTTGGCTTCCCCCTCCCTCCACTCCCCCCCCCCCCCCCAGATGGTCGAATCGGGGAATTGACGATTTCCTATTTAATCTGGTCGGGTCCCAGAGATGCCTGTCAATGTCCATCGTCTCAGCACATCAGGAAGCACGGAACTCGCGGGATCACTACAAATTCGGACTTCTCCCCTCCCCCCAACTCCCCCAAAGTGAGCGGACCCGTTCCGGTTATATCAGCCATGTATCTAGGACTTGTGCTTGTACTTTCCACCAAGTTTCATCCGGATCCCTCCACTCTAAGTGTTTTTCAAGATTTCCGGTTTCCCCCTCCAACTCCCCCCAATGTCACCGGATCCGGTTTGGATTTAAAATGGAGGGTCTGAGACTCGAGTTCCTTCCATATATCAAGTTTCATTAAGATCCGATAACCCGTTCGTAAGCTAAAAATATCTCATTTTTCCTCATTTTTCCGGATTCCCCCTCCCTCCACTCCCCTCCAGATGGTCGGATCGGGGAAGCGAGTATTTCTAATTTAATCTGGTCCAGTTCCTGATATGCCTGCCAAGTTTCATCGTCCTAGCTTAT
Organism: Branchinecta lynchi; assembly: GCA_023053575.1. Taxonomy (NCBI): domain Eukaryota; kingdom Metazoa; phylum Arthropoda; class Branchiopoda; order Anostraca; family Branchinectidae; genus Branchinecta; species Branchinecta lynchi. The sequence goes on from JAKZAP010000007.1 coordinate 16,917,361, forward strand.
CTGGAAGTGCCCGAACTAGCAAAACCGGGACCGACAGACCGACTGACGGACAGAAATTACAATCGCTATATGGCACTTGAGTAAGCTCAAGTGCCATAAACAAGAGCTACGAGCTCATATGGCACTTGTACGAGTAGGCTGTACAAGAAAGTAGATGAAAACGTCACAAAATACACCCGCCATCCAAAAAGGCGGTTCGGAAATAGAAATAGGATATTTAGTTTCACTCATTTCTGAGCAGTTCTGGCATCGTCTCGATTGCAAATGCACATGACTGTTCAAACTTTCATCCCAATAAATCCATTTGTTTGATCCCTAGACATGCTACACGATTTCCGGTACTCACTCTATTTCCACCTACCGTGGCCGAATCTGGTTCGGAATAAAAAAAAATCGACCACCTAAAGCATCTTCGTTTATACCATCTACCAAGTTTCACTCGAATCTGAGCATTTTTGGAAAGTTCCGGTAACCCCCCCCCTTCCCACCAACGTTGTCGGAGCCGGTTCGGGCCCAATCTCTTAATTCCCTCATCAAGTTTGACTGAAATTGGAGCATAGCCTATCTGCAAGTTTCCAGTACCCCCCCCCCCCTACCTTGGCCGAATCCGGCCCAGACGCCAAATAACAAATCTAGGCCGCATAAACTCGGCACTGTCGAATTGCATCTCATTCGGTCCATCCATTTGGTTTTTGTGCCTGTCAAAAGTCCCCCCACCCCCAATTCCCCTAATCGTGGTCGCATATGGTTCGAACGCATGTTTTACATGTCGAGGCCATCGATTCGTATCACCCATGAAGTTTCACTCGAATCAGACCACTCGTTCGCAATTTATAGAAGTCCATATTTCTCTTCTCTTGCTCCCCCAAACATGCTCGGATCTAGGAACGGAAGTTTCCGGGGGTATGTTGTGTCAGGTTTTTAAGTCAAGATAATTCGGGTCGCTAATATGCCTGCAAAGTTTCGTTGTCGTTTTACATCTGGAACTATTCTAACTCACGACTACCGGAATTCCAGGAAACCCCCTCCAACTCCCCCCACAGAGCCCCGAAACCATCTGGCTCCGTCAATTTCATCTAGGCCTAATGCTTGTTCCATCCATTAAGTTTCGTCCCAATCCCTCTACTTTTAGAGTTTCTTGAGTTTTCCACTCCCCCCCCCCCCCATCCCCACAGGTATCGGACCCGACTCGGACGTGACACTGAACGTCCGAGGCGATAGCTCACCAGACAAGTTTCATTCAAATCCGATCACCCGTTCAAAAGTTATGCACGCCACTAGATTCCGGACTCCCCATCCACCCACTCCCCCCACGATGGTCGGGTCGGGGAAACGGCTGTTCTCAAGTCAATCTGTTCGGATCCCTGACATACCTGCCAAGTTTCATCGCCCTAGGACATCAGGAAGTATGCCGAACTCGCGGGATCGCTAGAAATCCGGACCCCCACCCCAACTCCCTCACAGTGCCCTGATCCGGTCCGGTTATGTCAATGACGTGTCGAGGACCTGTGCTTGTTTTTCCCACCAAGTTTCATCCCGATCCCTCCACTTTAAGCGTTTCTCAAAATTTCCGGTTCCCTCCTCCAACTCCTCCCAGTGTCATCGGATCCGGTCCGGTTATGTCAATGACGTGTCTAGGACCTGTGCTTGTTTTTCCCACCAAGTTTCATCCCGATCCCTCCACTTTAAGCGTTTCTCAAAATTTCCGGTTACCTCCTCCAACTCCCCCCAGTGTCATCGGATCCGGCCCGGATTTAAAGTGAGGTGTCTGAGACACAAGCTCATCCTAAATATCAATTTTCATCAAGATCCGATCACCCGTTCAAAAGTTATGCACGCCACTAGATTCCGGACTCCCCATCCACCCACTCCCCCCACGATGGTCGGGTCGGGGAAACGGCTGTTCTCAAGTCAATCTGTTCGGATCCTTGACATACCTGCCAAGTTTCATCGCCCTAGGACACCAGGAAGTATGCCGAACTCGCGGGATCGCTAGAAATCCGAACCCCCATCCCAACTCCCCCACAGTGCCCTGATCCGGTCCGGTTATGTCAATGACGTGTCTAGGACCTGTGCTTATTTTTCCCACCAAGTTTCATCCCGATCCCTCCACTTTAAGCGTTTCTCAAAATTTCCTGTTCCCCCCCCAACTCCCCCACAGTGCCCTGATCCGGTCCGGTTATGTCAATGACGTTTCTAGGACCTGTGCTTGTTTTTCCCACCAAGTTTCATCCCGATCCCTCCACTTTAAGCGTTTCTCAAAATTTCCGGTTCCCTCCTCCAACTCCCCCCAGTGTCATCGGATCCGGCCTGGATTTAAAGTGAGGTGTCTGAGACACGAGGTCATCCTAAATATCAATTTTCATCAAGATCCGATCACCCGTTCGCAAGCTAAAAATACCTCAAATTTTGGCTTCACCCTCCCTCCACTCCCCCCCCCCCCCCCAGATGGTCGAATCGGGGAATTGATGATTTCCTATTTAAGCTGGTCGGGTCCCAGATATGCCTGTCAATTTCCATCGTCCCAGCACATCAGGAAGCACGGAACTCGCGGGATCACTACAAATTCGGACTTCTCCCCCCCCCCCAACTCCCCCAAAGTGAGCGGATCCCTTCCGGTTATATCCGTCACGTATCTAGGGCTTTTGCTTGTACTTTCCACCAAGTTTCATTCGGATCCCTCCACTTTAAGTGTTTTCCAAGATTTCCGGTTTCCCCCTCTAACTCCCCCCAGTGTCACCGGATCCGGTCTGGATTTAAAATGGAGGGTCTGAGACACGAAGTCCTTCCATGTATTAAGTTTCATTAAGATCCGATCACCCGTTCGTAAGCTAAAAATATCTCATTTTTCCTATTTTTTCCGGATTCCCCCTCCCTCCACTCCCCTCCAGATGGTCGGATCGAGGAAGCGACAATTTCTAATTTAATCTGGTCCAGTTCCTGATATGCTTGCCAAGTTTCATCGTCCTAGCTTATCTGGAAGTGCCCGAACTAGCAAAACCGGGACCGACAGACCGACTGACGGACAGAAATAACAATCGCTATATGGCACTTGAGTAAGCTCAAGTGCCATAAAAACGAAAGTTTCTCTAAAGGCATTGTGTCAGGTCATTAAGTCTACTTGGTTGGGTCACTAATATGTCTGCCAAGTTTGATTGTCCTTAGAACATCTGGAAATATCCTTATTCGCGATCACTGGAATTCCGGGAAACCCCCTCCAACTCCCCCCAAAGAGCCCGATATGGTCTAGTTCTGTCAAGAACGTATCTAGGGCTTATGTTTGTTCTTCCCACCAGATTCCATCCCGATCCCTCAACGCTAAGCCTTTCACGAAAATTTTCGGTGCCCCCTTTCCCTTGACTTGAAGAATCCTCCCACCAAGTTTCATCAAAATATCTCATTCCCTTCGAGAGTATCGTGCTGACAGACGGACGGACGGACAGACGGACAACTTTTGCGATGTCATATGTATCCCTCCACTTACTGTTTTGGGATCCCAAAAATGGACCGGGCGCATGACAAGTAAAGAGAAGAAACGTGGCATGTGTGATACTCAGTGTAATGCCAATAGAGGAGATAGGATACACTTGTGACGTGAAGAATCTCGGAGACCAGAATGGATGGAAATACTACTCAAGTAGGATGAATTACTACCATAAGTACTACATGTGTCCTTTAAGTAGTCCTTTGGTACGAACTAGCGATTCGAATGTGAGTGATCTAGAGGTTGCATATGCGAGGAGGGCTCCTGATTAACTCCTTTCAGCACTATTCAATAGTCAACTCTCCTGTGACTAAAACCTCATCCTCTCTGAGGAACAGCGTGAAAACTTTTACTATTACTGAGTTTTTGGGATCCCAAAATGTAGGTGGAGGGATACCTATGACTTCGTAAAAGTTGTCCATCTGTCTGTCTGTCCGTCTGTCAGCATGATAACTCTTGAAGGGAACGAGATAATTTGATGAAACTTAGTGCAAGGACCCGTTATGTCAAGGTAGAGGTCGAGTTCGTGGATGCAGGGCTCTGTAGCTCAACATTTAGGGGTGGGGGAGGGCGTTCAAACTAAGTGTTTTTTTTTAACAGATCATGCGATAGTCGATTCAGGGGTAATAAGACGTGCTTAACACGAATTTCAAAACACTTTTCTCGCCGGACAAGTAGTGGGCCCGGAATCCGGCCAAAACCAGAAAGTCTCTTAAAGTCAAAGTTTTATTTAAAGTTGATTAGATGTTCAATTTAGGGGTAGGAAGACATGCCGAATATTCGTATGGAATTCTTTTCTGGTCGAATCCGCTTTTGACAATCATCTGAAGTTGATCAGATTAGATGTTAGGAGATACGCTGAATTCGTTTCTGGCTTTAGTTTTTGCAACACAAGTAGTTCGCCCGGAATACAGTCGAAACCGGAGATTTGGCAGAAGTATAAAGGCAGGAAGATTTGATCATATTTTGTCAAAGTAGATATGACGTATAGCTTAGGATTAAATATACACATGCTGAATCAATATCTTAACTTGGTTTTCTCGGATTAGCCATTGGCCTTCTTCTGTTTCTAAATCTTAACAGTAAAAACGTTCAAAGAGTCTGGCAAAGACCGGATATCTACAAGACCCATTTGTTTGGATCAGATATTAAATTTTTGGGATCCCCTCGAAACCTTTGGTATTATTAAGCATGGGATTCATTTTGCGAACAATGTCTCTGCCCAATTACGGTTCAACCGCTCATGGATTTCGTGGTTTGGTCTACTACAGGTGCGTTAGTTGCACTCCGGGCTGTTTCCAGAAACTCGTTAGTACAAAACGGGTTATAAGACTGGGGAGCAGTCACTAGGGAACACAAAAACAGGTCATGGGAAAAACCGGAGACCAACCCCTGAGGACTGAAGGGACAAAGAAAGCAGCATGTATATAAGCTAAGAAAGTCGGTAGTAAGTCAGTTTACCTTTAGAGCTGTGTGCTAATAATGGATACCTGATCTGAGTAAATTCTGTAGTGGGTAAGTACTAGCTTAAATAATTCGTGGAGTCAGGGAACTCTGATGTAGCAATCGATCTTTCGGGCAAAGAAGGAATACGCTTCTCCTTGATAATACCACCACACAGTCAGAAGTTTGATAATATATGGAAGAGCATGCTTTTGTTAAATTGTATGTTTGATGCCAATAATACTGACGCTGTGATTTTTAGGGTTCTTTCGCGAAATATAGCATTTAAAAAGGTCGCATTTATATCATCGGCGCTCAAAGTAACGTTTTACACAAGGATGCTCACCAATCCCGTACGGAAATTTCCGGCCTCAAATCGACCCAGACAAATTGAAACAGATTTCGCCCCGATTTCAGGTTAGTTTCTTCCTGGGATCGACCGGAATTTCGGCCTTATGGCCAATTTTCCGGGCCAACTTCGACCGAAATTTTGGTCATCGGCAGAGCCGAGGCCGAAATTCCGGTCGGTCCGGGGAAGAAACTAACGAGAAATTGGTCGAAATCTGTTTCACTTTTTCTGGGTCGATTTCAAGCGGAAAATTCCGTACGGAATGTGTAAAGCCAGGCTTCACCTTCCAGATTCACAGACGACCGGGGCTTCCGCATAGTCAAGCCAACCCTTCCAGATTTTCATGATACTGATGACAGCTAAATGTGCTGTTCTTCAACATTTGTTAGATGTCCCCTTTACATTTCAAACATATCTTGCATCCCCGTCACAACTGTCAATCACTTTCCCTTTTCTTCCCCATCTGCATATGTGTTATGTCTCTCGAGCAGGTTGCCTCTATGTCACCTTCCAGACATCCGGAATCTAGGGTGTACAACATCCCGGACTTCCAGACGTTTTTGGCCTGGCTTCAACTTCCAGATCCGTCTCGACGGAAACGGCTGAATCCGGAAGAAAAATCTGGAAGGTGAACCCCCACCTTTATCAAACTTCTGCCAATGTGTCACTTATCCCGTGAAGTTAGGCAGCAAACTTTTCAAACATCTGTCCTGAGTGGCATACTTCCTCCCTAAACCCTACTAGAGTGTAGTTTTATTTGGAAGTCCGGACCCCCTCCACCACCAGCATCGGTTGTTTAGTACTCACCGTCGCCGCCAGATTGCCTATGGCCTCCGAAAATGCGCTGATAGTACATCGCTGCCTCTCGCGCCTTGTTTTCGCCTCGTCAATTTGCCGAATCAACTGTTGAACTTCCGAATCAATTTCTGGCTTTTTCGTATTCCGCTCTTCCCATTCCTCTAGTGCGGTCAAGAAGGGCGCGTCTTCTTCGACCATGTTTACAAAACCGAAGAAGTTCATACACTCAAGGGCCATCGCTTTCACCCTATGAGTTTCTACGAGAAAAAAATAAAGCAGTGAGCCCTTTTACAAACATGGACCTCTTAATTACAATTACAGTTGTTCGGTTTCCTGATTCATAATATCTTTTACAAAAAAATGGTGCAGTCATCACAGTTAAGTGGATCAACCAAGATCTATTAGTCTATTTGCAATTTTAACCAAAGTTATATGACGATGTACGATTTTAACTTACAATTCATCAATATCAAAACACGAATTAAAATGACAGGTTAAATAATTACAAAAGTAGTTCCGTCGTGACAAAAAGAACAAGACCAAAGGTTTCGATGGGATCCCAAAAATTCAATATTTGATCCAGACAATTGGGTCTTGTCTTCGCCAGATCCAGTCTTCGCCAGACTCAATTGAACATTTTTACTATTAAAATTCAAAAACAGATTAATCATCTGATTGAATCAGTTCAGGTATTGAATCAGCATGTGTGTTTACCCCTATAAGTCATCTCTGTTTTGACGAAAACTTCCTGCCACTTCTGACAATTTCCCGGTTTCGGACGAATTCCGGAACTACTTTTCCGGCGAAAAAAGAAAGCTCAAAAACGAACTTAGCGTATCTTCTTTCCCCAATATTGAACATCTAATCAACTTCAAATAAAAATTCAGCCGGATTCCGGTTTTGGCCGGATTCCCGTCGAACTATATGTCCGTGTAAAAAATGATTGTCATACACTGATTCACCATCTCTTTACCCCTAAATCGAATATCTAATCAACTACAAATAAAAAACTTTTAACAATTTTCGGTTTTGGCCGGATTCCGGGCGAACTACTTGTCTGGGTAGAAATTTTTTTCACATAAGTGTTCAGCATGTCTTCTTACCCCTAAATCGAACATCTAATCAACTCCAAGTAAAACTTTTACTTTTAACAAACTTTCAGGTTTTGGCCGGATTCCGGGCGAACTACTTGTTCGGCGAGAAAATGGTTTTCACCACTGTGTTCAGCTTGGCTTCCTAACCCTTAAATCGAACATCTAATCAACCTCAAATAAGACTTTTACTTTTAACAGACTTTCCGGTTTTGGTCGGATTCCGGGCTAAGTACTTGTCCGGCGAAAAAACGGTTTTCACCATCGTGTTTAGCATGTCTGCTTACCCCATCATCGACTATCACATTATCTGTTTAAAATATTTCATTCGCCGCTTAATTTAATACCCCTCCCCCACCCCTAGATGTAGGGCCCATCTACGAACTTGACATTGCTCTTGAGCCAAAGAATCCTCACACCAAGTTTCATCAAAATATCTCATTCCCTTCCAGAGTTATAGTGCGCACAGACGGACAACTTTTGCGATGTCATAGATATCCCGCCACTTACATTTTGGGATCCCAATAAAGCAGTCCCAGTCCCAATCTAGTCTTCAGCTGTTACTTCACTCGAATCCTCCATCTGCTGTGGGTCGCCATCAGAGCGAGACAAGATTTGGAGCGTGTTCCACCCTACTTTCCGTAGTTACTACACATGACCAAGAACAAATAACGAGTAAGAACAATGGTCTCTTGTCCATCCACCGACTAAAAATGTTCCGACAACAATGAGCGGAGGTGGAGCCATTTCTTAGTCGCCCGTGTGTACTCGTTGGTCTCCGACTCTCCGCCGTTACACACTTGAGTCATTTACGAAGAAAATAACGTAGCCACTAGCGAGGCGGATGTTCTGGCCTGTTCACACGGGAAGGAAACAGCGTTGATTTTGTTTGAGTAGACGCTGGCGTCTGATTAGTGAATATTAGTGATGCGAAAAACAAAAAGCGAACTAGACGATGGTGATTCATAATCGCTTTTGTTATACCATGACCATCAATATGAAGATTGAAATCCCTTGTGACATTCCTTTTAATGTCTCTCGGGAGAACCATACAATGCAAACCGGGATTTGAAGCACACTCACTGAAGTCATGACCCATTGAGTTTCAACATCTGTAGTATTAACTTTGTCAGGCGAGTGTAAACTAAGAGTAACGTAATTAAGGCTTTCGAGGATTATTGAAATTACCGAAAGGGTAGAATAGCATGGAATAGTCAAAATAATACCAGTAGGTGAGTGTATATTTTGTGTTTTTTCTTCTTTTTTTTCTGAAATGTATAATTGTATACATTTCGATTTAGTGAGTTAGATTTCGATTCAGTAGTTAATCGAAAGATGAAAGTTCACCTCAACTTGGTCTATCTCGTTTGTCTTTTAGTTCACTACTTACAAATAATTCGATTTCAACGGTGTATTTTCCCATCAAATAAAGTCTTTGGTTTTCGTACTGAGGCCTTGCCACATGGGTTCTAGTTTGTCTAGGACCCACATAGACGTCCTAGTTTTTTTTTAAATTCAATTCAAAATTGTTTCTGGTTAGTTGTCAGAGTAGAAGCCTATTCCATCTGCGTAATATTTGTTCATTTCCACTGAGACTATTAAACCTGAAACACGGCCTTTTTTTTTTAAAGAATCTGCCTGTTTATTTGTTCTTGACATGACGTCACGAATTCTGGCTTTTTGGCGTCAAGCTGGAACACAGTTATCTATTTGCAGCAAATATCGTGCCATGGGCTGATTCCGCCAACCACGCCACATATATTCGTAGTTACCACGCTTACAACGCTCTTGAGCACGGTAAGCAATTAGTACTGTTTCAAGAACGCTGGAACGGTCAACGTAGTAACAAGGTTGGAACGAAAATGTTAACTAATGGTTACTATTGTTAGAATGGTGGAACACGCCCATAAGGTAGCAAACATTCCTGTCCTCAATAGCACCCATTTCGATGAAGCCGGAAAAAAAGAAGACAAATGTTGCCAGGCTTTACCTGTTACGGCAGCCTACCAATCTCATAGAAGTTCATATTTGTGTGGTAGCGAGAATGGGAATTTGTTACATCTGATGTGTGAATGCCGTGAGCTAGGTGACCTGCGGGTTGAGATGTTTGAGAATGTAACTACAATAAATGATGAAGTATGGATGATGAGCGTTATTGGAAGTAAGTGTTTTCAAGACTTGAAGAGGCTGGTAAGGTTCCTAAAAATAGCTTTAGCCCACAGAGAGAATTTTCTTTAGTTTAGTTCTACTATTTCGTTCAAGTGTTCTCTTTTTTTTTTTTTTTACCATTTTTGCCATGGCCTCAGGCTTTTTGTGCAATAAATTCTATTCTATTCTATGCCAGTGCTACATTATTCAGAGATGATTTGTACTGATCATGGTGTGAATTCGGGAATTGCGACATTCCTTGTTCGAAGTGAGTGACAAGCGATGATCAACGGGGTTAGAGACTCGACAATCAACAACTAAAGGAAGTGAATGCACTCGCGGTTTTGCCTTAATATTGGGATACTTTGGTGGATGGAAAAGTTACAGGTGTCAGTAAATGAAGATTAAGGCTGGATTTAAGCAGAAACAGCAAAAGTTGCGACCTTCTTTAAACTAAATCAATCCAGAGGAAAAGAAATCATTATGCATTCTCAACTTGAGCTTCTGTCACACTCAGAATATCTAGATATAAACCACGCAACCACAGGAACTTCACCTCACAGAAGAGCTGGGTCAGTCCGAATCCAGGATTCGTCCTTTTAGCCGGATTCCAATCTTCTGCTCGACACGTCAGGCTGGATTCGGACTCGAATTCTAAACCTCTATCTTACGAACCTGCTCAAATTTCTAGTCTACCTTCTTCCATCTTCCGTTTCCTAATTTTTACACAGTATGGGCTCAGGCAATCCAACTTTTTGATCTCCACCACCAACCATCCTCAGTAATCTATCACGGTATCGGATTACCCGTCGGATTCGAATCCTCACCATGAAATGGTGGATTCGGATTCGAAATTTGTTGATCGGAGCAAGGATGCATTAGGAGAAGTATTTTCTAGATCATGAACGGAAAGAGTGCAAAAAGAAACAAGAAAAGTATAACATTACACTAAAATTTCGACAACGTGCTGAAATGCGCAAGAAAAGAAGAGGCAAACCCGGCCTTAAAAAAATCTCTCCCCAGATGACAAGTGATGTTATTCTCCACAATAGTAACCGCCTTTTTTCGCCATTATGACTATGTCACGAAATCTGTCATGTAAAACTATGTGTGTGTGTGTGGGGTGGGGGGGGGTATTATATCTAGGGAGTGTGCAGTCCCTCTTGACAATTACTTACTAGGAGTGAGGATATCCATGATGCCAAAGTTGTGGAAGTTCCCATTCGGAATATGAAAGAAAGGCCGGCTCAGATTCCAAGCGGCATAGGCAGCTCCAAGACGCTGATCCCCTCCACAAAGGTTGACATACTGCAGAAAGTAAAACTTCATAAAAATCAAGCTTTACCTAGATAGCATGCACTATGATTTCTGCTGCCAATCCGTAAAATAATTCACGAACACTTATGCGTTTATACCAGGTTTATACTTTAGGCGCGTAACTCCGCAATAAACCTTTGAAGCGGACCACTGTAAGGGGCGTAAAAGTGCGAACACACGATCAGGATTTCCTGGCCGGATTTCCTGCACTTTCACCATCAAGTTGAACAAATTTCAACTTTTCCACATGAACGTGATGATGCTGGCGAAAATCCGGGCAGGAATTCCAGTCCGGGAGCTCCTAATCCTGATCATGTGTTCGCACTATAAGTAAGGGTAAAGGAGATGGCAGTCTTTGCGCCTACGACCACCTTTTACTTACTTTTTTTGCGATTTTCCGCGAAAGATTGGATTATTTGTAAGGACGATTCTGGCGGGCTGGAAAACTCGGCTAGTTTACGCCGGCCGTTTTTGCGACTTCAAACTTGAAAATCGGAACGCTAGTTCTGGAAAGGCAAAAGTGAACTGTTCTGGAAAGCGGATAAACGGTGGGAGTCGAAAGTGGTCTCGGAACATTTATATGCGGAGCGGCTTTCACGCGTGGCGGATTTTCGCTTTACTTTCTGGAAAGCGAATCCTTGAAAATGCCAAAACCCCCCTTAAAATTTGGACAACCTGGACGTGAGATTGGATTGTTGGGCCCTTCAAAGCAGGTCCAAATCAATAGGGAAACTTTGGATCATGCTTAAATTTTGCAGAAAGCTTTTAAACATCCATGACATACCATTTCGTTCATTCCGCACGTCATAACTGTTCCAGGACCCTTCATAAATCCTAGACAGGCTTTAGCATCTCCTCTATCCCAGAGAACTTCCCGGTACTTATACGCCTGGTTCGTCTTCACATTTTCATCATTTTGTCATTTTTCATCGCATGGTCGTCAACCAGAAATCCTGCTTGGACTTTACCCCCTGTATCAATTCGGACGAAAAGTTCGTCCTGCATCCGCCCCATTTGTTATATGGCTAGAGTCGTGATGTAACTGAATAAGCGCTGGAAGCTCATATGGGACTTGCAAGGCTGGTTCAAAGAATGAAATATAGAAATTTGCCTTGTCGTGGCTTTGTTCTGATCATCTGTAAGCAGAACCCTTGAGATAACAATGATCGTGGACTGAAATCACGAGGATGCATCGTTTGGTAAAAAGTATTTTATTTTCGAACTTGGCTGTAATGATGTGCACTTTAAAGGCTCTAGAATGCACCTGTAAGCAAAAACCCTTGAGGCAAAAACGATAACAGGCCCTTGGGAATCTTTAATATATATCGTTTGGTCAAAAGTAATTTTTTTTTCACTTTTGAGTAAAGATGTGCAATTTAAGGGAGCTAAAACTTCATATGTAAGCAAAATCCTTGAGGCAAAAATGATAATGGGCTCATGGGGGTCATGTAAATGTATATTCCCCAAGTCAGTTTGATCGGGTCCCTAATATGCCTGCCAAGTTTCGTCGTGAAAATCCTCGAAACCACCATCACTGGAATCCCCCCCCCCCCCGAAAGTGTCTGGACCCGGTCCAACTGTGTAAATGATTTATTTAGAGCAGATGCTTGTTCTTCCCAGCAAGTTTCACTCCCATCCCTCCATTCTAACCGTTTCTAGAAAATTCCGCCCCCCCCCCCAACTCCCCCATACCAGTCGAATCCGGTCCAACCTTCAAGTGGTAAATCAGAGATATGTCATCCATTCAGTTATTAAGTTCCCCCCCCCCCCCCCCCCGAGATGGTGGGATTGGGAAACTGATTATTTCCAGATTAGTTTGATCGGGTCCTGATACGCCTGCCATGTTTCATCGTCCTATCACATCTGGAAGAACCCTAACTCGAAGATATGTGACACACAAACGGACCGAACGACAGACGGAACTGCGATCGGTATATGGCACTTGAGCCAGAGGCTCCAAGTGCCATACAAATCGGGAGCGCTGACACTTGCCTTTGTTTTGACTTCATTGCAGTAGGCGCTGAATTTCTCATCAGTTGCCGCGGGGTAGATATTAACCCAGGTGAGCAGGAAGTACGTAACGTCACTCGTTGAAGGTCGGTGTAGGAAATCGTGGACGTTCAGATTCTTGAATTCTTCTTTCAGAAATTCCTCAAGTTCCCTGTCGCGGTTCCCATCCTCCATGTCGTCCTACAAAGCAACATAGTAACAAGAATAAATAAGGGAAGAACTGCGAACTCACATAACCTCGATGTCAGCATCCTGGATCTTTTTTTGTCCGATCTTATTTATCGGAGGTAGCCTGGGTGGAGCTTCGCGTGTTGCCTCTTGCAGTATTATGTGTTACCTCCAAGCAAAAGTGATGAAGTGGTCAGAAAAGGCGGGAAGTTCAAACAGTGCTGATTTTAAGGATTTTACAAACGGAAACGACTTTTCAATCTCGGGTCAGACTTACAATATGAAGCTTATGTTATCACGACCCTTCACAAAGACGGTGAATCCTAAGGGAATGCGGCATTTGATGACTCAGGGGAGCAATTAAGCAACTTGAACGTTGAAGTACAGACCTAACATGCATGCATTTACTTCAGATTCAATAGGATCGGTGTGAACATTAGTATTTTTATTTTGGTCTTCTCAAGACTGTAAAGAATCGCTTCTAGAAAAGTTATTAAGCTTGGAAATATTTAGCTGTCGAAATATACTAAATGAGTTATTCCGTTTTGTTTTAGTTTGGTCCAACGTTTTTAGCCCGACCTCACCTTCACCGTGATCGGACAAAAATCGGGAAGGAGAAGCCCGGCTACAGGCTAACTGACATACCGAATGTGGCTCTCTGACTAATCAATCAGTAATGTGATGATGCATCACCACTTTCAACCAGCTGGAGACAATTGAATGCGCGTGGCCTCCTGCGCGGGCGGGACCGTCAGATAAAGGGAGGGTCCAACTTTTTTTTCTTTTTCTTTTATGGAGCAGGCGCGCACAGCGCAGTTCTATTTCAAAGCTCATGCTAGAAAGACCAGACCCGCAAGTGAAGAACTTTAGATATCAAAAGGAACTTCTGGAATTTCAGTCGGTCAACGTTCATCACTACCGGAACAATGAGTCAGCCGTCGCAGGGGCACGTAACGGAGAACATTCTGAGGATCTTGCATTCAAGAAGCTCTCCAAATACACTTAACACCTTTGAGTTCAATGTCCAGTACCTAGGAGGACGATCAGTGAGGGCAGGTGATGGGAAAAGGTAAGTCACTGTAACGTCTGTAACTAATGCCAGATGGATTCAAGCAGGCCCGCAGTTTCATTTAGGCTATGGTAGGCAAGTACGGTATATTTCACAACCAATCCTCGGTATTATCAATGGCTGGTCTAACCCTAGTCATCTGACGCAGGTTCCAAAAAATTCCACTACATCTCGGGCCAACTTGTCCAGTCCCGCGAGGAAATCCACTGATGCAGGCGCCGAAGGGAGATCAGCACTGAGGCTTAGTAGATACAAACACCCATCAGTATTTAGTTTTTTAGTTCGATACCAACCAACTTTTACAAACTAAACTATAAGAAAACCTTTTAAAAAACTGTTACTATTTTTTACACATCTAGTGGGTACCTTTGACTGCAGAAAAGCCAGAAAGTGATGCTCCTGCTCGCGCTGTTGCCAGAAGAACCGACAGACCCTTTCAGGTAAGGTAATGGTAAGTAACAACAACCTACTTCAGAGGCATTCTTCAGTGTAGTCAAAGATTCCAAGCCGAGTCCAGTGCATGGAATTAACATTAATTACAAACAGGGAAACGGAACTGGAGGCCCGTGTATCTGCAAATCCTCAATTAAGGTACGCATGTCAAAATTTACGGGTAAGCACAGTCACTCTTGAGTGTTGAGAGAAGGGCAAACGCCGACGAGGGAACATAACGGAGACGATTCTAGAGCTAGTCTGGTTCAGAGCGAGCTTAGTATCCCGTACGGGTAACCGATGACAAGCGATAGGAATCGTAAGTAGCGCATGGAAAAGTAAGTCAAAATTACTAGCACTAAGGCACGATCACCTAAGGTAAGCAGAAAGACTAATGTATGTCGAACCTCGAATATTATCCAAGCCGAACATTTTGTCGTTCGAATTATAAAGTAGAAACACAGCTTGAAATGAAATGCTGGCTCTTCCAAGAGTATTCCAAAGTATGATGAACGGGCTGAATTACTTTTACGGCTAATGGACTTACCAGATTGGTAATTTTGGGCTACCTTACATAGAATTATCCCTGATAAAATGCTCTTGCGGATAAAAAGAAAGTGTTGGTAAAAAGGTCTACTGGTGCAATGTCTACTGTTCACAGACACGACCGAATACAGGGGAGAAACCTTACCAGAAGACAGAAGTCATTACTGTAAACACCTTTCTTTCTTCAAAGTTCTAAAACAGTCAACATTATTTCCAACTAAGAGAAACTGAATCAACCTTACGGTACAGCCGGTCAGTCAACTATCCAGTGGCCTAGCTAAATGATCTTCCTTACTGAAATGACGCAAAACCCTCAAAATAAATTACTGAAAAAAAAGATGATGCCAAACATTTGCTTCATTTTCTACTTTGAATTCATGTACCAGCTTATTGGTTTTCTTTTGGTCTGATTTTTTTGTACGATATATTTTGAGCACTATCCATCACGGTGCTTCCGAACCGCGCCTTTAGATGATAGGACGGACGTATCGAGTCAGGTTTAAACTTGAGACTTGGATGAGGATGACCCAGATACTGCAAAAGATTTTCGATTTAACTCCTTTAAAGTGGACTCGATTTACCGCATCATGTAGCCACACGTCCATGTAGGCTTATTACCGTAAATAAACGATCAGACGGACACTCTCATCAATACTGCAGGCCATTGCCTTCAAATTTTAGGAAAAAACCTTAAACCGCAAAACACTCAGCCAGTCGGTTTCCATACAACGATCCTAACCGAAGGACCAAATACTGCAGCCGATAGGCCAGAACGAAATAAGATATCAAAATGAAACCCGTACTGGCCGTGGGGCCGACTGGCCGTACTGGCCGAAAGGTTTCGATGGGATCCCAAAAATTTAATATTTGATCCAGACAATTGCGAACGAACTACCATACTTGTCCAGAAAAACAAGACCAAAGGTTTCGATGGGATCCCAAAAATTCAATATTTGATCCAGAGAATTGGGTCTTGTCTACGCCAGATCCAGTCTTCGCCAGACTCCTTGAAACATTTTTACTATTAAAATTCAGAAACAGATTAAGGCCAAAAAGCTAATCATCTGAGAAAACCAAGTTCAGATATGGATTCAGCATGTTTGTGTTTACCCCTATAAGTCATATCTGTTTTGACGAAAACTTCCTGCCTTACTTCTGCGAATTTCCCGGGAACTACCTGTCCGGCAAAAAAAAAGAAGCTAAAATCAAACTCAGCGTCTCGCTCAGCGTTTCTTCTTTCCCCTATATCGAACATCTAATTAAAATTTCGAAAAACTTCGAATTAAACTTTAACTTAAAACAAATTTTCCGGTTCCAGCCGGATTTCGGTCGAACTATATGTCCGGGTAAAATATGATTGTCATACAGGGACTCAGCATCTCTTCTTACCCCTAAATCGCTTATCTAATCAACTAGAAATAAAACTTTGACTTCCAACAGATTTCCGGTTTTGACCGGATTCCGGACCAACTACATGTCCGGGTAGAAAATTGTTTTCACATATGTGTTCAGCATTTCTTCTTGCCCTAAATCGAACATCTAATCAACTCCAAATAAAACTTTTAATTTTGACAAACTTTCCGGTTTGGGCCGGATTCCGGTCGAAATACTTTTCCGTCGAGAAAATAGTTTTCACCATCGTCTTCAGCATGTCTTCCTACCTCTAAATCGAACATCTAATCAACTTCAAATTAAACTTTACTTTCAACAGACTTTCCGGTTTGAGCCGGATTCCGGGCGAAATACTTGTCCATTGAGAAAATAGTTTTCACCATCGTCTTCAGCATGTCGTCCTACCCCTAAATCGAACATCTAATCAATTTCAAATAAAACTTTTACTTTCAACAAACTTTCCGGTTTGGGCCGGACTCCGGGCGAAATACTTGTCCGTCGAGAAAATAATTTTCACCATCGTCTTCAGCATGTCTTCTTACCCATAAATCGAACATCTAATCAACTTCAAATAAAACTTTTACTTTGAACAAACTTTCCGGTTTTGGCCGAATTCCGGGCTAACTACTTGTCCGGCGAGAAAATGGTTTTCACCACCGTGTTCAGCATGTCTTCGTATCCCTAAATCGAAAATCTAATCAAGTTCAAATAAAACTTTTACTTTTAACAGACTTTCCGGTTTTGGCCGGATTCCGGGCTAACTGCTTGTCCGGCGAACAAATTTGTTTCACCATCATGTTCAGCATGTCTTCTTATCCCTAAATCGAACATCTAATCAACTTCAAATATAACTTTTACTTTTAACAAACTTTCCGGTTTTGGCCGGATTCCGGGCGAACTGCTTGTCCGATGACAAAATGGTTTTCACCATCGTGTTCAGCATGTCTTCTTACCCCATAATCGACTATCGCATTATATGTTTAAAAATATTTCATTTTCCCCTTAAATTAAAACCCCTCCCCTCCCCCCCCCACTAAATGTAGGGCTACAGAGCCCATCTACGAACCTGACCTTACTCTTGACCCAAAAAATCCTCACACGAAGTTTCATCAAAATATCTCATTTCCTTCGAGAGTTATAGTGCGTACAGACGGACAACTTTTGTGATGTCATAGGTATCCCTCCACTTAAATTTTGGAATCCCAAAAAGCAATCGAACCAAGCACCATGAGCCTGACGAAAATCAGACAACCATTTAAACCTCGAAAAGGTTGCCCCTATACTAAGGTCTCAGATGCCTTGGACCCTCAGGTGCGAACAGAATGAATTAGCGACCGACTACATTAGTAATTGTGCGAACAATCAGGTCAAAAATAAATGCATCAATGCTCCTGATAAGGCAACACAACTAAATAAAGACGTCCGCACATTCTTTCGAAGGGTCGTAACTCGTATGCCTCTAAGCTACTGAGTCCAGTCTCCCCGGGGTTAACGGCTTTCAAATTACATCGCTCTTTTCGGAAAACAACGGCAAAGACAGATGCCTGTCACATTATGTTTGGGCAAAAGGAAGCTTGTCGTCAGGCAGTTTCGATAAGAATCGAGGGGCCGTCAACATAAATTGGAGAATAACTTTGGGATAAACAAACGTACACTGCAACGACTCTTAACTCACAGATAGCCTACAAAGAAGCCTAGGTCCCGTGGTAGAAGAGCTTCGAAAAGGGACTTGGGTGAATATCCTCCGCAATTTTGTCTAGCTTATCGTTTACTCTTGTGATGTAATAGATTTAAACAAAATAAAAATACCACGCAACGATTAAAGAGTTATTTTTCTAACGCCAAGGACCTTATTACTGAGCTAGCATCAAATCATAGCGCAATAAAGAAGCACTACGATTGAGAACGGAATCAGACTCAGGCCAGACAGTTTATAATCAGGGGCCAACAAAGGAGACGAAACTGAGAGGTGAAAAACAACTTTTCAAGAGACAAAAACCCCATGTTCGGCACAGCAATCTTCACCTGAAAGACCAGCTAACACAAATAAATTTATTCCACATTTATTTATGGGCTTGTAGCCCATCTTTCACCATCACAACGACTTTTGAGATCGGTTTATAACCAACACAATTAGTAGTCACAAAGTCACGGATGGTCACTTGCCAACTCTGATGATTGTGTGACTTAAACATAAATAAGTTATAGTCAAATCAATCCAATGTTTCGCACCACAAAAAAGCATTGTGGTGCCCATATAACTCAACCACCTACTACTACCAAGGACAAAATAAATCGGAAGATGTTCGCCACGTCGAGATCGGTAATTAAACAAGAAGATAAACAATATATACAGAACAGCGTTCAAACCAGGCTATCGATTTCATTTTCTGCCTGCAAATCCAGACCTTGGTTTGCCACGTATTTTACAACTCCATAAACTTAAAGCTCTTGAAGTTTGTGATAATGAGTGATAACGGGGTCACAATAAAACGGATTGATTTATTGATATACATGGATACCTAAATCCATGGGAAACCAATGCTTTTCCGATCTCTCTGGAGGAGTAAGAACCAGTGGAGCTCGGCAAGTCTACGGCGTATGCCGTTGAGGGCTTAACCCGTTTATCTGGTCGGTTCCGAACTACCCCACCTGCTCATCGACTACAGATACATTTTAGACGTTGTGTGAAGCCGGCAAAGTATATTCTTGTCCAGGACTTGTGTGTTCCGAACTATGTATTTAAGCGAGGTGGGGAGTTGTTTTTCTTTCGTCCACCAGGTATGCGCATGAAAAATTCGGAGGGGGGGGGGCCATTGGCCGCATAACTCATCATACCTTTTTGCAGTATCTGGCGGATGTGTCTCAACGATGGAGTTTCCTTCAAGACGGCCGTTTTCAACTTCAGCAACAGGAGTATTCACGAGAAAGCCAAAAATATCCCACCTTACTCAATCGTTCGAGTCAAGGAATTCACCGCCATTCACAGCCAAAAATACATCCTCTTCGTCCTGAAAAATTTCGACGTAGTCGTCGACGGATCCCATATTCAGCAGGTGCTTGGTAACCCGTCATTGAACCTCGACGAGGATGATAACCTCAGTATCTACCTTCCACAGATAAGACCTCCGGCGGCGCATCTCCAGCGACCAGATTTACCTCCTCCTCACCTTCTAATTCCTTCCCGAGTACTCGTCCATGAATCGACATCCGCCACTACAGCACCGTATCCACCACAAGAACAGACGGACGAACGGATGGAATCCGACGAGGAGCTGATGCAGGATAATCATTCCCAGTCCTCACTCATCGATCAAGCAATAACGGATGCAAATGTTCTAAAGGAAAAGGCTCAGCATGCCCTGACAGCCATAAGCAACATTCAAGTAAAAGCAGAGCCGGAGTCGCCCCCATCGAGCCCCCCTCGCACACGACAACCTGCTCAAAATCTAGAGCAAGTGAAGGAGGAAGACGAACCCGCGAACTTTATCTCAGATCAGGCCCCTATGGTACCTTTTCTCCCGCAAGATCCACCACCCACCGCTCCATCTCCTTCATTACTTTCGTCAGAGTCTCTGCGTCAGGCTACCAGCAATGACGTGATACTACCTACCATAGCCAAGGACGAACCAGCTTCGCAGCTTGGGCTACCACATCGCCCCCACGCACCCGGAACGCCATCTGTTAGTCAAATTCTACGAGAGAACGAGTCCAAACCACTGGTTACACCACTCCCGCAAACCCCAACTTCCAACACGGACAGTCCCATGAAAACAGATACCACGACTATCAAGATACAGCCCCCATCCCAACACGCTAGAAGAGATCTGACTAATATTTTTACTGACAGGCTCTTGACCTTCCGGCCGTCTTTGTATAACGTAGCCAGTCTGATCGTTAAGCCAAGGCCGTACCAGCCTAGGATCGTTGCAAGGCTTGTTAAGCTCTCGCCAGTGCTGGGACCAGCAAGAAATGGAGCCTTTTGGGTGCAGCTGCTATTTCAAGATCATACAGGCAGAATTCCGATGAAAATCTGGGAAGAAGATATCGACAACTTTACAGGGGAGGAACGCTGTGGTCTTAGACTCGGCCAACTGTATGACATCAGAAACGTTTACATTAAAGACATTGACCACGAATTTTATCGTGGAGACAAACTAGTAGACGTTGTTCCCGTCGAGCTGAAAACTTCATCCCAAACATCAATTCGTGAGGCCCCCGAAAACGAGTATCCAGGAATTCCTGAGTTCCGCTACAGCTTCACGAATATTTCTAGTCTATCGCAGATACAAGAGGGACAGCTGGTTGATATATTGGCAGTTGTATCCCATCAGGATCTTACTGATAACGGAGTCCCCCGACTTGTGCTGATCCTGAAAGATGACTCCAACGCCGAAATAGCCCTGACTCTATGGCGGGCAACGGCCATGGCCGAAGCAAACCGCATGCTGACCGGAAAAGTCGTCGCATTGAAAAATGCGGAGGTTCGATGTTATGGAGGAAAAAGTCTGCATCTTGATACAGTTTTTGGCAACTTGGAAATCGAGCCAAGATTAGGAGAAGCATACGAACTTCGTGAATGGTAAGTAAACCGATGCAGTGAAGACCACTGTTACATGGATAACAAAATATAATATGTACATACAGATCAACGACACTCTCGTATGTCACCGCTATCAATAAGCCGACTAGTATCGATCCTTTCTTTTTCAGGAATGAATACCATGGAATTGATGCACTTTCTCAGCCATTAACAACTACCAACACGTCCCAGTCCAACAATGCTACTCTGTAAGATCATCACGAAAGAAGCAACCTCTCTGGAGTCAAAGGACAACCACAGCTTCACTAGCCGGGCATCACTATTTGAAATAGTTCAAACCATAGTATATATGATAAGATAGTATTATCTCTAAAACTATAGCCAGATCGGCCAAATTTCTTTAAATGGCAAAAGGCAAGCTCTGCTTCACAGAGGTAATCCAATCTATTCAGACCTACACTATGTAGGCGAGCCTAATTACATGACAGGCAAAGATATGATGAATCTATCTTATTTTTAATCTTCATTAGTGTTTACATTTGTATTTATTGACGATTTCGGAAAATTGGGATTTTACCATGATAGTTCGAGAAGAATAAAAGCGATTTTTCTCTATCTATCTATCTATCTAACGACATTGTTTATAACAGTCTATCACATATCCCTCATTTTTAGATAAGCTACGACAAAAGTTCGGAAATTTGAGAAAGTCTATGCCGAACAATGGTTAAACGGAACAATACTAAATACTGGACACCCAGAACCTGCCTTAAACCTCCAAAAACAGAGTTTCACTCAAATCATCAATATTTACGTAGTTTCGGTGCCCAGCATTTGCCATAGCGTAACCTGAGTTTGTCATGGGCTCTGTTCAAAACTGTTGGCATAGTAAATATTTGGCAAAAAGCCAGGATTTGTGACTGACTTCTACGAACACTGCCACTTCCAACTTGATGGACATGACCTTCAATGCAGTACCTTCTAAATCTTGTACTACTGTAAGGAGTACAATTAAAATTCGATTTAATTGTTCGACCACTATGCTAGATATAGTCTTATTTCTACCATCTTCTTCATTTTACTCACATCTGTACGGATATTTTAATGTTAATCTACTTCAACCTGAGACAGCCTCTTTAAGGCATTGTTAATCATGTTGCCTACTATGTCTGTTGTTACAGTACCGGACTTATTTTGTTTCCCTCCTTATGATAACATGTAAGGATATGTTAACCTTTATCAGTTTGTTAGGATTTGGTTGGTTCCTTGAATTTATCAGGAACTCGTTATTAGCCTACGTATTTACAGATAAAATGTACCTAAACTGATTGGTGTCATGTTTATTTGTAAATAGTCCTCCGAGCTATTTTCGACTGGCAAAAAATCGTCTAACTCCATTCGCTGATAATTCAGGGCTGCTTGATGCAGTTAACGATGAGTCACTTAAGGAAGATCTCAATCGCATCCACGACTGGGCAACAACATGGCATATGTCTTTCAAGATTGAAAAATGCAATGTTATACACTTTGGCAAGACAAACGGACGCACCAAGTATACCATGCTAGACAGAGCCACAAACAACATCATAGAACTGCAGGCTGTTGACGAAGAAAGAAATCTCGGGATTATTGTTGATCATCAGCTGAAGTTCCATGGAATCAACAAAAAGACTGTCTCCCATACAAACTCTGTTCTTGGCCTTCTCAAAAGAACCATATCCAGTAGATCTCCCCACGTTTTCCTGAAGCTCTTCAATGCCTTTACCAGGCCAGTGGTTGACTTTGGAATGTGCTTAGATTCACCTGGGTTTAAGGGGAATGTAAAGCTCCTAGAAGGAGTGCAAAGGAGAGAGCCATTAAGATAATAACAAACATGAAAGATAAATCCGATGAACAACGTCTGAAGGAGCTGAAACTCACAAAAGTTGTTTTTCGACGACGGCGAGCTGAAATGCTTATGACTTATCAACTGACCTCACAATAACGAACTCCAATTTGTATGCCCATTGTCCAGAGTGTTGGCACAGATAGAAGGAGTACAACCTAAGAAGATATTTAAGCCATCTGTCAAAACCCGACAACGACAACAATTCTTTTCATGTCGGGTTGTCAACATATGGAACAGTCTGACTAACGAAACTGTATCAGCAGCCAACGAGGAAGCCTTCAAAAGTCGTTCGATGAAGACTGGAATGGTGTGCCCTCGAAGTACTCAGCATCTGATGCCTAACAAATCATCACACTGTCAATGAAGGAGCGATTCAACAGATCAAAACTGATATAGATTCGCTCCGAAGCGCGATGATACACTTGTTAGCATGTATCTGGACCATTTACCAGTAGCAACTAGAGAGATGATTGTTATCTAGGATGCTCACTCGTCTGAAGATCCGCGGACGTGAACTTCTTAGATCACACTAGCTCACCACGAATTGGATATCCACTATTCAACTAAAGTAAAATTTGGTAGTTTATATATAAGAAATGTATGTAGCTGATCACATTATAGTACCAAAAGATCGTAGCCAGTTATCCTATACAGACAATCTGTGTAGCCAGTTAGGTGGCTACACATGTCCCTATAGAAACAATCGGTGTAGCCACTTAGCTGGCTACACTTGTCCCCATAGAGACAATCTTGTAGCCAGTTATTTGGCTAAAGTTGCTCACACAGAAACAATATTTGATAGCCAACTAGTTCGGTACACTTGTCTCCATAGAAACAATCTTTTGCAGCCAGTTAATTGGCTACAGTTGTTCCCATAGAAACAATCTTTGTTGTTCCCATAGAAACAATCTATGTAGCCAATTAGTTGGCTATACTTGTCGCCATAGAAACAATTTTGTAGCCAGTTAATTGGCTAAAGTTGCTCACATAGAAACAATCTTTGGTAACCAATTAGTTGGCTACACTTGTCCCCATAGGAACAATCTTTCACAGTTGTTCCCATAGAAACAATCTTTGTAGTCACTTAGTTGGCTACACCTGTCCCCACTGAAACACACTGAAGCCACTTAGTTGGTTACACTTGTTAATTAGTTGGCTACATTTGTACCCATAGAAACAATCTTGTAGCCAGTTAGTTGGCTTACATTGCTCAAATAGAAAACTTTGGTACGGTAGCCAAATAGTTGGCTATACTTGTCCCAATAGAAACAATCTTTGTAGCCAGTTAGTTGGCTACAATTGTTCCCATAGAAACAATCTTCGTAGCTGTTGATTGACCATTTTAGTTCCTAAAAATAATATTAGTATTATTACAACTGTGTTTGTTAGTTTTACACAAACGCTGCTTTTCAGTGGCCAGTGGCGAGGTTCGTGAAGACTGCTGAGTGCCTGAATAAATTTCGCAAATGTTTTTCGCAAAGCATACAACACAGGTACAAGCGCATAGAGGCAGGCAAATCCGACAGGGAAAGTCCACTATCTGAAAATCGATAATTCGTGAATAACGAAGCATTGAATTGACGCATTTTCATCGGGTCTTCAAGGTTAGGTGAATAAGCGATATGTAGCTAGGTTGTCGTATCTCAGTCCTTTTCACTTAGCTTTAAAACAATGCCATAATTTTGTATCTGGCCTGAAGAAGGTGCTTTTAATAAGGGCCAAAAATATGCATATTTTTATCCTTGGCCAGAACAAGAGCTTTGCCAAAAGTGTTGAAATAGAACAAGATATGGTTTCATCTCCGGGCAGAAGAAGAACTTTGACACGAAGAAATCGAACAAACAATACATGTAATTTGGTATTTTTATTTCTAGCCTGAGCAACAACCTTGCACAAAAGGACAGAAATAAAACAAATTTCATCGGCCTGAAGTACACCCTTGACGAGAAGAAACCAAACAAAAATTGTTCCACATTCTTATCTCCAGCCTGAAGAATACCTTTAATAGAAGGACAGACATGTATCAACTTGCATGATTCTCGCTCGCGTGCACGTGTCATGTGCACTAAGGTCACGGCCTCGTAGAGTAACCCAATGTTAGCAAATCTTCACGGTGACTTATAAATTCGATTTCGTATGCAATATATGGGTCAGCTAAGTAATGGTTGCAAATAATGGTACTGCAGACGAGATTTCAGCGATGAAAACAGAGTATTTACGTTCATAATCTTGCTTTATTTGCAAAACGAAAAAAATCGATGGAAATTTCTTTGTTCTCGTGATCACAACATAGAACAACAAGAGCTACGAGCTCATATGGCACTTGTACGAGTAGGCTGTACAAGAAAGTAGATGAAAACGTCACAAAATACACCCGCCATCCAAAAAGGCGGTTCGTAAATAGAAATAGGATATTTAGTTTCACTCATTTCTGAGCAGTTCCGGCATCGTCTCGATTGCAAATGCACATGACTGTTCAAACTTTCATCCCAATAAATCCATTTGTTTGATCCCTAGACGTGCTACACGATTTCCGGTACTCACTCTATTTCCACCTACCGTGGCCGAATCTGGTTCGGAATAAAAAAAAAATCGACCACCTAAAGCATCTTCGTTTATGCATGCATGTCTACCAAGTTTCACTCGAATCTGAGCATTTTTGGAAAGTTCCGGTACCCCTCCCCCTTCCCACCAACGTTGTCGGAGCCGGTTCGGGCCCAATCTCTTAATTCCCTCATTAAGTTTGACTGAAATTGGAGCATAGCCTATCTGCAAGTTTCCAGTACCCCCCCCCCCCCCCTACCTTGGCCGAATCCGGCCCAGACGCCAAATAACAAATCTAGGCCGCATAAACTCGGCACTGTCGAATTGCATCTCATTCGGTCCATCCGTTTGGTTTTTGTGCATGTCAAAAGTCCCCCCACCCCCAATTCCCCTAATCGTGGTCGCATATGGTTCGAACGCATGTTTTACATGTCGAGGCCATCGATTCGTATCACCCATGAAGTTTCACTCGAATCAGACCACTCGTTCGCAATTTATAGAAGTCCATATTTCTCTTCTCTTGCTCCCCCAAAAATGCTCCGATCTAGGAACGGAAGTTTCCGGGGGTATGTTGTGTCAGGTTTTTAAGTCAAGATAATTCGGGTCGCTAATATGCCTGCAAAGTTTCGTTGTCGTTTTACATCTGGAACTATTCTAACTCACGACTACCGGAATTCCAGGAAACCCCCTCCAACTTCCCCCACAGAGCCCCGAAACCATCTGGCTCCGTCAATTTCATCTAGGCCTAATGCTTGTTCCATCCATTAAGTTTCGTCCCAATCCCTCTGCTTTTAGAGTTTCTTGAGTTTACCCCCCCCCCCCATCCCCACAGGTATCGGACCCGACCGGGACGTGACACTGAACGTCCGAGGCGATAGCTCACCAGACAAGTTTCATTCAAATCCGATCACCTGTTCAAAAGTTATGCACGCCACTAGATTCCGGACTCCCCATCCACCCACTCCCCCCACGATGGTCGGGTCGGGGAAACGGCTGTTCTCAAGTCAATCTGTTCGGATCCCTGACATACCTGCCAAGTTTCATCGCCCTAGGACATCAGGAAGTATGCCGAACTCGCGGGATCGCTAGAAATCCGGACCCCCACCCCAACTCCCCCACAGTGCCCTGATCCGGTCCGGTTATGTCAATGACGTGTCTAGGACCTGTGCTTGTTTTTCCCACCAAGTTTCATCCCGATCCCTCCACTTTAAGCGTTTCTCAAAATTTCCGGTTCCCTCACCCCAACTCCCCCACAGTGCCCTGATCCGGTCCGGTTATGTCAATGACGTTTCTAGGACCTGTGCTTGTTTTTCCCACCAAGTTTCATCCCGATCCCTCCACTTTAAGCGTTTCTCAAAATTTCCGGTTCCCTCCTCCAACTCCCCCCAGTGTCATCGGATCCGGCCCGGATTTAAAGTGAGGTGTCTGAGACACGAGGTCATCCTAAATATCAATTTTCATCAAGATCCGATCACCCGTTCGCAAGCTAAAAATACCTCAAATTTTGGCTTCACCCTCCCTCCACTCCCCCCCCCCCAAAAGGTCGAATCGGGGAATTGATGATTTCCTATTTAAGCTGGTCGGGTCCCAGACATGCCTGTCAAATTCCATCGTCCCAGCACATCAGGAAGCACGGAACTCGCGGGATCACTACAAATTCGGACTTCTCCCCCCCCCCCAACTCCCCCAAAGTGAGCGGATCCGTTCCGGTCATATCAATCACGTATCTAGGACTTTTGCTTGTACTTTCCACCTAGTTTCATTCGGATCCCTCCACTCTAAGTGTTTTCCAAGATTTCCGGTTTCCCCCTCTAACTCCCCCCAGTGTCACCGGATCCGGTCTGGATTTAAAATGGAGGGTCTGAGACACGAAGTCCTTCCATGTATTAAGTTTCATGAAGATCCGATCACCCGTTCGTAAGCTAAAAATATCTCATTTTTCCTATTTTTTCCGGATTCCCCCTCCCTCCACTCCCCTCCAGATGGTCGGATCGAGGAAGCGACAATTTCTAATTTAATCTGGTCCAGTTCCTGATATGCTTGCCAAGTTTCATCGTCCTAGCTTATCTGGAAGTGCCCGAACTAGCAAAACCGGGACCGACAGACCGACAGACCAACAGACCGACTGACGGACAGAAATAACAATCGCTATATGGCACTTGAGTAAGCTCAAGTGCCATAAAAAATGCTAATCTATTCCCCGCACTCTTCCAAGCACCATCTTTTGTGTTGTCTTCAGGGGCCTGGGCCTTTCTTCATTCGGGGGGCGAACCTGGCAAAATTTACCGAATCGGAACCCGATTTCTACCGAGCCTGTTCAAATTCTTTAAAAAAAAAATATAATATAAAAAGTTGTATTGTATGTAAAAAAAAAAAAGGTCAAGTCGAAAGAGAAATTCGACGCGGTTTCGAGCACTCCCACATCTGTAATATCAGGGATACGCAGGGAAGATAATTTCGTAAACCACGTTGGCCTGACATCACAAAAACCAACGAAAATGGGGTGGCCAACGAATATACTACTGAAATAAAAGGCAAATATTTCGGGAGGACAACCGCCTCCCTTCTTCAGCGCAGACAGAAAATTTCGAGGAAAAATGCCAAAACGAAGATTAACAACCAAGAAAACCAGAACAAAGTGCAAAACCAACATGAAACCGAAAAATTCAAAATAAAAAAATTCAATTCAAAGCCTAAAATAAAAAAAAAGCGAGCCACTCACCAATACCTGCGAATAACAACTATGACTTTTTTCGCTCGGTAATAGCGAGTGAATGTTGAAAGAAATTCTATTCCACAAGCAAGCGACCTTGTCGAATAGCTCGGGGCGCTACGTCATATTTTTCGTTTAATTTTAATAGATGCTTCTCGTGTGCAAGCTCTTTTTGATCTGAGTGGTTAAAGACTTGAATCCGTATTTTAAGACTGCGTAGATGATTCGAGGCTTATCTCAGGGACGACTAAGCCTTCAGCTTCTCGTTTCAGAAAACCAAAATACGAATCGCTAATTCTTATATCACCATTGGCTAGACCTAAATTTTGATATTTGCATATCTCAAGAGACTCTCTATAGTGCTGAACGACACCTTTGTCAAGAGAAATAAAATCAGCCTGGTCAAATAAAATAATATGGTGTGGTTGGTCATAAATGTGTTCAGCTAGGGCCGAGTCAAAAATGTCTGGTCTTGTTCTCTTTTTAAGGGAATGGTCTATTGATGTGCGGTGCTGAGCTATTCTGTCTTTTAACCGTTGTTCTGTTCTTCTTATGTACCGTAAACCGCAAGAACAAGGAATCATGTACAAACCAGAGGTTTAACCTTTAGGGATAGGATCTTTCCCTTGATACAACTTTGACTTGATAGCTTCTCGCGGTTTGTAGTAGCCTACGTGCAGATATTGTTTTTCTTCAGATTTTTCGCTATATTGTCTGAAATTCCTTTTATGTAAGGGGCAGACTTAGATAAGCTGATTTCTTATCTTCGCCTGCATTTGTGTGTAAGTTTTGACAGATTTTATATACGCTTTCCGATGACAGAATAAATCAAACTGATCGAATGTCCATTCACAAACAAAACGTCTCTAAGGTGGTAAAGCTCTGAACCAAGAAAACGTGGTGAACAAACCTATAAGGCTTTGTCAACTAGAGAAATGACAACCCCTCTTTAACAGCAGGAGAGCGATTTTACGTGTATTCCGAATTTACACCAAACAAAGCAAAAGTTCATGGAGACGTGCTTATTCCTGAAGTACTGCAATCATTACGTTAAGTAAAAACTCAGTAAAGAATGGTAACCAGCTTAAACTGCGGTTAAAAGTTAAAGTAGCAGCAATACAGCTAGCACAGCACAATAATAAAGCTCAACCACCCACCCCACAAAAGACCCCTAACCAAGCATGGGCACCACCAACAAGCAGCACACCAAAGTCCACCCCAGGTTCATGCACCAGTAACTTCCCACCACTCCCAAAAACAACAAAACAAGCAAAGAGACCAACAAGCCTAGCGATTCACGGAATCCAGAAAATTACCCCGCGACTAACCTCCACTAGTTGTACCCCAACAACCAAGAATCCAACAACAACATCGTCAGCAACCACACAATACCACAAGTAGTCACCAGCAACAGTAACACCACTGATGGTTAACCTCGCCAAGTAAAACCTAATGTACAGTAGACTCAACTTAGCCAACCATGCAGCACCAACAAAAGTACAGATCTTAAGAGTAGCATCAATCTAATACTTTGGCCAAACATTGGTAGATGAAGTGGAGTACAGCTGCACTCCATAACTAGATTAATGTGCATCTATCTACCCAATGAAAACCAACAACTCTAGCTGAAGATGCAGGCTGGCGAAGAAAATAAAACCAATACAAATATACTTCAGTGGAACTGCAATACACTAACTAAAACAAAACTGGAAGAACTTGCACAAGATGTTAACATAGTAAAACCTGAGACAATATGCCTCCAGGAAACCTACCTGAACCCCACAAAAGAAGTTAAGCAAGCCGGATTCAGTATAATAAGAAAAGACAGATCAACAGGTAGAAGAGGAGGTGGAACATGTATTTTTGGGATACCAAACCTAAGTGGAGGGATACCTATGACATCGCAAAAGTTGTCCGTCTGTCCGTCCGTCTGCCCGTCTGTAAGCACGATAACTCTCGAAGAGAATGAGATATTTTGATGAAACTTGGTGTGAGAATTCGTTGGCTCGCCGGACCAGTCAAGTTCGTAGATGGGCTTTGTAGCTCTACATTTAGGGGTGGGGGAGGGGGGTCCAATTAAGGGGCAAACAAAATATTTTGAAACAGCTAATTTGATAATCGATTATGGGGTAAGAAGACATGCTGAACACGATGGTGAAAACCATTTTGTCATCGAACAAGTAGTTCGCCCGGAATCCGGCCAAAATCGGAAAGTTTGTTAAAAGTAAAAGTTTTATTTGAAGTTGATTAAATGTTTAATTAAGGGGTAGGAAGACATGCTAAGGACGATGGTGAAAACCATTTTCTCGACGGACAAGTAGTTCGCCCGGAATCCGGCCCAAACCGGAAAGTTTGTTAAAATTAAAAATTGTATTTGGAGTTGATTAGATGTTCGATTTAGGGCAAGAAGACATGCTAAACACTTATGTGAAAAAAATTTTCTACCTGGACATGTAGCTCCCCCCGAATCCGGCCAAAACCGGAAAATTGTTAGAAGCTTAAGTTTTATTTCTAGTTGATTAGATAACCGATTTAAGGGTAAGAAGAGATGCTGAATCCGTGTTTGACAATCATATTTTACCCGGAAATATAGTTCGACCGGAATCCGGCTGGAGTCGGAAAATTTGTTACAAGGTAAATTTTTATTTGAAGTTGATTAGATGTTCATTATTGGGGAAAGAAGATACCCTGATTTCGTTTTTGAGCTTTCTTTTCTCGCCGGACAAGTAGTTCTGGAGTTCGGCCGAAACCAGGAAATTGGCAGAAGTGGCAGGAAGTTTTTGTCAAAACAATATGACTTATAGGGGTAAACACACATGCTGAATCCATATCTGAACTTGGTTTTCTCAGATGACTAGCTATTTGGCCTTAATCTCTTTCTGAATTTTAATTGTAAAAATGTTCAAGGAGTCTGGCTATGACTGGATCTGGCTAAGACAAGACCCAGTTGTCTGGATCAGATATTGAATTTTTGGGATCCCATCGAAACCTTTGGTCTTGTTATTAGTGACCTAGTAAAATTCAGTGGAATAGCAACTGGAGGATTTAAAAATGAGGTTGAGGCTGTACGAGCAAAGGTCAAGCTGAAAGATAACCAGAGTATATGTATCATTAATATGTACAACCCAAACGGAAAAAACGATGCTAATGATTTTCTACAAGAGATTTGTAAGATAGCCGAAAATAACACAACACTTATAGTAGGTGACTTCAACGCACACTGTCCAGAGTGGGGATCCCCGAAGCACAAGAAGGCAGGAAGGCATTTAGAGCAGTTTATGGCAAACACCCCATCCGTCCACTCTCAATATGTCACAAGATTTCCGGTTCCCCCTCCAACTCTCCCCAATGTCACCGGATCCATTCTGGACTAAAAGTGTGACATCTGAGCCACGAGGTCTTTCCAAATATCAAGTTTCATCAAGATCAGATTCCCCGTTAAAAAGATATAAATACGTAAATTTTCCGGATTCCCCCTCCTCCACTCCCACACGGTGGTCGGAACGGGGAAGTGACTGTTTCCAAGTTAGTTTGGTCGGGTCCCTAATATGCCTGCCAAGTTTCACCGTCCTAGCACATGTGTAAGCATCACCCTCCCTCCAACTCCCCCCACAGTGCTCGGATCCGATCCGGTTTTGTCAACGGTGTATCTGGGGCTTGTGCTTGTTCTTCCCACCAAGTTTCATCCCGATCCATCCACTCTGAAAATGAAACACGATTTCCAGTCCCCCCCCCCCCCCTCCAACTCCCCCCAAAGTCACCGGATCCATTCCGGACTTGAAATGTGACATCTGAGACAGGAGGTCTTCCAAATATCATGTTTCATTAAGATACGATTCCCAGTTAAAAGTTAAAAATACGTCAATGTTCCGGATTCCCCCTCCCTCCACTCCCCCCATGATGCTTGAATCGGGGAAGGGACTATTTCCAAGTTTGTTTGGTAAGGACCCTAATATTCCTTCCAAGTTTCATCGTCCTAGCACTTCTGGAAGTACCCTAACTCGAGATGAGTGGCCTGACCGACCGACCGAAAAGTGAACTGTAAATGTCACTTGAGCGGAGCTTCAAGTGCCAAAACCTCAACACACATTATGACCTTAAGACAGATAGATTCTCAACAACTGACCTCCAGCTAGCATCACTCTGCATAGCAAACAAACTGTCAATCTTGAAATATGATAGTCTACTATCTGACCACTTTGGTATCATCACTCAGATCGGAGTAGTACCTGAAGAAGAAATTCTCCCCTCAGGTTTATACAACAAAAGAGCGTACTGGAAAATGTTTAGAAATCTGTTGTAAAAGGCTGAATACCCACCGCACCAACCCTCAGCTGAGGAACCCGCAGAAATGTGTCAAACAATTCTAATCAGGGCAGCAGAAGCTTCTATAGCCAAAACAACGAACAGACCCTTCATAACCAGAAACCCAAAGAAAACATCAAAGTCATGGTGAAATGAAGACTGCACCAATGCACGCAAGGAAAAACAAGCAGCCGTCAACCGCTTGAACCGCAACCCAAACCCAGACACTTGCATCGAGAAGAAACGAATGGTGGCAAAACTGAAAAAAAAAATTTGTAAAGCCAAATACCAGTGTGGGTGTGAATCAGTAGGAAAGCTCAACCATGAACATCAGAAAAAAAGGTCCATCACTTCATTAACCGGATGTCAGGAAAGGGAAAGTGCGGAGAAAAGGACAAGTATCCCATCATCGTTGACAACAATATCGTTTAAAACGACACCGAAAAAGCTGAAGCATTCGCAAACCTTTCCGAAGAAAAGTTCAAGCACCAAGATTCAGCCTCACAGAACCAACCAGAAGAGAACAAATCGCATCCCCAGAATCGGATCAGATCAGCTACTACTACCCTTCAGCCTCGATAAGCTGGTCTGGTCCATCAGTGAAGGCAACCCTGAATCATCAGCAGACAGTGAAGAAATGAATGAATGAATGAAGTATTTTATTACCCATCAACAACACAACGGAAAGAAAAGATGGAGTATGTGAGAAGAAAAGAAAAACAACAATTACAAAAATACAACAACAACATTAACGTAGATACAAAATCACAGAACCAAAGGAAATTTATCAAAAAAGAATACCCATCCAGGGGTGTTCAACATCTTTATACGAGAGATTCTCGACCAGTTTATCAACGCATAGAATGGGATCAGCGACAGAGTACCTCTGCATCAAATACCGGTTGCGGGACCAACTGGGAACTTGAACAAGATATTTAGCAAATGGCAAATACAGCTGGGCAAATACATCATAGTTGGATTGCAAACAGCCCAGATACCTACAAAAGCCAACTACTTCTATGCTAAAACAAATGCACATCAGAATCAGTGTTCCCCTCCAGATGGAAAAAATCTGTTCTCACTCCGGTCGTGAAGAACAACAAACCCAAAAACTAGCCTACATCGTCCCACCCAATCATGATCGCCACCTCGCTGGGCAAGATCCAAGAACGGATGATTTTCAACAGAATCGAGTGGTTCTACGAACGAAACATAGTTATAACCAAGGAACAGACTGGTTTTCGTAAAAATCATTCAACCATCGATAGCCTCTGTCGAATTATTTCCGATATAAGAAAATTGATCAGTCAAGGCCTAATAGTACCGGCGGTATTTATTGACTTCGAGGCCGCATATGATAATGTGCAAATCGAAAACTGTGTAAAAAAAATGGAACAGTTGTGATTCCCTAACCAGATTATAGCTATGATAAGAAGCTTCCTTACAGATCGGAGCTTCTTTGTCGAAGTTAATGGAAAGAGGTCTTCAACAAGAAAAAGACAAAAGGTGTCGATGGGATCCCAAAAATCTAACATTTGATTCAGAGAATAGGGTCTTGTCTTCGCAAGATCCAGTCTTCGCCAGTCTAATCACCAGAGAAAACGAAGTTCAGATATACCTCTATAAGCCATATCTATTTTGACGATACTGACCGAGAATTCCTGCTTTACTTCTGCCATGTTTCCAGTTTCGACCAAAATTGCGAGCAAACTACTAGTCCAACAAAAAAAGAAAATTCAGAAACAAATCCAGCGTCAAATCCCTATAAAGAACATCTAATCAACTTTGAATAAAAGTTTGACTTAAAGAAAAAAAAACGGTTACAACCGGATTCGGGACTAATTATATGTCTGGGTAAGAAATGATTGTCATATACAGACTGAGCCTCTCTTCTTACCCTTCATCTGTCATCTAATCAAACATTTGCTTTAACAAATTTCCGGTTTTGGCAAGATTCCGGGCGAACTAGTTGTCCGGCGAGAAAATAGAGAAATATTTTTACCCCTAAATAGAAAATTTAATCAACTTCAAGTGAAACTTTTCCTTTTAACCAACTTTCCGGTTTTTGACGGATTACGGACGAACTACTTGTTCTGCGAGAAAATGGTTTCACCATCGTGTTCAGCATGTCTTCTTACCCCAAAATCGATTATTTAATTGACTTCAAATAAAACTTTTACTTTTAACCAACTTTCCGGTTTTTGCCGGATTCCGGACGAACTACTTGTCCTGCGAGAAAATGGTTTTCACTATCGTGCTCAGCATACCTTCTTACATCATAATCGACTATCACATTAGCTGTTTAAAAATATTTTGTTTGTCCCTTAATTTGAGCCCCCTCCCCGACCCCTAAATATAGGGCTACAGAGCCCATCTACGAAATTGACCTTACCCTTGACCCAATGAATCCTCACACCAAGTTTCATCAAAATATCTCATTCCCTTCGAGAGTTATAGCGCGCACAGACGGACAAACGGACAGACGGACGGACGGACAACTTTTGTGATGTCACAGGTATCCCTCCACTTACGTTTTGGGATCCAAAAAACAGAAAAGGGACTACCACAAGGGGCTGTGTTGAGCCGCCTCCTGTTCAACATCTACATCGCGAATTTGAAGGTGAGCTGCAATCTCAGATGCAATCTCAGTTCTCAGATGACTTTACGATCGTCAAAGGGAAACACACTCGAAGAAGCACAAGAAGAGATACAAAAGGGACTAAAAAATTATCAAAATTCTCTAGAAAGTCGGACATACCGGTGTCGGCTCCTAAAACAACAATGGTCACCTTTCACCGTAAAAGAAAGCTAGCCATCTATCTAGAACAGACCAACCTTCCAGTTCAAACAACAGCACGACTTCTTGGCAGAGGCGTCACTAGCCAAAATGTTTGGGGGGGGGACGAAGCATTTACCGACTGGCTGGTAATTTTTACCGACTGTTTCTGCAGCAAAAAATTACAGTTTTGAAAAAAATCAATCAATTTTCAGAAAAAGACACTGATTTTCAGAAAAAACTACTATTTTGACGAAACGACCAATTTCAGAAAAAACGACTGTTTTCATGAAAAAAATCTACTGTTTGGACGAAAAATCGCGCCGCTTCTCGCCGACTTGGTAGTTTTTACCGACTGGCCGACAGCATGGGGGGGGGGGGGAGTCCCCCCCCTCCCCCCCCCCCCAGTCGTGACGCCCCTGATTCTTGGTACGCCTATCAGGTACAAAATGGAGATCATCAGACAAACTGCTTGTGATGTTCTACAAGCAATACATCAGAACGAAAATGGAATCTCGACTAACAGTATACGGAAGCTGCTCCCAACAACCTGTGAAACTCTTTCAGTGAAAGTGACAAATTGGGTCTGATGAAACTTTCAGAGTGTACCGTCTTGTTGTTGTCTTTACCTACAGCCTGCAGAATTCAAGTTCTGTCTCTACTGTGTATAGATAGTATGTCAGATCAAAGTAACTTTAAGTAAGTAAGTAAATGTTTGGTAGTACATGATGATAAGCTACATACATTTCATTTATATATAAACTGATCAATCTCAAAATAGCTGAATGGTGATGTCGCCAACAAATTAACAAGGGGGAGAGAAGCAGGAGAGAAGTGTTCTTCTTCAGCAAAACCTACCTTCACTTGTTGTTGCAACATTCAAATAAGGCATACCTCTAATATAGGTAGCATTCCAGTGAAGTTATTACAAGTTATGATGATAAGATGAGGGGCAAGCGCCGCACTGTGGTGGTTATTACGCTCACTGGAACGAAAACAACAACACCGCAGACATACGTCAGACATACTGCAGAACTGATAGTTATTATCAATTATGATGCTCGGGACCATCATAAGTAAACTGTAATGATCGCACAGTCGTGGAATGAAAATAATAAGTGGGAGGAGCCAATTTACTAATTACGGTGGGCTCTCGTTGGCTCTCGTACGGCAATAATAACAAGAATCATAATGATCGTAACTAAGAATATGTTGCTCCACTGCTACCATAGTGTCGACAACACAGCTTTGCTAAAACTGACATAAATACCACTGGCCATTGCTTTGGAATAAATATTTAATTTGCTAGGTTTGTGTTTTGCCAGTTTTAACCACACCTGACACTTGAAATTTAGGTGGAGGTTTAAGTAACATATTTCAACTTTGAAATAATGTATTACAAGGTTACCTTGGAGTGAAGCTTCTCGGTTTGTGTCGTAGACAAATGAAGGTCTTTTCTGCACAACTCGTAATTTCAAATAAAGCAAGTTTTAAATTCAAATCTTCCGCGCATGCTTATCGAAAATTTTGAACGAAGAGTTTTAAGAGATTCAGAGCGTGCTCCACCCTACTTACCACAGTTACCACGCTTTACGTCACGAATTCTTGCTTTTTGCCGTCAAGGCTGGAACGATTTTTCTGTTTTCCAGCAACATATCACACCACGGGCGAATCCGACCAATCACGTTACAGAGATGCGTAGTTACTACGCTCCCGATCATGGTAAGCAAATAGTAACTACTAGTTACTATTTCGAGAAGGTTGGAACGGTCAGCGTCGTAACTTTTCGTGCGGATGGAACGGGAATAGATTCCAGATTCCCAGACGTCCGGGGCTTCCGCATAAGGCGTATTCTCGCCGTTCCCCGAGGACTCCTCGGGGAATCAAAGGGAACGGCGAGAATAGAGAGAGTCACTCCACGCGGACTCCGCGGACAGAAACAGCGAGAACACGGGGAATGCTTCCAGCACGGATTTTGTTTGAAAAATAGATATGAAGTTGACGAAATTAGTCTGGAGCCACTTTATTTTTGGTTTTGTTTATTCTGATTATTTTTAATTAATTTTACATTGCACCACCACCAGCAAAATTGATTCCCCTCCGAATCTGAAAGGGAGTCCTTTTTGATGATGGTGATGATAATCAGAGCATTCCCCGTCCGTGGGGACTCGCGAGAATACGGGGAGTGAGTCCCCCGGACAAACAAAAACGCAGGGACTCAGCAAGTGGAGTCCGCGGGGAACGGCGAGAGCACGCCTATAGTCAAGCCAACCCTTCCAGATTTTCATGATAATGATGAAAGCTAATCTGCTGTTCTTCAGCATCTCCTAGATGTCCCCTTTACGTTTCAAATATCTCTTGCATCCCAGTCACGGCAGTCACAACTGTCGATCACTTTCCCTTTGTCTTCCGTCATTTGCATATTTGTTGTGACTCTCTCGAACGAGTTGCCTCTATAAAAGCGAGGCTTCACCTTCCAGATTTTTCTTCCTGATTCCAGACAGCCGTTTTCGTCGAGCCGGATCTGGAAGGTGAAGCCAGGCCAAAAACATCTGGAAGTCCGGGGTGTTGGACACCCCAGATTCCGGATGTCTGGAAGGTACCATAGAGACAATCAATTCGAGAGACAGAACAAATATGCAAATGTCGGAAGAAAAGGGAAAGTGATTGACAGTTGTGACTGGGATGCAAGAGATATTTGGAATGCGAAGGGGACATCTATGAAATGTTGAAGAATAGCAAAATTAGCTGTCATCATTATCCTGAAAATCTGGAAGGGTTGGCTTGACTATGCGGAAAGTCCGGACGTCTGGGAATCTGGAAGGTGAAGCCTGGCTTATGGCATCTTCCAGACATCCGGAATCTGGGTTGAACCACCCCGGACTTCCAGACGTTTTTGACCTGGCTTCACCTTCCAGATCCGTCTCGACGAACACAGCTGTCTGGAATATCCGGAAGAAAAGTCTAGAAGGTGAAGCGTCACCTTAGGTGTATTCTCGCCATTCCTCGAGGACTCAACTTGAGGAGCCCCGTTTTTGTTTGTCCCGGGGACTCACTCCCCGTATTCTCACGAGTCTCCACGGCCAGGAAATGCTCCAATTATCATCACCATTATCAAAAAGGACTCCCTTTCAGATTCGGAGGTGGATCAATTTTTGCTGGTGTTGGTGCAATGTAAAATTAATTAAAAACAATCAGAGTAAACAAAACCAAAAATAAAGTGGATCCAGACCAGATCCAGACTAGTTTCGTCAACTGCATGTTTTTCTTTCTAACAAAATCTGTTTTCAAAGCATTCCCCGAGTTCTCGCTGTTTTCTGCGTGGAGTGACTCCCTCTATTCTCTCCGTTCCTTTCCATTCCCCGAGGAGTCCTCGGGGAACGGCGAGAATACGCCTCTTACTATAGAAACTATTATTAGAAGGATGGAGCACGCTCTCAACAATCCTCGACGCTCCATGAACCTACAAGCAACTTTAGACCAAGAAGAAGGACTAGAAAAAATCTTTAAAGTAGAAAATAAAATACTAAATTGAAAATGTTAGTAACCAAAGGGGCTGGAAGAGCTTCTGCCCTACAAGGCTTGGTAAGTAACCTGAACCCGCTGGTGTTGCACCTATAGAACTAACTCTTTGACCATAGGATGACATTCATTTTCTAAGATGGTCTTCTT
The DNA here is from genome assembly GCA_023053575.1 of Branchinecta lynchi. Classification (NCBI taxonomy): domain Eukaryota; kingdom Metazoa; phylum Arthropoda; class Branchiopoda; order Anostraca; family Branchinectidae; genus Branchinecta; species Branchinecta lynchi. The sequence continues at coordinate 16,956,049 of JAKZAP010000007.1, forward strand.
ATTGTTCTTAAGGGTAACAATGAGTAGTTGCATTTTTTATCCAAATTTGTCTCATGATTCTCCTCCGAATTGTTGTATTTCTCGTTTTTGAACTATTCAGATGAAGTGAGTTCTCCTTGTATTGCAGCATTGTCAGAATTGAGATTAGGCAAAGCCTCGCAGTTCTGCAGAATCAAGAAGTTCTTGATAGTTATATATTCCCCTGTCTGCGTTGTCCTCCCTGATTGGTCAACAGGGTGCGGCTGTTCAATATGCCTAAACATATATCCTGGGTTGTGGACAAGCATCAAAATTAGTGTTTTTGTCAAAAGAAGAAGTCAGATGAGACAAAACGGTAGTTTGTCAGAAAATCCAGAATTTGGATCAAAAACATGTCAACAGATTAGGATCTTATTACACGTATTAAATCAAATCCCTTAAACTTTTGTCCAATCTTGAATCTGCCAATCAAGATTTATCTACACACGAGAAATCAAATGACTGCAAAGTTTTTCCGCCGAAGGCCGAAAGTTAAGTTTTATCTGTTAATAAGTTTTTTTTATTACACATAAGAAACCAAATTCTGCAGACTAGTTTAAGTCTCGTCCGCAAAACCAAATCTTTTTTTATACATGAGATATAAAATAACAGATTTTGTGAAAATCTGTCAACGAAGCCAAATGTTTAATTCTGGTCTTTAATCAGTTTTTCCTTTTTTTTAATGGACCATCAAACACTTTTTCCTTTTTGGGATCCCAAAACATAAGTGGAGGGATTGTCCGTCTGTCCGTCCATCCGTCTGTAAGCACAATAACTCTTGAAGGGAATGAGATATTTTGATGAAACTTGGTATGAGGATTGTTTGGGTCAAGGGTAAGGTCGAGTTCGTAGATGGGCTGCAGCCCTATATTTGGGGGTGGGGGAGGGGGTTCAATTTAAGGGACAAACAAAATATTTTTAAACAGTTAATGTGATAGTTGATTATGGGGTAAGAAGACATGCTAAGCACGATGGTGACAATTATTTTCTCGCCGGACAAGTAGTTCGTCCGGAATCCGGCAAAAACCGGAAAGTTTGTTAAAAGTAAAAGTTTCATTTCAAGTTGATTAAATGTTTGATTTAAGGGTAAGAAGACATGCTGAACACGATGGTGAAAACCATTTTCTCGCTGGACGAGTAGTTCGTCCGGAATCCGGCAAAAAACGGAAAGTCTGTTAAAAGTAAAAGTTTCATTTCAAGTTGATTAAATGTTTGATTTAGGGGTAAGAAGACATGCTGAGCATGATTGTGAAAATCATTTTGCTGCCGGACAAGCAGTTCATCCGGAATCCGGCCAAAACCGGAAAGTTGCTTAAAAGTAACAGTTTCATTTTAAGTTGATTAAATGTTTGATTTATGGGTAAGAAGACATGCTGAACCCGATGGTGAAAACCATTTTCTCGCTGGACAACTAGTTCGCCTGTAATCCGGCCAAAACCGGAAAATATGTTAAAAGTAAACGCTTTATCTGAAGTTGATTTGATGATATATTTAAAAGGGTAAGAAGAGACGCTGAGTCTATATATAATGATCAGTTTTTACCCGGACATATAATTAGTCTGGAATCCGGTTGTACCCGCATTTTTTTTTTAATCAAAATTTTATTTAAAGTTGATTAGATTTCTTTATAGGGATAAGGAGATACGCCGGCTTTGTTCCTGAATTTTTCTTTTTTGGCTGGACTAGTAGTTCGCTCGGAATTCGGGCGAAACCGCAAATTTGGCAGTAGTAAAGCAGGAAGTTTCGGTCAATATCGTCAAAATAGATATGGCTTATAGCACGATGGTAGATAGAATATCTGAACTCGGTTTTCTCTGATGATTAGCCTGGTGAAGACAAAACCGAATTGTCTGGATCAAATCTTAGATTTTTGGGGTCCCATCGACACCTTTGGTCTTGTTTTTAATGCACCATCAAACACTTTTTCCTTCCTTCCTTCCTTCCAAAAATTTGGCAAACCTGTTTTTCTTGTTTTGTTTGTGGGTCATTGGTCTGTTTGTACCCAGAAACCCTTTATCGCTGCTCATTGATGATCAAAAAAATTCTTATAGGCAAACTGGGATCCTTATTTCTTTTCTTGGTTGATTCTGGGTGTGTTCATAATCTCGAAGAGCAAGTAATGGGTGAAGTGCATTGACAATCGCAGTACTTTAGTATTAAGCATGTCTTTTAACATGAAAACTAAATCTTTTGCTGTAAATTCAGGCCAAATGTATATTGTGCTACTTTATTGTGGGTGGTCATTACTTTTTGGCGGAAAGATGTGTGATTTCACAGGTAGCCTCACTTTTATTTGGGAACACTAAAAGGCACTCTGTTCATCAGCATTTTCACAGAATATAGATAAAAAAACATTCCAGAAAATTTGGATTTAAAAATTTTGAATGCGCCATTTAGTTTAACTTTTTCTGGGTGCAGTTGTTGGAAACTTCGCTTTTTAGCACAGTGTTTCATTTAGTTGGTGTTTTAGGATTGAAATTCTCGGGGGGCTTGAAACACATTAAAAGCTAGAACTTGTTTGGTATTATAGCTAATTTTTTTCCAGAAAAAGGCAGATTATTCCACCTGCGCCGCTTAGTTTAAGTTGTTTTGGGTATAGTTGTTGGTAGCTTCGCTTTTTAACAAAAGCTGAAATGAAAAGCCGAATAGCCTTAAGTGAATTTAAATATAGGAATTACATTAAAGGAATAATCTCAGCTGATGCATTACATTTAGTTTTGCACCTGTCCTTTTTTTTGCTGTCAGGAAATGATGCCATATCTTTTCTTGTCTGCAAATTATGGAGTCTGCTCGGCACAAACCGCATGCCCCCCCCCCCCCCCCCCCCCCTCAAGGTGAAAGACTAGGGACGCCCTTGCCGCCTGTTTTGGGTTGAATGTTTTCTTTGGTGACCTTCACTGTGTAAATACAGTAGATCTCTGCTGTACCTGTCTATGTTACTTTTTAAGAGAGTTTAAAGGGTGCTCGTAATTCAAGATTGTTTCTGACCAGAATCTCCTTGTAAATTATGTCCCTTATCTTTTAGTGAGTTATTTTTGTTATAATATTGATAAGATTTTTCAAATAAATTATTCAGAGATATCTCACATTCTCTTGTTTCTGACCAGAATCTCCTTGTAAATTATGTCCCTTATCTTTTAGTGAGTTATTTTTGTTCTAATATTGATAAGATTTTTCAAATAAATTATTCAGAGATATCTCACATTCTCTGTTGGTCTAGTTTAGTGTAGGTAATTTACTTACATTTATGTCAGTCTACATTAGGTTAATGTCATGTTTATGCATTTCCCCACTTTCGGATCTTTATTTTTCAGTCACTTTATGTCATATCAATTGAACTAAATGAGTAAGAGTGGCAGCTTTATGCTTGTATTTTTACTCAGCCATTTTTGTTTCAGTTGAACCAGCTAAAGCCATTCACCACCTCAACCCAGCAGTGCAGTGACAGTTTATTTGTGGTAAGTCTTTTAGTTCCATCCATTGTCTACAGCACTACCAAAATACAGATTTTTATCAGTCAAGTGAAGAAAAAGAATAATTCAAAGAAGTTTTTGCTGAAGCTTAGTTTGCGCATGAAAGACAAAAGGTGCGATATTTTGGATGTAGTTTCGGTGTAGTTTGACTTACTTTTGTTTTAGTTATAAAAGTACAGTATGTGGAATAGACACATAGAACGGTACACATACTGTACTTTCATAACTGAAACAAAAGGACGTCGAAATACAGTGAAACTAAAACGAAACTACATAAAAAAAAGCGCACCGAAAGTAGGATTTTGACAGTGATATAACAAGCTATATGTAACAAGCTGACCAGACCTTCTTTCCAGCACAGAGATACACCGCAGAACAACCCGGATGTACCATTCGAGTTCACTGAAGAAAACAAAAAGGTGAGCAATTCTTTTCTTCCTGTTGTTTGTGTCTCTATCCTACTGCTGCAGGCCAGGCACTGTGCTGTGTTCGACGCTGTCTCCCACATAATCTTAGAACAAACAAATATCCAAAGGCGATAGACTTATGTAATCTGGTCACTTTACAGATTATTTAGGCCTTAAAGTTAATAAATGGATGTCATTCTGAGATTACCATTCTATGATTGTAAGACTTTTCCTGCAGAAAGTTTATTTAGAGATAAAAGCGATGAGTTTGAAGTTCATTGTTACTGACGCTTTTCCGTCGCTGTCATGCCCTGTAGCATGGTATATGTCGATTTACTTCTACTTTTGAAGGAATCGCTCTTTATCCCTCAAATTGGATTTTATACGTTCTATCCGATCCACTACGACTGACCCTTTCCAAGACAGCCTAAGGGCGATTCTGGCGACACCACGGTTTCTATTTCCAAAAATCGAAACGAGAATCCGCCGAGTTCGAGAACGAACGGAGTCATTGTGAAATTCTCGCTGACTTGCCCAAGACTTGCTGCACTTTCCACCTCACTGGCGGAAATTAGCAAAGTCCAAGAACAGGTCTGGAAAGCGAAGTGAATTTTAGTCGAAGTCGCATTCCTCATAGCCATAGCCTATGCCAAAAACTTTGATTTCAAATCTCGGGTTCTAATTTAGAACGAGCAAAATCTGAATGTTGAAAAAGCTTGAATTAGCTTCGAGGACTGGACTCTGCCTAAATTTGACAGAGTCCGAAGCATAGGGTCTCCTCTATGAATCAAACTGGCTCCGCCCCTCGGACAACTGGATTGGCGGACGGTAAGAGTTGGTTCCTCCCAGGGGAGGAGTCAAGTAGTGGTTTTGTCGTGACGAGTGACAGGTTGGGCCGCCTTGGAGGAGGAGCCAAGTGGTCATTCACTGTTTGTTTCTACTCAGTTTATTTATAACCTGCTGAAAAAAAGAGGGCGTGCAACTCTTAATGAGAGATTACAACAAAAGAAGCACAAAAATACAACATAAAAAGAAAAATGTAGGCTATAGTAAAAAAAAAAAAAAATCTATGTAACAAGATAAAGCAAGTCATGGTCTCAGAGGAAAGTAGTAACTTTTAGTTCAGAAAATCGGTTACCCTCTTTGCAGCGTATTGCTGCCATCATGAACATCTACCCTGAGGGCCACAAACAAGCAGCTGTCATTCCTTTGTTGGACTTGGCCCAGAGGCAGCATGATAATTGGCTTCCAATCTCTGCCATGCACAAGGTAGCTGATATTCTCAGCATGCCCAAAATGAGGGTGTATGAAGTTGCCACCTTCTATACCATGTTTAACAGGTAAGTAGTGGCTTTTATAGGACGAATTTGGTGGTTTAAAAAGCTCTGCTGGCTTGTCCGCGTTGTGTTCTTGCGACTGCGGCTGAAACTCGCTCCACTAGTTCTGAAAAGTCACTTGGAAAGTGAATTCGATCCGTCCGTGGAAAGTGGATTCGGCAAGCCAGCGAGAAGTTGTAAAAGCGTAACGACTTTCCTTTCTTTTTTTTCTTGGGCTTGGTGGATTCTCGTTTTGCTTTTTGGAAAGCGAACCGATCAGAACGCCAGAACCGCCCTTATGTTTGGAAATTCCATCTGGCTGGGGTTCAGTTGCGCAGGGAAAACTGAGAACATACTCGGAATGTCTGCCCGCACCGTCACAGCGACATAAGAATTGGCAGTGCTACCAAGTCCTCGACAGGGGGCTTACTACTGGTTTGTCCGTGGTCGATTGGGAAAACTGGAGTCCGGACTGCTGTGGCGACTTTTAAGGCGTAATCTAAGTTAATACCGGGATTATTTAAACTCTTTTATTTTCATTGTTTTATTATATTCCTTCAGCAGAAAAGGGATGTGAACCTCCCTGACGATGAGTCGACGATTGAAAAGTGAAAGCTTCTCTTTTATGTTTATTAACTTATCGATCCAATTTACTATCTCTATGTATATGGTGGATGCTGATGTATAGGCGAGTGGGGACAAACGGAGGGTAATCCACTTTCAACACTGAACTGGTACAATCCTAATTGCTCACATAAAGGGAGTCTCTAGGGAAGATTATAACTTGCCCCGTACTTAGGGACCCTGTTGGCAAACACTTCGTCCAGGTTTGCACCACCACCCCGTGCTGGCTTCGCGGCTCTGAGGATGTTATGAACTGCCTCACCAAGAAGCTTGGAATTAAAGCCGGTGAGACTACCAAGGACGGCATGTTCAGTCTGGCTGAAGTGGAATGCCTCGGAGCATGCGTCAACGCACCAATGATGCAGATCAATGACAACTTTTATGTAAGTGGTCATTCTTTTTTATATTTGCGCCATTGCCCTCAACAATGATAGCCATAGTTTTCTGTCAGTCTTAACCTGACAATGAATCATTTCGTTTTGAAACTTCCTGGGAAGCTGGAATTTTTTCCCCTTTGAGCGGATGTTCGCGAAGAAATGTTCTGTGAACTTCCTGTGAACCTCTGAGCCAAAGTTAGAAACCGTAGCAACTCAAGAAGGAAGGAATCCCAGGCTATTCAAATTAATCGAGTATCACGTCTGCCACCGAAGCTTAGTTTTCCTGCTACTTTTGCTGGCCGTATAGCTTCCACCTATAGGACCTGCTTTTTGGGATCCCAAAACGTAAGTGGAGTGATACCTATGATATCGCAAAAGTTGTCCGTCCGTCCGTCTGTAAGCACGATAACTCTCGAAGGGAATGAGATATTTTGATGAAACTTGGCGTGAGCATTGTTTGTATCAAGGGTAAGGTTAAGTTCGTAGATGGGCTCTGTAGCTCTATATTTGGGGGTGGGGGTCCAAATTGAGGGACAAACAAAATATATTTAAACAGCTAATTTGATAGTCGATGATGGGGTAAGAAGACGTGCTGAGCACGATGGTGAAAATCATTTTCTCGCCGGACAAGTAGTTCGTCCGGAATCTGGCAAAAACTGAAAAGTTTGTTAAAAGTATAAGTTTCATTTGAAGTTGATTACATGTTTGATTTAGAGGTAAGAAGACATGCTAAACACGATTGTCAAGACCATTTTCTCGCTGGACAAGTAGTTCGTCCGGAATCCGGCGAAAACCGGAAAGTTGGTTAGAAGTAACAGTTTCATTTGAAGTTGATTAAATGTTTGATTTAGGGGTAAGAAGACATGCTGAACACGATGGTGAAACCATTTTTCTCGCCGGACAACTAGTTCGCCTGGAATCCGGCCAAAACCGGAAAATATGTTAAAAGCAAACGTTTTATCGAAAGTAGGTCAGTGGTTCCCAACCTTTTCCGTACCGCGTACCCCAAATCAAGGTTCGAAAAGATTGCGTACCCCCTTTTTCAGAACGTGAAAAAGACGATGATTATTATCATAAATGATAAGGCATGTTTAAAAATATATACAAAATCAAAGAGGCAATCACTAGAGGCTGCCTTGTAGCAAAAACTTTGTCAAATCTCGGCTCGACATCGTTAGCCGCATACTTTTTACGGTCAAAAATAAGGTTTGAAGCCAAGCTGACCATTCATTTCAAAAACAATAGATAAAAAGAGATTTTTCGTGTTTTTTTTTAGTTCTGTGGAAGGTTTTATTCATAGTGTTCAAACGTATTATGGACTTGTGCGCTTTCCCAGACTGATGGTAAATTGTAAATATACACAGAATTCAGAATTGTAAATAATCATAGATTTGTACATATACAATTTTAACACGCACATTTTATCTTTCGTTGTTTTATTTTTATCTACATGTCGTTCAGTCCGCACGGTTCTTCTGGTTTTAGTTAGATGTTGTCTTGTTGTCTGTTGGTTCCGCATCGTTTTCCTGTTGTGATTGTGGTGGATTTTATGATTTAGTTTTGTTTTTTTCGCTGAGGACGGTTTGCCGGAAGTGCAACCGAAATATCCGAAATTTTATTTATCCCTCGCACATCATCTTGGAGGGGTAACTAGCCGATAAAAAAAACAACCGAAAAACTCATTTTTTCTATTGTTTTTTTACGGTCAGCCTGTGTCTGTGTTTGGTTTTTATGTTCTCCGTGCTTCCATCAAGCTGCATCGCAAACTTTTTCGTTAGCTTAATTCGCAACCTGAATGACAATATAGCTTGCAATGTCGTCTTGAACAATGTTGTTTGACACAGGAACATATTTTACGGCAGTAGACTAGCTGTTTTTTAATCAAGGTTCTTTCACTGACTTTCACTAGGCCTTGTAATCAGAGGCGTCACGCACGGGTTGACAACACCCATCCCCCCGAAAAGTTCGGCCAGACGACTAAAAAATAAAGAGTCTGCGCGAAGCGCCGCGATTTTTCGTAAAAGCAGTTACTTTAAAAGCAAAACAAAAAACAGTAAGTAAAAATGACCTGTCGGCCAGTAAAAATACCTTGTCCCTTAAGATACATTTTTGACTGATGATGCATCTGCTGGTAATATTAGGCTTTCGGCAATCAAAAATGAGTGAAGCGAGATTTTGAAGCTACAGACTAAACCAATTTTGCTTCCCTCGCGTACCCCTTGCAAGGGTCTCGCGTACCCCATGGGGTACGCATACCACCGGTTGGGAACCACTGGATTAGATGATAGATTTAGGGGTAAGAAGAGACGCTGATTCTGTATGTGACGATTATTTTTTACCTGGACATAGAATTAGTCCGGAATCCGGTTGTACCTGCATTTTTTTCAAGTCATAGTTTTATTTAAAGTTGATTAGATGTTCTTTAAACCGCAAATTTGGGAGAAGTAAAGCAGGAAGTTTCGGTCTGTATCGTCAAAATAGATATGGAGAGGTATAGATAGATAGATAGATAGAATATCTGAACTCGGTTTTCTCTGATGATTAGCCTGGCGAAGACAAGACCCAATTGTCTGGATCAAATCTTAGATTTTTGGCATCCCATCGACACCTTTGGTCTTGTTCGTCTGGTTTTGAGACTAGCCCACGCCCAACGAAGCCTTTGTGCTTTGGATTAGAAGACGTGCGATATTAGCGACGTTCCGGGTTCCTAACATCCTTGGTAGATTAAAAGACGATATAGTGTAAACTTTGTGTGTTAAGACTACAGTCTACTAGTTCGCTGTTTGTCCGCCACATGGAACAGAGGCTTGTGGAAATATTCTCGTTTGGGGCATCGTTTTCGAATAAAAGCTCAACTTATTCGAGTTTACTTTATAGGAAGACCTGTCTGTGAAAGACACAGAGGAAATCATTGATGACCTCCGCGCTGGAAAAGAGCCGAGAGCTGGTCCAAGGTATGTGCAGCCCGAATTAAAGATCCCTTTGTTCTAAGTATAGGAGTGATCTTATCGAAAAAAAGGGCCACTTTTTAACGGGGATACTCCTATATAGGCCAAGCAAGTAGGGCGAGAAAGTCGAAAGGAGTGGAGATTCGTAGTTTTTCTGTGGCCACTCGGTCAACGGCGTGTGTGAATTCTCCATATGCTAGTTAATAGAAACCATGCTGTTTAGTTGCTATTGGTCCCCCCGTGATCACTACAATCGTCAACGCTGAACCAATGCTCTGTATGTGCTTAACTCCATTCCTTGAGCATCAAGAGCTGGAAGCTCAAATGGCACTTGCAAGGCTGGGTCAGGTGGAAGTGATGGTCAAAAGTTTCTTCCTGATCGCTCCACTCTATGCGTATCACAAGATGTCCGGTTTTCCCCTCCGACCCCCCCCCCCCCCCCCTTCCAGTTCATCGGATCCGGTCCGGACTTGAAGTGCCACATGCTGAGACATGAGGTCTTTCAAGATATCAGGTTTCGTTCTGATAAGATCTGATAACCCATTCGAAAGTTATGCATGCTACTAATTTCCTGATTCTGCCATCTCCCCCTCCCCCCACGTTAGTCAGATCGGACAAGTGACTGTTTCCAAGTTAATCTGGTCGGGTGCCTGAGATGCCTGCCAAGTTTTATCGTCCTAGCCCTCCTGAAAGTATATTAACTACGGATCGCCGGAATTCCGGAACCCCCCTTCATCTCCCCCCACAGTGTCCGAATCCGGTCCAGTCCTGTCAGTGATGTATCTAGAGCGTGTGCTTGTTCTTCGCACCAAGTTTCATCCCGATCGCTCCACTCTGAGAGTTTCAGACGATTTCCGGTTCTGCCCTCCGACTCCCCTCCCCCCCCCAGATTCGTCGGATCCGGCCCGGACTTTAAATTAGACATCTAAGACACGAGATCTTTCCAGATATCAAGTTTCATTAAGATCCAACCACCCGTTCGAAAGTTATGCATGTCCCTTCCGCCACCTCCCCCTACCCCGCGATGCTCGGATCGGGCAAGTGACTATTTCCAAGTTAGTTTGATCGGGTCCCTGATATGCCTGCCAAGTTTTATCGTCCTAGCCCACCTGGAAGTACATTAACTATAGATGGCCGGAATTCCGGACCCCCCCCCCTGCAACTCCCCCCACAGTGTTCGAATCCTCTCCAGTTCTGTCAGTGATGTATCTAGAGCTTGTGCTTGTTCTTACTACCAAGTTTCATCCCGATCGCCCCACTCTTGAGAGTTTCACACGATTTCCGGTTCCCCCCTCCTACTACCCCCCAAATTCATCGGATCCTATCCGGACTCGAAATGAGACATCTGAGACACGAGATCTTTCGAGATATTAAGTTTCATTATGATCCGATCACCCGTTCGAAAGTTATGAATGTCCCTATTTTCCGGATTCCACCACCTCGACCTCCCCCCACGATGGTCCGATCAGGCAAGTGACTATTTCCAAGTTAGTTTGGTCGGATCCCTGATATGCCTGCCAAGTTTCATCGTCCTAGCGTATCTGGAAGTACCCTAACTCGCAAACACCGGACTAACCGACCGACCGACGGAAATGTGATCGGTATATGGCACTTGGCCGGAAGGCAAGTCTAAAAACTCACAAATTTCTCTTATCAGTTCGAGGCGAGAAGGACAAACAGAGAGTAGTCTGCGTGTTACGCTGACCTAGAATAAGGCCAGTTTGTCTTGTTTAAGCCACCGTTGACAAATCTGATTTCCATTGTGTGCAGTACCAACTTTCCAAGAACCTGGGCGCGCTCCTTACCTAAATCTTAAAAGTTCAGAAGTGACAATGCGATATTTTTTTTCCGATTATACCTCTCGCATACTGGAGTTTGAAAATGAATTGCGTGCTTGCGTGCACAGACTTGAGCAGACGTACCCAGCATTATTTTTTACTAAGGACCATGTTCAGAACTCAGAAGTAATATCTAAAATAGCAGGTTCTAAGGAGCACAGTACCCTTCCCACAGACACCTTGGAACTTAGGTATTGCGAAATCGTTCATCGTTGGCTTATCTTCTTTTGCAATTACGAAGCTGTTGGGTTGGTTGTTCGGCTAACTGATGGCTCATAGTTGACCTCCTTTCAGAAACGGAAGATTTGCTGCCGAGCCTGCCGACGGACTTACATCGCTCACAGCTCCACCAACTGGGCCAGGCTTCAAAGTTCGTGCAGACCTGTAACCTGTCTCTGGATTCTTTCAATTAGGTTATTGTATAAAGTGTATAAAAATATAAACGATTGTTCGTTACCTAGATGGTACGTTTCCAATAATAGGTTTTGGTCTCGTTTTGAAAAGCAGCTTCTTCCGAATCACAGCTGAAACTACATATTCGGTTCTGTCCTTGACTTCTTTGTCCTTCGACGCCAGAATCAGTGGCTTCTCAAGGTTCTGGACTTTCCCGTATAAAATGTGGTGACCAATTATTAGGATTGGCGTTCCCTAAAAAGAGAACATTTGTGTCGAAACTTAAGGAGACATCTTCTGGCACGGAACAGGGATTTCCACTCCCAGACGGAGAATCGACTCCAGAAACAGAAGTTACACATCTGGGGCTCTCCTTATTATCCCATATCAAGTTTCACTCGAGTCGGAGAACTTCCAGAAAATTCCCGAAGAACTTACAGAGAATTCCTGGTACAAACCCCCTCCCGCGTGGCCCAGCTGTATTCCGGATCTCAAAACAATCTATTCAATACCCATGATCTTTGTACCGCCCAGGTAGGGCATCTGCACCCAAAGGCATAATCTCGCTATTCCTCGGGAATCAAGGGGACCGGCGAGAACATATGGACTCCGCGGATGGAAAACAACCAGAATTATTCCAAATTCGATTTTGTAAAAAACAAAAATCTTATCAACAATGAAATGGACTTTTTTCTCAAAATCAGTTTCAAATCATAAACAAATTAAATATAGACTTCAAGAAATTCTTTTTAACCATCTCTAACATCTGCTTTTGTAAAAACAACAGCAGAAGCAACTCTCGAAATCGATTGCACACCAAATCTGAAAAGGGATTCCTTATTGATGATGGTGATGATAATCGGGAATGCCCGTTCGTGGGCATTCGCGAGAATACGGGGAGTGAGTCCCTGGTAGAAACAAAACGCGAGCACTCTTCAAAGGAGTCCTCAGAGAACGGCGAGAATACGCCTCAAGTTTCACTCGAATCTGAGAATCGTCGGCAACTTACGCGGCGTACAAGATTCAGTATGCCCCCTCCTTCTATTCCCAAAGGTATGATCGGATCCGGGATACGGGGGATCCCCCCCCCCCCCCCCAATGTTGTCGGTAAAAAAAATATAACCGTTTATTTTTTCATGAAACAGTCGATTTTACATCAAAACATTATGTTTTTGGGATCCCAAAACGTAAGTGGAGGGATACCTATGACAAAAGTTGCCCGCCCGTCTGTGAGCACGATAACTCACGAAGGTGGGGGTTCAAATTAAGGGGCAAACAAAATATTTATAAATAGCTAGTGGGATAGTCGATTGTGGGGTGAGAAGACATGCTGAACACGACGATGAAAACCATTTTCTCATCGGACAAGTAAATCGTCCGGAATCCAGCAAAAACCGGAAAGTTTGTTAAAACCAAAAGCTTTATTTGAAGTTGAAGTTTACGCAAAATCATTTTCAACCCGGACGACTAGTTCGCCCGGAATCCGGACAAAACAGGAAAATCCGTTAAAAGCAAAAGTTTTACTTTTAATCGATTAGATGACAGATTTAGGGGTAAGAAGAGACGCTGAATCCGTATTGGACAATTTTTTTTTTTACCCAGTCATGTGGTTCGTCCGAAACCCGGCTGAAACTGGAAAATTTGTTATAAGTTAAAGTTTCTTTTTAAGTTGACTAGATGTTCTTTATAGGGATAAGGAGATACGCTGAATTTGTTTCTGAACTTTCTTTTTTTGCTGGACAAGTAGTTCGCTCGGAAACCGGAAATTTGGAAGAAGTAAAGCAGGAAGTATGGATCAGTATCGTCAAAATGGATATGGCTTACAGAGGTATATCTGAACTTGGTTTTCTCAAATGGCTAGCTATTTAAATTAATCTGTCTCCAAATTTCAATAGTAAAACTGTTCAAGGATTCTGGTGAAGATAAGACCCAATTGTCTGGATCCAATATTACAAATTTGGGATCCATCGAAACCTTTGGTCTTGTTTCCTAAAACAGTCGGTTTTTCTGAAAATCAGCCAATTTTTCGTAAGAACTGTCGTTTTTCCTGCAAAAACAATCGGTAAAAATGACCAGCCGGTCAGTAAATGCCTTGCCTCCTGGTAAGTTGTCCATGTCTTGTCTTCACCCAAGAAACACAACCCCCAAGTGAGTCATTCATCATTTTATAGCCTGTATTTCCAGCTTACCATTTTTCCCGTATCGTTTTTGACAAGTTTAAAAAAGAAGTTTCGCCGAATTTTTTTGTTCAAATTTTTATCTTTGGGCTAAAAAAAAAAATTCGGGCAGAAACGCCTCTGGTCCTAGCTTGCGCGTAAGTACCCAAACTAACAAAAGTGAGGCAAAGGGATAGACACGCTTCAAGTGCCATAAAAAAGAAAGAAACTGAGAAGATTAACTCGGATGGACAGGACAAGCTCTAAACCCGATGAAAAATTTATCTCAAAATAGTACTGCGAAATAGTACGAAAAAGTAGCAAGCAGTACTAACGATGCTACTACATGCTTCTACTTCAGGGCTACCGTGTTACTGCATACTACTATATGCTACAATTAGTAAGGCTGGATGCTACTATGGCAAGACAGGATACTACTACATAAGATTGGACCAGCCTGAGGCACATTAAATGATAGTATTCTTTGCTATTATATAGTATTACATGCAACGTTTTCGTACTACTACGCAGGCTACACATTTTTCATCGGAAAGGTAACATTAGTTGTGATTTTTTTTTTAGACGTATCCGGGTGGACAAAGGCGGAACTTCGGCCAATAACATATTTCAGTCAAGTCTTGGCCTGAGTAGGGGAGAGTGGGGAATGGTGGGGATGGTTGGTCACATTTTCGTTTTAGTAGACCGCGTGGCCAAAGAACAAGAGCCTTAAAAATTATTCTGATGGCAGAACATGCACCATTCATTGTTCTACATCCTTATTTTTTTGTAATTAACTATTATTTTATTTTAAGCAACATTTTTTATAGGCGAGGTCAAAAGTGACCAATGTATCCCAGGCAGGAGCGTCCCGAGCCTTTCTTCATTAGGGGGGGGGGGGGGCGCACCCGGTAAAATTGACCGAATCGCTACCTGATTTTTACTGAATCTAAAAAAATTTTGTAAAAACACAGCGAGTTGCCTTCATGAAGCTACAGGAGTGTTGCATGAAGCTGCCACCCTAAACTCCTATTTTGGGGAAATGACTTAGGGAAAAAGAGTAAAGGTTGAAATAAAATTCAGTGGAGTATCCTGAAAGGAAGCTTAGAACCTTCGCTTTCTGCTGGTACCATAGTTTACTTGTAATTGTTCAAGACTAAGCTGGAGAACACAAAATAATACAGGCACCCAAGTGATCATGAAGTCGCCCACTTTGCTAAAAATGGTATTTTGCTACATGGTGAAGTTAGAAGCCAGCTGTTTGGTCAGAGAGGTTCCTTGACCTTCTGCAAATAACAAAATTTGCTGTTTTCTTGGAATTTGCATGATTTTTCTGGGGGTGGCAGCTTAATGATCCAAGGTGGCAGGATCATGTACCATGGCCAATTGGGGGGTGGGCGGTGCCATAGTAAGGGCAGCTTCATGCAACACTCCTGTACAGCGTAAAAAGGTGCAGAGTACATACAAACAAGTCTAAAGAGAAAAATTGGCGCGTTTTCACGCTTTTCGGCTTCTGTTTTTGTAGCCTTTTACCTTTGTAAGACCTTTCCAGTCTTGCCAACAGGACTTGAAATAATCGCCCAAAAACGGTGCTGCATAGATTAATTAATGGGCCGCAGGCGCAATTTTTTAATTCGCCTTTTTTCTGGCAACATTAACTACTTCCCATACAAACTGTAGCATTCTAGCAAATACCAGCAATCTTTGTCCAACTAGCGAAGACTGCGTACCGTGTTGAGAAATACTTAAGTAAAAGTACTTAAGTAATTACTTAAGTACAAAATCCTAGTACTTGTACTCTACTTAAGTAAAACATTTCGGAAGTACTTAATACTTGTACTTAAGTAAAAACTAGAAGTACTTGAGGGTACTTCAGTACTCAAGTATTTTCATAACGTGACAAATTTTATCACCACGAGTTTCAGTTCTATCTTTACGATCTTCGCTGAAATTGAATGGACATCAGGGCATCTTGTGATTCTTTGTGTGAGCTCAAAGGGGTTGTTTCAAGAGTAGCTAACTATGTAGCTTTTCTTTACCAACTATGTAGCCTGCAGATGACCATATCCTAAATCATTTAAAGTGTTAAGGCTGAAAATGTTCGTTCCGTAAATTTGTGGGAAGTCCCCACCCACTAATGGTACGAGGCTTGGGACAATCCTGAATGTTGGAGAATTTTTCTTCATGATGTTGGTCACCGGTAGACAATGCAGGAAAGAAAACTGAATAAATGTTTTTTTGTTTGTTTTAACAAATGGAACTCCTTCACGTCGAGACAGAATATCACTGGTCAAAAGGACAACCGAGAATCTCGGCGTTTTTTTCTTGATTTAAATATTTTTTAGAAAGTAGCTGCCAAGCAGCATGGCAAAACACAAAAATTTCTCATTAAGAACAAGAGGAAAGACTTCGGTGAGATAACGTAGAAATAAGATCACATCAGAAAATTGGGTAATATAAGACGTATTCTCGCCGTTCCCAGAGGACTCCACTTGACGAGTCCTCGCGTTTTTGTTTGTCCGCGGGACTCGTATTCTCGCGAGACCCCACGGACGGGGATAGGACTTCCTTTCAGATTTGGAGGGGAATCAATTTTGCTGGTGTTGGTGCAATGTAAAATTTATTTAAAACAATCAGAATAAACAAAACCCAAAATAAAGTGGTCAGACTAATTTCGTCAACTAAATATTTTTTTTTTCGAACAAAATCCATTTTGGAAGCATTGCCCGTGTTCTCGCTGTTTCTGCACGCGGAGTCCGCATGGAGCGGCTCCCTCTATTCTCGCCGTTTCTGCACGTGGAGTCCGCATGGAGTGACTCCATCTATTCTAGCCGTTACCTTCGATTTCCCGAGGAGTCTGTAAGAGGAGTCGAAACATAGGCACGCGGAAATCTGTAGGGTTTGTTGAATGTCAGATTTTTGTTTTGTTTTAAGTGTTAACGATCTTTATCGCTACGGAGAAATTCCGGTAAAATTCTGAAGCTGCACCCCCCTCATCAGGAAGGGGTCGGGACGCCCCTGCTGCCGGCCCCCAGTGATCAAAATATATTTTCAGGAAGTATTTTGAAATAAAAGAACCTGAACCTGAACCCTCCAGAGATCCCGGGAACTCAAATATTCATAAAAATATCACTTTGGTTCGTTAACTTCGTGATTCGGGTAAATGAATTTCCTTTAGGAAGATTTCTTCTCTTCAGCTGTAAACTTTTTGCATGTTTTATACCGTGTGGAAAACATGCTTCTGTTTTACGTAATAGCCAATGGGGGTAGCCTATATGAATCTCGCGTTCAAACGATGGCAAACTTTCCCTTATAATCTGTGAACAGCTTAGCTCAGAACTTCAGGGGAATAGTCCGATTTTCAATTTCCTTGTTATAACTTCTCAATTCTATTAAATAACCTCACCTAGGACGGTGGGCATTATTTTTTTTTTTTTTTTTTTTTTTTTTTTTTTTTTTTTAATACCCGTAGCCATTATTTAACTTATTTTTATATTACATAAAAAAAAAGAAAAAAAAATCTTCTTTCGTACTTTTTGTGGCTACTCCTCCTTCCCTCAGTGACGTTAATTTAGTCTATTTTTAACTATTTACGTCACTTAACTTTTGAAAATAAGCCCGTATTGTATTTACTATTCTTCCCCCCTAAGACATCTTATTTTTATTTTTGTCTGTCCTACAAACCTCAACCATAAATTCAAATTTTACTCCCAACCAAACTATTGTAAATTACGAAAAATAAAAAAAATAAAACCAGAAAGATTTTACAATACCATACATATAAGGGGAAAAAACGACATAAAGGGACAAATATATCTTTCCAACTATAAACAACTATAAAACATTTCCAACTCCACACAATATTTAAATTATACTATAAAACGCAAAATGTATTTTTGGAAACAAACTTGACTAGTTTACTTTATCACAACCATATTTATTTATAAATCTTTTTTTAAACTCATTTTTCAAACACATAAAAACTAATTTACTGGAAAATAACAAACAAACAAAAAACACGAAATGCCCACGACTGCAAGGGGCTCTTCCCGTCCTTAAAACTAAATAACAATATCACTTTAAAATAATCAACCATTAAATACACAATTTACAATTCATGACGTAATGTACATATAATTGGGTACACACAATATATATATATCAAAACAAAAACATAACAACTCAACACAATCACTGGGCCTTGCGTTGTTGGGCATTTCGTAAAAATTATATTTTTTATAAACCAAAAACTTTCCAGTAATTCCTCTCAAAACTACAAACACACAAATAATTGCTTACTTCTTTACCACCAATCTACGTCGTTTGTCTCTAAACTTTACATATTTCCATACAAAACAAAACAAAAAAAGAAACTAAATAATTTCAAACTTCATCTCTTACCATCACATTTCCGTTTTCATTTCCATTTTTCCATATTACATTATACTAAAAAATATGTTTCTACTCTTCTTTTCTCACTCTTAATTTTTTTAAACTCTCCCATTCTGTCCTAACCATCATCATAATTTTTTCTAGACTATCCTCTTTACCTCTTCCTTTCCAACTGTAATAACAAAATGTTCCTATTAAAAAAGCTGTCGTCCTGTTCTCAGGTGTTATCTTACCTTTAACAATATCCTTGTAGAAAATCTGTTTATCAATCTTCCATTCTTGGCTATATCTGTTTATCTTTCTTAAAAGAGTTTCTAATTCTCCCACTGTTTTCTCCTTCGCCTTGCACTCTATCACGAAATGTCTTATTGTTTCAATTTCACCGCAAAATGTGCACCTCCCTTGTGTTGATGTAGGCGAGATTCTGTGTTTCCTTTCTTCAGTGGGAAGAATATTATGAATTTGATAGAGCATGTGCTCTTTCACTCTTGGCTTTAACATAGACGAGTGTAGTAGCCGTGCTGTTATCGCAAGCTCTTCTATTGTTGTTTGGCCATCAGTCACGATTTTTATCTGGGGTACATCCATGCTTTCTTTATAATATATTTTCAGTTCTTCCTTTGCTAATATTTTTGTTTGGAAATTTATTAAGCCTTTTTCTTGGCATTATAAACATAAATCATATGTAGACTATTATGTATTTAATGAGCTTTATATATGGAATACACTATGATTTTCACCTTCTTTCGCCCGATGGGGCAGGTTGGACAGAGAGGCCAACCTGCCCACTATAGAAATGATCAGCCTGCCCCAAAATACGGCTACTTAAACAAGACCAAAGGTTTCCAAAGGGATCTCAAAAATTTGATATTTGGTCCAGACAATTGCTTCCTGCAGTCGCCTGTCTCCTTGAACATTTTATTATTAAAATTTGATTACTAATAAAATAATGGCTAATCATCTGAGAAAACCAAGTTAAGATATGGAATCAGCATGTGTGTTTACCCCTATACGTCGTATCCACTAAGACGAAACTGATCGAAACGTCCTACCTTACTTCTGCCAAATTTCATGATTCCGGCTGAACTAGTTGTCCGGCAAAATTAAAGCTCAAAACGAATTCAGCATATTTCCTTACACCTATATCGAGCCTCTAATCAACTTCAGATAACCTTCAGTTTTTAACAAATTTTCAGGTTTCGGCCGGATTCCGGGGGAACTATTTGTTAATGTTAAGAACTCAGATTCATTCCTAAGTTGGAGCCAAATAGTTGGTATTCCCAACGATGAAACTCTATCTGCGATTGCCCTTCGTGTTTTCTTTCAAAACGACATGAGGTCTAGCCACAATTTTCAGAACAACCTACTTAAAAAGCAAAATATTGTTGTCACTCTTTTCACGAAGAAGCCAGAGCCGTCATTTTCAGTTCATTTGCAATGTTTCTATTTGCGTCCTGTAGCAGTTTCAGAATTTTTCGACTACATGTGGCAGACCAAGTGTTTGACCTGCCCCACCGGTCAACCATCCCCACCCTCCTCTATGTGGAATTAAAAATGCAAAGAGCAATGCCTCGGCAGCCGACTTTATAGCCAGTTTATGTGAATCGATGGGAACCTTCTATTCGACCAATCGCTTCGCCAAAAAAAAATCCATCGGTTCGCCCGCTTTTCCTGACTGTTGGCCACATATGCTTTGACCCACCAATATCCGTATTTTTTTCCATATGACTACTTCTTATCACCCATCAGTTCGTCAGTCGACAGTTGGCCCAGCTCTGGCTGTATCACTGAAATCCATGAATGACAGCGATACTGCTTTGATGGATTTAGTGACAGAGCCGTGCTGAGACATCTGACCCCCCCCCCCCCCCCCCAGTCTCTCTCTCTCTCTCTCTCTCTCAGGAAGGTCTCGGGACGCTCTCTGTCCAGAAATGGACGATTCGGCGGGTTTCAGGAGTGGGCAAAACGACAGTGTGTCAACTAACGGTAGCTTGATTGACGGGTGGATGAATTGATGGATGTTAGGAATAAGGGGAACGATGTGACAGCCCCAAAGAGGTACGGTACGACAGGATAGGACCCCTATAGAAACATACAATGGTAATGAGATTTAATATACTTACATCTTTGCTGTAATGGAGATCTCCTATGTGTTTACCCAGCACAGGCTCTTCTGACCTTGTATTTAAGTCTCCTTGGAGTTCTATAACGACCCACTCAGACGGCTGTTCCACTAAGCCCTCCTGACTAATTTTGCTAAAAAGAGAAGGAACACAGATGAAGACTTTCAAAACTGAAATAAAAAAGGCTGAAAGGACTAGTAGCAATCATGGCATGATTTCTACCCAAATTTAAGAGAATCTGCTGTACAACAAGGGCTGAAAGCTGATATGGCACTTGTAAGAACAGTTGGCATGTTTGTCAGATAAAGTTTGCAGTTGTCGCGGTCGGATCTCCCTCCCGGGATGAACCCATAAAGTAGTTGGAAGGGTATCACGAGATCTCCGGTTGCGGCCCGCTTCGAGCTCCACACATGAATTGGTCCGGACTTGCAATGGAACATTTCGAGACGTTAGCATTTGTAAAATTCTGTTCACATCCGATAACCCATTCGGAAGTTATTTACGACACTAGATTTTGGATTCCATATCCGTCCATCCTGCAGGATGATCCTTTTAAGCTTACTGAAGCTCAAACTCATTGCAACAATCACAAGATCCCTAATGTCCATTCAATTTCAGCTAAAATTATAGAAAACTATACATGGTACTGACAATCGTGTTGATCGAACTTTTCACCGTTATGAAAGTGCTTGAGTACTTAAGTACCCTGAAGTACTTCTATTTTTTACTTAAGTACAAGTATTAAGTACTTCTGAAGTTTTTCACTTAAGTAGAGTACAAGTACTCGAGTTTTGTACTTAGGTAATTACTTAAGTACTTTTACTTAAGTATTTCCCAACAATGGTGGAGTAGGTGCTACCTGGCATCTGACACAGTACATCCAGAAATCAGGGATTGTGGTAGCCTGGGATAAACCAACTCAGTTCTGGTAAAGTGCAGATTAGGCTAAGTGCCTTAAAATGCAGAGAATGGCGGATCCGATAGTACCATTTAAAGAGGCATTCGGTCCATGCTACAAGCAAATTTCTCAATGTAAGTTTGATAATTATTTTTGCCTTGTTTTTTCGTGACCTACGAATAAAATATAAAAGGTTGAACACTTAAACTAATGGCCATTTTAGATAGATAACTTTTCACTGTGTAAGAAGGAAAAGAAGCTAGGGACCCCTAGAAGCAACTCATTATGGCCAACATGAACAATTGGCAAATTCGCATTAAATATTCTTTGAGCCCAAGCTGACTTTGAAACATATACTCAAAGAATGTATACAACAGATATGTCAGCTACGATTCTTCATCAGCGATATTTCGGCCCTTCTTGGCAAGGGTCGTCGTTAGGCTGTCAATCTTCAGGGTCAACGTCGGGGAAGGAAACAACTGAAGATTGACAGCCTGACGAGGACCCTTTCCAAGAGGGCCGAAATATCGCTGATGAAGAATCGTAGCTGACGTATCCGTAGTATACATTAAAGTCGCATTACTGGTGGAAGCGCTCTATGTGATATCCCTAGGTTCTGCATGTTGGTCTACATGCAGCCTGCATGCATCTGCCAAACTTGATAAGAACATATTTGACAGTGCAAACGGATACGTCAACTAAATTTTAATAGAGCTATATTTGGCCCTTCTCATTACGGGTCCTCCTCCTCTTGGTATAAATTATATTTATCGATGATAGTAATAATATTCCTTCAGCCAGTGTTGGGAAATACTTAAGTAAAAGTACTTAACTTAAGTAATTACTTAAGTAAAAAAAAAGTCTAGTACTTGTACTCTACGTAAGTAAAACATTTCAGAAGTACTTAATACTCGTACTTGATTAAAAAACAGAAATACTTAAGGGTACTTAAGTACTCAAGTACTTTCATAATACTGAAAGGTTCAATTAGCCGAAGGTTCAGTCGTCAATGTGTATCATTTTCGCTGAAACTGAATGGACGTGGTTGTTTGAAGAAGAGCTGACTATGTAGCTTTTGTTCATCAGCTATGTAGCCTAGAGTTGACAACATATCAATTCATTTAAAATGTTAAAACTGAAAATTGCAGTTCCGTTATTTTCCCGTTCCGTAAATTGTGGCAAGTTTCCCGCCCACTAATGAAAAGAGGTTTGGGACAACCCTGACTGTTGTTAAATGTGTCATAATTTTTTTTCATCTCTGATCTATGTTCTTGTTTGACTGTTAGAAGGATTATGTCCGACCCGCGGGGAGACCCCCCTACCCCCGCAATAAACTCCTGGATCCGGACCTGTCCACCGTATATTTCACATTAAGCACAAGACGAAAAGTTTCGGTGAGGTCACAAAGAGGAAATTCTTGTGTTACTTCTTCATCCAGAAAATAGGGTAATATACACTTCCGATCTCTGCCAGACGAGAAAATGTTATTCATCTCCACTCAACCCTTTAACCAGATCCCCTACCCAATAGTTCTCTATCTTGATTGATTGATTAATTCGAAATATAGGCACGCCCTTTACCTCGAAATATACTATCTAATAAAATCGGTCACATAATGTTATTCTTCTCCAGATTTTTTCGGTTTACATCAAATTCTGGTCATCACTATTTACCCAGTAGGAAAAATTTCCTACCTGGTAGTGTCTGTGGGTAGGACCTGACAGATGGGCGAGTCGTCTTATTATCCCACGTCTATACCGACGCAAACAACTGGACAAACACATTATTAGAACTTACGAAAGTTCTAGTTTTTGCAGGCTTCCGGCGAATCGGGTCAAACTATCCACTTTATGGGAAAACGAAGCTAGAGGATAGATTTCTTTTGCCTTCTTATCCGTAGTTAGAAACTCGCAACATCCGGTAAAGCAGAGCCTACGGAATTTCCGTTTTTGATCGGACTTAAGTCGGTAGTACTGACCAGACACAACAAATCAAATAGACCGAGTGAGCATGTCAGCCTGTCCCAGTATCTTGATTCAAGAATTCTATATACTTGATCATAAGCTATAAGTTTCAGTTTTCAGTTTCAATGGACTATTCTGAAAGGCAAACAACTAACATTCCTGCCAGGAAAGCACAAAAGGCGTGCTTGGCTAGGGCAGAAGGGCACAGAATCGTTTCTTTTTGCCGAATTTCCTGCGAAACTAACTGCCGGGGGCCAAAACAAATGACAGGATACAGTTGTCTCTCACTCGTGGATTAAATCTTAGCTTGAAGTTAAAACCCCTACCCAACCCCTGAATGTAGGTCTACAATATATCTACGAACGACCTGTACTATTGACGCAAAGGACCCACACACCAAGTTTGAACAAGATAGCCTACCTAGCTCATTCAAGAGTTATCATGCTAACAGACAGACAGATGGGCAGACACGCCTTACAAAATTACAGAGGTGTCCCATCAGCACGTTCTGGGATCCCAAAACTTAATTTGGTGTATCCCCTCACATGGGAACTATACTTTGTTTGGTCATTGGTCATCTTTTGATCAGGGATCTTTTGCAAACCTACCATAATAAGCCTACCTAAGTACTTGAGTACTTAAGTACTGAAGTATAACCTAAATACTTGAGTACTGAAGTACTTTCTGAAAAGTACTTATTACTTAAGTAGATTTTTTTTAAAGTACTTAATACTTATACTTAAGTAAAAATTTCCTCGAGTACTTGGTACTTGTACTTAAGTAAAAATTAGAAGTACTTGGCACAACACAACACTGCCGTCAGCCTAAGCTGACTGCAATCATATTTGACAATACAAAATGGACAGGTCAGCAGAATTTTCTTACAACTATATTTTGGCCCTACTTGGAAAGGGTTCTCTTCACGCTCAACCTGGAAACTGAACTTCGTCAATCGAGCTGGAAAATTCAGCTGATGCATCCAGTCTGCAGTGTCATATTTGACAATGCTGACACACCCCTTTTGCATTGTCCAGTCAGCTTCGGCTGAAGGACCATTTTTCACTGTCAAATATAATAATAACAATCTATTAGCCTACATGATATATTTACTGATGTCTCAAAACTTACTAAAATAGGCCAATATTTACAAACAAAATTTGATTATCCCTTCCCTTCTTCTTTTCAGGAAATCAGAAACAATAATGACAGGCAGAGGCATTACAAGCCGAAATGCTTGGGGGAGGCAAGGTATTTACCGACCGGCTGGTCATTTTTACCAACTGTTTTTACAGAAAAACTGACAGTTTAAAAAAAACAACGACTATTTGACAGAAAATCAACTGATTTAAAAAAAACCTGTGTTTAAAGGACACCTGAACAATGAAACCATACCTGAACACACCATGGAGAATGCATTTACAGACATGGCCACGGAGAGAATTCTTCTCCTGAGCGTGACGTTTTCAAAATAGGGATGTTCGTTTCCGAAGGTTTGCACATGCAGACTCCAAGACAAAAAGCGCAATGCATTCAAATCTTGTACAGCGCTGGCCGGATCGTATTGGAATTTCTTCTACATATACGTTTGGGCTTAACTGGTTAAACAATATTCCAGAAGAAGGGTTGATTGGAGACATTTGATCATTTCTAGAATTACTCAGTACTGAAATAAGGACAGATGCAAATGGAGCAAAAATCATAGCATGGAAACACTATCTCGTATTTGGATTGGGTTTTCTGCAGGCAATGTTAACGGAAGTCATACAAATAGGGATGATACTTGGTACTCTTCATTCAGGTGATCCTTTAAGAAAATACTGACTAATTTTACAAAAAAACGACTGTCTTGAAGAAAAATCACCTGTTTCCAAGAGAAAAATCAATAGTTTGTATACTGTTTAACAACTGACCAACAACATTAGGGGGGGGGGACCCCCCTCTCCCCCCCATACATAATGCCCTGAAGACAGGACCAAATCAAAATTTCACATAATTAGGGTAGCCACTAAAAAAATAACTTTCAAATTCTGATCTCTAGGTCACAGGATTATGATTCTGCTGAACTTTAGCTTTGGTTTGAGCTCAATAATACCTCACTAACTTGCTGCTAATATCCCAATTTCTGATTTGAAAAACACTGCTTACAATGGCAGATTGCCGACAGCATGCTCACACGTGTTAACAAATTGTGTAATTTGTGCTAAATATATTCCGAGAATGATGACGTCACACAGCAACGTTGGTCTTTGCCGCCATTTTGTCTTGTAATTCTTATTGAAAATGGGTGTTAGTTTTTTCATAGGAAGCCGATGACCGTGGATTATAAAATAAACTGGGAATATGATGCTCAAGTTCGAAGAACCAGCTATTTACTGGTCTAGCCAGTTATGGATATCAGTCCTAGGTATCAATAAATTCTTCTAGAGAAGTTCAGGTACTTCTTTTTACACCTTAGATTACATGCGATTATTTAATTATAATATAAGCATATATTACTGATGGCCTTATGCTGTGAAAATTCGCTTGTTCCAGTGCTATTGTTATCAGCTCTTTGGTATTTCTCTAGTGGCCAATATTTCACTCTAGTCGGCCAGACTACTTAAAACTGGGTACAATCGAGTTGCCCGCCGCCTGTACAAACTTCCAACGATTTGTAGCGTGAGCCACGAACTTGTTTCCCGAAGGTGCTGTTCACTGAATGAGATAGTGAGGCGGTCGAAAGCGTCCCTCCATCAGAGAATTTTCAGGTCCGAGAATTTTCTTGTTAGGAATGCCGCTGATCCCCTTTTCAGCTGCCTTCCTGTTAGGAGGGCGCTCCTCAAGGACGTTTGTCCTTAGCGCGTTTTAGTGTTTGTTAGATGTTGTTCTGTTCTTGTTGTTATGTGTATATGGCCTCTGGCTGAAATAAAGGTATTATTATTATTATTATTATCAAATGTAGCAGTTTTCCTGAATACAGTGGTATATTTGAAACATTTTTGTCATCTGTTTTAGACTTAAAAAAAATGAAAAAAATTATTGTAAATTCCCAACGATTCATTTTTCATTAAGAAAAACTCAGCAAATCCGCGCTACTGCCAGTAGGGCTTTTTGTGGCTACCCTGACATACTGGAGCCTATACTATTTCCGTCAGAAGTTAACCTGTCTATTCCACTGGTCAGCTTTGGTTGTCTTTTTCTCACCACAGAAATTTCCAAAAAAGATCAATAATACCTTAAAAGAAAGCTATCTTCTTCTTCTTCATTCTACGTTTTCTTACGAGATAATAGAGTGCAAGCTGCATTACCAGTACATAATTTTCTGTGATGACACCAACATTTTCTGGGGACTTTGTTACCGTTACGGCTGGTCATCCGAATTTTGTTTCTGTCACATAATCATTGTTTAACCTGGTACTTGGAAAAATATGAAAGCAAACTGTATGATTGTTAGAAACAAACATGAATTCAATATTTGAAAAACATTTAGTGTTTTAAACAGATAAGCTCTTTGTCTTTTTGGCCTGTTTTCGACTGACAGAAATTGACGTCGACTCTCTTGTACTGTAACGATGTGGGATGACGTGATTCTATTTCCGTCACAACAGTGCCTAAATATCTGAATTTAGACAGATTTATCAGTGAATATGATATTAAACACACATCTTTCAACAGCTTTAACTATTTTAGACAGGTTGTGGTACATTTAAGGTACATCTAAGCTAGAAAACTAATTCTGTTGGGTGCTGACGGAAATAGAAACCGAAGGAAATAGTATAGGCTCCAGTAATAATAGAACCTGGATTCCTACGAAGCAAAATATAGCATCCCTGTATAAATAAAAGTATTAATGCCATATATTTTCTATAGTAGATAACAGAGCAGATTAGCAAATATTTTGATGGATGAACGGCTTAATTTTTCCAGGAACAATAAATAACTAATGAAAAAAAAAACATGTTAACTGAAAATAAAACTAGTTATTGCCCAAGCAAGGGCAAGCATTAGCATGAATTAACTGATTAATGGTTTGCTTACCACTGTACGAAGACCTGCATTGTTGAGTGCGTTGTCACAGAAATAGGCTTTTCTTAAAATTCTCCATCCATGCTTTCAAACTTCAAGTTTTGGCGCTTAGGGCTTGAACCATAGAGTAAATGCACCTAGATAGAGAGATTGCACCACACCCAACGAAAAGGGATGGGATCGTAACGAAAAAATTTAACATTAGGAAGTATAGGACTTTCAACTTTGAAATTAAATTACCGGCGTTTAATCACCATTCTAAGTCAGGGAGTTGCTGGAATGTTAATTCGGCTATTCCTTAACCGTATAATTTAAGTTTTGCAAAAGAGTTTCCATGGAAGTAAGAGTTTTAAGGCGTCAAATTTTGTTAACAAAGCCGACTAATAGGATTCGAGACTCCGTTTTTGTATTCAAACTCTGAAGTCTTCAAACTCTTACTTCCATGGAAACTCTTTTGCAAAACCAGAGCTATACGGTTAAGGAAAAGCCCAATTAAATTCCAGCAAGTCCCTGGCTCAGAATGATGATAAAGTGCCGATAATTTAATTTCAAAGTTGAAAGTCCTATACCTCCCTATGTTAAATTTTGTTCTTATGATCCCGTGATGATGATGTAGCGATATCCGTTTTCATCGGGTAGGGTGCAATCTTTCTATACCCAGTAGATACCTAGACGCAAATGAGTATAAAAGTCATCGAAAGATTAAATGAACGACAGAAATAGAAAACAGTGATTTTCGGGGTTTTTTCTTGATCAGCTAATTATCCCTCTAGGATGATGTGCGAGGGATAAATATAAATTCGGATATTTCGGTTGCACTTCCGGCAAACCGTCCTCAGCGAAAAACAAAACAAAGTCCTTATATTGTAAATATAAACAGAGCTCAGAATTGTAAATAATCACAGATTTGTACATATACATTTTTAACACGCACATTTTATCTTTCGTTATTTTATTTTTATCTGCATCCCCACCGTTTTCTTCTGGTTTTTAGTCACATCTCGTCTTATTGTCTGTTGGTTCCGCATCGTTCTCCTGTTGTGATTGAGGTGGATTTTATAATTTAGTTTTGTTTTGTTTTTCGCTGAGGACGGTTTGCCGGAAGTGCAACCGAAATATCCGAATTTATATTTATCCCTCGCACATCATCCTAGAGGGATAATTAGCTGATCAAGAAAAAAAAAAAAACCCCGAAAATCACGGTTTTCTATTTCTTTCGTAATGAATGGTCAGCTTGGCTTCAAACCTTATATTTTTTTAAATGAACGATAAAAATCTGATGAAAACCCAGTGAAAACCAGGAAACATACGAAATTGTCAGGTGACCACGTTCATTTACGTTTATTGTCCTCTCAATATTATCTCTCTCACATCCGGAATTTATGATATTCAACGCGCCGGACCCTTTTGAACAAAACGAGAGATCTGGAATTCGGAAGGAAACATGGTGAAGCCATCGCCTGAATCCCAGCTTTTATCAACTTTCTGGACTTAGTTGAGGCTGTTTTCTTGAACGAGTGTTCCACAGATTAAAAATGCCTTTGGGTTGGAATTCGTTTTCAAAGCTGTATTTCTCGATCTTCCCTAAACATATTCTCAGAAACAGAAAGGACATAACGCACCATGAAATTTTTTTTTTTTCTGCATTCTTGGGAGAAATTCTGGTATCACACCTTCTCCCCCAGAGTGGTAGGATGCTCGATTCCCTAATACGCCTGCCAAGTTTCATCGTCCTAGCACATCAGGAAATAGCCTACTGAGCTCCGAGGTCAGCAGAGTTCCGGACCCCCCCCCCCCCCAACTCCCCTACAGTGCAAGAATCCAATCCGGTTATGTCAACGATATATCTAGGATTAGTGCTTGTTTTTCCCATCAAGTTTCATTCCGATCCCTCTACTCTAAGCGTTTCCCAAGATTTCTGTTCTGGTTCCCCCTCCTACCCCTCCCATAGTCACCAGATCCGTTCGGGATTAGAAGTGGGTAGTCTGAGACACGAGGTCTTCTAAATATCAAGTTTCATTAAGATCTGATCACCCGCTCGAAAGTTATACATACTTCGATTTTCCGGATTCCCCTCCCTCCACTCCGCCCAGATGGTCGTATGATTGGGGAAGTGACTACTTTCAAGTTAATCTGGTCGGGTCCCTGATAGGCCTGCCAAGTCTTTCATCGTTCTAGCTCATGTGGAAGTGCCCGAACTAGCAAAACCCGGACCAACATAAATTGCGACCGATGATACTTGGCCGAAGGACAATTGCCATAAAAATCAGTCAGACAAAAATTCTGAAAAAAGTTACCACACTGAATTGGATAGGTAATACTTTGAGCCAATAATAGCATACAACACTAGCGCACTGTATAGCCAGTGGTCATTCTTCTTATTCGAAGTGTTATAAAAATTCCCGCTGTCCACTCTTCAAGGCAACCTTGCACTATATTTAAAAAAAGATGTTCTGTTTTGAAATACCCACGGGTTGGCTGTCGTGTTTAAATCACCTACATTCAAGTTGCTGGTTCTGTTAAATTTGCTCCCATTTTCCTAATGCCTTTTTCTTAATCGCCAGTAAAGGGGCTAGATTTACGGACTAAAATAGGTTGACTAACGTGTTCGTCGCGGGTTTGTCTTAAAAGTGGCCGTTAATGATAAATTGTTTGTTTAATTTATAGGTTTTTTGATGAAATTAAAAAAAAAAAAAAAAATATAAAATTTCTGCTATTCGTAAATAATAAAGTAGGCGGGTGCTGGTATGTTCCTAAAAGAAATGGTACATTTGTTTCAAGAATAATCATTCCTATCCCATGGTAACAATTTCTGTTCAATTTTCTACCGTATCAGTAAGCTCCTTTAACCAGGCAATACATATTGCATGTGCACACCTGGGCGATTAAAGCTACGTGCACAGGCAGTCTGGATTCGCAGGCGAAAAATACGTATGCGAAATTCGTGTCACACTGCATGCGATGCGTCAACATTTCGGAGCGAAGGTCGAAATTCGCATCCAACTGCGTAAACTGGACTGTATGCGCGGGTACCTTAAGTCATATTCCCTCCTATCGTGGCGATACCCACAGCGGCATGGTTGATATGACTAAGTCCAATACACGCCAGTGATTCTCAGGAAGAAGGAGTAAACGTGTCCGTAACGACTCAAACTCAATGACTCAAATCCTGAGACAGCGCAGCTGTGACACCGTTTCTTCAGTTCTTCCGTAGGTACCCGGAGATCCTGCATCGGAAGGGAGAGATAGTCATCAAGTGTATTGTTCAAAAAGGTTAAGTACCCCTTGTGAAGGTTTAAGAAGGTGCGTACCCCTTTCTTGACGAATTGTTCTTTTACTATTTTTTACCACGGTCAAAACGTCAAAATGGCGATTGTCATAAATGGCAAAGCATGTAAATCTGGACTTGCGTACGATTGGGTATCTGATTCTGAAGATAATACTGAAACTGAGATAGGGGACTCAAAAACGACTGAAACAATGTATTAAAGCTTCAGTTTAACTTGGTTTTTGTACTTCCCCTACCCCTTGAGAGGGTCTCTCGTACTCCTTCGGGTACGCGTCCCATCGGTTCGGAGATACTGGCCTAATAGATACTGAACCTTATTTTACCATTTATTGCCACTGCCTCCGAAAGCCCCGCCCGGGTCATGCTAACGGACAGACAGAGACACACGTAATTCCTGGCGATATTTCCAATCGAATCAACGATACCTATTAGGCTGCGTTATGGATTTCCAGCGCCTAGACTATTTATACACGCTGGAGACCAACCAACATGACTTACAGTTAAAACTATAATATATTTACAGGTAATGAAAACAAATATCACAGAAAATTCCGAAACGGACTTGGACAGCATGCTAGCAATCCCGCGACACAGCGAAGACTTGTCTTACTCGCTCTCAAAAGGAAAATAATCTTCCTCGTAGGACTCGCTACTTTCGGGATATTCCCGAACGGGATCGCAGTATCCACCCTGGTCGGGGTAATAAAGCTTCTGGGTGGAGGTGACGTCACAGTGACCTGTGCTTTCCGTTTTCGAGACTTTTCCAAAGCCAAAGGGCCATGACTACAAAGAAAAAGTATACTTTAGTTTTAATTGCTGACTAGTATGCTTGTCGAACGTTGCCGAGATTCGAGAGGTATGGAGGTGGGGGGGGGGCTAAGAGATTGCAGAGTAGGTCATTAAACAATGAGGTATGCATCCTTAGACGGTACTTAGCTTTCGACGATGACATTTTTCTCGATACAACTTGCAATGATCAAATTATACTGTCGTTCAAAGTAAATACCCGTACTGCCAGAATACTATGCAACGTAAAAGTGCCCCAAAGCGGAGTTTAATGGACGAACGAATTAAATTTATTGACCTATTTCTAAGCGAAAAGTCACAAGCATACGAGAAAGAAGAAATGGGTCTTGTAGAAACCAAGACATATCAATAATCGTCATATCACTAATACAGGTTGAATCAACTGCCGAGTGGATTTCGGGACACAAAGAGGTGACATTCATAATCTGTGGTTACTCCGAGTCGGAGTGAATGTTACACCATAACTGCGAGGATTTGTGCCGTATTCCTGTCTACAGTCTCCAGTACGGGAACACTTGGACCAAATATTTCAATGTGTAAGATAGTTGAGCCCTCCGGAATCTGTTCAGTGGATTCCGGATTTCCGGCCGAATAGGGCACAGTCATATTGTGTGTAGCAAAAGCTTCCTGTGACCCGGGCGGCCGCCTTTATCTGGTCACAGGAAGCCAAGTGCTCACTTAAACTTTGATTTGTTTTCATTTCCCTTCGTCGATTATATTCCAAACGAGAAGATCAGAGGCCGTACTTAACATGTTTATTTTAACAGCAAGATGGCCCTATGAAAACAAACCGGCAGGTGGACCATCTCAGTCGTGGGACAGGAGAGGACTTCCAGCATCCGGACAGGAATCGTTAGAGGAACGCGTGAGGTAACAGATTAATCGGTTGAGGGGACAGGGAAAAACGCAAAAAGGTGTCAGCGAACGGTAGGTGCGAAGAAGCTATCCCACCTGGGGCACGGAAGACGAAGGGCTGCTATGCTAGTTGGCCGACTTCTCATTTGGAATATCACGAAGGCTTCCTTGACCTGCGGAGAATTAGGAGGTATGCAAAGACAACCTTCCACACGATTTAAAGTTTAACTGAAAATCCAACTTATTTTTATGTCATTAATTCGAATACCCTGAATATTTTCACTCTTCTAAGAGATTTTTATTTTTTCATCTCGGGCTCTACGTCACCTCTTTACGTTCAGAATATGTGCTGCTTGCACGACAAGTCAAAATTCACCCAGCCGCGAAACATTTGACTGCCAGCAAAAGCGTGGAATGCAATAGCCAACAGAGGGAAGCCGAAAGATGCACATGGCGAGGACTGAAAGTGAAATGTTTTCAGCATACAGGTACAACGACGCAGGGACGTAGAGTAAGAATAAGTTCATTTGATAAAAATCGATTATTCGGTAACGTGCGAAGTAACGAAGTAACACATCTTCATCGGGCCTTCAAGCCTATTAAGTGAATAATAATAATAATAACAATAGTACTAATAATAATAGTAATTTTACTTTTCACCTCAAAAAGTACAAGGCATAGACAGAGTAGGAAGAATGAAAGAAAATAAGAAGGAAACACTATAATAAGAGGAACTAACCTATTGTAGAAGTATG
This sequence comes from Branchinecta lynchi, assembly GCA_023053575.1. Classification (NCBI taxonomy): domain Eukaryota; kingdom Metazoa; phylum Arthropoda; class Branchiopoda; order Anostraca; family Branchinectidae; genus Branchinecta; species Branchinecta lynchi. The sequence continues at coordinate 16,988,684 of JAKZAP010000007.1, forward strand.
GTCTTTCATTCGTGATTAATATTATTGTTGAACCTCTGTATAAGTTGTCCAACTTCTTAAGTGGGTCAGTGATATTGTAAGTAGCGGCTATTTTACTATCTCGGGTCCAGGGGGGGGGGGGGGGCAGCAGGTATTAACAGAAACGAAAATAAACAGAACGAATATGTTTTTTTGTCGGTGTTGGTGGTTAACTTTCGCAAGAAAGGTTCGGTAAACAACATGTGAGGCACTGAGGCAGGGCCACCGAGTTAAAAATCGAGGCGAGAACCAGGCGGTTGAAACGCAACTTATTCGCTAACATAGATATAGATGATGGATAAATAGACTGCGGTATCTCAGACCTTTCGGTTGAAATTTAAGAATTCAGGCTTTCTTAGGCGTATTCTCGCCGTTCGCCGAGGACTCCCCGGGGAACCGAAGGGAACTGCGAGGATAGAGGGAGTCATTCCACGCGGTGTGTTCGAAAAAAAAATGTTCAATTGACGAAATTAGTCTGGATCCACTTTATTTTTGGTTTTGTTTATTCTGATTGTTTGTAATTAATTTTATATTGCACCAACACCAGCAAAACCTGATTCCCCTCCGAATCTAAAAGGGAGACCTTTCCGATGATTGTGATGATAATCGGAGCGTCCGTGGGGACTCGCCAGAATACGGGAAGTGAGTCCCCGGGACAAACAAAAACCGGGGACTCCTCAAGTGGAGTCCTCGGGCAACGGCGAGAATACACCTCTAGTACCACACTACATGCCGATCGCTCGACCCTGCCCTTTCTGTTGCTGCGCATAAGGATTCCTGGAACCCCGCAAGCTTCCACTGCAGTGGCCGAACGAAAAAGACCGTAATTTTCCCATTCTCTAGTCTTTTCCCCCTTTTCAAACGACAATCATTATATTCAGTATATTTTCCGTCTTTAAATTGTTTGGCTGCATTTTTAAATTGATACACTGCCATATAAATTTACTGCGACGTTATTGTTGCGGTTTATTTAATTTGTATGCTCCTCTAGCGAAATTCCAAGGAAAATAAACACACGATTATAAAATAATAATAATGCCTCTCATACGGTCTACGCTAAATCCAGATCAGGTCTGGAGCACAATTGATTAACAGGGTTCCAGATTCCCCGAGGTGTCCCCCTTCCTCTAGTCTTCAACCTAGCCAGCTTCCCTAACGACTAGCTGAGTCTTGTCCCTAGTTAAACAGAAGTGCCAAAACTCCCGATCCTTCACGGACCGATGTGTGGACGGACAGACATACATGATTGAACCGATAATTAATCAAGAATAAGAGAGTGAAAAAAAAAGTACTTATAACTCTAAAAGACTTGCCCTGGTCCAACCTTTCCCAGCCGTTCCAACTATGATCATGGACTAAAATTTATGCCAGAATTTTCGGCACCATCATAAATTTTTTCGACTTTATGATGAAAATACCAAAAAAACGGCAGGGAAAACTTGATCGCCTGTTCGTTTGAGTTGTCGGAAGTGAAAGCAAATCGTAAGTTCTGTTTTTACAGATACCATGGTACCTGATACCACGGTCTAAAGTCGTTTTTGCAGTTATCGTGGTATCTGATACCACGGTCAAAAGGCGTTTTAGCAGTTATCGTGGTATCTGGCCAGTTAGCGTGGTATCAGATATTCAGATGCTACGGTCCGACCGTGGTAACTCGTCGTGGTATCTGAAAAGCCATCTCACTTTCATCAAATTTTGTCACATTGGTGAGAAAGAAGCTTAGCACTTTGTGACGTAACTGGATATCTGTTTTTCTTTTGGTATAACTTCGAAAAGTGTAATTTCGGCAATAGTCGTTTTTGCAGAGCACCGTGTATCAGATACCATGATAACTGCAAAAACGACTAACTGCAGATCCAGTTACCGTGGTAACAGATACAGTGGTATCAGGAAAAACGCAACTATTACTCACCAACGGGGCACCATTGCACGAGGACATCGGCTGGCGCGACCCACACCCTTCTTCGTCTTCTAGAAGAGCTTGTCGTAAATGAGCAATATAAGTCGTGGCCAACCGCAGTGTGTCCAGCTTCGACAACTTCGTATCGGCAGGGACCCATGGTAGGGTCGTTTTCAATCGGCAAAAGGCTTTGCTGAGGACTCGCATTCGCGATCGCTCGCGCGCGTTAGCAGCGTTTCTTTGTGGCGGGCGTACCCCATCCCTAAATACAGAAAAAGGATTTGAAAGCGACGACTAAACTTCGTCGGATGTTGGATGTTAACTTCATGACTAAACTCGAAACGACTGGGTTCTATTTCCAGCAAGCGTTACTGAGACGTTCAAGTTCTGTTTATTAAGGCACCCTTCGTACTGTTTATGGTCCACTATTTTATAATTGTTGAAATACTTTAAAACTAGGCTCTGCTTTTAACAAACTACCCAAGCCCATAAGCTTTGTATCAAGAACGCGGCAAAATCTAGATAGGTTTTACGTATGATACGTGAACACTCGATGGGAGCATAATACGCATGGAAAATAGTGTAGCGTGGCTGAGTGCAATCATCAGTGAGGTGTCGTTAGCGAGGTAACATCAAATTTGGGTTCGGGTTTAAGAATTAATGGACGCAATTACGGAAGTAGGTTGCGTTGGCATTATAGATACGAAGGGTCCTTTAGTAAACTAAGTACATGATCAAGAGCCAATTTGGCAGAGAGGGGACAGGGACTTGCGAAGCTCATCTGATACCTGGAATCAGACATATATTACTAATAGCTTATCAAAATAATAACTCGCTTTTTATCTTGTCGTGTTTACTCGAAATCTATAAGAGCGGCAGGTTCTCGGTTTAATCGCAGTATAAAAGATTTCTAGCGCCGTCGGCCACCGCAAAAGTAGTGTTCCCGGAATTTTGCACCGACAAACTTTTTCGATACTTTATTTGTGAGGACTCCGTGATCAACACGATCTCTTAAATTTATATGGTTATACGTAACATAGGGCGTGTTACCCTTCCTAAAATAGTAGGCTAACTATTAGTTACTATTTTCGTAATTTCGTTCCAACCTCGTGGAAAGTTACTACGCTTACCGTTTCAACATTCTCTAGATAGATAATGGCAATTATTTGCTTACCACGCTCGGGATCGTAGTTAGCGTGGTAACTACGATCTCTGTGACGTGATTGGTCCCACCAGCCCGCGGCACGATATTGTGATCATGCCTTGTAACTATGGTAAGTAGGGTGAAACACGCTCATGACGATGGTGCGAAAACACAACCAGGTCACGGCCCGATTTCCTGCACCAATGGCACGGCAGGTAGGGTGGAGGCACCAATAGGAGCCATAAGGAGGAAGTGGAGGTTACAAGAGATTGAACACAAGGCATCCCCTCTCCACGGACAAGGTCTAGTCAGATCAAGGTTATACCGTGCAACAGCAGGCTACTCATTTAATAAGGGTGGATTGAAACTCCCAACCATCGTCGGTCCAACCAGTAGAAAGCGATATTTCAGCAATTGCTGGTAGAAGGTTGTAAGACGGACTTACTCTAGGTAGATAATATCAGAATTGTCGTAAAAATATACAAAATCTAAATTTCCAATCATACATATACACCTCGCGGTCACTCGCTTCGCTACTATGAGAAATTTTCTATGGCCGGCGTTGCCGACTAGTTGGCTACGAGAAAAATTCGTCTAGGATTTCTGTTTGTTTTCCAACTAGTTCGCCACTGTAAGAAATTTCGTATAGGACCCGTGTCCAAACGAGTCAGGATAATTCTTTGCAAAAACTCAATTACTAGAACAAAGATGAAGCGCTACTCACCAGGATTCACATTCATCCTTTTTTCGTCGGGGCATGTCCAGCCGATTCAAATGACTTTTCTGAACTGTTAGAAAATAACCTTCGGGTGGGCTCGATCATACCTTGAAGCTCCGCCTCCTTCCAGGATTCTAACACCCAGCACGAGGGCAGGACCCATCATCTCCTCATAACCGCCTAGAAACGTTACAGCAAGCCAGCAATGAGGTTAATACTAGCAATCAAAGATTCGTACACTTTCAGCCCTGTTTCAACTGATAAAACGCGTATTAGTAAGAATAATATTATTTAAAATTCAACTAGAATTAACGATAACGCATTAGGAAAGCCTACTCCTGGAAAACCATGGATGCTTCTCATTGGCTAAGATAAGAAAAGGAACGGCCAATCAGAGATGTGTTTACCTGGACCCATCAGACCGAGGGTGAGAAATTCTTCTGGAATAGGTTGACGGATTTATTTACTTTTTATGTCTGGTCCGTTCTTACGAGTTGTCCCAAATCATCCTGGCCGTGACAGAATAAATACATAGTATCCTACGAACATGAGAAACATATTTATAAACCAATCTATGCTTGAAAGAACTTAATTAATAAGGCGGAAACGGTGGAGAAACCATCACCAATCGGTATGAATGGCTAGTGCGAACACTGTCAGAAGATTCATAACAGACAACAGAAGGATGCGCGGTTTCAACACACAGTGCGTAACAACACTGTTGTCTGTTGTGTTGGAAAACGTTATACATTCAATTTTGTGCATAACAAGCATTGCCAGGAAGAGCTACTGCCTCTTTTGGTGTCGCCGTGATGTCTGAAAATTCAGCAGATGCCTTTTGGAGATTTTGCGGCTCTTCCTGATGGCAACGCTTGTTATGCATAACATTTTCAAACACAACGGACAACATCCGACATGTTGTCTATTACGCATTGTCTGTTATGAAACTTCTGACAGTGAAGACAACTGTCCATTCTATTTTTGCAATATCCTCACAAACATTACTCACATGCAGTCATGCAGTTTTGCCATTTCGAACATTTCACGATTTTCCCTTTTTTGTTAGCACCTTTTTTTTAAGGCAGGAGGGGGGGGGGGTAGGTGCATTCCTACTAGCGGATCCTAGTCGAAAACCTGAATCGAACCATGTCCGAATCGGACTAGTACTAGGATTAATACCAACATCAAGACTAAATATGTGTTCCAAACTCCTATCAATAGTCCTGATGACTAACTCTTCGCGCCAATGAAGAATCGCCGTGTGCCTAGAGAAGAGCCGGAAGCGTCACGACAATAAACATTATTGACTGCACTGTCAGAAGTTTTCTAACAAAAAATACAAGGACGCGCGGTTTCAACAGACAACATTTGGAATGTTACCTGTTGTCGCGACAAACGTTATGCACGAAATTTATGCACAAGAATTGCTTGGAAGAGCCAAAAAAATGCCAAAAAAGCATCTGCCGAATTTCCGATATAATGACGACAAACAAAAAAGCAAGTAAGTAAGTAAGTAATTTATTTATAACCCGCCGTTTTCAGAAAGCGGAGTAAATGAAGAAAGTAAATAAAACACATAAACATACACAACAAGACCAAAGGTTTCGATGGGATCCCAAAAATTCAATATCTGATCCAGACAACTGGATCTTGTATTAGCCAGATCCAGTCTTCGCCAGACTCCTTGAACATTTTTACAATTAAAATTCAGAAACAGAATTAAGGCCAAATAGCTAATCACCTGAGAAAACCAAGTTCAGATTTGGATTCAGCATGTGTGCTTACCCCTATAAGTCATATCTGTTTTGAAGAAAACTTCCTGCCACTTCTGCCAATTTCCCGGTACCGGCCGAAATCAGGGTATCTTCTTTCCCCAGTAATGAACATCTAATCAACTTCAAATAGAAATTTAGCTTATAACAAATTTTCCGATTCCAGCCGGATTCCGGTCGAACTATATGTCCGGGTAAAATATGACTGTCATACAGGGACTCAGCATCTCTTCTTACCCCTAAATCGCTTATCTAATCAACTAGAAATAAAACTTTGACTTCCAACAGATTTCCGGTTTTGGCCGGATTCCGGACGAACTACATGTCCGGGTAGAAAATTGTTTTCACATAAGTGTTCAGCATGTCTTCTTGCCCTAAATCGAACATCTAATCAACTCCAAATAAAACTTTTAATTTTGACAAACTTTCCGGTTTGGGCCGGATTCCAGTCGAAATACTTGTCGGTCGAGAAAATAGTTTTCACCATCGTCATCAGCATGTCTTCCTACCTCTAAATCAAACATCTAATCAACTTCAAATAAAACTTTTACTTTCAACAAACTTTCCGGTTTGGGCCGGATTCCGGGCGAAATACTTGTCCGTCGAGAAAATAGTTTTCACCATCGTCTTCAGCATGTCTTCCTACCCCTAAATCGAACATCTAATCAATTTCAAATAAAACTTTTACTTTCAACAAACTTTCCGGTTTGGGACGGATTCCGGGCGAAATACTTGTCCGTCGAGAAAATAATTTTCACCATCGTGTTCAGCATGTCTTCTTACCCCATAATCGACTATCACATTAGCTGTTTCAAAATATTTTGTTTGTCCCTTAATTTGAATCCCCTCCCCCACCCCTAAACGTAGAGCTACAAAGCCCATCTACGAACTTGACTGGTCCGACGACCCAACGAACCTTCACACCAAGTTTCATCAAAATATCTCGTTCCCTTCGAGAGTTATCGTGCTTACAGACGGACGGACAGACGGATGGACGGACGGACAGACGGACAACTTTTGCGATGTCATAGGTATCCCTCCACTTACGTTTTGGGATCCCAACAAGACACTTAATTTCAATCGTCGGCCAGGAAGCAGTGTAGAAGGTCGTGCGCTGGTTGGGTTCTGTTGTCAATGATTTTTGATAGCGAAGAAGAAACATCCAAAAGGGTAACACTTGCATCTTGAATTTTGAACTTCTCCGTCAAAGTATGGTTATGGCATAATTTCGACAAGTGGAGCAAGTGCTTTGCATATTTAAAATAACATGATCTCATCTTTTTTATCTCTATCATCTATTTTATTTTTATAAGATGCTTTTTTGACTATTTTTCGGCCCTGGCAATGCTTGCTATGCATAACATTTCATGCATAACGTTTTTCAAACACAACAGATAACATCCCAAGTGTTGTCTGTTGAAACCCCGCATCCTGGTGTTGTCTGTTATGGAAACTTCTGACAGTGTGGTTTACACAAGATTTGAATATGTTTCGGGGGTTCGTACGGGTGAAGTTTCTTGTTCTTCCCTTCGCGTGTTTCGGATATACAGTATACTCTTGATGACTAACTCTTTGTACTCCTAACTCTTGTGTCGAGCGAAGAACCAGAAACGTTGTTGATAGGTTTACATATGATTTGAATCAATTTTGAGAATTTGGTAATCTGAATATGTTTTGAGGGTTCGTATGGGTGAAGTTTCTTGTTCTTCCCTTCGCGCGTTTCGGATATACAGTATACTCTTCATGGCTAACTCTTTGTACTCCTAACTCTTGTGTCTAGCGAAGAACCAGAAACGTTGTTGATTGGTTTACATATGATTTGAGTCAGTTTTGAGAACTGGTTAGGGTGACGTCTCTTGTTATTCCATAGGATCACCGAATCACCAGAGAATAGTCCTAATGGGTCACGCAAAATAGTCAAGCGGAAACATTCAACCGCACAAGACGTAGTAACCTTCCAACTATGGACGCACTAACCTTGCTCGCCCCAGAATGACTGATGGGTTCCCCACCTAGATGACCCAAGATTTCTATCCTTCGAGGTGTCAAAATTCACTGCGAGGATCAAATAACCTTTTATGATGTGTGATGTCTAATTTATTCGAGGTCACGGGTCAAGTTGTTCAGGTTGACATGGGAATTCTGACAGCGAATGTCATCACAGAAGGCTACGAGATTTGCAAGAGGGAAGTTGACATGCACACGACAAAGGGTCTTCATTTCGACAGTTAAATATACCTTATGATATATTCGACGACGATATATTAGGATATATTTGAAATATTCCACTAATATGGTGTTTAAATGGACCCCAAAGAGGAATATTTATTCGACTTCGTGATCCAGCTTGTAGATTTCCGGCCTTCCCCAAGTCCCGTGAGATCCCCTTGCCACCCCCCCCACAAGAATCAAGTATGCAATCCTTTTGGCACAAAATTATATTCCTTCGAGAGCTACCAGACGCAACCAGACGGACGGAAGCTTTCACCCCTTCACCCTTTCACTGAGGTTTGGCAGGAATTCCAGTCCGGGAGCTCCCTATCCTTATCGTGTTTTCGCACTATTATTTACTCCGCTGACTAAGTTATTTGTGAGTAGTTTCTTCTTGTTCTCCTTAAAGGACCCCTCGCACTATTTGCTCTTCAACTTGCAGTATTTTAAAGTATTTGAATACTTTAAAACTAGGCTGTGCTTTCAAAAAATAACCCACGGTTTTGTCTGTTTTAAGCCTTTTCCGAGACCCGGTTGACTTATAGGGAAACATTGAAACAATTTACACAGCCGTTTTTTCTGATGGAAAAACTTCTCGCAGACAACCGTCAACAGCGTCATACACATCGAAGGTAGCAAAATGCGGCAACTGAGAAAATCAGATGATTGTGGAAGTAGGTTGCGTTAGTATTAAAGGTAAGACAGGTCCTTCAAGGGTACTGAATCAACTCAGAAGAAGAGACGGAGAGCACGCAAATTTTATGTTTTAAAATGGCCCTGACCTCTACCAGGTGAAAACAAACTAGAAAGCAAGTGATGAGACAAGACCCCCCGGCCTCCCAGTACGTCCTCAATTAAGAATCCTGTCAATCTAAGGGTGTTCCAGATGCCTGCGGTCACTTCTAACAAGTTGGTCAACCGGCGGACCACCATAGACCTAAGATAAATTTTTGGTCCTAATTGACAGACACGGACTTCTGGCTTGTTTTTCCTTAGACCGAAATTAAGAAATCTGTTAGAAAAGAGGGATGAAGTCGGGACTGAGGCTGAGTAATGGTATAACGCAACCCGACGTAACCCGTCTGACGCCACTCGTGCCTGCTACTAGCCATCTGCTCTGAATGTGAAATGTCTCGTCTGCTAGTATGTGTATATCGGGGGGGGGGGGGGGGGGGCTGCCGCCAACAAAACTGTCCGGGGGGAGGAGGCAGGGAGCAGTTAATGGACGCTTATAGAAAAAGTATTTCGAAGCTGGGATGGAATTAAAAAGAACAATAAAATAAATTAACAAGAACAATAAAATAGGAAAATTAACAGAATTGACAACAGTTTGGTCGGCTAGCAAGATTGTCTTGAGAAGCCAGTCTGTCGCCTCCAAAACTGACCGGAGGGGAGGGGGATTTGGTAAACTTGTATTATGGGTCACTGAGGACGACGCTTCCGGGAAATCTTTCAAAATTAGGATGGAATAAACAGGGGAAGCAATAAATAGAAACAAGACCAAAGGTTTCGATGGGATCCCACAAATGTAATATTTGATCCAGACGTTAACAGATTAAGGCCAATGATAATCAAGACCAAGTTCAGATATGAATTCAGCATGTGTGTTTACCCTATACTACGTCATATTTACTTTTTAGAAACTGATCAAAACTTCTTTGCCTTACTTCTGTCGAATTTCCGGGTTCGGCCGGATTCCCGGCGAACTACTTGACTGGCAAAAACTACAGCTCAAAAACGAGTTCAGCATATCTTCTTCCCCCTACACCGAACATCTAATTAACTTCCGAAACAAATTTACTTTTAACAAATCTTCCGGTTTCACCCGGATTCCGAGTGAACTGTCCGTTCGGGGAGAAAATTATTGTTATACAAAGATTCAGTATGTCTTTTCACCCCTAAATCAGACATTTAATCAAATTCAAAAAAGAAATTTACATTTTACAAATTTTCCGGTTTTGGCCGGATTCCGGGCGAACTACTTGTCCGGTGAGAAAATAACTTTAATATTCGACTTCAGCTCATATTCTTACCCTTACACTGAACCTCTAATCACCTACAGATTAAACTTTTACTTTCTGGCCGGATTCAGGGTGAGCTTCTTGTCCAGCGAGAACATAATTTTATATTCGGATTCAGCATGTCTCCTTACCACTTAATCGAACCTTTAACCAACTTCAGATTAAAATTTTACTTTTTACAAATTTTTCGGTTTTGGCGTGATTCAATCAATCAATCAATCAATCAAGTTTAATCCGAATAGCTAAAAGCTAGAAAAGGAATACAAATTTACAAAATACACAGACACACAAGAAACAATTTAACTAATACACTTACAAGAAATTACCAGAAATAAATGATGGAATGAAACTACGTAAAAATTGGGTAGAAGAATTAGCGGGATATGGGGAAAATTTATTGCCAGTATTATCTTCTTCCCCCTACACCGAACATCTAATTAACTTCCGAAACAAATTTACTTTTAACAAATCTTCCGGTTTCACCCGGATTCCGAGTGAACTGTCCGTTCGGGGAGAAAATTATTGTTATAAGTTATTGAAAAGACATATTCAGTATGTCTTTTCACCCCTAAATCGGACATTTAATCAAATTCAAAAAAGAAATTTACATTTTACAAATTTTCCGGTTTTGGCCGGATTCCGGGCGAACTACTTGTCCGGTGAGAAAATAACTTTAATATTCGACTTCAGCTCATATTCTTACCCTTACACTGAACCTCTAATCACCTACAGATTAAACTTTTACTTTCTGGCCGGATTCAGGGTGAGCTTCTTGTCCAGCGAGAACATAATTTTATATTCGGATTCAGCATGTCTCCTTACCACTTAATCGAACCTTTAACCAACTTCAGATTAAAATTTTACTTTTTACAAATTTTTCGGTTTTGGCGTGATTCAATCAATCAATCAATCAATCAAGTTTAATCCGAATAGCTAAAAGCTAGAAAAGGAATACAAATTTACAAAATACACAGACACACAAGAAACAATTTAACTAATACACTTACAAGAAATCACCAGAAATAAATGATGGAATGAAACTACGTAAAAATTGGGTAGAAGAATTAGCGGGATATGGGGAAAATTTATTGCCAGTATTCCTCTCGGACCGACGCACGGAAGACGTGGAATTCCGAGAGACTACTTGTCCCGTGAGAAAATAATTTGCATACTCGGATTCAGCATGTCTCCTAACCCTTAAATCGACTATCTCATTTGCTTTCAAAACCTATTTTTTTCTCCCTTAATTTGAAACCCCTCCCCTAACCTCAAATGTAGGGCTACATAGCCCATCATCGAACTTGACGTGTACTTGGACTGTCTTTGACCAAAAGTATCCTCACTACAATATCTCATCCCCTTCGAGAGTTCTCGTGCTAACAGACAGACAGACAGACGGACGGACAGCTTTTACGAAATCACAGGCATCCCGTCACTTATGTTTTGGGATCTCGAAAATAAAAAAAGGAGCATGTGATAGGGTTTCTTAAGATTCTTGCTAAAACTGCGGAGGGATAACAGGAAAACAAAGAATCACGGTCCGCCTCTTGTAAGGCTCGCTGGCAACAACTGCGGATGGACGTGTTTGAACAGGCCCGTATCGAGAGGGGGGGGGGGGGGTAGGGGACCCCCCCTCGCTGCATACAAAAATTATCGTTTTTTTTATAGGCTTTAACATCTTATCTATGTTATTGTCTTACTACTGTTTGGTATGAATTTAAAAAGTTGCATCCACTTTTTTTCCGGGATATGCCGTCACTAGCAGAACGAGACCATAAAACGGTACAGTAGCCTCTACGGAAGAATGACACTGAGCGTGTTCCACCCTTCTACAAATAGTAACTATTAGTTACTATTTCTATTCTGTAACGTGATTGGTCGTATTCACCCCTGGCTTGACATTCTGCTGGAAAATAGAAACATCGTTCCAGCCTTGACGGCAAAAACCCAGAATTCATGACGTCATGCGTAGTAACTACGGTAAGTAGGATGGAACACGCGCACTGTCTTCCCCAAAGATTTGGATCCCAACAAAACGCAAATGACCAAATGGCTGAGATCACGGGGGCACGCGAGAGTGAGCTGAACAGACGTCGAGGGGGTCAGGACCGTTCGACTGTCAACGGCTAATCTTCGCTCGTAAAATTCGCGGCGGATGATTAGGTGTGAAAGAATTACGAGCGCGGTGGTCGTCAGATCGAATCCACTTCTGACCTTTTAATAGCCGAGGGATTTGCAACAAATGAACAGAGGAACAAGACTATCTGCTGCCGACAATAAAATGCAAGGACGATTATAAATAAGTTGAGGCAGAACATGTGTCAGTCAACCCACGCATGGCACGTTGTAAAAGACTACTGAAGTGTATTGTTACGCCGACTCGGTCGAGCAAGATCTTTGGCTAAACTACCCCATTTTCCTGCGGAGAGGGGGGGGGGGGGGCAAGCCCGGACTTTACCGACAGGATTTTTTTGTAAGGAAAGTTTGTGAATTTGTCATTCACTCCCTGGCATCAATGGTTGCCGTATGGGCCCAAAAGAATACCATGCAGTCAAAAGTCTAGCCAACCAGAAAATCGTGATTCGACACTGCAATAGTAGCTCTGCACAACCTACTTAACTAACGTCTTTTTCACTTGCAAACTTACGTGATGTTTTAATGGAGCGTACAAGCTAAAACGTTGAAACTTGACCCGAACAAATACTATCCGATCATTTGTTGGGGATGGGATGAGGAGGAATCCGAGATCTTATGACAGGAGTGAATTGCAAAATGGCAATCGGACTGATGACTGGTTGGGTGGGAATTTGAAGGGTGGGTGGGTACGGAAGTTCTGTGACGCGCATCATCAGACCAAACGGACAGAGTGACTGATATGAAACTTGCAGCATACTAAGCTCAGGGCCACAGAAAGTACTCCGATTCGAGTGAGATGAGCCATTCAGGGACCCCGATGTGCCATTTATCCGCACCCGGCAACGGGGGGGGGGGGGGCAGGGAGGTCCCGATGGGGATGACACTTGACAATGCAAAGGTGATGTGCCCTAGTTGTGCAATTTTGAGACCTCGGCCTGGTAAAATCTTCTGTCGGCGGAGTTGGGTGGAGGAGGGGGGTACCAACGATGAAAGTTTGAAAGCCACAAGTCACTGAGTAAAGTAGACTATTTCTCGGATTGATTGTATATTTAGCACACCGAAAAGACCAACAAACGAAACAAGGATCCCGATTTGCCGACAAGGCTTTTTCCGATCAACCGTTGTGACTTGTGCAGGCAGTTCAACCAAAAATGACAGTTAGTGGGTGGAAACAGACAAATGACCCAAGAAAAGTTTGCCGTTGCGGTAGACTTACGGACAACAAACGGAACGAGAAAGTGTTTGTCGATGCTTTAACACAAAAGGTTTACCGACTTAAAGTGCAAGACTTTTCCGGTCAACACAGAAAAAAGTCTTCGCACCGACAAATGTTTCACATTTCCTGATTACCTACAAGTTTTTTATCGAGGCCAGAAGGAAACAGAATAGTGCTCCCCGTTTAAGAGAGGACTTTTCCCCGTCACTGCACAAAAGAAAAACAAATGAAAGCAGGATCTCGATTTGCGACAAGGATTTGCCGATCATCGGTTTGATTTTCCGAGAAGGCTTTTGTCGAAAACAGAACGAAAAAACAGAATTCGTCCGAAGCATCGGACTTTTTCGGTGACCGCAACGGGAAGTCCCCAACAAAAAAATTCGAGGGATCTTAATCTGTCGACAAAGCTTTTCAGGTCATCGGCTTTACCGACAAAGCATTCGTCAGTTCCAGAAACGGAACGAGAAATGGGTTTTTCGGTGCTTCCGATTTACAAAGAAGGCTTTTCTCAAATCATCAGAGAGTAGCAGGATGACTCGAATGTGGGTCGTTCGTGGCAGCTTAGTGAGACACGACCAACAGACGAAGCACGGAGAACTGTTTGTGGGTGCGGAGCCGGCTTCCTCATATGAAGTTTCCTGATTTACCTCCAGAGCTCTTGTCGGTACCAGAAACGGAATCCACACCGACAAACACTGTCGACTTCAAGACAACAGGTTTCCTCATCGCCGATTTCTCGAGAAAATTTGTTCGTGATCGCTCAACAAATTAGTTTCCTGATTTATCAACTGACCTTTTACGGTAGAGAAACGGAACGAGGAAAGTGGAATTAGGCAAATTTCAGCGAAAGTGGGACTGGAACACTGACGATTTACCGACACAAATTTCCGGGGGGGGGGAGGCAGCTCCTCTCCCACGCCCCCCTAGTTTCGTCACTGAGCAAGAGCAAATAAAAGGAGGACGGTATTTGACGGCCTAAGAGGTGCAAAATAACTTGGATATGAATACGTTGATTACGAAACAAGCCGACAACAACTTGGATTGGAAATTCTTGATTACAGCTCCTATCAGAACGGCGCCATGACTTAGTCATGAAATTCGGAACGAAGTGCTTGTCAACAGAAAAGCACAGGGATATTCTGCCTGACTACGCAGTAAAGAATGGTGAACAAGCACACACCAGAAAGGCAAATAAATTAACGCTACAAAACTCACCTAGTCACTGTTCTGATAGATGTGCCATATTTTGTGAAGTTTTTTTAACAAGTGAAGACACGTATAATGTTTTGACAATTAATTTAGTTTTGTATATTTTATATTTGTTATGTTTGACATACCGTTTAATTTTGTTACAAGTTATGAAGTCGTACAAGTTTTAAAATGAATTGTATATATCAATTATTTTTGTTTAAGTTGACAGTCCTACATTATCATGTTGTGAAGCAGATATTCAGGAATAAATACGATGATTGATTGATTGAACAAGTGCCGAAATCAAACCCAAACTTCGATTTCGGTAATTTTGGCTTCCTCAAGATGGAACGGAACAGGGATGGAGAATGGATGAAGATTCCAAGTTATCAACTCAGCAAAAATGTTTCTCCAAAAAATGGTGGAAAATAGTATAAATTTTGGAAGTGAAAAACTGGTTTGACTTTCACGGTCATTTAGACAAAAAAATTGTCTTTCCAGAAACATCATTCAATCGCACAATGAATCCAGAGCTGATTTGATGTAAAACGGGTAACAGTTGGAAACAAAAACACTTACGTGGATCTCCTGCCTAAGCTTTTACGTCCGCGCAAAATCGATACTCTACACATGTTTTAGATAACTAAACTACTGGGTAACACGGTAGTTCCCCTACTTGATCGGGCAAAAAAAAAGGAAATCAGCCTTATTCATGCATCTCCAATTAAATAATGTGAGAATTCCTGATTTATAATACCACAATAATCGCCCGCGCACCGTGGATTGTCTTCCCTACGGAGTTGCCATTAGTTGCATTTTTGTTCGACTTTTCACTCGCCTTTTCGACGGCTTTTTACTTTTTTTGCGTTTTCGTATAATGGTCCCAAGCACTGTTTGACAATTTCCCGTTTTTGTCAAAAAGGCAAACGCCGACTTTCGCCTTTTCCCTCGGCTTTTAGCAAAAAGGCAAACTTGGTAGGGGACCAAGTTACGCTCTCCTTTTGGCTTTTTGCCTCGCTACTTTAACCAGTTTATCCCAAAATCCAATAAAAGAGGAATTTGATTCAAGATTAAAATCAGTATTTCGAGACTGTCTCGGATTTTAAAGATGAAAAATCTGAAGTTCAAGTAAAATACAAATAAAATGGCATTTGTCAAAATAGCGTTTTCATCCGAGAAAAGTGAAAAGTCCTTAGTAGTAACGGCAACTTGCGAAAACGCTAGAATGTTAAAAAAGGCCTGAAAACGATAAAAAGCCAAAGCTGAAAAGGGAAAGGCAAAAGCCGAACAAAAACGCAACTATTGTGTGTGGGCCAACGTCTGGTCAGCATTACGCGCTTAAAGTGCGAACACACGATCAGGATTTCCCGGCTGGATTTCCTGCACTTTCATCATCAAGTTGACAAAATTTCAACTTCTCCATATCGAAGTGATGACGGTGCCAACAATCCGGGCAGGAATTCCAGTCTGGGAGCTCCCTGTGTTTGCACTTTTAGGGGTAGTGGACAAACTTTCTATGGTGGTTGAAACCACAGATAACTACTCTGCACTGGGATGCGTCGGACACGAATCTTGAAACATGAAGATGAAACTATTTATTCTCCGTAAAAAACAACAAGAACAACGATGGAATCGTTTCAAATAAATAAATGTAACAAACGATTAACTAACATTAAAGTCATCCAACACCAAAAAATGAAAGCGACCTATCAACTCCTTTTTTTTATTCGTTAAGATATATTGGATCTCATAACTTCTACCGGGACAAAAGCCCCAGGAAATGGCTTGCTTAGATAGCTTTTATATTCGCTAATATATAAAGGATTTTTTTCGTAACTTCTACAGAAAAAGTCCAGGAAATGGCTTGTTCAACGACACAATATGCTAGGAAGATAGACAGAGTGTCTTACACTTAACTCACAGACTTTTTGGCATAAGATCAGGGAGTGATCTGCAATTCTACCCACGATTCACCCTTGCCAATCGCAGCCGGCAGATGTAGTTCTGAAACTCCAATAGTAACTAGTAAGAATTAAGTGAATGTCACTGTCCATCCCGATTTAAAACTCGAGGCTATTCATCACAAAGTGTGACGTTACCAACAGCACGATAGGGATTTCTGTCTCGTAAAATCATTTAGTAACAATCGCGTTTTTGCAGATACTACAGTATCTGATACTATGATCTAAAGTCGTTTTACGATCTATCGTGGTATCTGATACCACTTTTTTGCAGTTACTGAATATCTAGCCAGTTATTGTGGTATCTCATATTCAGATACTGTGGTCCCAACCGTAGTATCTGACCGTGAAAAATTCATCTCACTTGAATCACAACCAAAAAAAGAGCCTAGGTTTTTGTCAAATTTGTCGGAAAGAAGCTTGAAGTTTGTGGTTGGTGTGAGTGGATAAAAGTATTTCTTTAGAGCTGACTTCTAAAAAGACAAATTCGGCAATGGTCGCTTTTGCAAAGCAACCGTAGTGATATATACCATGGTAAGTGCAAAAACGACGAGATGCAGATCTAGTTACCGTGGTAACAGATACCATGGTATCAGCAGAATTGCACTTAATATAAGCTACTGAATCCACGCGGTGGGTGGTTGATGTTTAGGCATTTTTGTCCACTGCCTAATAAGTTTAGGCACCATACTTTTGTTTATGGTTTATTGGTCACGGTACAAGTCCCTGTGTAAAGTGCCATCTATGTAAAGTTATGGCCATTTAAATTATAAATACTGATGTAGGAAAAAAAAGTTAGATAAACAAGTGACGCTAAAAACGAACTGCATAGCTTATAACTGGCAGAACAAAACTGTAAACCACGTATTCATCAGAACTCGGAAGAAAGTTAGACAAACAAATGACGCTAAAAATGAACTGCATAGCTTGTAACTGGCAGAACAAAACCGTACACCACATATTTATCAGACTCGTCAATGACCTCCTAATACGAAGCTTCGCCTAAAACCAACCCCACGTGATCGACGGCGCGGTTTGGCGCCTGTAGCTCCTTGCCAAACTAGAACTAGCGGTTAGAGATGCTCTTCAAACTGGTGTAGTAAGAAGTATGTTGATTTGGACGTCGCCTGATTTTAAACGATGCCCAAGAACATGATGAATTTCACACCAAGCGCGTTTTTATGCACAGTAAACAATAATTTGTTGATTAATAACTGAGCACAAAAGAATAATTTCAGAAAAATAAAGTCAGATTAAAGCTTCACTGTTACTTTTTTGCTCTTATTTACTCAACTTATTTTGCAATCACTTATGGCGTCCAAAGCAAAAGCGTTACAGCCGTTTTGTAGTACTTCCATATTCGTCAGAAGTATCCCAACAGAAGAAAAAGAACATTCAAAAATAAATAACAAATTGCAAAAAAGGGCTTGATGTAACTTGGTTATGTCAAAGCGCAGCTGAAACAATCGGCTATTGGTTGATTTTAAATTTGTTATCATGGCGACCAAGCTAAAGGCTTAACGCCAAATTTATTCATACATGAATTATTTCTGTCTGAACGTTTTAGGGGCAAAAACAAAGCCAAGGTGGGCTAAAACTTCCAGAAATGGTCACAGTCGCATACCTCTACTGTACTCATGCCAACTTGAGCCACCGTTCAGCTGGGATTCGGAGCGCCACAGGTATTTAGCCCAAAGATAAAAAAAAAAAAAAAAAAAAAAAATCGGCGAAACTTCTTGTTTAGACTTGTCAAAAATGAAACGGGAAAAACAGTACGCTGGAAATACACGCTATAACATTATGAATGACCCGCTTGGGGGCTGGGTTTCTAGGGTGAAAACAATACATGAACAACGTACCTGACCAAGAGGAAGCGACAGTGGTGAGCTCAGGGTATCATCAAGCATTCCGTTCAAACCCCGACACTGTTCTTGAATTCTTGAGAGCTTCCGCGTATTTCGGGAGAGGGTAATCAGGGTCCACATTTCAAAGAGCACCGCAAGCAAGAGACAGAATTGGCCAAACAGTTCGGGTATCTCACCGCATAAACAGCCTCACTCACCAACACCATACACCAGAAGAAATGTACATATTTTCTAGAGCTTCTCACCAGCTGACATCACACCAGAAACTAGCTGTTTTTTCCGACTTTTGAAGCTCCAATAGGGCACTATCTCAGTTTACACTACGTGCATCTGCACACCAATGATATGGAACCAATCCTGTTTGATTCTCCGTCACTTGTCAAACAGAATACGGTTTTCCCGTTGAACCAACAGCTAGTCGAACCGTAACTGAGCACACGAATAACTAGAGGCGTACTTTTTAACTTCCTTGCAAATAAACTTTCCAGGCGATAAAACAAAAAGATCACCACACAATTTTCTACCTTTACCAGGGCAGGATTAACAATATTGGAGAATGTCTACAAATCACAATCGTTGTACTAGATGGACTCGCCCTTCTTGCTTTTAACTGTTCTTCCCACTCGCACAACTTTCCGCAGCACAAGTACCATAACTTCTCGGAAGGTGAGCTTGTGCTTTTTTCCATAATAGTTAATGTAGATTCCAGCGAAAACGAGAAGGCCGGCCCATAAATACCTGAAACAAAATATATAAACTGAAACAAAATAGTGAGTACTGTAAACTAGAAGAAACAGGCGGAAGGTTAAGTAGGATCCCAAACGGGGCCATGTTTTGCAATTAAAAATTCTTGGTAACGGATGTCCACCGGTCAGTCCGATCGCAAGTGACTAAAGATCGCACATGGACAGAAATCACAAAAACTGTTGCTCGAGAGGGGCACTTACCCTTCGAACACTCCATCGCCGGCGCAAAACCACCTTGCCATTAGTTCCCTCAAGACTGCAAGTAAGTTTCACCCGGCCACAATGCCCTTAATTCCGCCCCCCCCCCCAAAAAAACAACAACAAGAACAAAAAACTCAATGGAAAGGTTCTTCGTATGTCCCTTACTTTATGTTTTACGTTGACGATTCGCAGCTAGACATTTAATGCGCCGTTAAGGAAATAAAAAAATATTATTTATTTTTGCCACCAAGTAAAATAAGAGGATTTCTGAATACTTGTACATTAACACTGGCCAATAACTTCTCGCTCCTCTATCTTTCATAATAGGCAAGGCATCTGCCAGATCATTAGAAAATCACTTCTTAATGTGATGTTTCGTCGAGAACATAAAAGTTCACCATTTTTATTTCCACGATACAAGAAAAGAAGATCTTACGTTCTACTATATTAGCTAAAGGTAGTTATTTGGCCACATTGCGTCTTAGGACGACGGCGTCGGATTCGCGAAGCTACAAATCATATTTAAATAACCTGTTTGTAATTTCCGCCGGAAATCGGGCTGGGTTATCCATCCAAATTTGCACCGGAATCGCCCCTCTAACCAGTGCAACCGGGACACGTTCCGTCCCCAAATTTTAAAGACCCTCCCCGTTGAGGGGCGAAGACCTTCTACAAAATCGAGCACCATTCTTGAACTGAGACCTGGTCCCACTTCCAATAATATCTTGCTAGGGAGTTTCCCCGATTTTAGTTTTACGATGCCGAGAAAACGGGGTTGATAAGGATGCAGAATTTACATTTTATTGTACGTTGATGTTGTGGTAGGGATAGGTATTAGTTTGTTTAATAGTCATTTAGTTGTTAGAAGTACGAGTTCGAGTGTTGAATACTTGGACTGGTACATTGCAGTTAGAGTGCTTGTTTATTTTGATATTTTGCCGGCTATGGCCCATAGAGCTTTTTTGGGAATACATTCATTCATTCATGAGAAACGTAAACAATTAAGAATCGACGAAATAACATGAAAATATGACACTCTCTTTATTTCTTTTTGCTTTTACGCCCTTCTGACTGCCCAGATTTCTTCAAAAAACTGTCCAGAGCTTTTCTAGTTGGTGATATAATATCTCTCCGATCTGTCGGTCTTCTGCCAGACTTGATGGCCCGTAGGATGTCGGGAACTCGATGGAGGCTAAACACTAAGCTCTTAGCTCTCTGCCAAGCTGGCTCTCTCCAGCGTCCAATATGTGAACTATTTGCCCGGAATACATGGTATACTTAGGAAAAAGAGGCCTGCGACGCGTACGCTCCACGTATTTCAAATGACTCCGTTTCCTGCTACATTTCTCCCGTCGAAAAGATACATTATCCATTTTTTCCTCCTATTGGCCCTTTATTTTGTCTGTATTTATGATTTTTTCTTTAATTTACTTTCTTAACGTTCAATCCCTGTACCTACTCGGCTAGTGCGTTATAAACCCTTCATTCAGTCTGAAAACACTTCTGAGAAAATGAATATTTTGACAAACTCTCGGACGAAAAGTGCAATGAGAAACTACGAGTGTGTTCCATCATCCTGACAATAGCAACTATTAATTACTATTTTCTCTCCAGCCTCGTGAAAAGTTACTACGCTGACCGTTCCAGCTTTCTCGAAATAGTAACTAATAGTAACTATTTGCCTACCACGCTCGGGAGCGTAGTAAGTGTGGTAACTACGAATCTCTTTGAGGTGATTGGCCCGATTGGCCCCTGATACGATATTTAGCTCAAAATAGAAAAATAGGTTACAGCCTCGACGCCAAGAAGCCAGAATCCGTGACGTCATGCGTAGTAACTACGGTAAGTAGGGTGGAACAAGCTCTTCAAGTATAAGCGTTTGTAACTCACTGAATGGTAAACGGTTTCTTAAAGGCGATGAAAGAAAGGGCTATGGTTAACGCCTTCCTAAACGTTGTCACAGTAACGGCAGTGAAAACGTCGCAGGTACGCACTAAAGTCAGCACAACGTTGACACCGCAGTATCCAGCCAACGAGAACAGGAACCCGTAGCCGTACGTTTCCGTAGGAAACTAGAACAGAAATGAAATGTCGATATAAGATTAACGACTATCAGTTCTAACTAATACAACCATGTTCGCGCAAACGTGCTCTGACTAGCACAAACTCTGAGGTGGTTGGTTACTACACTCCACCCATGAGTTTCGCCTACCGATATCGGTCACGCGTTTTACGACAGTTCGTTCAAACACTCAAACACAAACACACACACAAAGACCAATCCGTCAGCTAAGCCGTGGGTTTTTTGAATAGGTGAACTGTGAGACTGTAGCGTGGGCGGACCGACCGGTCGGCGTAGAGACGACAACTATGAAGGGGCATTTTGGTTCACATCAACAGACAAACCATATGTTAACTTCGCCAACCCAAATGTTTGTTTCTCAAACCAGATGTTACCTTTCGAAAACAATGTTTCTTTCCCAGACTTAATGTTTATTTTCAATACCATATGTTCCTTTGCCAGAATATATATTCGTTTCCGAAACCATTTGTTCCTCTTGCAAACCTTATGTTTATTTCTCAAATTCTCTTTTTGTTTCCCACGTTACGTTAACCACGCAGATCTTGGACTCCGTCAAAATCAGGACCTACATTCGCTCCTAACATTACGTCTCAGAGTCTCCGAACATAAAGTCTCGCAGGTTTAACATTTCGTTTGGGAAACTTTTAAAACAGCTGACTTCGTATCGGCCGATAGTGCCCATGTTTTCACCAGTATCGATAATATCGATACAGGCTGGCGGAAGAAATGGTTGTTTAGGTAGAAGAAGCGAATGACAAGTCAAGAAGTGCATAGCTGTTGATTTTAATTTTAAAAGCAAGTTATTCTAGACACTATTGACCTATTATCTGTCTGTTATTTTCCATTTCTACTTGACTAGAATCTGAAGAATTGAGCAAAACACAAATTTTCCATTTTATGAAATTAGAGAGACTGACAAAACAGTAACTGATGAAACAAATTGAGAGAGGTGTTCAAATAAGCTGCAAATAAGCACTGAATAAGAACACCTCCACCGACTATATCATATATCAGTAATTACATGTGCTAGTTTAGTACACCTTATTTCAGGGCATCTACTCTACTAAGTTAGGGCATTTTTGAATTTCCGGAGAGAAGCTGGACAGAGCAGCATAATTCCCTTATTAAAGATGTTTTATAATATAAACTGTTTGAGGTTACATAGGTAGCGTTCCAAAAGCTTATTATTAGTTACGATCGTTACTATTCTTGCTATTATTGCCGTTCCAGAGCCCGCCGTAATAAGTAAATTGGCTCCTCCCATTTGTTATTTTCGTTCCACGACTGTTACGATCGTTAAAATTTGCTTATTTTGGTCGCAAGCATCATAAGTGATAATAACTATCGGTTCTGCAGGTACTCCCGTAAGTGATGACGTATGTTCGCGTTGTTATTATTTTCGTTCCCAAGGGGGTGATAACTACCAGAATACGGCCACTCGCCCCTCCCCTCCTCTTTTCATCGTAACTTGTAGTAACTTCACTGGAACGCAACCATAGTCATAGACCCCCTGAGTTCTGTCCAAAAATCAATGACGAGGCCTCCAATCGAAAGAACCACCTAAATTGGTCTCAAAATGACTGATCTAAAGAGAGACAAATAATAGGTCATCAGTATCTAGAATACAACTTGCCTTTAAAACTAAAGCAACAACAGGCGCTTCTTGACTTGTCATCCGCTTCTTCTACTTAAACAACCATTTCTTCCACCAGCTTGCATCGATATTATCGATACTGGTGAAAACATGGACACTATCGGCCGATATGAAGTCAGCTCTTTAAAAGTTTCACAAACGATATGTTCAACCTGCGAGACGTTATATTCGGAGTCTCCGAGTTGCAATAGTTGCGTTTTTGATCCGAATTCTCCGTTCCGTATTCTCGCTCCTGAATTCTCGATTCTCGTACAAATTACCGTTTTGCTCATCTGGCTTCTCCATTCTCGCTTTTGACAAAAACACTAAGTTTGCAGCTCGTCCGCAACCCGGTATATGTGCTTATACATATTGAGCACCCGCACTCTGTTGATCAATCAGGGAGGAGAACGGAGAGAGGAGAATCGAGAATTCGCCTCGGAGCAAATTCTCGATTCTGACAAAAACGCAAGAAAAGGAAAATTCACTTCATCTAAATAGTCAAAAAACGCGAAATAGAAGAATTCGGAGGAGAATCGCGAGGAAAAGTCGGATCAAAAATGCATCTAATGTTAGGAACCAAAACTTGTAGATCCTGATTTTGACAGGGTCCAAGGTCCGCCTGGGTAACATAACGTGGGAAACAAAAAGAGAATTTGAGAAATAAACATATAGTTATAAAACATAAGGATCATATGGTATAGAAAAATAAATATTAAGTCAGGGAAAAGAAACATTAGTTATGGAAAGGTACATTTCGTGTGGGAAACAAACATTTACTTTAGCAAAGTTAACATATGGTTTGTCTGTTGATGTGAACCAAAATACCCCTTCATAGACAACCGACCTTTATCAAAATGATGGTTCTGACACGTGTTTGCGTCTCAATACAATCAAGAACAAATAAGCCAATAGAACCTCCGTCTTTGGTCGGAAGCACCGACTATTAAGACACCAATAAAACTGAGTAGAGCTAGAAGTACTTGCTGAGCTTAGAGTTGATGCCCGTCTACTTCCCTTTTCGCCACTGCCCATATCAGAGGAAAATACTGTAGCAGGCGTGCATAACCTGCTTTGCAGCGCGTCATACGTGACGTCGCGATGGTAGACAATCAATCGGCTGTTTCTCTGGATATTTCTTCTCCCGGGGCTCTATTGCAATATAGCTGTTTGTAGAGGTACTGAATGTGGTGTTCCGCATAGCTCCTACTCTCAGCTCGTTTGCACCGGGCAGAGCATCGAGAATGTATTGGACTCCGCACGGTCGTATCACAGAGATAGGGAGATGGAGGTTCTTGTGCTTATTTGTTGTTGATACAATCAAAGAATTGTAACGGTTTCTTTCCTTCAAGGATTCCCTATCTTTCAACCCACCAAACCCAGATGCGCGCCAGGTAAACGAACCGAAGCTACTGGGTGTATACATAATATCGGATATGAGGTGGCAAAGAAAGGTTGAGAGTATGCTTAAAAAAGCTAACACGGCTATAAGCTACCTTAAATTTTTGTCCCGTTATGGTGTTCCATCTCCCCATTTACTAAGCGTTTACATTTCTTTTATCCATTCTAACGCAGAATAGGGATATCTGGATTAGTATTTTGGTCTGACCCAGGAACAGTCGGATTTGCTTGAGAGGATACAGTATAGAGCGTTGCTTGTTACATCTAAAGGTCCGAAAGTCCCATACATTCAGCTCCTAAAGCAGTTTAAATTAGATACCCTTTCATGCCGCCGACTTCAACTTTATATGAAGTTCGGTACATCTATAATCCAAAACCCATTTCACCGCGATCCACTCCCCCCTGATTTTCTCCCCTCCCAAATTCGTCTTTCTCGTCAAGCTGCCTAGCCTGCGCCTCGTTTAGAGCCGGTGGTAGCTTTGCGAACAAGGTATGCTCAGAGTTTCGTACCCTCTTTTATATAGCTCGGAGCGCTTTCGAACGTTAATTTTGTTAACTGTTATGTTATGACGTTATATTTTGACGCAGAAACAACCCATCGGCTTGTCCGTTATCTGTTTTTTAGATTATATTGAACTGAATTGAATTCCCTTTTTCTCTTTTTTCCTCTCTTTTTCAATTTATGGTCCATATTATTTCCTTGTGAATTTTCGGGTAACAAAATTACTTGCTTATCAAAATACCTAGATCGGATAATTCTGAATTTACACCAGGCTGCAAATTTCCGTTCGTGGGCCGTATGATGACAATGAAGACGAATTTTTAATATGCGCTGAACAAAGGATGAATAGTGCAGTACGACATAGGAAATTAACATATGGGCGAGTCTACGAGGAAAACAAGTAACCAAGTATTAAGTATTCCCTCAGACTGCTTAATTCGATTAGATGCGGATACGGATTTGAGTTATTAAAGACTCATCGACCAACTCGAGCCCCCACCGACAGAAAATTAGTCACCTTTGAGCAAACATGGATAGATGGAAGCAACTGTCCTGTGATAATCAGAGCCGATCCAATGTACAGCAATCCAATTGAATAGGAATAAAGAACGATTTCACTATTAATGGCATGGTATCTCTTCATGAACTTCTCCTGGATGTTGCCCATCAAGGCGTCGCAAAGAAGTGCCAGTGAGATCATTAATAGACCTGAAAATATTTAGTTATTAATATTAAACAGCGGTAAGCTTGTGGACGAGTGGAAGCCAGACGGGAAAAGAAAGCGAGGCCGCCACAAAAACACTTTGAGGCGAACATATGACCGAGATTTGAGGACGGCTGGTACCTCGCTAGTACCTGAATGGGAAGACGTCACCACTGCGGCATCAATGCGGGATGAATGGAGAGGCTATGTCCACCCCTATGCGCCACCGATGGCTCTGGAGGAACTAACGTCTAAGGTAAGGTAAGGTAAGCTTGTGTTTGTCAGTTTTGATTTACCGGAGCTACACTGTCAGAAGTTTTATAATAGTTGCGTTTTTGCAGATACAATGGTAGCCTACCTGTTACCACGATCTGAAGTCGTTTCTGCAGTTACCGTGGTGTCTCACACCACGTAATTTTTGCCGTTACTGAGTATCTGGCCAGTTAACTCAGTGTCTGAAATTCAGATACCACCGTATTAACTTACCGTCGTATCTAAGAAAGTCACCTCACTTTCATCCTCACCAACACAGGAGCTTTGGTTTTTGTGAAACTGGTGGGAGAGAAGTTCCGTACTTCTTTTGTGAGTGGAATTAAGTATTTCTTTTGCGTGTCTTTTAAATAAGCGAATTCAGAAATTGTAATTTTTGTACAGTAATCGTGGTATCAGATACCATGGTAT
Source organism: Branchinecta lynchi (assembly GCA_023053575.1). Classification (NCBI taxonomy): domain Eukaryota; kingdom Metazoa; phylum Arthropoda; class Branchiopoda; order Anostraca; family Branchinectidae; genus Branchinecta; species Branchinecta lynchi. The sequence continues at coordinate 17,014,787 of JAKZAP010000007.1, forward strand.
CTGCAAAAACGCAACTAATGTTTAATACCAGGGTGCGTAGTTTCAGCCGACAACAATTACGCTGATAAATTTGATACGTCCTGCACACGGGAAGAAAATAGTGCAGTGTAAAGAAATAAATAGAAAACAAATACATTTGCGACAACATAAAAAAGCAAAACAAGGCAAAGAACATAAAAGTACTATCCGGGCCTAAAAGTCTTCTTCAGATGGATATAGATGGGTAGTTTGATTGATCCAACTCGTGGCAGCGAATTGGCAAACAAATTGTCGACCATTACAGCTAACGGGCTACAACAACTTCAATATAGTACAATCTCTAACATACAAAAATTGTCACTTGGAAACCACCAGTTCGTTGTTAATTTCGTCAGTGAAAAAAAGGTACAAAAGAATTCAATTACCGGATAGTACGACATTTGACTGGCACCAAGAGGTTCCGGTGCCGCGTCCGTCTTTTCATCGGTACTAATTCCGGAAACATGTCTCTTTCCTTTTACTGACAAGGATCGACTAGCCAAAGCGTAAAATTAGATCTTCCCGGCGGTCATGAATTGACTCCAGCCTTAGTAGCAGGAGGGAAGCTTTGTAGCCAGTCTATCTCAGCCCTAACATTGCACGACACGCTCTGATTTGCACCGATTCTATGTCGTCGTCAAAGTTTAACTGAAAAGCCAACTTATTTTTGCGTCATTTAACTTAATACACTGAATTATTTGCATTCAGCTAAGGTTTTTATTTATTTTCCAACATCTGCTCTAGTTATGACGTTCAGAATATCTGCGGCCGTCCCCAAAGCATAAATTCTACTATGACGCGGGAAATTTTAATCTCAAGCAAATGCGGTTTTTTAAGTGATCGTGGTGAGGTTGGTGAAGACTGCTTAATGCCTGAACAAAAAAAAATCTTTCTCGTAAGGCATATGACATAGATACAAGCGCATAGAGGTACCACAAATCACACGGAAATTCCACTATTTGAAAACCGATTATTCGTGAATATATGAAGAACGAACTAACGCATTTTCTGCGGGTTTTCAAGCGAATTTAAGTGAATAAGTTATGGGTAACTAGATTGGCCTATCACGGCCCTTTTCAGTTAAACTTTAAGAGATACACATCTTTGCACATATAATCCCCAAACTGGACAGGCATATCTCTCGGGCCCTTGGCGTTTTTGATGGTAGTCAACAAACACATGATGAACATAGGAAACCATTTAAAGTTTGCTGATGACCTCACACTTCCTCTTCTACGTGATATTCGAAGCAATGAAGATCGGATGCTCCATGACATGATCGCCAATCTCCATCAGCAATGCTCGGATGTCAAATTAGAAGTCAGCAACTCCAAAAATCACGTCATAAGGACTAACTTCACTAAACAAGTACTACAAACAGTCGAGTCAGAATCGTCGATGAAAACTGAAAATTCTGTAAAAATTCTTGGCATCATTCTGGATAATAACCTCCAATGGAAAAGTGAAGTGGGAAAAATAGTGAAAACTAGCTGTGCCACCCTTCGTTCATTTTCTTACCTGAAGCGGTTTGGGGTTCCACGACATGAACTAGTGACACTTTATAAAAATTATGTAAGGCCCATTTCAGAGTACGGCTGCCAAATTTGGCATCCTGGCTTAAGTAAAGCTCAGGATGCCGAAATCGAACGACTGCAGAAGAGAGCCTGCAGAATAATACTTGGTCACAATTACACATCTTACAACGAAAGCCTTCAAATCCTCGATATCGAAAAACTGTCTGAAAGAAGACATAATCTTCTCATGCGTTTTGGCCACCAGATTTTGAATTCTCAACACCACAGGACCATCCTTCCGGACTTCGTTACACCCTCTCATGGACCGAATACGCGAAGCAAGGACGACCCAAAACCCAAGATTGTTCCCCCACCTACGAAATCTTCCGAAAGATACCTAAATTCATTCGTTCCGTATTTTACTAAACATTTTAACTGTTCATGATCTATGTTCGTTTCTTATTTATTGTTTGTTAGTTTGCGTCTTACTTGTATTGTAGTGAGTGTTTATTTTTCCGGCCCATGTTAGCCTAGTGCTATTAGGGTTCTAAATAAAATTGATTGATTGATTGATTGAATATTCGGTCAGGCTCCACGGATTCACTTTCCACCAGATTGCATCGAATCACTTTACTTTTGTGGGTTTAGATTTCGTTTTGCAAGGCCACAGTCACAATCTGTTTCCGTTTTTCGCTAAAAAGCTAATAGTTAAGTAAGTACAGTGCTTTGTTTAATGTACGTCAATTGTTATTTATTGTTATGAAAGTTATTTGTAACAGTGTTTTTTAAATTTATTTTAGTACTCCTCACTATATATTCTTTGAGGGAAACAAATAAATGAATGAATGAATGAATAGCTGCGTTCTTTGTCACGGGAGTTCTCACCGGTGGTCTCCGGTTTTTCTTATAAGCCGTTTTTGCATCCACCGGTGACTTCTCACCAGTCTTATAACCCGTTTTTGAACTAACCAGTGTCCGGTTTTATCTCACCGGTGCGGACTAACCAGAACCTGCTCGTGAGCCCGGCTGCAGCGAGGAGTTAGCCGGTTTTCATCAACTCACAGGTGAACAAAAAAAACGCGTTTTAAGGGAAGAACCGGACACTGGTGACTAAACACCAGAGACAGCCCGGAGTGCAAAGAACGCAGCTAATGATGAATGAAGGAACTACGTCAGGGTCAAACTGTCGTACAGGGACTACTTGGTTGACTAGGAATTTAAGCAAGAATACCAGTCGTCAACGAACACGATCACTGAAGTGCGCGAGCACTTCAACTAAACTAACAACGGCTAAGAATGGTAAGTGGAATGGCAATTTGAAAAAAAAAAGGGGCAAAGGGCAGGGAAGCGAATGTTACAGAATATTTCCGTTTCGACGCTGCTAGAAATCATTATTTCCTCCGCAGGTTAATTTTACAGACGGAAGGTTTTCAAATATATGAAAGCCAGAGTGATCGGCTAGTGAGCCAAAGGGGAAGGATGAAGGACTTTGGTAATATCTGACACTATAAAACGGATACTTCAGCTACATTTTTTTAGAGCTATATTGCTTTGGTGATACCAAAACTAAAATGCGGAAAAGTCTAGTTATGTCCAAAACGAAATCGCAGTACCAGCTTTAACTCCCAGCAATTTTCACGAAGAAATACACAAATCAGACTCTTAAGCTAGAATATTTATTTGTTCTTCCACAAGTTCATTTTCTGGCTTGAGCAGTCTGAGCCTAAAGAGGACCCTTGCAAAGAAGGTCCAAAATATAGCTCTAATAAGATGTAGCTGAAGTATCAGCTCTGCAGTGTCAAATATGATTTGCAGTCGGTCTTGGGCTGAAAGTAATACTTTGTTAAATCCTCTGCCTTACTTACCAATAGGATGGAACACAGGAGAGACTTGACTATCTGCGAGGGTGAACCACGTCAGTCCAGCTGACATAAACACAGCTGCACTGAAATCCAAACATCCATACTCCTTTCGCTGGATTAATATGCCACCGATCAGCACTGGGATAAGTTTACAGCATTTAAATATAACCTGAATAAATGAAACATATATTAAAATCTTTTAGAGATTACTAATACTACAGATTACATAACAAATACACTCTGGGCTATTTTGGAATTTAAGACCTAAAAACGATAACGACATAGCAAACCAAGAATTGTCCTTTCCTCTGCATGAACCCGAGATATCACATTGTATTCTTGCGAGAATGTTTCACGACATGTCAGCATTATGTTGACGATCCGCAGCCAGCAGTTTTAAACGCTATTAAGGAAATAAGTGAGTTATGAGTTAATATTTTTGTATCATTGTACACCTTGGTAGGTGCTGCGCCGAGCAAAGCGCGCGGTAGTGTTCCGTCAAAACTGAGTGGGTGCTTTCAACCGGGGCCTGGTATACCATCTCTTTTGTACTGAACCATATAAGGCTAGTTTGCTGAAGTGACGTGTGAAGACGTGAGAATACAGAATTATAGGCTACAATGATTCACTCATTCGAACATTCAGGTCGGGAACTGCATAGTTGGAACAAAGCATTTTGGGAAGGGATAGACAGAAGTTCTACTACATGGTAGTATAATAAGTTACTGGTGTTAGACATGTTGGATGACATCAGCATGACTGAAACCTGGTTCACAGTAAATGAAAGCTTGTATATTTTTCTTAGAAAGGAAAATTATCCGGCGATAGCCAGGATTCTCCGAGCCTAGAATACTATCAGGGAAGAGAACGCTCCCTCCCACCCCATTGGTTCAACTTCCAAGTCACGACATTCTGCAATATTTTTATATTGCTCCGAAATTTCAAACAGTTAAGATCCGTGCACGGAATACAAGCTTAAATTGATCGAAGCTGATTCATTCTTAGTCATATTCACTTCATCTGTTCCACTTCAAACCACACATTCTGTTTTGCACTAATTCGTTAAAGGACCCCTCGCACTATTTATTCAACTTACAGTATTTAAGAATATTCGAATACTTTAAAACTAGGCTGTGCTTTCAACAAATAACCCACGGTTTTGGCTGTTTTAAGCCTTTTCCGAGACTCGTTGACTTATAGTGAAAACAGGGAACCAATTTACATAACCGTTTTTCTGATGGAAAAATTCTCGCAGCCAACCGTTGACAGCGTGATACACATCGAAGGTAGCAAAACACGGCAAGTGAGAAAATCAGCGTAGTTTTGTTAGAGGGTTCGAATGTACCGTACAAAATCGGGGTCTCCGGGTTTAGAAACATATGGAGTGATTATGGAAGTAGGTTGCGTTAGTATTATAGGTATGACAGGTGCTACAAATCTCACCATTGGCATTTGAGAAACTATCTTCTAAAACCCTAATAATCCTATAATTCATGTACAACTGCGGATAACTGTCACTGCTCCTTTTCGTAGAAATTTGCAGATTATTATTTAATGCAACAAAAGGATCTATAACAAAATGTGCAAGTGCTCAAAAGTTGAGTGTAAAATTTGTAAAATATATTTAAGTTTGTGTGTGGCCTTTCGCGTAATACACAACACATATCACCTGATTACGATTACTTCCACTATTTAGTTATTAGTGTGTTTCCAATTTTGTCCATTTTTGTAGTTTCAGTTTTTGCTGATTTGGTCGAGGGGGCCATAGACTCTGCAGCTGACAACTGAAGGAAGTGAATGCATGCAAAGTTTTTTCATACTGTTATGGCAGTTTCTTAAAAGGAAAAGTTACAATTGTCGGGAATTTTAGACACCTTCAAGTAAAGAAAAAGATACCTACTTGTGTGGGATAATTCAAATATCCTAAAGAAGAATTAGACATGGCCATTGTTCCAACAGTGAGGAACGAAAGCAGGATATATATTCGAAGTGGAATCTTTCTTTCTGTTTTTCCTTCTATCCTTGTCTCGATGAATGCAAACAGGGTGTACAAAAAGAACTGATAAAATGTCAGATAGAGACCATATGGTTGGAATTCCCCAGTGGCAAATATGAGCTCCTGAAAAAAAAAAAAAATTAAATGACAAGATTCAAACAAATTTAAAAAGGAAAATATGCAACATACCAAACTTGCATCCAACACTGACGGGAACCGTGGATGAACTAAAAAACATTAACTTATTTCATTTTTCACCCAAGTCACCTCAAATGAATGCAAGGTGCCTTTTGCCTTGCTAACCTCCACAGCCCCAGGGATGTTGAATTTTCCCTCAGACTGGTTTCAAAGGGGCCCAGTGTCCTTGCTGGGTACTTACCAGTATATCACATAAGCCCTTAGTTTGGGAGATTTTATGCCGAATCCTGGGTATATCTAGGGTTTGGCATACCTAACAATGGATACCCTATGCCAGATATTGGGTACCAACACTGGGTACCCAACCTGGGTAACCCTGACTGACCTACTCACAACCAGTTCAGGAGCTCCACTACAAAGGAATTCTGATTGGATGATTTCTGAACTTAACTCAAATCATCAATATTAGGTCAGGCAGGGGCGTCACGACTGGGGGGGGGGGGTAGGGCGGACGCCTCCGCCCCCCAATGCTGTCGGCCAGTCGGTAAAAAATAACCGAGTCTGCGCGAAGCTCCGCGATTTTTCGTCAAAACCTTTGATTTTTTCATGAAAACAGTCGTTTTTGAAAATTGGTCGATTTTTCGTCAAAATAGTCAGTTTTTCTGAGTGGATTTTTCTGAAATCATTAGTTTTTTTTTTAAATGTCACTTTTGTAGCTGAAAACAGTCGTTTTTCTGCAGAAAAAGTCGGTAAAAATTAGCAGCAAGTCGGTAAATGCCTCGTCCCCCCCCAAACATTTTGGCTAGTAACGCCTCTGGATTAGGGTACCCAGCATTGAGCACAAGGTATCCAGCGTTCGTCATAGGATATGGGTTTGTCATAGACTGATCTTTACAGCTCAGCACTCTGCTACCTATGCATTCAAACTAGGCCTGTAACAGTCATACACAAATCCTCAATTTTTGGGCATAGTGCTCCAAAGTCAGGGAATGCCCCAACGTATAGGCATGGTGCTCATATGTTGGGGCACCACGCACTGCAGCAAGGGCATGGTACCCCACAAAATATGTTTGAGAACCAGTTTTTTGTTTTGGATTCTCAATTCAAAGGATTTTCATGGGGGTACCATGCCCTTGCTTGGTAAGGGCATGGTGCCTGAAAGTATGAGCACTATGCCCATGCGTTGTGGCATGCTTAGACGTTGGGCACCTCCATACCCAAAATCTAACCAGTTGTTATACTTTCAGTTTGAGCCTATCTTCACACTCAGGATTATCACATATTACATATTCGAGTAGGAGGATAGTGAAGGAAGATGAACACAGAGATTAACTATCGTCTACCAAAGTTTTTTGACATTTAACATGTTCAACATGTTTAACTCAAGTTGCACCAGGGGTGCACCATCATGTTAAATCTTATGGTGAATGATGACACAATGATTATGTTATAACCCTTTCAAGTGTTATGCTTAGCAAGAGATAATACTTAAAAGTACTAGCTGACATCAACTACAGCATCACTTCGTATTTCCATCATGTTTTCAATCTAGTGACGACATTCTCAGACTTTGAATGTTCCTGTAATAGTTCACCCCAAAATAATACAGAGTGTAAATCTTCCTATTGGATCTGCAGATTGGTACATAATCCTATAAGTATAGTAGAGGTATACTTATTTGAACGTTTGTTGACCATTTTGATGCACTTGCTGCAACTAAAGTCAACTACCACTTAGCCAAAGTAGGTCATTAAGGGCCTCTTTGAGTCTTCATTCTACAGTTCAGCCTAAAAGTGCAGTGTTCAAAATTAACTAACCGTTCAAATAAGCATATCTCTACTGCATAAAAGAAGAACCAGAGAAGAACAAGCCAGGCACAGCCCAACCCAATAACTTCAGGAAGTGTGTGCTGAGTCTCTGGGACCTGTCTGGGACAGGTCCTAGAATACACTAGCCCAGGGCCCATGGTCGGCAACTCGCTGTCCTTAAATACAGGAGGGCTATATAACCTTGAATTTGTACAACCTCGAACTTCGCCGAAAAAGGTTATCTGGGACAGATCCTAAAATACGCTAGCCCAGGGCCCATGGTCGGCAACTCGCTGTCCTTAAATACAGGAGGGCTATATAACCTTGAATTTGTACAACCTCGAACTTGGCCGAAAAAGGTTATCTGGGACAGGTCCTAAAATACGCTAGCCCAGGGCCCATGGTCGGCAACTCGCTGTCCTTAAATACAGGATGGCTATCTAACCTTGAATTTGTACAACCTCGAACTTGGCCGAAAAAGGTTAAGAGGAAAGAATAGTGCAATCCTAACAAGGTCCTACTAAACGTGAAGATAGACACCCTGAATCACTTAAGATAAATTTATGGCTGCACAGAAGTTTGCTTGTAATATTTTCAGGCCAAGTTCGAAGTTATGTAAATTCGAGGTTGGATACCCCTCCTGTACTCCAAGAGTATGGGTTCATGTTTTGTTTTCAATAACTGCTTTGTACGTGTTCCTTGAGGCCAAGCTGACTTTGTAGGCTACTATTTTCACAGTTAGTTAAATCTGAAATGACTTTGTAATATTTTCATCTGCTTTGTACTATTTTCATTAATAATAATAGTTGCGTTTTGCAGATATACCATGGTATCTGTTACCAGGATAACTGGATCTGCAATTCGTCATTTTTGCAGTTACCATGGTATCTGATGCCCAGAGCCGTTTATTATTATTCTGTGGCGTAGGCCAGACACTCCAGTCGAAACTTAGGCCACAAATGGCCCATTGTCTCAATCCCCAAATTCACAACTGATGGCGAAACATCACTCTATAACTGATGAAAACATCACTCTATCAAAAGAACTGATAAAAAACTCCACTCATTCTATTGCTTTTTCTCACATTCTTACCTAGCCTCCCTGTAAACTGAAGGTACCTGGACAGTTCCTTTAATCTGGCTTTTCTCACTACCTCGTGGAAGTCAACAAAGCTTTCAGACGTTGCCTTATTCATGCTGGGCACTCTTGAAAGTGAATATTTGTCTCTTCATCTACTCTGCATTTGGTACATATTCGAGACTCAATTTGTCTTGTATTTGAATTGTGTTTTCCAAGGTTTCCAATTCCAGTAACAACCTGGATGATTCCCCGAATTTCATCTTTTTTCATGGCGGTTAGGCTTCTTGTCAGCGCCTCATTACACATGGGTATTAAACTTTGCATGGCTCGACAATCCACTCGGTTTTTCCACTTTTGGTCTACTACTGCTTTTCTACCTACTTTTCGAGATGGGAATGAAGGGCTCAGGTCCATAGGTAACTCTTTTGGTAGCTTCCTTTGCTAGTGCATCGGCTTCCTCGTTCCCTGGGATACCAGAGTGTCCCAGGTCCCACATCAAAGTGATTTGATTTCCATTATTTGCCAGTGCATTAATCTCTGCCCAGAGCCGTTACTAGCCAAACTGTTGTGGGGGGGGGGGCAAGATATTTACTGACTGACTGGTCACTTTAACCGACTATTTTGCAGATAAAAATGACCTGTTTCCAAGAAAGAAATTAGCTGTTTTACCAAAAAGTGTGCCACAAAGCGTTTTTTACCGACTGCCCAAAAAATTCTGCTGATACCACGGTTGCTCTGCAGAAATGACAACTGATGAAATTGCGCTTTTCGAAGTCATTACTAAAGAAAAACTGATGTCCAGTTACTGTTCCAAACTTCTTAAGTTCAAGTTTACCAGACTTCATTCTCATCAATTTGGAAAAATCCTAGTCTCTACTGTTGGTAATGATGAAAGCAAGATGAATTTTTCAGATACCACAATTGACCACAATAAGTTACCACAGTCGAACCATGCAAAAATGCCTTTACACCATGGTAGCAGATACCACTGTAATGACTTTAGACCATGATAGTATGTGCAAAAATGCAACTAATAAACCAGCTTTTGAAATGTGTTTCAAGAAACTGTTCAAAATACAAAAAAATTCTTGATGATTGATAGATAGATAGATAGATAGAAAGTTTATTGTAAAAATCGACCATCCTGGTTATAAACCAAATTTGTGATTATTGTCGAACAAACCAAAAAAATTACAATATACCCCATGTATATAATGTCAATACACTTAAAATAATTCACAACTCGTTAAAATATTTCATGACCTCAGGAATAAAACTATTTGCATATCTAGCGTGTTTTGTAGGTGCGGGACACGGCGGGACAGAGCTTGGGGACCAAGGTGACTTCTGACATTTTGATAGGGGGAGGGAGGTTTTGGGATTGGAGAGGATGAGATACCATGACTGAACCGAAGTCAGCGCTTAGCTCCTTTCAGCGCTCCTGCAGTGTTTTTAGGTTGAAGTGTTTTAAAAGGTATGAGTATGGAAGCTTCGGTCCACTATGAATAATAAGAAGAGCCCACTTCTGTATTATTTCTAGTTCATCTCTTTGTTCCTGCGATAATGAAAAATGACAAACGGGTGCTGCGTATTCCAGGTGATTCCAGGGTGGGTCTAATGAAAGAAGTATAAACTCGTAGTAGATGACACTGGGGTACTTTCATTACTGAAAGAAGTTTTAGGTTTTGTATTCCCCATTGGCACGTTTCAGCATATCCTGACAGTGCGCTTCCCATTTTAGATCTGGGGTTATGGTAACACCCAGTAGCTTAATTTTAAAATTAGGCCAAACAAACCTGCAAGATTCCATAAATGATGTAGAATGTGAAAACGCCAGCAGTGCAAAGCAGGAACTGTGTTGTTTTACTATAGTAGGTAATGTCAAAACATAAAATTCGGTGGTCAAGTTCTCGCACAGGTCCATCCCTTATTGTCACTGGCAGAACAGGAGTACCAGAGTGAAACTTCAGATCATCCATAGTGCTGGGGCTGCACACAAATAAGTCCCGGTAACACAGTAATCAAAATAATTGAGAAGCAGTCTCAGAGAAAAATATACGAAACTTGTAGGATTGAATTATTCTTCTTCTTCCAAAAATCCCCTGCAATTAGTGTTGCCACCGGACCAAAATTAAGCTCACTAGATTCCGATATTTTTTTGTTTACTAGATTCTAACAAAATTTACTAACTCGAACAAATTTTGGGATAGCGGGATGAATGTGCACTGACTTCGGGAACCCATTGGAACCATACTACATTTCAACAATAAGGAACTACATCGAAAGACAGTTACATTTTGAGGCACTGATTTTGAGTCACACTTCTGATCCGTAAAGAAAGCATTAAAAATATATCCAACTACGGACTTGGTCATAAAGACCAGAAACGTCACAAATGGTCAGATTCTCTTAAAAACAGTTGGTTCGTTCGTTTTTCATCAGGGACTAAAGACCTAGCACAATGGTCAAAGAGCTCTGATCCTTGGTTTGGTTAACAGACGAAATTTAGAACTGTCGCTTTGGCCTCTGCATGTCTATGGGGCCAGCTGCAGAGAGTAAGTAGCAAGAGTGGATCCTAATACCTCTGTACATTTCCTCAAAATTTGTGAAAAATTACACAACTTCTGGGTTGGACAATTTTTTTTACTAGAAATTGGGATTTTGTACTAGATTATAATGAATTTTACTAGATCCTCTGTATTTACTAGAGGCGGACTCTCGCCGTTCCCCGCGGACTCCACTTGAGGAGTCCCCACGTTTTTGTTTGTCCCGAGGACTCACTCCCCGTATTCTCGCGAGTCCTCACGGACGGGGATTGCTCTGATTATCATCACCATCATAAAAAGGACTTCCTTTCAGATTCGGAGGGAATCAATTTTTGCTGGTGTTGGTGCAATGTAAAATTAATTAAAAATAATCAGAATAAACAAAACCAAAAATAAAGTGGCTCCAGACTAATTTCGTCAACTGCATATCTATTTTTCGAACAAAATCCATCCTGGAAGCATTCCCCGTGTTCTCGCTGTTTCTGTCCGTGGAGTCCGCGTGGAGTCACTCCCTCTATTCTCGCCGTTCCTTTTGATTCCCCGAGGAGTCCTCGGGGAACGGCGAGAATACGCCTTAGATTTTATTTTTTTTACTCGATCTAGTAAAACTTTACTGCCGGTGGCAACATATTGAGCGTGTTCCACCCTTGTAACAATAGTTACTATTAGTTACTATTTCCGTTCCATCCTCACGAAAAGTTACTACGCTGACCGTTCCAACCTTGTCGGAATAGTAACTAATAGTTACTATTTGCTTACCATGCTCGGGAGCGTGGTAAGCGTAGTAACTACGCATCTCTGGAACGTGATTGGTCGGATCCGCCCCTGGCGTGAGATCCTGCTGGAAAATAGAAAAATCGTTCCAGCCTTGACGGCAAAAAGCCAGAATTCGTGACGTCACGCGTAGTAACTACGGTAAGTAGGATGGAACACGCTCATTGCCTGCAATCTATCAAAACGTTTTGCTTTCAGCGTCATATAGCGTATCAGCAAAACCGTGATCGCCTTCTTTTCTTTAACCTTAGACGTACTCAAGATGACGTAGTCTGTACAGCCTCTAAAGCTTGATGCAGGGCTTGATGTGGAAAGTAACGGGTCGAATCCCTGAATAACAAGACCAAAAGTTGCGATGGGATTGAAAAGGGGAATATTTCTTGGGCTTCTTCATCCAAATAGTCGGGTCTTTAGGACTCTCGGTCTTCGCCTGATCGCCCAAACATGTTATTCTTCCTCAGTCAAACGCTTTACCTCATCCGTTAGGTCAAGAACGTTAGGTTCTGTCTTGAACTTCACTTCCAGACCAGCACCGGAATCTCAATACTATTTGAAGACAACAGACTCTAATCGCACCATTTTCTCTAAATATTCCTTCAGCTCAAGCTGATTGATAATCATATTTGACAGTACAAAACGGATAAATCAGCTGAATTTTATTAGAGGTACGTTTCACGCTCAACCCACTCAAGCTGAAAAATAAACCTGTGGAAAAACAACTAACAATTCTAGCTTGAGTATCTGATTTTGTGAGTTTCTTCGTGAAAGTTGCTTGGAGCTTAAGATGGTGCTACGATTTCCTTTTGGACACTGCTGCTATTTTTGCTGCTCGATTGGATCGTTGAGAGGGTAGAGATTTCTCCGGGTTTTGGTATCACCTATCCATGCTTTCCAGCTAAGATGGATATTTGTCGGCATGTCTGGACTAGCGCATACACGTGCGTATACCAGAGGCGTTACTAGACAAAACTTTTGGGAGCGGGGTGGGGGTGGGCAAAGGTATTTACCCACTAGCTGATCATTTTTACCGATTGCTTTTTCAGGAAAACGACTGCATTTTAGGAAGAAAACTACTGTTTTGACAAAAATCAGAATGATTTTCAGAATAACTGACCGTTTTAAAAAAAGATCGAAGATTTTTGCGGAAAACGAACTGTTTTTGCAAAAAATCGAGTTTTTTTCTTAAAAAAAAAACTATTTTTGCAAAAAATCGCGGATCTTCGCAGCGACTCGCTTAGTTCTCACCGACCGGCCGACAACATTGGGGGGGGGGGGAGGGTCCCCCCTCTCCCCCTCATACGTAACGCCCCTGGCCTATACTACAAGTTTGATAACATTTAACAAATGGATGCGCACCCTTGTGACAAATCTTATTACAGATACCGAAATATTTATGTTATGACCCTGAAGTGTTACGTTTCTAAAAAGACTCAAGGACCCCTCGGAATTACCCTGACCTTTATATTATCTCTAGTCCAAACGAAATTATAAGCTTCAGAAATCCCACCAATCGAAATTTTTTCGTTTTGCACCCACAGCTTCTTAGCGCTTTTTCGGCCAAGCCTATATTGCCAGTCAGGCAGCGCAAACTTTCGCCGAATGTTTCAAGATGCACCGACAACTCTTTGAAAAATAAGGCCATGAGAAGTTCAAAATTTTGTGTTTATCTTGGAGGAATTGGTAGGCTAGAAGGACTTGTTGTGATTCGGAATTCTTTGCTTTTCTTTGTTTTTCCCACTTTTTAACCACGGCGCGTATAGCTTTTCAATATTTTGCGTTAACCCTCCACTTCAGAGAAGAGGCGACAAGCAGCAATAACAACTCACTAATACTTTGGGCAAGTACTGGTATTTCGAAAACCGATATTTCGGAGCCGTTTTATTGTGAAAGATAATTAATAGTTAGGTTCGGGTTGTGCTTGAAAAGAGTTATGATGTACATATTCTCGGCACACAAGGATGCGCATTCATTTGTTAAATGTTATCAAACTTCGGACAGTGTAGTATGTGTAGTAAAGTATACCAGACTCTCTTTTTATTATAAGGGTTTTATTTTATTTACTTATCACCCGCCATTTCAAAAAGAAAAAGGACGGAGTACAAAAACGAAAAGAAAACATTTAGAATTCTCTTTCTCTATGCTCAATCCCAGCATACACTGTAAAAGTTTATCCGAGTAAGGATTAAGGTTAACGCAGTATTTGCTACTGGGATTAATCTTATCTCTCCGAACTAGGGGTAACCTTATCTCAATTAATCCCAGTACAAATACTGCAAGATTTTTTTGTACAGTGTAGTAAATACTGCAAGACTTTTTTTCTTACAGTGTATCAATTGCCTCTGAAACCGACCCTAATCCTCTGCTGTACAGGGAGTCCAGCTACCGGCAGAAGCAAGTCGTTCCCCTGGCAACCGAACGGTTGCGAGAAAATCAAACTGACTTCTGCTAAACCTGCTACTTCCTCGTTTCTCGAACACAAAGGGTAAAAACATGTCCAGCATATAATATTGTAATACTCAAAATTTCTTAAGAAATAGAAGTAGTCGAATCACGTCCACAATCTTGACTAGAAAAATAATAACATTTCTCACAAAACAATTCTATGTTTAAAGCGTTAGTTCACTGGAAGCCAACTAAACTAACTATTTCACCTTCCTCAATAACTTTCACACTTCTACGGAATGTGACTAACATACATATAATAAGGGTCCGAACTAAGCTGTCCATAACATAATAGCCACGTTCGTTTTCGTCGTTCGTCGTTGTCGGTATAAAAACGTCATTTAAATATTTTTCATATTGGCGTTTTCTTTGGCACGTTTTATAAACATCGCTTCACGAACTATGCTGATCCGAAAACGTCAATAGTCGAACTAGCTTAGTATTTGCAACTGCAGCTATAATGAAGTACTAAAATGTATTTTAGCATAACAGGACCATTGTTTTTAAACTTGGTTACAACTTTGATTTATTTTGTCGAGAATTCACGCTTAATTACTGAACGGAGATGTTGAAACTGACTTTCCGTCTCAGTTCGTCGTTTCAGTAACGACGAATAACACGGCAGCTCAACCGAACAAAGAAAACTGCTTACTATCGGCAGTTCAACGCCGTTCACAAACGGCGGTGTAAAGAAAACGCTTGTAGTAGAACGACGGATGGAACGGTGAACCGAACGACGAAAACGAACGCAGCTGACTCAAAGCGGGACTTCCTCTCCCTATCCTTCAAAAGGGCAACCTTTTCCCCATTTGTACGCCTACATGGTAACTTCGTCCACTGCAAAAAAAAAGAATATTTTTGGTCATATAATTATGATCTTGGATAATAAAAGTCAATTTTGTTTTCAAGACGACCAAATTTTCTATCCGTTTAAAAGTACAGTACGCAGTGCGTTATTTTCTTTTCGTCGTAGCTGAACGTCAACTAGCGGACACGGAGGAAACTAAAAGAGGGAGAAGATGCAGAGAATCATGCCCTTATGATGACCTATGAACAACACATAACAGGCCATTACAGTTATCGAAATATATCATTCTCGAACCAAAAGGTTCTGAAAAGAAGACAAAAACGAGTACAGAACATTTAAAGACCGTCTCAGTAAAACAACCACTTCTTAGTCAACTACCCCCCCCCCCCCCCCCCCCCCCCCCCCCCCCTACGTAGCATCAAAACTAAGTTTGATGGTATTTACACTGACAACGTTCGACACAAGGATCCTCAACTTCGACGGACAACACTTTAGACGTTGCTACTGACTATTTCCGTTATGAACTTGTGAAGTGTTCTTTTTCGTTAAAAGTAACATAGCAAACCATATTTAGCGTTATGTTTTACAAAAATGTCGCACTTAGAAGGTCATCATACAATTTTCCAGTAGCACTACCATAGATAGGCCTACTGCGTTAACTGTACAATTGTGGATCCTTGGTTGAATGTTAATAAACTTCTGACATTGTTGTTTATCAGACTTCCCCGCGATTCTCCTTTGGTTTCCAAGTTAATAGCTCCTCAGAACTTTTGGTATAAAGCGTATCCTCCCACGACATTAGTTATCCATGTGGGCACCACAAACCCTTATTAGGTACCCAGGCCTACAGTCGGATTACCTTCGAATAAGACTGGCACAGCAATCCTCTTGAACACAATCTTACTTCTGACAAATCCCAAAAACGAAACGCTTACGAGCGTGTTCCACCCTTGTAACAATAGTTACTATTTCCGTTCCATCCTCACGAAAAGTTACTACGCTGACCGTTCCAACCTTGTGGGAATAGTAACTAATAGTTACTATTTCCTTACCATGCTCGGGAGCGTAGTAAGCGTAGTAACTACGCATCTCTGTAACGTGATTGGTCGGATTCGCCCCTGGCGTGAGATCCTGCTGGAAAATAGAAGAATCGTTCCAGCCTTGACGGCAAAAAGCCAGAATTCATGACGTCATGCGTAGTAACTACGGTAAGTAGGATGGAACACGCTCTAAATGACGAAAGAGGATGAAACAAATTTTGTGTACAAAAAACAACAGCAACAATCACCCTTGAGAATGTTCAGCGAGTGTTCCAAGCGGCGTGACAGTAACTCCAAATCGTCTCACTGCTAACAAATGTGGTTTAAAGCAGTGTTGCCACTTATACCGCTTTTCGCGGTCTAATACAGCGATTCTGAGGGACATACCGCACACAGTTTGATTATACCCCATATCGTAATTACACCGTGAAATGGCACGAGATGGGAATTCCACAGCTGGTGAATCGACTTCATAATACAGGACGATAGAGATTCAAATGTGTAGCACAGCTAAATGCCAGAGTCAACTTTAAAGGATCCTATTCACCACAATATAGCGGTTATTCCAAAGCTTATCTCGATGCATAATTAAGCTTAGAAAAAAAATTAGCCATGAAACCGCAATGCGCTAGCTAGCACGTGTTTCCTCACTTTTACGGTAGATTTTAGCTCAGTTCGCCTGAAAGAATTCACATACCGCTTCAGAAATGTTCAAATTCATACTGAAGGGACAATTTTGACACATATTCTCCCAAACATACAAAACTCGCGCCTTTCGGGCACACCACAAATTTTACCGGATTCTGATTGGACGATACCACGGAAACACCGCGCTTTTAACAGGCCGCCACCAAGAAGCGTGACGGCCGAGTGGCAATAATGGTTTAAGACCCATTTTAGCTATATTGCTGCTTCAGTGTACATCCATACTCGTCCCATCTATTCTCATTTCCAAAATGCTGAATCCTATGTAATATTTATAAAAACCTCACGGTATTACACTGATCCTTGCATTTTCTGTGTTTGGCTCTTTTCGACGCGGCACCGGCTCAGTGTAACCGAGGAGCTCATTGGTCAGAAATACGGTTATGAAAGATATCCGTTTTCTTATCAAAACCAAGGGAGCTGATAATAGCTGAGACTGTAATCTTTGAGAAGACGAGCAGAGTTTCAAGGGGTCGCGCGTCTGTAAGAATATTGGCATACAAAGGATATCTACTTATGACTGGTACTTTAAGGTAGTTCAACAGGCCACAGGAGTTCTTTCTGATTGTGCGAAGTCGTACGCTTCGCAGCGGTCCCGCTGCTATTCACCACTACGTTCAAGGAAGCTGAACATTCTAAAGAGCGCTTGATTATCTATTATAGATACCAGCTACCCTGACAAATCATACATGCGAACAGAGTACGTATATCTCACCAAGAACAAATAAGCAAACGAACCCGATCTCTAAGCGTGTTCCACCCTTCTACCAATAGTTACTAATTGTTAGCGTAGTAAGCGTGGTAACTACGAGGATCTGTAACGTGATTGGCTGGATTACCGCATTGAGTGATATTTTACCGAAATTTAAAAATGCTTTCCAGCCTTGACGTCAAAATTCGCGACGTCATCCGTAGTAGCTACGGTAAGTAGGGTGGAACACGCTCTCTGTAACATGACCATGCGTAGTCGGATAGATTCCCTATGCCCTGCCTGATGCAAACGAGCGGAGGTTAAGAACTACGCGGAACATCACAATTCGTCACCTCTACAAACAGGTCATCGCAACAAAGCCCCGGAGAAAAAAAAAAAGAGTAACAGACTATTGCTTGTTCTACATTGTGACGTCACTGCACAGGCTGATCATGCACGCATGCTACGGTCTTTTTCTCTCCCTGCGGAGCGGCTAAGAGGGGAGCAGACGGGCGTCAACTCAAATTTCAGCAAGTACCTCTAGCTCTGCTCAGTTTTATCGGTGTATCCAAAGTCCGTGAATGGTACCAAAGACGGAGGTTCTTAACTTATTTGTGCTTGATTCACACCGATAATGGATGTGTCCCCCCCCCCCACCTAGACGGTCACTAAAAGCTGCCAATCATTAGTCCAATGTGTAACCGGACTGCACAAGTAGGTGAAGTACCTGCTAAGTTGGCCTTCAACGTATGTGAAATAAATTTGGAGCTATGATAATGTTTTGTCCCCAGATGGCCCATCTATTCCCCCCTCCCCTCCCGTCTTCCGTGCGTCGGTCCGAGAGGAATACTGGCAATCAGTTTTCCCCATATCCCGCTAAATCTTCTACCCAATTTTTACGTAGTTTCATCCCATCATTTATTTCTGGTAATTTCTTGTAAGTGTCTTAGTCAATTTGTTTCTTGTGTGTCTGTATATTTTGTAAATTTGTATTCCTTTTCTAGCTTTTCGCTATTCGGATTAAACTTGATTGATTGATTGATGTGAACACGCAGTTCAATTTTCGCAGTCGGGTGTGAATTACCTCCTTTGCTCCGAAATCCTGGCGCATCATAGCAGGATGGATTCACAATAGCGACGCGAATTTCGCACCCGAAATCTTACCGGACTGTGTGTGCACGCATCATACGCCCTTCATAAAATACCTTCAAGATTAGTTAGTTTTTGACGCTAGATGCGTCAAAAAGTAAACAATGACACGTTTGTTTGGGTATTTTCAATTCCGCTTAGCCCCAGCCACGTTTAAAACTGTTTAAAGTGACCTCTGCCTTTATTTGTGCTCTACCCAACTCAAACTTCATCAAGTGTGTCAATTCTGGCTTCCGATTTCAATGCTGACTTCTGGC
Source organism: Branchinecta lynchi (assembly GCA_023053575.1). Taxonomy (NCBI): domain Eukaryota; kingdom Metazoa; phylum Arthropoda; class Branchiopoda; order Anostraca; family Branchinectidae; genus Branchinecta; species Branchinecta lynchi. The sequence continues at coordinate 17,033,615 of JAKZAP010000007.1, forward strand.
TGACTTTTCCACGGGGCTAATGCGCGACTCGGCATGAACCGAAAGCCTAATCGCTTATTCCCCCTTCAGATAACTTATACTAAGATCTCACGTGCGATTATTATTGTTTCTCTTACGCATCTGGCGGCAATTCTTCACTGAATTTTATGAGGAGCGTATTTAGACTGGTAATCAGTTCTTCGTTGCTTATCCTTTTGTGGCTTTAAATCAGCGGCGACCCGAATGGGTTTCTTCTCCAGACTCACTTCATACCTACTATAGTGCGTACAACATCTTCTAGTAACTACTGAGGGGGGGGGGGGGTGAAACATACCAGAAGTGGTAACACTGAAACATCACACCACTCTCTCTCAGCACAACATAATTCTCAACCATCGATAAAACGTATAGCCTTCCACGGACTCCGCCAATTTGCACCATCCAAAAGATGGACACGAACGACAAGTTCTGCCGTCCCAGGTTAAAGTCTTAGTCCAACATATATATTCCGTTTCTTTAGCTTGACCTAGCGTCAGCGAGGTTAGCACCGGAGTCGAATATTTTCGCCAGCTGTTCGTCGTAAACCTCGATACTTCGCTTCATGAGGTCCATGCACGGTCCGAGCAGTCGCTCGAATGCGTCGACGTCCAAAACTGTAAATAAAATAAGAAATTAACTGTATCGCCTTAAATCTTTCAAGTCTTATTCTTTAAAGACATTCGCACAAGAATTCGAATTTGAATTCGAAGAATTTCAAGAAGTCCAAAAGTCCACAAGAAGTTGACCAAGTCCAGAGTAGGAGCCGGGTTCGCAGGCTGAAATTTTTTCGACGTAGTACCGTAGTATCTGAATATCTGATACCACGATAACTGGCGAGATACCACGATAACTGCAAAAACACCTTTTGACAGTGGTATCAGATACCACGATAACTGTGACTTACCACGACTTTAGACCGTGGTAACAGATACCATGGTATCAGCAAAAACGCAACTATTGATGTTCCATTTCATCAGATTTTTTTTTTCTTGGCATCTGAAAATACCGCAGAAAAACACAGACAAATCGGCGTTTCCACTTGCTTCCACTTTTGGGTTTGTTCGAGTCGCCAACCGTTCTGTCTCCACAACAAACATTAAAATACGAGTGGGAGAATAATGTGCCGCGGAAAATGCCTTTAGTGTCCCGTTTGTAGAAGGATTAGGACACTTGCTCAGGAGTTTTCCAAGTACTAAAGAAAAAGGTTCTAAGACGATACTTCTTTACTGGAAATTTACGATGTACCTCCCAAAATCCTTTCAAAATTGTGAACTAGTACCAAATTTCTGCTGACACATTTCTCAACTTTAACAAGAACGGTTTGCGCTGGCTGGCGCAGACCGCAGCTGATTGGCTGGCGATGCGACTGTCTAAAGACATAAGTAGATGATTTTTCCAAAAATTAGTGGTGGGCTGCTGGAACGCCCTTCCATCTGAAACAGTATTGAGTGACTCCATGAAAGCTTTCAAGAATTCCCTGGACAATCTACACACGGAAAAAATATATGATGAAAAGTGTTGTAGAGGCCAAAGCATGAAAAGTGTTGAAGAGGTCAAAGGCCTTTTTTGGGCATTATATTATGCTATCAAATTTCGACATCCAAGAAATCGTCAATACACGTATTCGACTTTTAAGAATTGTGTGCCCTTCCAGCCTACGAACCCCAGAATTAGGTCTTCGATGAAACAATTCAAGAGGTTCCGAAATTCATCTTTGGCACACTGAAAGGTTAATGAATCCATTGCCTTATCACACCTGCCACGGCAACAAAGAATACCTAATAGCAAGGTGTGTCTCAGGATTAATAATGCATATCAAACATGTTTTTTCAAGTTTCTGATAAATATTTTATCAACCAACTGTTGCCAAGGCTCTTACACCCTGCAGAGGGTTCGCCACCTCCCCTGGCAACAGTCGAAAGTCGACCGGGCACAACTCTTTTTAGTGTTTATATTCTCGTTTAAGCACCTTCTATTTCTTTATTTTATTTTACTTAATTTTGCCAATGAAGCGTTTCTTCGAATACCTATGATTTCGGAAAAGTTGTCCGTCTGTCCGTCCGTCCGTCTGTTAGCAGGATAACTCTTGAAGGGGTTGAGATATTTTATTCAAACTTGGCACGAGGACTCTTTGGTCAAAGTACAGGTCAAGTTCGAAGATGGGCTCTGTAGGCTTACATTTGGGGTTGGGGGAGGGGTTTCAAATTAAGGGGCGAAAAAAGGTATTTAAAAGCCAATGAGATGGTCGATTTAGGGGTAAGCAGACATGCTGAATCCAAATATGAAAATTATGTTCTAGTCGGACAAGTAGTTCACCCGGAATCTGGCCAAAACTGGAAAATTTATAAAAAGTAAAAGTTTCATCTGAAGTGGATTAGAGGTTCGATTTCAGGGTAAAGATATATGCTGAATCCGAATATGAAAATTGCTTTCTCACCGGACAGGTAATTTGCCCTCAATCCGGCCAATTTGTAAAATGTAAAAGTTTAACCTGAATATGATTAGATATTCGATTTAGGGATGAGAAGACATACTGAATCCGTATATGGCAATCGTTTTTCCCGAACGTAGGCTACAGTTCGCTCGGAATCCGGGTTAAACCAGAAATTGTTTTAAAAGTAACTTTTTATCTGAAGTTGATTAGATCTTCGGTGTAGGGGAAAGAGAACATGCTAAATTCGTTTTTGAGCTGCAGTTTTTGCCAGACAAGTAGTTTGCCGGAATCCGGCCGAAACCGGAAATTTGGCAGAAGGAAGGAAGTTTTGATCTGTTTCGATACACTAGATACGACGTAGGGTATATGGGTAAACACACATACCGTTACCATTGGCCATCTGTTAAAGTCTGGACCAAATATTAAATTTTGGGGATCCCATCGAAACCTTTGGTCTTGTTATTTACGTGTTATTCCATAGTAAGTAAAACCAAATAATACTAATGGTTGGGAACATCTTTCAGAATATGACTCAACGATTTGAATATTATGTATTTTTATTTCTTCCAAGTAATGACTCAATCGACTGTAAAAGCCTACGTTTTTGGGATCCCAAAACGTAAGTGGAGGGATACCTATGACATCGCAAAAGTTGTCCGTCCGTCCGTCCGTCTGTGCGCGCTATAACTCTCGAAGGGAATGAGATATTTTGATGAAACTTGGTGTGAGGATTATTTGGGTCAAGGGCAAGGTCAAGTTCGTAGATGGGCTCCATAGCTCTATGGGGGGTTCATATTAATGGGCAAACAAAATATTTTTAAACAGCTAATGTGACAGTCGATTATGGGGTAAGAAGACATGCTGCACGATGTTGAAAATCATTTTCTCGCCGGACAAGTCTGGAATCCGCCAAAAACCGGAAAGTTTGTTAAAGGTAAAAGTTTCATTTGAAGTTGATTAAATGTTTGATTTAGGGGTAAGAAGACATGCTGAACAAGATGGTGAAAACCATTTTCTCGCTGGACAAGTAGTTCGTCCGGAATCCGGCAAAAAACGGAAAGTTGGTTAGAAGTAAAAGTTTCATTTGAAGTCGATTAAATGTTTGATTTAAGGGTAAGAAGACATGCTGAACACGATGGTGGAAAACGTTTTCTCGCCGAACAACTAGTTCACCTGGAATCTGGCCAAAACTGGAAAATATGTTAAAAGCAAAAGTTCTATCTAAAGCTGATTAGATGATAGATATAGGGGTAAGAAGAGACGCTGAGTCTGTATAACACAATCATTTTTCACCCGGACATATAATTAGTCCGGAGTCCGGTTGTACCCGCATTTTTTTTAAAATAAATTTGATTAGATGTTGTTTATAGGGATAAGGAGATACGCTGGATTCGTTTCTGAATTTTCTTTTTTGCTGGACTAGTAGGGCGAAACCGCAAATTTGGCAGAAGTAAAGCGTAAAGCAGGAAGTTTCGGTCAGTATCGTCAAAATAGATATGGCTTATAGAGGCATAGATAGATAGATAGATACGATATATGAACTCGGTTTTCTCTGATGACTAGCCTGGCGAAAACTGGATCTGGCGAAGACAAGACCCAATTGTCTGGATCGAATCTTAGACCCAATCGACACCTTTGGTCTTGTTATCCATAATATGTTCTGAGATTTAAAGGGGCGCTGGTCAATCGGTGGTGTTCGTGTAGGAATAAAATGATTTATTGAAGAAAAAAACCTAGGCCCCCAACGCAATATAACATTGCTGATTTGAGTGACAGGTCAAGGTGCTCAAGCATTTCACACACTCTAACCAGATCCAGACAATCTGTTCCTGCCTTTGCCGAGTCCCGTACAGGTCCCGTAAGCCTTTCTGTCTTTGATATTCCGATCTAGACCAGAACAACCGGAATATTCTGACCCAACTTGTCCTCACCATCTTGTAAGTTTCATCAGAGGAGTTGGTCGCGCCACTAATCCGGTGGAAAAAGCACATATAGATGCAATTTATTAACCCTGGGAGCTACCGCGATACGAACAGCTGGACAAAGATATTTAAAAACTACTAATAAATCCCGGTTTCCGCCGAATTCCATCCAACATGTTCTCTTACAAGTAACATACTTGGACATTATAAGTGACTTCTGACAAAACTTATACTTTTCAGGAATTCCCTTTTTTTGCCGGAGTGCAAATTGCTTGTCCTTGTCCGGAAAAAAAAAACTAATTTCGAATAGGGATTCAACATATTTTTACCTCTTAATCATCAGCCTCTTAAGCTTAAAAACCAAATCACGACTTGGTTTGACCCCCCCCCCCCTAAATATCGGGTTTGGGGCACGTCACCTCAACTACTTCAAGAGGTATCGTGTTAACAGACAGAAAGACAGACATACTAGAGACAGACTTTCTGCATACGAAAGGAAACGTATGCAGATTTAGCAGCCTACCACGCCCTGCACGTGCTGGTTATTTGTCTGGACTCGGACACTTTAATGCGTCCGGACAAACCTTACCGCTATCGTTATAAAATGCAGGGGCGTACGTACGGGGGGGGGGGCCCCTCCAATGTTGTCGATCAGTCGGTAAAAAAAATAGCCGAGTAGACGTGGAGCGCTGCAAGCTTTTGTAAAAATAGTCGATTTTTTTTTTTACTGAAAACAGTCGATCCATCTTTAAAACAGTCGGTTTTTCGTAAAACTAGTTGATTTTTTCTGACATGACAGTAGATTTTACGTCAAAACAGTCGTTTTTCTCTTAAAAACAGTCGTTTTTCTCTTAGAGACAGTCGTTCTTTCTGCAAAAACAGTCGGTAAAATAAGCAACCTGTCGGTAAATGCCTGGCCTCCACCCCCCAAACATTTTGGCTAATCACGCCTCTGCTAAAATGTTACGTTAAAAGCATCTGGTACAGGAAGATTAAACTCCAGACGCATGGTAGACTGGTAATTACACATATTAAAGGTACGAAAAAGGAACGAATTAGATATTCTACAGATAAAGAAAACAACGGAAGGTAATTGGCAATTATGCACTCTTGGCAACACCTAGTGGACACAACCAAATAATCATCCTGTAGACTACACACTACATTTAGCCTCAAACTTGCGTGTTAAAACGGGGATGCCCATCCACAGATACATATCAAAGCATGTATTTTATTCATAATCGTCTATACTGCTATCCGGAGGCAGTCCAAAGGGTCAATTCCTTTATAGTACGAGGGGTTGCTCTCTCTCCACCACCGGTGTACACCTCGGCACCGGCGCGCCTCCGGCACGATACCGCCGGCCACCGGCAAATTTTCTGCAGATTACTGTTCGCCATCTGAACTAAGGTATTTGAACGAAAGAATTATCGAAAACATGCTGCCGAAGAAGAAGCAGAACTAGATACGAGGACGATGCTGTTGACCAGAAGCGCTAAGTAGCCAACCATGTTTCTGTGATAGTGTTGGGCGATATCTGGATTTTTAGATATATCGATATTTTCACTTTCGATATTCGATGTATCGATATTTGTTTACCATATTTCGCTATAGGATACGTCTCTTTTCGCCAAAATCTAAGAACAAAATTTTCGTTATATAGCATCTTGGATCATCTCAGACTCCGAATAAATAAGAAATGATTTATGGAAAACATATTGCTCCAGTTACGGATATATAAGTATAGGTTAGGTTGGATTATTTACAATAATTACTAATGAACAAATATCGTTTTCGATACGATATTTACGTTTCTATATCGAAATTTGGTCCGATATATCGGTCCTTCGATATCCGATATATCGTATCTGGGATCATCTCAAACTCCGAATCAACAAGAAATGAATTACGGAAAAGATATTGCTCCAATTTCGGATGTATAAGTGTAGGTTAGGTTGGATTATTTACAATAATTAAGAATAAACAAATAACGTTTTCGATATCGATATTTACGTTTCGATATCGATATCTGGTGTGATATCGATCTATCGATACACGATATATCGCATCTTGGACTCATCTCAAACTCCGAATAAATAAGAAATGAATTACGGAAAACAAATTGCTCCAATTTCGGATATGTAAGTGTAGGTTAGGTTGGATTGTTTACACTAATTACGAATGAAAAATTACGTTTTCGATATCGATACTTACGTTTCGATACCAATATTTGGTCCGATCTATGAATATATCGTTATCGATATCGAATATGGCCCAACACTAGTCAGCTTCAGTATATTTTGCTTCTGGTGAAGGTAATTCAGTGGCGACCAAACTTTTTTTCATATGTGTGGGATGGGCTATGAATGAAGCTTGGCAGGCATATTTAACTTGGAAAAAGTCAGTTTCTCCATCAGACCCTCTGGGAGTACAATAGAGGTATGTTTATTTGAACGTTCGTTGACTTTGAACTTCGCCATTTTCGTGCACTTGCTGTGGCTAAATATACGTACCAATTAGCCAAAGTACGTAATTAAGGATTGACAAGATTGGTATATAAATTCTCATTTTATAGAGCCAAAACCATTCCTTAAAGTACTCATCTTAACGACAAAGTACAGAAAATACCTTTGAGCAAAACATATATTTTCATGATCCCCATGAGCCCATGATCATTTGTGAAACAAGGGTCTTGCTACAAAATGAGTTTCCAGCTCCGTTAAAGGACCCCTCGCATGATTCACTCTTCGACTTGCAGTATTTTAAAGTATTTGAATACTTTAACTCTGCTGTATAAATAACCATCGGTTGTGGCTATTTTAAGCCTTTCCGAGACCCGTTGACTTGTAGCGAAAACAGGGAAAAATTTACAGAACCGGTTTTCCTGATGGAAAAACTTCTCGCAGACAACCGTCGACAGCGTGATACACACCGAAGGTAGCAAAACACGACAAGTGAGAGAATCAACGAGGTTTTGTTAGAGGGGTCAGAATGTACCGCACGAAACGTATGTCTCCGGGTTTAGAAATATATGTAGTGATTACGGAAGTATGTTGCGTTAGTATTATAGGTAAGACAGGTCCTTTAAAGTGCACATCTTAACGAAAAAGTGATGCTTTTGACCAAATGATAAATATTCATGATGTCCAAGGACCATGATAATTTTTACTTCAAGGGTATTGCTTACAAAAAATAGTCTGAGAAAAATTTACATTTTCATTATCCCCATGAGCCCATCATCGTTTTTGCCTCAAGGGTTTTCCTTTCAGATAAATTTTCAGTGCCCTTAAAGTGCAAAAATAAAATACTTTTTACCAGATCATTCTCTTGATTTCCAAGGGCCCATCATCATTCTTATTTCAAGGGAATTGCTTATAAATAAACACAAGAAACCCAAGAATTTGCAAATTCCTAAATTTCCTCCTCTGACCCAACCTTGCAAGTACCATATGAGCTTCTAGCTCGTGTATTCAACCCAAGCTCATTGAACGTTGTAGACTTGCTTCATTCTTGGCCAATATCTGATGAAATTTGTTTTCATGTACCTCGGAAATCATGGTTTATTGCAATATTTTAATTTGAAAAAAAAAAAAAAAATGGCACCGGCACGACATCGCAGCACGCGCCACTTGGTGTGCATCGATTTTGGGAGTGAATAACCCCTCGTACTAGTATTGCAAAAGATCGACAAACATTTTCCAGCCCGCTATAAAGGTAACGACTGACCTGGTCCTAACTCAACTGAAGTATGTTCACGTCTACATGAATTCAGTTTTGATGTTTTATATTGCCTACGGATGAGAATAGAGGATCAAGTTTTCCGGCCGGATTGTGGCACCTTTGGCAGGATTCCGGAGGAAATACTTGTCCGGCGAGAAAATAAGTTTCAGATACGAATTCAGCACGTCTCCTTGCACCAAATATATATAAATAAATGTACGTCTACAAGACGCATCTACGAAGTTGACCTGTACCCAGGGCGTCACAAGGAGGGGGGGGGGGGGTGCAGCCCCCCCCCCCTAAACTTTGAGATTCCACGGTAAAAGATAGAAATTGTATGAGAGGCACTTAAATTGTGGTCTACAGGAAACACAAACAAATTTATACAGCTGGGCTGCTTCGAAATGCCAAATAATAGCGTCTGATTTCCTTCAGTCCGTACACATGGTTTTTTTTCTTCTTGTTTGTTCTTCCTTCAACTTGTTTTAGTTTTGATGTTTAAGTCTTTCCAACCGGTAAAAAAAAGTAAGAACACTTTTATTCAGTGACTAAAGTCAAGTTCTCATTGAACCTGAATAAAACCTTGAAACTGCCGCAATAGTCTGGAGCGTCAGAATGTCAGACCTCTGGATGACCTAGATTTATTTCAAAGAGTGAAATGTCCGACTTCGTCAATTCCTGTCCCAGTATTGGTATTCGGCTTTTGTTTATTATAACTCAATCAGTTTAGTCCACAGTTATGAATAACCTTTCTGCAAATGATTCGGGTCTTTTCTATTCGGGGGGGGGGGGGGGGGGGTAGCACGCGAAGCAAGAACGATCAGATACATAAACTTCTTCCACTGCCAACAAGATAGCCGTAGCGCTATCTGAGATAATTCGTTCCATATATCATCAATCATTTTAACTCTCTTAATCCTTAATTTTTTATATTTGTTCTAGATCATTGTTTCGTCATTTGCCCATGTGCTTTTAGTTGCAGTAAAATTGATGGATATTTCTTGCTCCTCGCGACTGCACTCTTGTGGTACAGCGTCATATATTGCTTATTCATTCATTCACTTAGCCGAAAATCTTTTTGAACTCAAGCTGCATGTAATGTATTCTAAATGGAGAAACCTACCGAGCTGGCAAGGATAAAATCAGTTGTTTTACTTTTTGATTGGGTATAAAAGGCTATTCCATTAAGTATGGTCCAAAACTAGTGAAAATTATAAACCAGATCCTGTCCATAAGACAAATGGGCTGGGAGAGGTCAGACGTGTCCACAGCATGCAGAGTGATTGCTATCTCTGGGACCCATGAAATCAGAATGGATGTGTTGAAAGTAATGTCGTGCTTATACTGTAAATGAATTACTCAAGTAACTACTACACTTAGACATAAAAGCTAAGTCGGAAAGGGTACGAACTAAACTTCACGTGAACTATTCTATCCGTCTTTGGAATTAAGCAAGATTGCAAAACGCCCATAACCGCGCCGCTTAGTCGTATTCTCGCTGCTCCCCGCGCACTCCTCGGAGAATCGCGGGAGTCACTCCACGCGGACTTCGCAGACGAAAAACAAGGGGAACACGGGGAATGCTTTCAAAATAAATTGTGTTCGAAAAATAATACATTCAGGTGCCGGAATTAGTTTCGATCCACTTTATTTTCGGTTCTGTTTTTTTTCTAATTGGCTTTGCTTAATTTTACGTTATTATTATTCACAAATAAAAAGTCAGAACCACAGTGAAAGAGGCCTTTTTCTCGAATCAGTTTAAAAAAACAAGAGCAGAGAGCTCATATGGCACTTGTTAGAACAGTTAGTATGTTTGTCTGATACGGTTTGCAGTTTTCAAGGCTGGATCTCTCTCCCGATATTCATTTCATCAGAAAATGGGCTCGATCTAGTAAATCTGAAATGGTTATACCACTCATTGACAACTGTTTCTTCCTCCAACGAAGGCCGGACTGGGGGAGGGACTACTTTTAAGCCAATCTGATAGAGTCCCTAACATGCCTGCAAAGTTTCACGGTCATAGCACATCTGGAAGTACCCTAACTCGTGACCATCGGAACTGTGGAAAACCCCCTTCCCCCCCCCCCACTGTGACACGATCCGGTCATGTTTTGTCAATAATTACGTATCTACGGCTTATGCTTGTTCTTCCCTCTAAGTCGCAGAACCCCGCCCTACCCCCCCCCCCTCCAGCTCCCCCCCTGAAGTTATCGGACCCGTTCCAGAACTGAAATTGATCCTCTGAGACACTTGTTCTTGACACTTGACAAGTTTCATGCACGTCTCATCGCTCGTTCCAGAGTTATGCATGTCACTAGATTCCGGATTCCTCATCCGTCCATTACCCCCATGATCATCGGATCGGGAAAGGAACTATTTTCAAGTCGACCTGGGAGAGTACCTAATGTCTGCCAAGTGTCATTGTCCTAGTACATGTGGAAGTACCCTAACTCGTGATCATCGGAAATCCGCGAAAACGCCCTCCAACCCCCTCTACTGTGACACGATCCGGTCTTGTTTTGTTAACAAGGTATCTAGGGTTAATGCTTGTTCTTCCCTCCAAGTTCCATCCCGATCCCTCGACCCTAAGCATTTCACGAGATTTCCGGTCCCCCCCTCTACCCCCTCCCCCAGTTTTCGGATTCGGTACAGATTTGAAATTGAAAATCTGAGACACTTGTTCTTCACAATTGTCAAGTTTCATGCATGTCCAGTTATCCGTTCCATAGTTATTAATGTTTCTAGTTTCCGGATTCCCCATCCCTCCACTCCCCCCGCGATGGCTGGATCGTGGAAGCGATTATTTCCAAGTTAATCTGGTTGGTTCTCTCATATGCCTGCCAAGTTTTATTGTGCTAGCTTATGTTGAAGCGTTTCACGAGATTTCCGGTTCCCCGCTCCAGCCCCCCCTCCCCAGTTATCGGATCTGGCTCGGATTTGAATTTCAACATACAAACACTTATTCTTGACATATTTCAAGTTTCATGCATGTCTGATTACCCGTTCCAAAGTTACGCATGTTACTAGTTTCCGGATTTCCCATACCTGCACTTCGCCCACGATGGCCGGATCGGGGAAGTGATTATTTCCAAGTTATTCTGGTCGGTTTCCTGATATGCCTGCCAAATTTTATTGTCCTAGCTTATGTGGAAGCGTTTCACGATTTCCAGTGCCCCCTCCCCGCCCCCCCCCAAGTTATCGGATCTGGTCCGGATTTGAAACTGAGCATCTGAAGCACTTCTTCTTGACATCTGTCAAGTTTCATGCATGTCTGATTACCCGTTCCAAAGTTATGCATGTTACTACTTTCCGAGTTTCCCATCCCTCCACTCCCCCCACGATGGTCGGATCGGGGAAGTGATTATATCCAAGCTAACCTGGTCGGTTTCCTGATACGCCTGCCAAGTTTCATCGTCCTAGCTTATGTGGAAGCGTTTTACGAGATTTCCGGTGCCCCCCCCTCCAGCCCCCCCCCCAGTTATCGGATGTGGTCCGGATTTGAAACTGAGCATTTGAAGCACTTGTTCTTGACACATGTCATGTTTCATGCATGTCCGATTACCCGTTCTAAAGTTATGCATGTTACTAGTTTCCGGATTTCCCATTCCTCCACTCCCCCCACGATGGCCGGATCGGGGAAGTGAGTGATTCCAAGTTAATCTGGTTGGGTCCCTTATAAGCCTGCCAAGTTTCATCGTCCTAGCGTATGTGGAAGTGCCCAAACTAGCAAAACCGGGACAGACCGACAGAAATTACAATCGCTATATGGCACTTGAGTTTGCTCGAGTGCCATAATAATCAGACTTAAAACTTAGCTCAGAAATTCTTACTGAACATCTCTAGCACCAGTTTTCTCAAAAACAACCGGTTTCAACCAGCAACTTTCAAAATCGATTCCCCACCAAGCCTGAAAGGGAGTTCCTTTTTGATGACGGTTATGATAATCGGAGCATCCTCGTCTATGGAGGCTCGCGAGAATACGGGGAGTGAGTCCCTGGGACAAAAGGAGTCTGCGAGGAACGGCGAGAATACGCCTATAGACGTAAAATGAACGATCTTTCTTTTCTGAAAACACGAGTACCGGTATGAAGTCGCTACTTGATAAGGGTGAGAAGAATGCTTCCGATTTCTCCTTTAAAAGACGAATCCTATAATACTAATGAAGCCTATTTCCGTACTTGCTCCATCTTTTCTTAAACCTGAAGACTCTAACTACATTCGGTTCATGCTAAACCCTAAACGAAACCTTACTGGTTTTCCCACTTGCCTCATTTCGCTACCTTCGATGCGTAAATTGCGTCAAGTTTGCGAGAAGCTAATTTTTCAGAAAAACCGATTAGGCTAGTCCTAGGCTAATCCTTCCGGTTTAGGCTAGTCCTAGCCTAAACCGCCAACGCCGCGGGTAATTTCTTGAAAGCAGAGTCTAATTAAAGCATTCAACTATTTAAAATTCACACGTTAGATTGAGTTAAGGTCTGAGGATAACTTATAAGTGATTAGGCTTTCGGCTCTACCGAGTCGCGCATTAGCCCCGAGGAAAAGTCAACCAGCAGTCAGCACTGAAATCTGAAGCCAAAATTGACATACTTAATGAAGTTTGACAGAACTTGGGTAGGGCACACATAGAGACAGAGACATTTTACACACGTAAGAGTAATTGAAAATAGCCAAACAAACCTGGCCAAGGTACACCATGAAGTGACGTGTCAATATTTACTTTATGTTAACGCATCTAGCGGCAAAAAAACTAATCCGGAAGGAATATTATGAAGGGGGTATATTGCGATCCTTTAACCGATTTACCTATTTGTTGTACCATATTCGGAAAACCAGTATCTGATTGTTACTTTTGTATTTTATTCATACTCCGCTGTTACGCAAAAAGTGGGTCATAAACAAATAAATAAATAAATAAAAAAAATTGTCAAATAGAACTTGCTGTAGGGGATCAGAGGGAGAGTTCAGGTGGGAATACGTGCTTTATCCGACCATCTCTTTGATCGATAGCATGACTGGACGAAAATTCAGTCAAGTGAGCCAAATGGAGGCCAAAAAAACGGACCATTCCGCCATGGCAATTTACCATATTCCCTCCGTCTGTCAATAACTGATTACTGCCATCTATCAACCGTTCTATGCTCCGTCACCCCCGAAACTGAAACTAAGCAATTTTGAGCCAAGATAAGACGTCCTCGAAAAAGACGGGGACTCGCCACATGTTCCCTTCGAAATGTCCGTTCCAACATCTTTTTTCTTCTCTAAACGAATAAATTTCAAACCTGCGTACTCTTTGAATTGTCTGATTGCACATTTGAATTAATTTACTGTCATGCATATTGATCGCGATATAGTTTTGTTTCCCATTTTTCTTGTATTTCATATGCACAGACTATTGACTATCATAGAACGCAGATCCACAACGAAAAACGAGGGAGGCAGGATACCTGTTCTGGCGCATTTCTTCTTCTCCCTTGACAAATTTATAAACTCAAGACAAGACTCCGACTAGTAGGCTATTGAGAAATAATAATAATAATAGGCAATTACTGTCAATACCCACGATAACCTGGTTTTCTGTGTATGGAGGAGGGGAGGGGGGAGGAAAAAATCTGAACGAGAAACGCCTTAAAGGGGGTTTTCCAAAAATAATGATAATTCCAAAAATAATGATAATGCACTCAGCTTCCCAATGGTTCCTATTTATTCTACTCATGAATATATGAAAGAATTACAAGAAATACAAGAAACAAAAGTCTAGAGAGAAAACATACATGTTAACCCAGAATAAACAGTTAACGAATCCATTATTTTAATATAATTTATTTATTTTATTTTCCTTCGTAAGCTTGAAAAGATTAATGTCTATTATTTGTTTTAACTAATATAAATTCGCTCACGCTCGTCTTAACATTACCTCCTATAGAGGATGACGTAAAATCGCTCTAGAACCACAAATGAATGTTGTCGCTATGGACGGATTCAGGGTCTATGCTGTTTCTATTGACAGACATAAGCATTTGCGTGACAACCCTGTCATAACAAACAGGCGGTGAGTTCCGACCGGGAATTTATTTCCCAGCGTGACGGTTTGTTGCTAAGGAGGAATAGCCACGTGTAAACTCTAATAAACGTATTTTTAACAACATTTTAGTTATTTATACTGTACTGATAATGTTATAAGAAATGTTATCGAGCTGTCGCGTAGGCCACGCGTCCCTTACAGGAAAATATCCCCAAATAATAAGGGCACAATACTGTGCCCCTGTAAGCAAAGAAACTGAAAAAAAAAGAAAAAAAAAAGAAACTGAGCAAACTTTTGCATGCAGATGCTCGCGTAGCATCTGTTTCAATGCCCTTGGCCGGGACTGCGATGCACTGGAATAGACGGATGCTTTGCCCCAAACCACGTATAAGAGAAGTTGATTTTTTTTAACTTGATGATGACATTGTAGAAAATTCGGCCGGGAAGCCCGGATCCGTCTATCCAGATAATAAAAGATGACACGGATAACCGCAACCACGGAATATTATAGGTTTTGTTTTAAATTAAGTGTTTTACTAGATTTTTCAAGATTATGTGTGATGTCCGTCAAGGATGTGTACTTCCTCATGCTCTTTATAATCATAATGGACTATGCTCTGAGATTTGTATCAGGATAAGGTGTAAAGTAAGCAACAAGCAACTGTTCGTCCTGGACTTGCTGACGTCGTCGTCCTTCTCAAAGAGTCTCAAGAACGGTTGCAGCAGCTACTTCACATTGTCACAGAGAATGCAGGGAATGTCGGGGTAAAGATAAACGTCGACAAATCGAGGAGCCATGAGAGATTGAATAAACAAGGATCTAGAACAAGTCCATGAGTTCAAGTTTGTGATGGAGAGATCCCGACCGATATCAGACTTAGAATAGGGACTGAAGCTACGCCTCTTATAGCAGTGTGCTTTCAATACTCCTGTACGCTAGTGAATGTTGGAAAGTCAACACCCAGCTTGGAAAAAGGATCCTCGCGTTTTGAAAATATAAGCCTCAGAAGAATCTTGAATATAAGCTGGCAACAAAAAATCACCAATGCAGAAATACGCAGAAAAACAGGTCAGCCTTCTATCATCGAGCTGCTGAAAAGAAGGCGGTGGACATACCTCACACACGTCTTTCGTATGGAAGAGAGCCGCCATCCTGGAACAACCTATGACTGGAAGCCAAACGGGAGAAGAAAGCGAGGCCGCCCCAAACACACATTGAGGTGAACATATGACCGAGATTTGAGGACGGCTGGTAGCTCGCTAGTACCTGAATGGGAAGACGTCACCGTTGCGGCATCAATGCGGGACGAATGTAGAGGCTTTGTCGACGCCCTACGCGCCACTGATGGCTCTGAAGGGACTAAGGTCTAAGGTTTAATTAGACTACTAACTGTCAATGTTTTTGTTGTTTTTGTCCTAACTGAGATCTGACGTTGGAGAACATCGTGAAGTTTGAGCTCCTTCACTCTGTTATGATCTGGTAGTTCAGGTTTGAAAGTTGGATTGGACTTGAGAAAAGAGACAGTTAAGACGGCTGATTTGTCTCGGTTGCTGTATTCGGTTGAGTGAAGCTTCTTCAAGCAACACCTCTCACTATTTACTATTTATGTTCCAACACTCAGAACTATTTGAAACGGTTATTCAGTTGACTGAAGCTTCTTCAAGCTTCTGAGCTGACCTAGAGGTCCTTTGCTGTGAGGTATAAGTTGATACACATCTACTTCCCTCTTCGCCGCTGCGCATCTCAGATGAAAAACCGTCGCATGCCTGCAGGGGTGGAGAACTCGGTCTGCAGCGAGTTAGACGTGACGTCACAATGGTAGACAATCAATAGATGTAAAGGACGACTCAGACAGCGTTCGTATTCTTCTGCGGGGTTTTACTGCCAGCTGTTTGTAGAGGTCACAAAATACGCTGTTCTGCGTAGGTCCTCCTCCGGCCGTTTGCATCGGGTAGGGTAACAAAATATTCGACTCCGCATGGTCGTATTACAGAGATAGGGATACGGAGGTTCTTGATTATTTGTTCTTGCAAATAGGTTTGTTTCGAGACAAAACTTGCGTTACGAGAATTTTAAATGTTATTTTTCGGGAGAAGATATCATTTAAAAGGGCCATACCAGATATATTTTCATTCAATTTCACGCAGGGCAAGGTACAATTTTTGTATTGACATATATAAATAAACCTCATGTTGCTAAAAGCGTCAAATATTGATAAAATCCTAGCCTAAAGCGTTATTAAGAAAAAACAAACAAACAACTATTGAAATAAAAACAAGAATAAACATAAGTCTGAAGCGAGTACTTACATGCTACTCGGACGCTTCCAACGCAAAAAATAGATGCCGCTCTCGGTCTGTGAGTCACGAGGGCCAGTTCTCCAAAATAACCTCCTTTAGATACCCGGCTGACCTATTAAAGAAAAAAAAGAATTTGCTTTATTACCCATCAATAGCAAGAAACAGAAGAGAAGTCAAACCATCGAGCAGAAGAGAAACATATACTACACACTTTTTAACTACTAACCATTACACAACCCAAAACCATACATCAACACAGAGATAAATAAAAACACGCCTTTCAAATCATAAGGGTTCATAGACCCAATTAGATTTTTCAATGATGCCGAGAAACGTAAGTATTTCGGAATCAACACGAAACTTGAATTAGAAATTTTGCGAACCTCAAATACAACCTCCGAAGGACCTTGTCTCCCACTAAAAATATATTCTCCAAAAAGGGGTAAGATACTTTAGGGGGAAACACGAATATCCCAGAGACAATCCATGCACTCGTACTTCAATCATGTGTGCTAGTGGGCTAGCTGCACAGTCTTCTGGGCACGGAGGCAAATTAAACTAGCCCTTTAAAGCACAGGTGGCGCCAGCTACAGCTTCTATCACAATATCCCTCTCAGTACTTTGAAACTGTACTCAGTTGCTCAAAGATTACAAACCAGTCTCGTCTGTTTTCTGCCTCGCTCGCTCCCCTTGGTTTTGATGAGAAACACGAAAAAACTTGCATAGCCGGTGTTTAAGACCAATGAGCTGCTAAAAATAAAACAGCGGGAGGCTGATCCGTCTCTAAAAGAGCCAAACACGGCAAAACCAGCATAGTGCCGTAAGGTGGATAACATTGGCATACGAATTTTTAAATCTTGGAAACTAGAAAGAACGGGACGAATATGGACATACACTATAAAAAAAAAAAAATCTTGCAGGATTTGCTACTGGAATTAATCTTGTCTCTATTGAGATAAGATTATTTATAATTCGGATTAATCTTATTCCAGTAGAGATAAGGTTAATCCCAGTAGCAAATACTGCAGTTAACTTTAATCCTTAATCGGAGAAACTTTTACAGTGTAGAGTGAAGCAGTAATGTAGGTAAGACGGATCCTTCAAGTTTCCGTTGAACGCGGTTGAGGCTGAAGAGCGATACCGAACAAGACCAAAGGTTTCGATGGGATCCCAAAAATTCAGTATTTGATCCAGACAATTGGGTCTTGTCTATGCCAGATCCAGTCTTCGCCAAACTCTTTGAACATTTTTACTATTAAAATTCAGAAACAGATTAAGGCCAAAAAGCTATTCATCTCAGAAAACCAAGTTCACATATGGATTCAGCATGTATGTGTTTACCCCTATAATTCATATCTGTTTGACGAAAATCCTGCCTTACTTCTGCGAATTTCCCGGTTTCGGCCGAATTCCGGAACTACCTGTCCGGCAAAAAGAAGCTAAAATCGAACTCAGCGTCTCGCTCAGCATTTCTTTATCCCCCTATATCGAACATCTAATCAACTTCAAATTAAAATTTAACTAAAAACAAATTTTCCAGTTCCAGCCGGATTCCGGGCGAACTATATGTCTGGGTACAAAATGACTGTCATACAGGGATTCAGCATCTCTTCTTACTCCTAAATCGGATATCTAATAAAGTACAAATATTTTTAACAATGTTCCGGTTTTAGCCGGAATCCGGGCGAACTACTTGCCCGGCGAGAAAACGATTTCACCATCATGTTCAGCATATCTTCCTACCCCCAAACCGAACATATAATTAACTTCAAATAAAACTTCTACTTTTAACAGATTTTCCGGTTTTGGTCGGATTCCGGGCTAACTACTTGTCCGGCGAAGAAATGGTTTTGACCATCGGGTTTGGTATGTCTTCTTACTCCTAAATCAAACATCCAATCAACTTCAAATAAAACTTTTACTTTTAACAAACTTTCCGCTTTTGGCCGGATTCCGGGCGAACTACTTGTCCAGCGAGAAAATCGTCTCCACCATCGTGTTCAGCATGTTTTCTTACTTCATAATCGACTGTCCCATTAGCTGTTTAAGAATATTTTGCTTGCCCCTTAATTTAAACCCCCTACCCCACCCCTAAATATAGGGCTACAAAGCCCATCTCCGAACTCGACCTTACTCTTGACCCAAACAATCCTCACACCAAGTTTCATCTAAATATCTGATCCCTTCGGGGGCTATCGTGCTTGCAGACAGACGGATGGACAGACGGACGGACGGACGGATAGACGGCAGACGGACGGACGGACGGACAACTTTTGCGATGTCACAGGTATCCCTCCACTTACATTTTGGGAATCCCAAAAACAAGTCGCTCACAGTCTTGGTTCTCTGTATCCATTCCTTGATCTTGAGTATATTGTGTTTGCTTTTTTCCTAAAATCATTTCTAATTGTTGGAGATTTCTATGAGAAGGACACGTAAAAGTACTCTGAAGCGGATTAGTCCAATAATCAGATTAGACTGTACGGACATATTGCTACTAATCCGAGCGTAAATGGAAGTCGAGGTTGTAGCCATGGCAACTATCGAATTAATCTGCTTAACCAAGATTCAACTCGTACTAATTAATCCAGATGCAACCGAACTGCAGACTTATGCATCATGCTTATTCCAGTGGAGGGAATTTCAGAATTTAAAAACGTACGGCGGTCTACGCCTGGTTTCTACCGGTTCATGGTCCCTAACGATACATAACATACAATAACTTATTATGTAATGGCGTAGGCTACCTGGCCCATTTTCGTGGGGGGATAGCCCAGACTTTACTGACAGGACTTGACAATCGAGCGACAAAACGAAAGCAAGCCGCCACGAAAAATAAGGAACGACAGGACCCTGCTCTGGTGTAATTCTTCTTCTTCCTCTGATCCCTATATGATCGGTGGAGCGCCATGCCACTACATTTAAAACTGTGGCATCTAAGAAAGCTGTAAGTACAACCAGGATAACATATATTAAAGTTTAACTGAAAGGGGCAGAGATGGGACATTCTTGTTACCCCTCACCTCTTCACTTAAGGAGGCTTGAAGACCCGATGAAAATGCGTTACTTCGTGGCTCCGCTATTCACGAAAAATCATTTCTCAAATAGTGGAATTTCCCTGTCAGATTTGTGCGACTACCTGTGTCGTATGCTTGACGAAAAAGATTTATGACATTTTTTTGTTAGGGCACTAAGCAGTCTTCACCAAGCTCATCACCGTCCACTGAAAAGCCGCGTTTGTGTTCACATTCAAATATTCCTCGTCATAGTAGAATTTGCGCTGCGAGGACAGCATTGGATGTTCTGAACCTCACTACTAGAGCAGATAGTGGAAATCAAAAAATCTCTTAGCAGAATCTAAATTACTCAGTGTATTCACCTAAATGATACAAAAATAAGTTTCCTTTTCAGTTAAACTTTAAACAGTTATCGAGGTTCTTCAGGGTATAGCCTATGGAGATAGTTGCCTCTAGGGGATATATTTGTTTGGGATTTTATTTATTCGTGTTTACTGGGAGTATTAGCCATGAGTGCCATGACCATTGGCTCTCAGAGCAATAAATCCTATCTTATCTATGGTGATGTCATTTTTTTTATTACATCTCATGACAGAAATGCTGATGTGCAAAGACGTCTGAGGTAAGGTTATGTGCACATGTCTATGAATGCTGAAAAGCTACGTGCACACACAGACGGACAAGATTGTGGTATTGAAAGTACCTTTGTAAAATGGCGGCACTATGGGGAAACCTGCATGCAATGCGCGTCAAAATTTCGGGGTGAAGTACGATGACGCATTGCAAAAATCAGACTGAGTGTATACGCAGTTTAAAGGACCCTCTTGTTTATTCTGCCTTTTGTATTATCTCTACGGCCTCCTTTGTGGAATTATAAGCTTCTGAAATCTCCACCTTTAGGAATTCTTTCGTTTTATACCTTCGACTTTTTAGCGCTTTTTCGTCTGAGCCGAGCTTCACTCGGTGAATGCTTCAAGGTCCGATTCTTACACATAAGGACATGAGAAGCTTCAACGTTCTCTTCATTTTGGAAGACATCGTAGGCCATCATGTTCAAATTCTGTTCTTCTATTTTGACTGGTTTTCCCACTTTTTAAGCACGGTCCGTTTAGTTTTCAAATATTTTGTGTCCAGCCGCCGCGTTGGAAAACAGGAAGGTTGGATAGAGCAGACAAGCAGTAACAAGAAAATCACTAACCTCGCATGGAAAGCAATGGTATTTTCGAAAAACAATATATCTGTTCCATTTCATCGTGAAAAGATAATTTCTAGTCAGAGTTGTGCTTTAAAGCGTTCAAGGACTTACCGATGTCCGGTATTCCTCACCAATGCGTGGGAGAAATCACCAGAAGAAGCTGAGTCCAAAACTTACTATAGGGGAAACAGCATAGACTGTGTGAGTAAAGTTCAGAACCAGTTCTACGAAGGCGACAATTATCTGCGCTGAACTACGACAGCCGGTAGGACTGGGGCAACTATTGTAACTTTAATGTTCAAGCTAATAATCCCTTCGAAGATTAGACGTACGACTTATTTGATGAAACTGGGCAACCAAGCTAATACTGACCTCTGTTTAAAATTTTAAAGTTGGGAAATGTGGTGGTTCATTTTCATTGTAAAAGAATTCGAATCTTATTTTTTTTTGTAGTTGTTTTTGCCACCACAGATGGTTAGGGTACCCTACAGCAGAAGGGCACCGGCTGTGCTCCAGTTTAGCGTTTTGACCGTTTTCCTGTTACAAGAAGGTTCTGAATACTTTTCATTTATTTGTAATTTTAATAGTTGTAGTACTGTAAAAAGGGATGAAAAAACTAACCTCTGCTTCATGTCCGTTATCGCTGGTTATTGAAATCCTAACAATGCCATCCTCAATGAAATACATCCCATCTGCCTTGTCTCCTTGCCGAATGATGCAGCTGCCATCTGTGTACGTTCTTGAAACTAAAGCGTCCGCGAGGTTCATTCGTTCGTAGGCCTCAAACATAAAACAAAAACTAGATAAAGACCACGTAGAGGGATAATCAAATCTTCAACTTTTGCTTGACACAAAAAGAACCTGTCTCGTGAGTCACCATCAGTAGCCTACCAGCGAAGATTTCAGACACGAAAAGTTCCTGTCCAAACATAGCAACAGATTTCGAGGAAGAACAAAAACAAAATATGAGACTAGGCTTTACACAAGAAATCATTACTTCTATTTACTAAGGTATTTCACCAAACGAGGCCTTACATAAGAAACGCTATCTTATTATTTGCTTTCGCATTTCACCAAATAATGGGCTTCTATATACAAGGCTTCTTTGCTTACCACTATATTACCGAACATACTTGGTTTTAAACAAGACAACAATTATTTCTCTTTACTGGGGTATTTTACCATTACTGAAGATACTGGGGCGAAACTACTAGCGTCCGACTTACTACCCCTTCACAACAGAAAGTAGAAAAATGACCCAAGCATCTCCATTCTTCCTTTTTTTGGGATCCCAAAACGTAAGTGGAGGGATACCTTTGATATCGAAAAAGTTGTCCGTCTGTCCGTCCGTCTGCCAGCACGATAACTCTCGAAGGGAATGAGATATTTTGATGAAACTTGGTGTGAGGATTGTTTGGGTCAAGAGTGAGGTCGAGTTCGCAGACGGGCTCTGTAGCCCTTGATTTAGGGATGGGGGAGGCGGTTTAAATTAAGGGACAAGCAAAATACTTTTAAACAGATAATGTGACGGTCGATTTATGGTGTAAGAATACATACTGCACACGATGGTTAAAACCATTTTCTTTCCGGATAAGTAATTCGTCGGGAATCCGGCAAAAACCGGGAAGTCGGTTGGGATTAAAAGTTTTATTTGAAGTAGATTAGACGTTCGACTAAGGGGTAAGAAAACATGCTGAAAACGACGATGAAAACTATTTTATCGTCGGACAACTAGTTCGCCTGAAATCCGGCCAAACCGGAAAATTTGTTAAAAGCGAAAGTTTTATTTGAAGTTGATTTGATGACAGATTTACCCGATGAAAAATTTGTCTCAAAATAGTACTATGAAGTAGTACGAAAAAGTAGCATGCAGTACTAACTGATGCTACTACATGCTTCTACTTCAAGGCTACCGTGTTACTGCATACTACTATATGCCACTATTAGCAAGACTGGATGTTACTATGGCAAGACAGGATGCTACTGGATACTACTACTTAAGATTGGACCAGTCTGAGGCACATTAAATGATAGTATTCTTTGCTATTACATAGTATTACATGCAACTTTTTCATACTACTACGCAGGCCACAAATTTGTCATCGGGTAGGGCTAAGGGACGCTGAGT
This sequence comes from Branchinecta lynchi, assembly GCA_023053575.1. Taxonomy (NCBI): domain Eukaryota; kingdom Metazoa; phylum Arthropoda; class Branchiopoda; order Anostraca; family Branchinectidae; genus Branchinecta; species Branchinecta lynchi. Next base: position 17,056,372 of record JAKZAP010000007.1, read on the forward strand.
CTGTATATGACAATCATTTTTTACCCGGACATATTATTCGTCCGGAATCCGGTTGAAACCGGAAATTTTATAAGTTAAATTTCTTTTTGAAGTTATTAGATGTTCTTTATAGAGACAAGCAGATACGCTGAATTCGTTTCTGAATCGTTCTTTTTTTGCTGGACAAGTAGTTCGCTCAGAATTCGGACAAGTAGTTCGCTCAAAATGGTCTTGTTATTAGAGCTCTAGTTCGGCCCTTCCTGGCAAGGGTCCTAGTCTCAGGTTGAAGCCGCTCAAGCTGGAAAGTGAACTTGTGAAAAAACAATTAGAGATTCTTCCTTAAATATTTGATTTGTGAATTTCTTCTCTGAAAATTGGTTCGAGTTAGGGCTGGTGCTGTGATTTCATTCTGGACACGGCTGCTGTTTTTGCTATTCAATTGGGTCATCGAAAGGGTAGAGACTCTTAAATCTCTACCCTTAAATCTCTTCCGAAATATAGCTCTAAGAAGAATGTAGCTGACTTATCGGTTTTGTACCGTCAAATATGATAAAATAAATATTTACTACTCCATTTTTTAACACGAAACCCAATTCTTTATTTACTGTGGTATTTCACCACTGTTGAAGATACTAGGGCTTCAAACAAGAAAACAAATTCTTTGCCATTCATGCCTGAGATATCCCCCCAAATCGGGAAAAAGTCCTCGCATCTCCCAGTCTAGATTTGTCGAATTGGTACCTCCAGTTTCGATTTATCGATTGCTCTCATTTTCCCCTCATCAACAAGTGTGGCTCCCATCTCAGGTGAACTCCCCTGATGATGTCAAGCCCGCCACGGTCTTATTATTGATTTATAGAGGAACGTGCCCTGCGAGAAAACCGGATCCCAGTTGGGAATAGGAGAGAAAGAGACGAATGAGTACAATGGCAAAGAGAGATAAAGCGATGTACGAATTGAAAGCACAACTGTACTGTTGTGACGCGAACTGCAAGCCTAGCTGAAAAATAAAACCCTTGAGACAAACCAAGTCGCTGTCTTACAATACGATACGAATTTGTTAGGTCAAATAACATAATAGTTAAATAAGACCCTATCAATAATTTTTAAACATACTGTCACTTACTCATTAAAATACTTTACAAAATATTGACGAAAAGAAGATCTATACCAGTTAGAAGCTGATGGTTTGCAGGGCTCTTAATTTATTTCAATCAATCAAGTTTAATCCGAATAGCTAAAAGCTAGAAAAGGAATTATTTTGATGCCTCGTGTTATATTCGGTTCGTGCCGGTTCCGGTAGCAAATCACGATGCTTTCTTGATTCTACCATTTTATTCCCGTGACGCCGGGAAATCTCCATATATTTACTCGGTAAGAGAGTTCCAAAGAGGTTATGATGATAAGAGGAGTCAACTCTTTATTGTGGTAGCTACTATACTGTCTGGAATGAAAATAACAACAGCACGGACAGACACCATCCTGAGGGTAATTCTTTCTGAACAGATTGATGAAGATGCTCCCAATAATCTTAAGAAACCTTTATACAAATATACGGAAAAGGTTTTACATAAATACAAAACCTATATCGATCCTCATTTATAATATGCTTCAACGGTTTGGAATTCTTATCTTTCTGTAGAGCTCTCTGATCGCTTGGAAAATGTCAAAACAGAGCAGCGAGAATCATTCTGGGTGATTATACCATTTCATATGAAGCGGCTTCACTAAACTGGAATTGACCGCAGAAATAACCCTTAAAATTTTTTGGAGTAAAGATAGCGTGTGATAACACAGTCTATTCCCCCTTCCTCTTCCGTCGTCCGTGCGTTGATCCGATAGAAACGCTGGTAATCCGTTTTTGCCGTATCTTGCCACTTCGTCAACCCAATTTTTACACAGTTTCATTCCAACGTTTATTCAGGACATATTTTGCAAAGTTTGTTAGATAATTTTTTGTCGTTTGATGTATCTCGTAAATATTTCATTGACCTCTTCTAGCTTTAAGTTATTTGGAATTAAATTTGATTTAAAAGTGACCGATAAAACTGTAATGACCATACCACTTGTGGTGGTAAGAAAATTATAAGAGGGAGTAGCAAATTTTCGCATCACGCCGTACGGTCGAACGAAAATATTAACAGAATCGTAACTAAGAATAACCCGGTGGAACGGAACCAAAGCGCAGGACACCCGGGACATAAGACCACGAATACTGTATATGACCAAGTCCAAAACACGCCACTGATTCTCAGGAAGAAGGAGTAAACGTGTCCATAACGACTCGAACTCAATTACTCAAATCCCGAGTCAGCGCAGCTGTGACACCATTTCTTCCTTTCTTCCGCAGGTACCCGGAGATTCTGCATCGGAAGGGAGAGATAGTCATTAAGTGTATTCGCTGGTGCGATGCTAAGGTTGCGTTTTTCTGCGTGTAATTTCACTGTAGTTTGACGTAACTTTGTTGGAATAGAAAAATAAAATCTAAGAAGCCCTCGACGAAGCCAGTGCGAAGCAAAACTTCTGGACGAACTAAGAAAACAAGAGTGAAACCCCACCGAAACTACATCCAACAAAACGCGACTTCCCTGCTGCCTAGTTCAGACCAGTTAGCGAAAAACCTACGTGAGGAAACCTAGTCGCGTCCTCCTAATCTCCATGAATACATTCTCTGACTTTGCAATTATTGAATTCTCTTTATTTCCGATATTCCAGTTTAGATCCCCCATGCGATCCTACTGGTCCCCCAATGATGATCACTATGGTCAGCGTTTAATTAAAAATCTGCAAGGATTGTGTTTAATTATATTTCTTCAGTAAAAAAAGGCAACAGACGGACAGACATGACGATCGCTCTATGTCCCTTGAGCCGACGGCTTCAAAGTGCCATAAAAGTTACCACAAATACAATGGGAAGAAGATCAATTGATAGCCAACCTATCAAAAGCTTATTATGGGCTTGCCTTAACAAACAAGACCTAAGGTTTCGATGGGATCCCAAAAATCTAATATTTGATCCAGACTTGGGTCTTGTCTTCACCAGATCCAGTCTTCGCCACGCTAATCATCTGAGAACACCAAGTTCAGATATACCTCTATAAGCCAGGCCCGTATCCAGGAATTTATTTCGGGGGGGGGGGGGGTGCCTGCTGGTCGGACAAAAAAGTACAAAAAACACACAGATCAGAGGGAAAAGCCTATAAAAATGAAAATTTTTGTATGTTTCGGGGGGGGGGGGTCAACCCCCTAGCCCCCCACCCTGGATACGGCCTTGCTATAAGCCATATCTATTTTGACGATACTGACCGAAACTTCCTGCTTTACTTCTGCCAAATTTCCGGTTTCGGCTGAATTCCGAGCGAACGATTTGTCCAGCAAAAAAAGAACAATTCAGAAACGAAGTTACCTTCTTATCCCTATAAAGAACATTTAATAACTTCAAATACAAATTTAACTTATAAAATTTCCGGTTTAAACCGGATTCCGAACGAATTATATGTCCGGGTAAAAAACGATTGACATATACAGACGAATTAGTCTTTTCTTACCGCTAAATCTGTCATGTAATTAGCCGGATTCCAGACGTACTACTTATCCGGCAAGATAATGGTTTTCACCATCATGTTCAGCCTGTCTTCTTACCCCATAATCATTAGCTGTTTAAAAATATTTTGTTTGCCCCTTAATTTGAACCCCTACCCCTAAATGTAGGGCTACAAAGCCCATCTACGAACTTGACCTTACCCCTGACCCAAAGAACCCTCACACCAAGTTTCATCAAAATACCTCATTCCCTTCGACAGTTATCGTGCTGACAGACGGACGGACAGACGGACAACTTTTGCGATGTCATAGGTATCCCTCCACTTACGTTGGCATCTCAAAAATTGGCCAAATCAGAATCGTACACAGACTGGCCGCAACTGCGCTAACTGGACCCATTTTGAAATTCCGTGGCGCATATTTTTTCGAGAAACACGCCTGCGCAATTGTGGTGTAATTCTAGAATTCAACTGGCGCATCTGGGCTCATTCACGTTACAAAACTGTCAGAAACAAAATTTCTGACTTCCTTCCTTGTTTTATTTTTTTCAAAAGCACGATGACAGTGAATGCCGCTCGGAACGCCGAATCAGAGAATTTTGGATGCCTTATAGTTCATCTGAAACCCTTCGGTCAACTAGTCTTCATCTGCGCCCTTGCCCCGAAATTTCCCACCAACGACAACCCACAGTCGAAGAATTGCTGTATATTCCAGTACCCGTCGGGTTGAGCAACGTCGTTTGAAAAAGTCGTCTCTAAGCAATCGAAAATGTGCTGAAAGAAAACGAGAATCCAGAATCGCGCAGAAAATGTTGGTAGTCAAGCCCGACCTGAACATAGAAATTATCTTTCTTTTTAAATTCAATTAAGAACATACATGGATGTCAGTGGTTTCAGCATGCGTTCTTACCGTCAAACTAAAGCTCTAATAAAGAGTGTGTTCCACCCTTCTAACAATAGTTACTATTAGTTACTATTTCCGTTCCATCCTCACGAAAAGTTACTACACTGACCGTTCCAACCTTGTCGGAATAGTAACTAATAGTTACTATTTGCTTACCATGCTCGGGAGCGTAGTAACTACGCATCTCTGTAACGTGATTGGTCGGATTCGCCCCTGGCGTGAGATTCTGCTGGAAAATCGAAAAATCGTTCCAGCCTTGAGGGCAAAAAAACAGAATTCGTGACGTCATGCGTAGTAACTACGGTAAGTAGGATGGAACACGCTCAAACTTGAAAATCAAACTTCAGTTCAAACAAGTTTCCGGTTTTTGCCAGGTTCCGGAAGAACTGAATGTCCAGTGACAAAATAAACTTCAGATATAGATTCAGCACGTATTTTTACCCCAATAGTAAAGCTGTAAAACAGTTCAAAAACGAGTTCAGCATGTTTTCTTTCCCCTGTATCTAACCGCTAATCAACTTCAGATGAAACTTTGACTTTTAGCAATTTTCCAGTTTCAACTGGATTCCGGACGGACTATTTGTCGGGCAAAACAATAAATTTCATATAAGGATTCAGCATGTCTCCTTACCTCTAAATCGACAATTTCATTTGCGTTTCAAAATGTATTTCTTCACCCAATAACTTGAACCCCCACCACTAAATGTGGGGCTACGAAGTCCATCTACGAGAGTTATCCCGTTACTAACGTTTTGAGACTAAAAAATGAGCCCGATTGGGCCAAAAGGGAGATACGACAAAACTGCGCCCAGTAAAATCGTGAATGGGCTGTGGAATTCCACATAAAGGATCTGGCAACAGTGACCGTACATACCGTAATTCAGCATCTTCACATTTTTAAATTAGAATCTTCACCTCAGAGAAACACTATGGCAACTTTTGTTTTCAGTTTAACCAATTTGTTTTCTTTATTTCTTTTAGACGCGGATAAGTATCTTACTGCGGAGAACTGACAACGAAAAACACAGCGCTGTAGTGTTTTAACTTTCTACCTTCCCTTGAACCCAACAAGAAAAGCTCTATGTGGTGGAGAGAAAAATGACGGCGAGGTAGCTGAAACAATACTTATTACAAGAAGAGTTACAATATCGTATGGAGAACACAATGTTGGATCATATTTTTATTTATTTTTTCTTGGGGGGGGGGGGGGCGGGTGCAATTGTTCCCGGTAATATGACGAAAGGTACCAGCCCCAAAGATGATGAAGGGAGAGAAGTCGGAGTCCAGGGTAAGTAGCACAATTATCTGGATTTGTGGTAAGGAGATCCTTAATTGGAGAAGTAAAGTCTTTGGGGAGAAGGTAAAAGAAGTTAGTTTTAGGCCCTGAAGATACATTCCCTTCTGAACGTGGAAACTGGTAGGATTCTCAAAGTGACCCCCACTGTCACCAACATATGTACAATGCGGCACGATACGATATCTCTCGAAAATTACTGTTCGTCAGCCCTATGAGGACTGACTTTGAGGGCACTGTGCGACAAAATATCGACAACGGTGGGTAGGCAAGAACAACTGGCAGTGGCAAGGCTCAGACAGACCATCAGGGTTGGGCTGCCGCGCTGACTACATTTCCTTACGAGATTTCGGCCCCATAATATCAATTCCTGACGAAGAAGTTCGGATTTCAACTTTATCACGCAAGCGAAGAAAGACCGGAAAAAAAGCGAATCACAGTTCTTCATGAAGTTGACAAGGTCAGTCTCTCGTCTGAGAAGCGACAACTTTACGGGACAGACTTACGAACGCAGTCTGAACCGACCTTTAGATTAAGCACTTTATCTTGACAGTTGAGAAAATATGAGATGACACTGCCAGTAGCTGACAAAATCGGCATTACTGTGATTAATACCTCGTAAAAGCCGGATTAGCTTAAGTAATACATGATATCGAAAGAGCAAACTGCATTTAATTCCAGATATAAAAAGAACTTGAGTCACAGGCTTGACAGACAGAGAAAGCAAATCCCATACCAAGGCATCCCAGAGTGCAGCCGCATGTACCCAATCTTTTACGGGATCGACTAGAACAAGACCTATGGTTTCGATGGGATCCCAAAAACCGAATATTTGATCCAGACAATTGGGCCTTGTCTTCGCAAGATCCAGTCTTCGCCACGCTAATCATCTGAGGAAACCGGGTTCAGATTACCTCTATAAGCCACATCTATTTTGACGATACTGACCGAAACTTTACTTCTTACAATTCAGAAACGAATTCGGCGTCTCTCTTTATCCGTATAAAGAATATCTAATAACTTCAAATAAAACTTCATCTTATAAAATTTCCGTTTTCAACCGGACTCCGGACGAATTATATGTCCGGGTAAAAAATGATTGTCATATACAGACTCAGCGCCTTTTCTTAGCCCCTAAGTCTGTCATCTAATCAAATTCAAATCAAACTTTCGCTTTTAAAAAAATTTCCGGTTTGGTCGGATTTCGGGCTAACTAGTTGTCCGAAGAGAAAATGGTTTCCCCATCGTGTTCAGTATGTCTTCTCACCCCATAATCAAACATATAATCAACGGATTCCGGACGAACTACTTATCCTGCAAGTTTTCACCATCGTGTTCAGCATGTCTTCTTACCCCATAATCGACGATCACATTAACTGTTTACAAATATTCTGTTTGCCCCTAAATTTGAATCCCCCACCCCTAAATGAAGGGCTACAGAGCCCATCTACGAACTTGACCTTATCCTTGACTCAAAGAATCCTCAAACCGAGTTTCATCAAAATATCTCATTCCCTTCGAGAGTTACCGTGCTGACAGACGGACGGACGGATGGACAGACGGACAACTTTTGCGATGTCATAGGTATCCCACCACTTACGTTTTGGGATCCCAAAAAGGCACGGCATGGCACGACGTACTGTAGGAGGCGCAAGTACTGAAAAGAGGCACAAAAACTAAAAGGGCCCTTTCAGGCTTCAGAGTGAAGGGCAGGAACAATATTCTAACGTGCCTTCTTTTAGTCTCTGGACTTACGAAATCTCACTGACTTGTCTACTTCTACTACTTGCTAATCTATTTTTACTACTTGTGCCTTCTGCGCCATGCTGTGCCGTGCCTCTTTTTAGTCGATCCCATCTGTTACAGTCGGGAACAAGGATTCCAAAATCTGGGTAAACTGTGATTGAAAACTAAAGAAGGCTCCGCCTACATAAGATAACCACCTGAATTTCCCCAGTTCACGGTATTTACCTTTTCTGAACTGTTTCGAAGTCTCTGGTGTCACCCCGCTATCAGGAAGACTGAATAAACAATGCAAAGCGTACAGAGAAGCGCCCGAGACACGCAAATGTCTCGGTGGTGTTTCAAATTGTCTCCTCACCAGCACCGATTCTCCACTTTCCAAAAGCACAGTGTATGCAGCTGATTAAGGGCCCCGACATCGGAAGTGGCCCTGCCTCCGTTCAGGTGACGAAGTGCTAACTATGATGTTCAGAAAGTATGGTTCGGCATCTCATTTCTCATTGGCACCTTATTTCTAAGTTTGTTTTCTATTTTTCTAAAGTCAAAGTCGGCTAAGTTAGAAAAAAAAAAAAATTGTTGCTTGTACCCCCCACTGCCTAGGGACCCTGATCTCCATGATAGTCTCTCAAGTGATCATATCACATTACCGCTCTTAATTCCACCATTAATGTTTCTTAACTGTTTTGAATACGGACTCATTCCGTAGCCAAAATACTTTGAATGAAATGGATCAAAGCCTGACCTTGGATTAGCACAGCACTTAATTGGAGCTAGGGCATAAAGACCGAGTGAACTATGTGATGATGCCGGGAAATTAATGATGGTGATGACATCCAAAGAGATATATAGTGAAGTAGGTGATATAGGGAGGAAATAACTAGGAGGACTATTGTAGAGCAAAGTGCTATAGGTTGTTTCCATAAGACCACTGGCATGTCCTCCCCTCCTTAGTCTACAGGCGGAAACGAGGGGACATGATCCACACACAAACTCCTCTCAACCAATCAAGAAAACGAGCTCCTGGAGACTGACCCCTCCCACATAACACGAGGACACCCAAAACGTACCGCAAACTTCACGCAAGGACTGGAGCAAGATGCAACTTCTTCTCGAACCGGATCGTGAACCTCTGGAACAACCTCAAGGAGGACACTGTTGCTGCTGAATCGACAGAAGCATTCAAACGCCGTTTGGATGCTGAGTGGAGAAACAAACCGTGGAGATTTGACTGGGATGCACCAGAATCTTCCACTAGACTGTAACCAACTACAGTCATCACACGGAGTGATTCAACAGGATGAAAAGTCCTTATTTCACTCCAAGCTGTGATTTAAGGTAATTTTTAAGGTAATGTCTTTCGCTTTCGCGGAACTTGAGTTTTTTCACAGTTGCCAATAAAATGTACCTAAAAGTTGGCCTAACTCACCGTGAGTGTTCTCAGCATTGGCACGGATTCCAAGATCTGCTCATACATTTTCCTCTTTCTGAAGGCGGTCTTCAGTAAAATTCGTCTGAATGTCGGCCTATCCATGGCCCAGAGCAGGCCGGACGACGCTGCTTGAATCGTGGCCGCACGGGGCATGTTGTACATTAGGGCCAACTCTCCGAAGCTTCCTGAGTTGTCGTAGTTTCCCACCAGGCGCGGTTGCGAGTCGGTGTCGTTCTTAACGAAAATATTGTACACTCCGCTATAATAAAAGAAAATTTTAAAGGTTAACTTCCGACATAGAGGTTGAAATCGGATTATAACAACAAGTGGCCGTTGAAAATAACCTGTCCGAGCCGAAGGCGAATATGAAAAATATCTGCCAAGAGCAGCGAGGTTGATATTTTTAAGTGGCCTTTCGAGTTTGTTATTCCAATATCAACTGAGATGGAGGTATGTTAACTTTTGTAACTTTTTCGAACAAAATATTTGTTTAGGTAGTAGCCCACTCAATCTGCTTTGGTAGTACTGATTTGCTACTTTTGTAGGGAATTTTTGTTTAGTGAAATGGCTACCCTAGCTTACTGGGGAAATGTGAAAGTTTTGTGACCCGGGAATTTATCCGTGTATAACAATATGGCGACGCCAAAAGCTTTAAAAAAGCTTAACGCCAAATATAATAATAAATAAATACAATTCTTATCCAACACCATCTTCTTCGCGAAGCAGATGCCATCCAACGGCAAGGTCCTTAAAGCACAACTCTTACTAGAAATGATCTTTTCCCTATGAAAGGGTTCAGAAGAAACTTTTTCGAAAATGCCATTACTTTCCACCTGAAAGTAGCGATTCTCTTGCTAGCGCTTGTCGACTATAACCAGCCTTCCTGCTCTCCGACGCGGCGGCTGGGCGCAAAACATTTGAAAACTGAACGTGCCTTGGTTAAAAAGTGCGAAAACTGAGCAAGTAAAAGAAGTCACAAACAGAAGATTATCACATACTTATGCAAGAAAGAGTTGTCAGCGGACGTTGAAGATTCCGGCAAACTTTTCGTTGGGTGACGAGAAAACTCGGCAAGGCCGAAAAAGCGCTAAAAATTCGTAGTTACCAAACGAAACAATGGAGAAAGATGGGGATTTTAGAAGCTTATAATTCCATATGGGAGCTAAGTATATTATAAAAGGCAGAACAAGTAAGAGGGGTCCTTTAAGAGATAGAAATCAAGCTTAAATCGGTGTTGCCACTAGTCACAGAATTCTGAGATTTTTTCATACATTTTCTGTTTTTTGACAAAGCGAGCAAGAATTCCGCGACCGGTTCTTACCAGTTGGAAAAAAAAAAAAAATGAGGCCTAAAGCTTAGGCGTGTAATTATGAAGATGATAAAGTGAGATTTCGTTAATAATTGGTGAAAAGGACCTAGTTTCTCAAGTGCCAGAATGTCATTGTTTTTTTTAAGAGAAAAGTCTCAGATTCCATCTGAAAAAAGTGGAAACACTGAAGTTTTTATTAATGGACTACTCAATCACAGCAAAAACTGTGATTGAGGAGTGGACTGTGGTATTGCCCAATGCTCAATAGCTGCCTTTTGGAGAGTAGAGGAAAATAAGTTGAAGTAAGTTGCAAGTACTGTAAGTCAGGTGACAAGTTACATTCTCAGTGGGAATGTAATTGTAACAATGTATAATCCAGTTGGTTGGCTAGGATTCAGATTCAGATACTTTTAGCTTCACCAAAGAACACAACTACACTGTACAAAAAACTCAACAGACACATAAAAGAAAAAATCCTGTGGGTGGCTGTATCTTCTAACCACATTTTAACTTAAAGCTATTCAATAAATAATAATAGAAAAACTAATCTAATATATTTTCAAAAAAAAAAAGAGGTAAAGAAAGAGAGTAAAAAAAGGAAGAAAGAAACGATTCCCTAGTCACAGCCTACCCACCGCCCCCCATCTCACCCCCTTCCAACAACCCACAAAATTCAACCACCTTTTTCAATTAAAAATGTCTTTATCTTTCTTTTAAACAAAATTAAGTTACCAGTCGCTCTAATACTATCCGGGAGACCATTCCCCAGTAGTAAGTAAGTAATTTATTTATGACCTGCCATTTTGAAAAGGCGGAGTAAATGAAGAAAATAAAGAAAATAAACAAAACACATAAACACACAGAAAAAGACACCAATTTCCAATCTTCGGTCAGGAAGCAGTGGACGACGTCGTGCGCTGGTTGTTGTCCATGATTTTTGAAAGCGATGAGGAAACATCCAAAATGGTAACACTTGCATCTTGAATTTCTCCGTCAATGTATGGCTATGACATAATTTCGACAAGTGGAGCAGGTGCTTCACATATTTAAAATAACATGATCTCGTCTTTTTAATTTCCTTCTTTCGCAGAACATGAGTGACGCCAGAACGAAATAGCGCAGAAGGTGCTGTACAAATTTCCCAAAGCTTTACGATTATAGCGCCCCTGGTTGGGGACGATGCGCCCATAGGCGCTACGGATTCATTTATAAACTTCTTGAACAACCGAAGAGCAAAATTTTGAATGAAGATTTGAACGTTATGCCGAGCCACCTTAGAGAGTCTGTTGATTTGACCATGAACGATCCAAGAGATATGGAAGCTTTGGATGCATTCGAACCATTTGACGAAGGGTTGAAATGCAGGTACTCACACTTTGAAAGGTTAACTTCAAGGCCGATTTTGAGAAGTTCCGACGACAGCTTACTTACATTTTTTGTGAGTGTGAATCGGGTAATGCTTACTAAGAGCAAATCATCCGCGTAGGCTATGTAGCTGAAGGCATAGTCTTTATAGAAGCAAGCAGGATGCAAAGAATAGAGACAAGAAGATATGGCCGATTTGAAGATGTAGAGAGATAAGACTCCCCCTTGGCGAACACCAGTTCGGACTGGAATTATCTCTGACAAGCTACCTTGCCATTTGAACCTTACTGAAGAATGACCATACCAAAATTTTAACAGATAGACAACAGACAGATTCACGCCAGAAGTAATGAGAGAAAATAGGGCCTGAGAATGAGTTATATTGTCAAAAGCACCAGCTATATCTATAGAACATATATGTATGGAAGATTTGTCGCGGGTAGCTGTTTCATAATTTTTGTCAATATGTGGTGAGCGTGCGCACAACTGGCGCTCGAACGGAATCCAAACTGCATTGAACCAAAGCGACATTTTTCAACTATTTCTGGAAGAAGGACGTATTCCCGGATTGTGCTTACGGTACAAGAAACTGTAATTGGTCGATAGCTTTTGCAAAGGTCCGCGTGTTTTCCCTCGATTAATCACCGATGTTATAATACCCAAGAGGAAACTATTCGGAACCAAACCCTGGTATAAACAAATTTGAATAGCAGCTGAAGGTGTTGTCTTAAAGCTGGACACTCAGTTTGAAAAAATCGGCACTAAGGCCATCAGAATCTTAGAACCAGTTTTTCTTAATTTTCGGAAAGCAATTTCGATGGAAGAACAAGTAACGGGAAGAACAGAAGGTTGACAAAATTACCTTGGTAGGTATTTAAGAAGTAAAATTTCAAAGTGCTGCTGAATCTGGTTTTTGCAACCACTGAATAGAGCACTGTAGTGGCTGGTCCAGTCAGCCATTGCGCGGAAGGAGGTATAGCTGAACCTTTATCTGTACGAAGGACCTTTTGCCACGCTTTTTTGTCAGTGGGAGCATCTAAGTCATCCAAGCGAGCATTTTTAAGTGAAGATTTGTATTCACGCTTTGTTTTAGTTTTTAGATTAAAGACAGTACCATTCCCTGGGCGTCCACAAGCAATCTAAATTTTTAGCCAAAATTTTGACATGTTTTTTGCCTTCTTAACTTCAGGACTGACTTTCCAAATAGGTTTCATTGTACCAACTCGAATTCTCTCAGTCGGTACAGTAATATCGGCTGCTAATTTCAAGCAATGGACAAGCTCGCTACAATAACAATTAATATCAACGGACGAAGTAGTAGCTGCTATACCAGTCTGTAGAAGGTGAAAAGGAACTTTTAAAAGCGAGAGAAGATTAGTTAACGTAGAAATGTAGAGCACAACGTCTATACAATTCCAGTTACGCTTTTGGATCCAGGCCTTCTTAGGATTTGGACAACTGATTCGGGAAACAGGGACAACCAAACAGAAAGACAGAGGCAGATGATCGTCCTCAATTTTCTCCTCATCAACCTCAACAATACCGTCAATGAGACGTGTTTCAGAAACAATCAAATGATCAAGGTTGGAAACATTAGCGCCACGATTATGTATATATGAAAAGGGTAGAGACTTCTCAATGAGACTGTGAGCTACCGGTAAAGAATCGAAAAATAAGTCAGTCCATACAGAAGAAGTTAGAAGATCAGTGTTGATATCCCCAACAAGAGCCCATTTCATTCCTTTCCCTGAAATGTCTGACAGAAGTGTTCTGATTTTCTGAAACAGATCTCGTTGAGTGTCGGATTTCATGAACCAGATGGTCACCATTTATGGTAGCATATTCATGGAAAGGAACATTTTCTTTAATGTTTTAAAACAAAATCTGTAAATTTTTAGTTTTATTCCCGAAAGTGGTGTCTTTTATTTATTTTTGAAGGTCAGGTTCTTCAGTAGTTGAGGAAAAGTGCTCGATTAATTTTGATACGGCTTCGTATCATCCTCTTTGGAGGCTGTTACGACATAGTATCAACCTCCGCACAAATCAATTGTCATACCTGTGGGACATAGGAAGATATACCTTAAGTATTTGTTCGAGAAAAGTTATTAAAATTTAACTGAAAAGCAACTTCCCAACACCACCAGAACGTAGCTTCAATTTAAAACGATTTATTTCAGCAAGACAGGACAGCGGAGTAAAAAAGAAGAAAAAGAGATAATAGTCAATCACTGTATGTCCATTTTGCTAATAAACACTATTCTATAACGACAGTTTGTTCAGGCGAAGCTGACTGTGAATTATGTGTGATGACTCTGAACAGAGATCTGTTCCAATCAGATCGCATTTATTCCAATGCAACAATAATACTTTACAGTTATAATTTGGTTATAAATAAGTTATAATTTGTTTATATAAGTTATAATTTGGTTAAAAAGTGGTCATTTCTACTTTAGAAGAGGAATAGTGCATTTTTCAGGAATGTTGGTTTGTATTTGAAAAGCTGAAGAGCATTCAGTTGGACAAGAAGTGGTCGCCGAACGCCTGGAAGTACGAATGGGATGCAGCACAGTCAGCGACCAGACATTAGTTGCCCACAAATCAATGAACAAATCATCCACCATCTGGGACTTTACAGGAGCTTAAGCACCTTTGTCTTAAGACAATAAGATTTATGGTAATTTACGGTAATAAATCAATCAACCAATCAGATTGTAAGTTCGTCCAACCACAATGAACAGGACCCTTGAAGAAGAGCCATCTTTGTTCAGAATAGCACATTATGCTCTAGATGTCGAGTTTCAAACACGACTGCTTTTTAATGAATTTAACGAAGAAATTATTGATGAAGAAATTTTTAATGAATTTGTCAGTTTCACTCTGAGGGCCTGCGCAGATTGTGGGAACATTCTACGACACCTTATCTGTTGGCGGCTCTTTTGAGGAACTTATTATTATTACCTTTAAATTATTTATTATCACACTGGAGCCAGATAAGAGACAGACTACAACAAGAGCTGTAAGCTCATATGGCACTTGTAAGCATACGTAGTAAGTAAGGGTAACAGCTGAGACTGTGCTGTGTTGAGGCACACGATTATGGACCTTACGAATTAATGCAAATGTCTGGTTTAGTAAAAATATGCCATGCACTTTGCGGTTACAATGTGCAATGTAAAGGGGCTAGGAATCCATTTTGTAAGCAAATGCACTGGTACACAAGTAATCATAATCTTGGGTCATGAAAGTATATCATTCTATCGAAAGTATTATGTTTTTGCATTTTGCGGCTAAGATGCGCACTTTAAGGGGGTCGAACTGAATCTGGAAGCAAAATACTTGGGGAACAGATGGTCATGGGCCCTTAGGGCTCTTAAAAAATGTATAGTTTCTTAAAATATATAGTTTCTTTAAAAATGTTTCTTTCCAGTTTGCGGTAACATTGGTGCTTTAAGTATGCTGGAAAGTCATTTGTAAGCGAAATCCTTGAGGCAAAATTATCACGGACGCTTGGGTATCACGAAAATGGATCTTTTGGGAAAAAAATTTCTTTCACTTTGCAGTTAGATACGCACTTTAAGGGGGCTGAAAACTCATTTCATATACTTTAGCTACAAACAATCATGGGCCCCTGGGGGATTTATGAACTTTCGGATCCGACCAACCGTTCAAAAGTTATGCACGACATTCTGGTAGTCCGGATTTGGGGTTCCTCCACTCCCCCGAAGATAGTCGAATCGGGGGAATTACTGATTCCAAGTCAATCTGATTGGTTCCCTAATACACCTGCCGAATTTCACCGTCCAAGTGCATCTGTAAGTACCTTAACTCACGATCATCGAATTCGCCTATCACAGTTCGCCAATCCGGTCGTTTTCTGTCAAAAATGTATTTATAACTTTTTCTTGTTCTTCTCAACAAGCTTCTTCCCGGTCCCTGCACTCAAAGCTTGTTCCAAGATTTCTGACCCCCCCCCCCGCGAGTTACCGCATCCGGTCCGGACACGAAATGATAATCCGCGACACAGGCTATTTCTAACGGTCAAGTTTTGTTTGTATCCGATGCCCCGTTCGAAAGTTATGCTTGCCTCACGATCCCGGATTTCCCCCCCCCCCATGGTCGGGTCGGGGAAATGACTTTTCTTAAGTCAATCCGGTCGGGTCCCTGATAAGTCTGCCAAGTTTCATCGTCCTAGCACATCTGGAAGTACCTTAATCCGTGGTAACCGGAATTCGGGACCCAGCCTCCACCCCCACAGTGTCAACGATGTATCAAGGATATGTGCTTGTTCTTCCCACCAAGTTTCATCCCGATCTCTCCACTCTAAGCGTGTCACGATATTTCCTGTACCCTCCCCCCCCCCAACAGTTAGTGGATCCAGTCCGGACATAAAATGGGAATATGAGGCATGTGTTCTTTCCACATATCAAGTTTCATTCAGATCTGATCACCCGTTCGAAAGTTACGCCCGCCTCAATATTCCGGATTCTCCCCCCCCCCCCCCCCTAAGATGGTCAAATTGGGGAAGTGACTACGTCCAAGCCAGTTTGGTCGGGTCCCTGGTATACGTGCCAAGTTTCATGATCCTAACACATTTAGAAGTACCCTAACCCGTGATAACCAGAAATCCGGGATCCAGCCCCCCCCCCCCCCACAGTGTCCAGATCCCATGTATCATCAATATCAAGGATATGTATTTGTTCTTCCCACCAAGTTTCATCCCGATCCCTCACTCTAAGCGTGTCACGATATCCTCCCCCCCCCCTCCATCTCCCCCCCCCCAGTTGTCGGATCCGGTCGGACGTAAAATGGGACATATGAGTCATGTATTCTTTTCATATATCAAGTTTCATTTAGATCCGATCACCCGTTCGAAAGTTACACATGCCTTAATATTCTTGACTCCCAATCCCTCAACTCCCCCCACGGTGATCGGATCGGGGAAGTGACTACTTCCAAGTTAGTTTGGTCGGGTCCCTAATACGCCTGCCAAGTTAGGTCGTCCGAAGTACCCTAGCTCGAGAAGAGTGGACAGACCGACCGAAAAGTGATCGGTCTATGGCACTTGGCAAGTGCCATACAGATGAGAAAAAACAACAAGAAAAAGGCACTTTCTGAGTATAACAACAATAACAATTTGCAAATAAGCTTCATTCACAACAGCAGAAACCGTATGTTCATGGGACTCAGGATGTAGACTGATAGCTCGGAAATCTCGCAAGCTAATTCTAAAACGTAAGTGGAGGGAAAGCTGTCCATCTGTTAGCACGATAACTCTCGAAGGAGTCGAGACATTTTGTTCAAATCTGACACGAATACTCTTTGGGTCAAAGTACAGGTCAAGTTCGAAGATGGGCTCTGTAGCCCTATATTTAGGGGCGGGCGAGGGGTTTCACAATAAGGGACAAAAATATATTTTTTTAAGCTAATGAGGTTGTCAATTTAAGGGTTCAGAGACACGTTGAATCTGAATATGAAAATAATATTCTTGTCGGACAAGTAGTTCACCCGGGATCCGGCAAAAACTGGAACATTCGTGATAGATAAAAGTATAATATTTTCGCCGGTCAGATAGTTCGACCGGAATCCGGCCGAAACTAGGAAATTCGTTTGAAGTAAAAGTTTTATTTGAACTTAATTATATTTTCGGTTCAGGAGTAAGAAGACATGCTGAATCCGAATATGACTATAATTTTCCACCAGGACACATAGTTCGCCCGGAATCCGAAAAGTTTTATCTGAAGTTGATTAGGGGTTAGATGTGGTGGCAAGGAGGCATGCTGATTCCTTATATGTTAATTATTTTCTTGCCGGACAAATGGTTCGTCCGGAATACGGGTAAACCTGAAACCGTGAAAAGTTAAAGTTTTATCTGAAGTTGATTAGAGGTTCGATATAGGGGTAAGGAGATTTGCTGAATTCATTTTTGAGCTTTTTTTAACGGACAAGTAGTTCGCCCAGAATCCGGCAGAAACCGGAAATTTGGCAGAAGTAAAGGCAGCTGGAAGTTTTGATCAGTTTCGTCCAAGTATATATGACGTGTAGGGGTAAACGCACACGCTGAATCCATATCTGAACTTAGTTTTCTGAAAAAATAGAACCAGGTCTATTCTTGCCTTGCGGCGACGCTTGCGGATCTGATTTTTCACTGAAAAATTTCAGTTTTTAAAGACAAACTCGAAAAAAACCTAAAACTGAGGAAGAAAACTTACTAATGATGAAAGAAACAAAAAATCAGCAGAAGAAACCGAGAAAGGAAAAGGTAAATAGCCATCTAGCGTGAAAGCTTTTCGCGCAAGTGTGAAAGATACGTTACGAAACTTGTTCACAACGCAAGATAAACGCATACGCAACGCATCGCAAAAACGCGTCAATGCGAAAGCGGCTTATTTTATTATCGCAGAAACATTATTTTTTAGTCACAGCCTATTTGTGGGATCGCGGATAAACGCCTGTACGATCTTGCAATTCAGTGATTTGTTTAGGATAACCAAGAACAAATAAGCAAAAGAACCTCCATCGTCCGATATTTGTAACACGACCATACAGTTACAGAGCCGACTAGATTCCAAATCTAGTCTGACAATTCATTTCCACCACAACAGTTGTTTGGATTTCGTTTGAACACGGAAGCAGCAAATTTAAGGCATCTGTTCTTATCAGCCATCAAGTTTCCATAAAATTGGATTGCCTGTTCACTTCCCCTGTACTTTGATCCAATGCACCCTCATGCCAAATTTCAACAAAATATAACTCTTTGAGAGTTATCGTGCTAACGAACACACTTGACGAAGTCATAGGTGCTAACGTTCTGGAATTCCAATTTCTGGCGTCTTCTCCGGATCCGGATATATTTCACCGCATTCGGCCCGTCCTCTCGTAAGTTCGGTGATGTAACCTGTTTATTTGGTGTCCCGAATTCGGTAACTCACCGGAACATCCACGATTCATTTCCTCCACAAACAGCTCATCGCAGTAGAGCCCAAGTCAAGTAAATTCGAGAGAAATGGACTATTGGTTGTTTAAAAGTGTGATGTCACTGCAGAGGAGGGGCGGGTAGCAAACGAGCGTAGGGTAGGAGCTACACGGAACATCATAAATCGTTACCTCCACAACAGAGCAAAACATGTCTAGTGCGCGAACTTTGAAAAAGTGACACACAGTCAAATCGCAGCGCCACTAGCTCCGCTAGAGGACACGAACATCCCTATTGAAACTCAACCAATCGTTAACGAGTGCTGGCTCTGATTTGAACCTCGATGTTTGCACCGCATCTTAGCTTTACCAGAATTTCCCACGGCCGCCACTGCACATGCGAACAGGGCGGCGCTGCGACGGAGGCTCATTTTTGATGCAGTGGAAGGATAGGTCTTCGCATAACTCTTTCGAGTTATTTTGCTATGCTATACAATCAGCTATATACGCAGTGCCCCCGAAAAGAAATTTCGAAGAGTAACAGCCGATTGGTTGCCTATCATTGCGACGTCTCATGTGAAACGTTGCACAGCGCTTATGCACACCTGCCACGGTCTTTTCCTCTCAATGCGCAGCGGCTAAGAGGCAAGTAGAGGGGCGTCAACTCAAAACTCCTCAGTTTTGTCGGGGTATCCATAGCCGGTGCATGGAACCAAAGACGGAGGTGCTTGGCTTATTTGTTCTTGGGACAACCCACAACGCTCCTGCTAATAAACTTTTTGCAGGAGCTGCTTCCGCCGGAGAAAAGAGGCTTCGTTCTTTGAGATCTCACTTGGTTCCGCATCCATCAATCAACTGGAGTTAACTCTCTCTGACAACGGGACGCTTGTTTTTTTCCCATCGCTCGCCTTCGTCTGACAGTCGAATTACTGGCACAGTCATAAACATCATCTGAATACTGGGCCATCAAATAGTCAGATGGTCGACGGGGAGCTCTGTTACAGAGGAAGAAGAGGATATTTATTTTTTCGAGCCTGAAACGGCGCTCATTTGACATTTTTATTCGGGATAAAACAAATACACCTTTTTCGATAAATATTTGGGATGCTCAGGACTTTTTATTTCTTGGATTTTTAGGTTTCGTTTTCCTCGTTCACTGCACAGACATGCACTTGCGGGGCTAAGATTTAAAGTGGTTGCACTTAAATTGCAGAATAGGCGACCTTTGATTGAAACCGGGGCTTTATCTGAGTCCAAGGAGCCCCTCTTGGGAATGCTGTTGTTAAACATTAGTTGCGTTTTTCCAGATGCCATGGTATCTGATACCACGGTCTAAAGTCCTTTTTGCAGTTATCGTGGTATCTGCTACCACGGTCAAAAGCAGTTATCGTGGTATCTGGCCAGTTATCGTGGCATCAGATATTCAGATACTACGGTCCGACCGTGGTAACTGGTCGTGGTATCTGAAAAGTCATCTCACTTTCATCAAATATTGTCAGATTGGAGAGAACGAAGTTTAACACTTAGTGGTGTAACTGGATATCTGTTTTTCTTTTGGGATGAATTTCGGCAATAGTCGTTTTTGTAGAGCACCGTGAATCAGATACCACGATAACTGCAAAACGACTAATTGCAGATCCAGTTACCGTGGTAACAGATACCGTGGTAACAGATACCATGGTATCAGCAAAAACGCAACTATTACGTTACTCCTCAGTTCTGAGAAATAAATGTACGAAAAAATAAATTAAAAAAGAGTGACACGAACGCTATTGTCAGCCTTGTTGACCGAAAGCAACAAGCAACTAACCAACCAGTAAGGCGCGCATTAGAATTAAAAAAATTACTTGAAACTCACTTTTTCGTTGTGTCAAAGTTTTATTTACCAACATTACGATTAGTAAAGTTAAATGATCTTCTTATTTTCACTGATTTCTTCTTGTTTATAGTTTCTTTCTATCGTCCTTCAAATCTTGTGTCGTCTCGACGGTGGTTTGTAAATGGCCTTTAAGGGAAGGATAGGATCCTTCCAAAATCTTGCAATGTCAAATTCCGAGAAGGCTCCTGAACCAGATTCGAGAAAAGTAGACGCCCCTAACTTGATAAGTTCAAGCATACACAAGGCTTCCTCAATATCACGGGATCATCCGTTTGTTCTGTTGACTTTTGTTTATTTGTGTCTCTTGCTGTTCCTCTTGTATCTAATTTTCTTTCTTTCTCTTTTTTACTCCATCTTCACAATATACAGTGGGTTACAAATAAATTATTGTTTTTGAATTGCTTAGCTGAAACCTTTTCATGTTGCCCCTAACCCCAAACAACTGCATCACAACTCCTAACCAGCAGAGTTCAACTAAAGAGGAAAGCCCTTTGAAGTCCCAATTTGGATTAAAAAATAATGTCAAGGTTTCGGCATAAATTTAGCTGAACTCCATCTAATTATGACCGCCGTGAGACAAGACAATACTGTTCAGTCAGAATCATCTGAGGGACTTGGAAGTCTATGCGACTCGCTTGAGAAGCGGAGATCGCAGGTGGCTGCTGGGTTGTAGAAAGCCCTTTAACCCGACCCTCACACTGCGAGCTTTACAAGCAAGGCTCCATCTTCCAGATTTTTGGGATCCCAAAACGTAAGTGGAGGGATACCTATGACATCGCAAAAGTTGTCCATCTGTCCGTCTGTGCGCGCTAAACTCTCGAAGGGTGGTTCCCAAAATCACCACGATCTTTTTGCTCACTCTCACAAAGCCCACGGTTTAAAATGCCCACGGTTCAAAATGCCCACGATCAAAATGCCTCCGATTAAAATACTCACGACTCAAAATGCCCACGACCACGAACTGTCCACAGGGGAGGCCAAAATCATCCTGGGACAGCTGACTACAAAATTATAAGGGATAGGATTAACCACGGTAGTGAAAACCATTTTCTCGCCGGACAACCAGTTCACCCGGAATCTGGGTGTCCCCAAATGTGTAAACGATTCATCTGGAGCAGATGCTGGTTATTCCCAGCAAGTTTCACTCCGATCCCTCCATTCTAACCGTTTCTCGGGGTTTCGGGTCCCCCCCCCCCAACTCCTCCATAGCTGTCGAATCCAGTTCGGACTTCAAATGGAACATCAGAGATATGTCATTTATTCAGGAATTAAGTTTCATTTCAATCCGATCACCCGTTCGAAAGTTACACACCACTCAATTTTCCGGATTTCCCCACCCTCCACTCCCCCAAGATGGTCGGATCAGGAAACTGATTATCTCCAGGTTTATTTGGTCGGGTCCCTGATACGCCTGCCAAGTTTCATCATCCTAGCACCCCGTAATCTATATCAACCCCTAACAAGGTCCAACACCATATTTTACCAACCCCTTCGACCTTCGTTTGATCTATCTCTCTCCGAACGAATTCTTGCAAAGAATGACTCATCCATGGACAGAGCTATGCTAGTGCGAAGAAAGGGGTAGGGGTTTGACGACAACTTGAAAATGCAATTCGGGTGTCCCCCTCCAGACCCCCTCCCCCCCAGTTACCGGATCCGATCCAAATTTGACAATGAACATCCAAAACATTTGTTCTTGATACCTGTCAAGTTTAATGCACGCCCGATTATCCGCTCTATCAACCCCTATTAAGGTTCAAAAAACATATTTTGCCAACACCATCGACCTTCGGTTGATCTATCTCTCTTCGAACGAATTCTTGCAAAGAATCCACGATCAGAGCTATACTAGTGTGATGAAAGAATTACTCATCCATGCGCAGAGCTATACTAGAGCGAAGAAAGGGGTAGGGGTTTGACGAAAACTAGAAAAAGCATTTCGGATGTCCCCCTCCAGCCCCCCCCCCTCCAGTTACCGGATCCGATCCGAATTTGACAATGAACATCCAAGACATTTGTTCACTATACCTGTCAAGTTTAATGCACGCCCAATTATCCGTTCCAAAGTTATGAATGTTACTAATTTCCGGATTCCCCATGTTGCCACTCCCCCATTGATGGTCGGATCGCGGAAGTGATTATTTCCAAGTTAATCCGGTTGGGTCCCTGATATGCGTGCCATCGTCCTAGGTCATGTGAAAGTGCCCAAACTAGCAAAATGCGGACAGACCGACAGACATTACGATCGCTATATGGCACTTGAGTATGCTCAAGTGCCATAAAAAGGAAAGAATTGACAACGAGTCTACAGTCCCTCGGAAATAGTCAACAGTTGCGTCTGATTTGTTAACCAGCTACTGCTGCCTTGCACGGAATAAACCTTCTCTGTACAAAGCTGAAGTACAAATTTATGTGAATAAGTTTCGGGCGAGATAGAACCGCATGTGCAGATGGCACGTCTGAGAACAGAAAATATGCAGACGTTTGAAATTTCGTCGACAAATACTCCAGCGATTTTGCTTGCCGATCTGCGCGGTAAGCAATCGTGTCCTAACGACACTTCAAACGTCTTCCGTCGTTCTAGCGATGACAGAATGAAGGTTAGAACATTCTGACAGTAAAATCTAATTTTAATTATGCCTGTTTTTTACAAGGCCCCCCGATAAGTTCTGGTGAAAGAGGGCCTAAGAATATGCTGTTTCAGTCTTAAAGCTTAGCTGAAAAGCGAGCTTATTTTTGTATCATTTAACTGAACACGCTGCATTGTTTGGATTGTGTTAAGGGATTGCTTTATTTTTCAGTATTTGCTCAGGCATGACGTACAGAATATCAAGGGCCGTCCTCACAACACAGAATTCTACTATCACGCGGAAAATTTGAATCAATACAAACGGAGCTTTTCAGTGGCCAATGACCAGCTCGCGGAAGCTAGCTCACTGCGTGACAACTTATTTTTACAGGTAAAAGCTCATAGGTACCACAAATCGGACAGGAAAACTCCACTATATTAAAATCAAGTATTCGTAGATAGCGGAGGAATGAAGTAATGCATTTTTATCGGGTCTTCAAGCCTCTTTAAGCGAATAATCAATCAATCAAGTTTAATCCAAATAGCTAAAAGCTAGAAAAGGAATACAAATTTACAAAATACACAGACACACAAGAAACAAATTAACTAACACACTTACAAGAAATTACCAGAAATAAATGATGGAATGAAACTACGTAAAAATTGGGTAGAAGAAACTTATTGCCAGTATTCCTCTCGGACCGACGCACGGAAGACGGAAGGGGAGGGGGGAATAGATGGGTCATCTGGGGACAACACGTTATCTTAGCTCCAAATTTGTTTGAAAGAGTATTTCTACGTACAGATAATTTAAGAATGTCAAGTTTAATGAGAGCCTCTTCGTATGTAATATTATGATATAATATTATAAGTAATAATATAATATTATAACTCGATTGTCCCATCTCAGCCCTTTTTTGTTAAACTTAAAACCAACTACGGGCTGCATAATCTCGTGATCCCAGCAATCCTTTTCTTCCATGAAAGTTCCATCAACGCATTCCTTCAGGACTGACACTTGCACGTCGCTAAACCCTTTGCTCGTGACTCGAACGTAGTTCAATGACGTCGGGGTTCTTAATGTACTTCTATTAGCGTTATGAATCATCAGTGAACGATTAGCAGTGTATGTAACATCTCACAAAAAATCAACGAAAATGGGGTTTTTAAAGGCAAACGAATATACTGAACTAAAAGGCGAATATTTCGGGAGGACAACCACCCCCTTCAGCGCATGCAGAAAATTTCGAGGAAAATGCCAAAAACCCAAGATGAAGATCAGCAACCAAGAAAACCAAAAAAAAAATCAGAAAACCAAAAAAAAACGAAAATTAAAACAAAATTGGAAGAATTGAAAGCCTAAAATAAAGACAAAGACAGCGAGCCACTCACCAATACCTGAAAATAATAAATTATGGCTGTTCTCAGGCAGTTATAGCTCGCCCGGTACTAGCGAGCGAAGTCGCCAAAATATTCGCCTTTTAGTTCAGTATATTCGTTGGCCTTTACAAACCCCATTTTCGTTGGTTTCTTCGTTCACTTTTTGGGATCCCAAAACGTAAGTGGAGGGATACCTATGACTTCGCAAAAGTTGTCCGTCTGTCCGTCCGTCCGTCCGTCCGTCCGTCCGTCTGTCCGTCCGTCTGTAAGCACGATAACTCTCGAAGGGAATGAGATATTTTGATGAAACTTGGTGTGAGGGTTCGTTGGGTCGTCGGACCAGTCAAGTTCGTAGATGGGCTTTGTAGCTCTACATTTAGGGGTGGGGGAGGGGATTCAAATTAAGGGACAAACAAAATATTTTGAAACAGCTAATGTGATAGTCGATTATGGGGTAAGAAGACATACTGAACACGATGGTGAAAACCATTTTGTCATCGGACAAATAGTTCGCCCGGAATCCGGCCAAAACCGGAAAGTTTGTTGAAAGTAAAAGTTTTATTTGAAGTTGATTAGATGTTCGATTTAGGGGTAGGAAGACATGCTGAAGACGATGGTTAAAATTATTTTCTCGACGGACAAGTATTTCGCCCGGAATCCGGCCCAAACCGGAAAGTTTGTTGAAAGTAAAAGTTTTATTTGAAATTGATTAGATGTTCGATTTAAGGGTAGGAAGACATGCTGAAGACGATGGTGAAAACCATTTTCTCGACGGAAAAGTATTTCGCCCGGAATCCGGCCCAAACCGGAAAGTTTGTTGAAAGTAAAAGTTTTATTTGAAGTTGATTAAATGTTCGATTTAGGTAGGAAGACATGCTGAAGACGATGGTGAAAACTATTTTCTCGACGGACAAGTATTTCGACCGGAATCCGGCCCAAACCGGAAAGTTTGTCAAAAGTTTTATTTGGAGTTGATTAGATGTTCGATTTAGGGCAAGAAGACATGCTGAACACTTATGTGAAAACAAGTTTCTACCCGGACATGTAGTTCGTCCGGAATCCGGCCAAAACCGGAAAACTGTTGGAAGTCAAAGTTTTATTTCTAGTTGATTAGATGAGCGATTTAGGGGTAAGAAGAGATGCTGAGTCCCTGTATGACAATCGTATTTTACCCGGACATATAGTTCGACCGGAATCCGGCTGGAATCGGAAAATTTGTTATAAGCTAAATTTCTATTTGAAGTTGATTAGATGTTCATTACTGGGGAAAGAAGATACCCTGATTTCGTCTTTGAGCTTTCTTTTTTCGCCGGACAAGTAGTTCTGGAGTTCGGCCGGAACCGGGAAATTGGCAGAAGTGGCAGGAAGTTTTCGTCAAAACAGATATGACTTATAGGGGTAAACACACATGCTGAGTCCAAATCTGAACTTGGTTTTCTCAGGTGATTAGCTATTTGGCCTTAATCTGTTTCTGAATTTTAATTGTAAAAATGTTCAAGGAGTCTGGCGAAGACTGGATCTGGCTAAGACAAGACCCAGTTGTCTGGATCAGATATTGAATTTTTGGGATCCCATCGAAACCTTTGGTCTTGTTGTGGTATGTCAGGCCAATGTTGTTTACAGAATTATCTTTATACGCACATCCTTGCAAATATGCTCTACGTCTCTACACTCTTATTTGTGTTTCTGGACTTTCTCAAAGTTCGTTGATATATATGGCAAGATAATGCTGGTACTGATTTAATGATTTTAACCCCAACGATAGGATAAGTTTGTGTCGAGTAGAAGCGGAAGATTGGATTTGGACTTTTCTGCCCAAACTCTGATACGACTTTGAGCACAATGCTCTTAGTACCGGGCTGTTCAACCTCCTATTATTAGTTACTAGACGCACTAGAGCTACCAACCCCACTCCAACCTCCAACCCCTGAGGTAACCAACGTCTAGCAGAATGAGCCCAAGCAGAGTTTACTCCCTAGTACCCCCTTGTGGAGAGAAAAGCGACGTTTGGTAGTATGTATGTAATATATTTATTGCCTATCATAAATGTAAGAATATAACGCTGATGGAGTAATAAAGAAAGAAAAGGAAAAGAAACGAATAACTTCTGACAATTAGTTTAAATTTTATCCACGGCCTAAAGGGGACCGGGCCGAAATACCGTCGGAACAAATTTCAGCTTAAAGGTCAGATTAGATTTGTGATACCGCAGCTGGCCCGTGCGTTTCTTTAGAAAAAAGAGGTTTTGATCATAAATACCATTTTCTACGGAAGAAGGAGTTGCAAAAGATGAAAAAGAGATATTTTAAGTGTGCAAAGCACCTGCTTTATTTGCCAAAGTTATGCCATAGCCATATGCTAACGGAGCAGTGCCAGGTTAAAGATGCCAGCGTCACACTCCTAGAATTTCGTCGGCCCTGCCCAAAATCATGGACAACTGGGCCCAGCCAGCGCATGGCATTCTACACTCTTTTCTGGCCGAAGAATACGAAATTTAATACTGTATTTGTTTTTGTTGTGTTTTATTTAACTTCTTTACTTTATTTAACATACTCCGCTTCTGAAAATGGCGGGTCAAAAACAAATTACTCACAAATATTGATCATGCTGATCACAAATATTTCCAAAACATTAGTTTTAAACACATTAAAAGTAGCTATAATTCGTATGAGGAGAAGGTAAATTTTGCCAGAATAAAAGGCATATTACAAAAATTCACACTATAGATAGAGGACAATGATTTCTTTCATTACATTACTATTAAATCTAACGAGCACCAAGATTCAGTCAGCTTGGGCTTAAAAATGTTATCGGACTTTTCTACAACCTTGATCTCAGCCATCCGACATATTTTGCCGTTTTGTTTACTCCGTTTCCATAGCTAACAAAATATGATGGTAAAAGTATGAGGGCTCCTCACAAAACCATCGTTGTTATCGCGAAAGATAATCGACATCACGCCAATTTTTTTCCGAAATGGTCCGGGGTAACTATCAGATCAGTCCGCTAGCATTCGTGCGGTCTTGCCGCAAGTCATGCGAACTGATCGTCAAGACCGAACATCATACGATACTGAAAACCAACAAAAAATCTTGCAGTATTTGTTACTGGGATTAACCTTGTCTCAACTGACATAAGATTTTTTCTAATTCGGATTAAACTTATCCCAGTAGAGATAAGATTAATCACAGTAGCAAATACTGCAGTTAACTTTATAATCTTTACTCGGGGAAACTTTTACAGTGTAACAGAAGATATAGGGTCTGCGGGAGACAGCCATGGTGAAATATAGTGTTTAATATGTTAGTAATGTATCCCTGAATTATGTCCTAATAATTTACTAGTAATATTATTCAATTCTCCAGTCTTTTGACACTTAAAGCATACATGAAAGTATACAATACCCTCTTCACAATAACTAGCTGCGAAACTATCATTTTTGGCAACCAGACAACCGTTTTTTTTTTTTCTGAAATAAGCTATTTAGGATCCTCTTGTCAAAATCTTTGTCAAAATAGGCCTTGAAGTTAGGCCCCAAAGGCCCAAAGCTTCTATCTCTCTTGGATCGTTCGTCGTCAAATCAACAGAATCTTTACGATGGCTTGGCATAACATTCAAATGTTCGTTGTCAAAATTTTGCTCTTCGGTTGTTTTTCAAGAAGTTTCTAGATCAATCCGTACCGCCCATGGGCGCATCGTCCCCAACCTGGGGCGTTATAATCGTAAAGCTTTGGGAAAATTGTACAGCACCTTCTGCTCTCCTTCTATACTATGTTCTGGTGTCACTCATGTTCTGCGAAAGAAGGAGATCAAAAAGATGAGATCATGTTATTTTAAATATGCAAAGCACCTGCTCCACTTGTCGAAATTATGCCATAAACATACATTAACGGAGGAGTTCAAAATTCAAGATGCAAGTGTTACCCTTTTGGATGTTTCTTCGTCGCTATCAAAAATCACTGACAACAGAGCCCAACCAACGCACGACCTTCTAAACTGCTTCCTGGCCGAAGATTGAAAATTAGTGTATTTTTCTGTGTCTTTATGTCTTTTATTTATTTTCTTTTATTTCCTCCGCTTTTTCGAAATGGCGGGTTACAAATAAATTACTACCTTATTATTTACTTGTCACACTGATAAGATGACCCTAAATAAGAGAACCTTAAGTTGTGTAATATTCTTGGTCGTAAATTTTTCAGATTTGTCTCCCCCTCCATCCTATGTATTGATGTCACCTAGCCTACCAACTCTTTCTTGACGAAACTTAGATTCTGACAATACCTTTCGATGACGTAGAAGTTGTCTCCATCATCTCCTTGTCTGATGACATAGTCGTCTGAGCTGACGGTCTTTTCGAACATGGCATCTAGTACATCTTGCGTTTGTTCCTACAAAGAATAAGTAATAGGTATAAAGACGACGCTACAACGACGCTTTTTAACGGTATTGATGACTGCGTTTCCGGCTAAAAAAAATCTCGACGACCCCCAGCCCCCAGACATAACACTATCGTTACCAAAACCACCGGCGACTCCTCCCCCCCCCCCCCCCCCTGGTAACAAAAAACCCTGGCGAGGAAAGCCCTGGCTCACACGGATTTGGGGCGGGTTTTGGTATCGGGGAGGGGTGGCAGTGGACTATGTCCGGGGACGTTTTCGCCGGGGGAGAGTCACCTAGACCCACAAAACTCACCCCTAAGTCAACTGAACTAGAACCCTCTAGGTTGACTGAGACACGTATTAAGCCTACCGGACGCCGGCTTCAAAGAAACTGGTGACTTATGTATATCATTCAGAAAGGGAGGTGAGTTTAGCAGGGGTAGAGAAGACCTGAGACATCAGGAATAACTCTTCTCGGTGCTGGTCGCGCCGAACTCTCAAGCTAAGTTTGCTGGTTCGAGTCTCGGTGGTGCCGACTGTTTGGTTTAGGACGAGGGTTAGTGGCCTTTCACCGTAAGACAAGCCAAAGTCCAACTAGCCTCAGATGGGTACCTAGGGAAATCTAGGTAAGAGCGCGGGAAGCGTCAGATGGTTTGCCCCCAACCACGCATCACATTCGCGGCCTACAGTATCAAGAGATTGGCAACTGCGCTACGCGATCCTTAACCGTTTTGCAGGCAAAAGTTAACTCTTGTTTTTCTTGCTTGGTGCTAATGGAACATTCGGTGTAAGGTACTGTTGTAAGTACCTTATTTCAGCGGGTAAATTTTTACTGAAAGAAAAAGCCAGTACAAAATTACAAAGTATTAGCCCAAAGCATTAACGACTGGAACAAAATCGAAGACAAACTAAATCTTGGCCCAAGTCATTATCAATTAGAACAAAAACTAAGTTGTCAAGTCATATTGGTAATAACGTACAAAAAAGAAGACGAAAATTAAACATAGGTTTGGATCTGTACAGTAACCTTTCGTTCGGCTGGAATGTATTTGCGGCCTTGACCTTGACATCATGAACAAGTGTTCGAACTTTTTATCTAAATAGGTATTTATGAAAATGTCACGGTACACTGACAAAACCACAGCCACGAACTTGAGATCGAAAGTCTCAAGTGCTGCGGAAAGACGACCAGACCTGGATGGTCGCGAACTGTACTTCATACCAGGATTATCGGCATCATCATTAATTCCGAACATAAAAGTTGAGATTTGACAATGACAGTTGGTACTCTTCCAGCCAAAGCTGACTGCGAATGATATTTCACAGCTGTAAACGAATAGGTCAGCTAAGATTCCTTCCAGCGATATTTCGGCCCTTCTTGGCAAGAGTCCTCTTGAGGCCTTAATTAGAAAAAAAGAACCTGCAATCTGATTGTAGTTCCGTTTCTTCCAGCTACATATTCACAAGGACCATTTAGAAGGGTCGAAAATCTTGGCTGACGTCTCCGTTTAGCGCCCTCAAATTGACGAAAGTGTAGAAAATCTGGCCGCGAAAATTTTGTTGCGTTTGTAACGTACGTGTTCTATTGGCTTCAGGTATGAAATTAAACTTTTGTTTTTTTCTTTACTGGAATAAGCACTAAAATTGATATTTACTCACGTTCTTACACTTTCTTAACTTGCTTGGACTCATTTGTAGAAAAACGACATGCCACTTTTTAGTTACAAACGTAACATTAGATGGCTTACCGTGCATCACTGATAAAATCTAATCCGTCAAGAATAGAGACATCGAACGAACACAATTTCGTTCAGGACTAGCGGGTCTTTAAGTATGGTAAATCAAGAGGATTGGGGGTTATCGCAATATGATCCCCGATGGGTTTTTTTTTTAGCGGTTCAGCACTGAGCCACTATTGATCAACAGTGCGTTCTAGCGACCAAGAGGAATCTCTGGCAAATAGTGTTGGTCAAATTTACCAACAACTAAAAGTGTTGTTGATTGACTCTGCTTATCAACTTGGGAGTAATCAGCCATGTTTTTCAAACAGAGCGTTTTGGCGAAGATTCACCTCTGTTGATCAACAATGACGTTTTGGCGCTTAACAGTCGTTCGTTGATCAACATTGTCTACGAACAGAAGAATCGCCAAAAAACGCCATAGGCGTCAGGCTGCCAAGATCTCAGCCATGACCACGACTATACTAGATGGCGCTTGAACATGCATAAAGATCACTAGGCACAGTGTAGACTGTATATTAGGAACTGAAACCACCCTGGAACTTCCAACCGCGTGTTTCTGGAATCAGTGTTGTAGGCTTTCTAATGACACTTAACATCTGATACTTTCAGCACTACCAAAATTCAGCGCTGCATATCAAACAATATCCTACTTTTTATTTTAATTGTATGAAAATTTAACTACTCTTTTAGGGTCAAATTTAAGTAGGCTAGTTCTCGAATTTACCTACAGTACAGTCATTAATTAATTAATTAATTAATTAATTAACAGTAAAGTCACTGCTTTGCAATTTGCCCTTCGAAACATATTTAGCGGCAAAAACAACTGAACCAAGGAAAATCAAGGGGTTGATCATGCCCCCCCCCCCTTCCCAAATCGCGGCCTTGATTAAAATCTGCTACGTTGACTCCCAACCCACCCGCTGCAAAATTCGAACATCCGGATCGGCTCATTGCTTACATCCAGAAATATGTGCAATTTTTCGGACACGGTTGGCAATAGCGGTTGCGGTTTCAAAATGTTTACTGGTAAATGCGTTGTTGGTATTCCGGCAATTTTGTGGAACGCGGATGCGTGATACCTGTCACACTGCAATTAACCGCGGCACTAAAAAACGACGTGGATGATGATGATGAAGTTGACAAAATGCGGATATTAGTTTCAGCTGTCATCTGACGCTTGCTTTCCTATGTTTCCTATCGGGATCGACGATCGCTGATCCCGACCAGTTCCTACAGGGTGACGGTAGTGTTGTGGGAACATTTCCTAAACCAATAATAATAACTGTATTTAAAAGCCCAGGGGCCATATACATAATACAACAATAGTACATATTACAAAGGAAAACAAGAACAATAATTTCCTCCGGCTATGAAGCCTCACTACTAAGCTTGGTCGCTCTTAGCGTCAACGCTCCGTCCATAAACTCGCACACCTTTGTTATAACCCTTTCCGAAGTGCTAATATGTGACCCAGTCAGTGACGAGCTAAGATAAGGGGGGGGCACCACTGTTAACCGCCTAGGCCCCCCGGACCTCTATTTCCTGGCTTGGGCTCAGTACTGGCTATGAAAGCAAGAGATCCTTGGTTCGAATATACTCCGATGAGCATTCCATTTTTTTTTTTTTTTCGAAAAAGACCCATCCAACCTAAGTAGGACTCCGTATCTACCTTCTGGTGCCCAGGACCGCCCACCGACTGATTGGCTATGCCTTTCGCGTCCGGCATAGTGATGTATGCCGAACTCTCTAGGCCTAGCCGGATGGTTTAGTCCCACCCACTCCCTCCATTACCTTCCTTTCCAACCCTCTCAAACCCAAAATAAAACAAACCTTTCACCATCTCAAAACGAATTTTATCTGCCGGAGAATGTGTGGTACCACCTACACTGCAATTAACCCGCGACATTCAAAACTATTTTGTTATCAATTTGCTAGTGGAGAACGGAGTCTACTAAGCAAAACTTCTGACCGAAAACAACCACCACCGATCAACCGAGAAGGCAGAAAGAGATCTACACGAAGTGGAACTCAAGGCCATTCAAACCTTATGATGATGATACAGCGTTAGGACGAAGCAAACGGAGCGGCTCCTGTACGCTACTTTCTGACAAACCGGAAAGCTGTAAAACTGAAGTAAGAACACAAAACCAAAAGCCGTAGGAAATGACAAATGACTTCTAAGCTTAGTTTGGATAAAAACACTCGAATTCCCTTGTGAATTAGAGATACCAGTTGGGCCCTGTTCCAGCTATAGCTAAATCGGTGGCTCACACAGATAAGCAGAGACCAGCAGTCGGCTGCAAATATCAATATCCAGCGTTAGAACGAAGTATACGGAGCGGCTCCTGTAGGCTAGTTTATGATAAACCGGAAAGCTGTAAAACCGAAGTGAAAACGCAAAACCAAAAGCCGTAGGAAATGACAAATGACTTCTAAGCATAGTTTGGATAAGAATACTCGATTTTCTTTGTGAACTAGAGACACCAGTCGGACCCCGTTCCAGCTAAATCGGTAAGAAGGCGTTAGGATGAAGTACACGGAGCGGCTTCTGTAGGCTACTTTATGATAAACCGGAAAGCTGTAAAACTGAAGTAAAACGCAAAACCAAAAGATGTAGGAAATGACAAATGACTTCGAAGCTTAGTTTGGACGCAAAACCAAAAGACGTAGGAAATGACAAATGACTTCGAAGCTTAGTTCCTTCGTGAACTAGAGATGCCAGCTAGTCGGGCCGAGTTCTAGCTAAAACGTACGGCGGCTCACAAAGACAAGCCGAGACGAGTAGTCGGCAACTCAGCCTCAGTTTTAGTTTCAAGCGGGGGGGGGCGAACCCTACTTGGATCTCTAATTGGCGGTCAAAGATTTTACGAAAGAAGGGTTCTACAGTTGCAGAAACAAAACAGACTACACAAACCTGCTTTAAAGATATTTAACTTCCAGGACACTCCAAAAAGGGGAAGCTCAATTTTCTGCCCTTCCCGGCCAGACCAATGAAAATGGAGAACATCCGCCCGAAAAAAACTTAGTCTACAATCAGTCCCTAAATTTGCTGGTTTAATTTTGACTGGGAAATGTATCTCTTGTTTCAGTTCGGAGCCGATACAGCTTGCACCCCACGAGTCTTAGGTACGTGACCAGCGCATTTGTTTCTGCTTCGTTTCAAGCTTCGAACAACTCAAGCTTTATATCAGACTCTCCGCGCAGAACACAGTTGGAGATCCATTTACATAAGCGAAATAATAGCCCAATTACGCCACGGTCCAGACCCCCGCAGGCCCCGGAACGGGTTTGGCCTCCTGACTATTCAGAAATGGGCGACACTTCATTGTTCGAAGTTTGACGAATGAAGAATCAAGAATCAATCTGCGTGCCCACCCTAAAACATGATTTAGTCACACGCCCAAGAAAGCAATTCCTCCCACCTGTCTACATGTCAAGAATATGTCATGGTGTTTGAGATTATCACTTGTTAATACTTCTTTGCCCTTTAGAAGGAATATTTTGTTAGGCTCTTGAAGTTCTTTTTTGTTTTTTTCCGCTGTTTTTCTTTCTGGCGCATTTGCCTCGTCATCGAAGCTCAACGTATCTGATTATTTTTGTTTCTTCCTTCTATGCTGGTTCCAACTTTCTTTAAATTTAACAATATGTTATGTGGCTGAAATTATTACACATCCACTTGCCAACTAGGAAGAATATTTTGCCAGCCTGTAAGAAGTTCTTTTTTGCTGTTTTTTTACTTCTTGAGTATTTGCCTCGTCATTAAAGCTCAGCGTATTTTTTTTTTTTGTTCTTCATACTATTACTGTTTCCGTTTTTATGGGATCCCAAAACGTAAGTGGAGGGATACCTATGACATCGCAAAAGTTGTCCGTCTGTCTGTCCGTCTGTCCGCACGATACTTCTCGAAGGGATTGAGATATTTTGATGAAACTTTGTGGAAGGATCCTTTGGGTCAAAGTACAGGTCAAGTTCGAAGACGGGCTATGTAGCCCGATATCTGAGGGTGGGGGAGGGGTTTCAAATTAAGGGGCAAACAAAATATTTTTAAAAGCTATTGAGACAGTTGATTTAGGGGTAAGGAGAGATGCTGAATTCGAATATGAAATTAAATTTTCTCGCCGGACAAATAGTTCACCTAGAATCCGGCGAAAACCTTAAAATTTGTGAAAAGTAAAAGTTTAATATGAAGTTGATTAGAGGTTTGATTTAGGGGCAAGAAGACGTGCTGAGCCCGAATAAAAAATATATTTTCTAGCTGGACAATTAGTTCGGCCAGAATCCGGCCAAAACCGGAGAATTTGTTAAAAGCAAAAGTTTTATTTAAATTTGATAAGATGTTCGATTTGTGGGTAAGAAGACATGCTGAATTCGCATATGACAATCATTTCTCACCGGACGTATAGATCGCTCGAAATCCTGCTGAAACCGGAAAATGTGTTAAAAGTAAAAGTTTAATCTGAAGTTGATCGTTGAATCGTTGAATCGAAGGGGAAAGGAGACATGCTGAACTCGTTTTTGAGCTTCAGTTTTTTGCCAGACAAGTAGTTTGTCCGGAATCCGGCCGAAACCAAGTTGGGCAGAAGTAAGGAAGGAAGGAGATACGACGTAGGCTATATAGGGCAAACCATATGCTGAATCCGTATCTGAATATTTGACAGCGCAAAACGGATACCTGAATATATCTGAACTTGTTCAATTTCAGCTTGCGTATCCGGTTTGCTCTGTCAAAGACGAACTTGGTCTTCTCCAATTATTACCATTGGCCTTAACCTGGCTGTAAATTTTAAAAGTTAACATGTTTAAGAAGTCTGATGAAGACCGAATATCTACAAGACATAACTGTCGGGAGCAAATATTAAAATGTTGGGATCCCATCGAAACCTTTGGTCTTGTTTTCTTTCTCGTTCATTTGCCTCGTTCTCAACATATCTGGGGTTTTTTCTTTGTACTCTACTCTTTCCATTTGCTTTTTAATTCAACGGTCAACACTATGTCACGGTGGTTGAGATTATTACTTGTCGATGCTTTCTCCACTTGTCATCTATGAAGAATGTTTTTTTAGACTATCATTGTTTCTTCTTTGCTTTGTTTGCTCTTTCTTGGGCATTTACCTCGTCATCGAAGCTCAAGGTATTTGTATTTTCTTTATTTCTTCACATTACACTGTTTCCATTTTTTGCAGTGAGTAACAAAAATCCATCATCATTCTCTTCTGTGTGGCAGAGTCCGTCCTTGCCCCTGTAATAGCCAAGAGATCATGTATGCATCAGAAAAACAAAATGTCCCTGCCCTCCTTTTTTGTTAATGCTCTACGGGGTGGTCTAATTCGGTCAAGGCTGCCAATTTTGTGCTTCATTTATCCAGTTCTTTTAGTAATTCAGTCCTGGGTTCGAATTTTAAAATATAAGGTAAATTGGTTGCAGTTAAGAAACCTAAAATTTTGTTAAAACGACAACTAATCTGGAGTGTTTCCACAGTATTTCCCATTTTTTTAGAATGATTATAATTAATTCCCTCGTTATTTAAATACGTTACTATCTTCCTGTTTAGGCATGTCTAGTATTATACTCTTTCTGTTAACTAGCAATTATGTTTCCACTATCTAATTCTATTTGATTTTCAGCGTAAGAGAGAGATTAGACTATTACTGAATTTCACTTAAACGGACGTACCTTGTCCTAGAATTATCGTGTTGTTATCTGTGTTTGTCTTTGTTTTAATGATGTATACCTTAGGCTAGGATTTTACTTATAAGTCTAATAAATAATGAGAGGCCATTTTTCTACTTGCCACTGACATGTCTGGCGCTTTTATTAACGCATTGCTATTTCTATTTTATTAAAACTGTTTCAAACTTTACCTTATTGGGAGCTGATTATCTGGTTGACAGACGGTTTCGACGATTTTATGTATATTCATACATTGTACCATATTGCTTGTCTTTGGGAGAAATGAATCAAAAGTAATACTGAGACTGACGATATTGTTTAGCTCGACCCCCCCCCCCCCCCCTACACCACCTTCCTACGCAGTTCACCCGACGACCCCCGGAGTTTTTTTTTTTTAAATATCATGTCAATCATATCATAGTATTCATGTGGTACTTTGTGACGTAGGTTAATATTCCAATTTGCGAAATTTTCACAAACTAAGCGGCTTACGAGTCAAATGCATGATCAAAAAAAAAAAGCATTACGCTAATGAGACAAAATGTACCTTTGTTCGCAATCGCTACCAATATGACTGGTGTGCGGTGATGCTGTTTATTGCACAGTCTCTTTTCTAATGGCATGTCACTCATTGGTGATGGTCCACTACGCCAGGATTCTTAAATTCTTATGATGACAGTTAGCCTGCCAATTTCTTTGACTCGTCAATGAGAATGAGATCCCGCCTTTTCAACCAGATAATTTATATTATTACTGACCCGATCATGACCCGATCGGATGATTTAAACAGCAACTGTGTTGACCGTCACACAATAGAACGTAAAGCAATAAACTGTAAAAGCAAATTCCTGGTACTGACATTACAGGATAAATCACACCACCGTAAGTGGCTCTTGTGACCCCTGACCTATCCTTGAATTTACAAGCAAGTGTTACAGAGCAAAAAAGCGATTGAAATTTAGATGACGATAGTGATGATGATCAAAACTTTATCAGCCAAAGCCAAACCGACGTGTTGGCATTTATAGTTTTCAAAATAGGGTTTGTAAAGATTGGAACGCACTACCAGATGAAACTGTTATGTCGGAAAACGTAGATATTTTCAAACGATCGATTGTTTCGTCAACATTTTATTTTTGCCAACTTAAGTTTAATTCAGTTTATTTTTCATTGTATAGATTTATTTGTATTACTAGTGCCTTATGTTCACATTGTATGTAGTGAAAAGTCTTTATGACTTACCACTTTTGGTGATAATAAAAATGTATTATCTATTTATGTGAAAAAGCTTTGCCTCAAATGAAGTATAA
Organism: Branchinecta lynchi; assembly: GCA_023053575.1. Classification (NCBI taxonomy): domain Eukaryota; kingdom Metazoa; phylum Arthropoda; class Branchiopoda; order Anostraca; family Branchinectidae; genus Branchinecta; species Branchinecta lynchi. Next base: position 17,093,777 of record JAKZAP010000007.1, read on the forward strand.
GAAAGGACAACTGAAGAAAAGTAAGTATTATTAAGCTTAAGCTGAGTGCAAATCATACCTTACGGCGCTAAACGGATACGTCAGCTGAGGTTTCTTCCTGCGATCATTGACACGGGGGAGGTTTTACCACATTTTTAGTAACTTTCAAAATGAAATCTCAGCACCAATTTTCAGTTACCAAGAACTGGGTGAATTCCGCGTGAAAGCATTTCAAGGCGAATAATTCTAAAAAAATATTTAACTGTGCATACAAACAGGATAACTGTAAAAACATCACAGGTTTGCACGTATACACATTTTGAAACAAGCATATTTCAATATTCGTTATTTAATTTTTGTTTTATGTGCGTGTCGTCGAAGCCGCATCGTTTTTCTGGTGTTTAGTTTGTGCTTATTTGTTGGTTCCTCGCCGTTTTTCTACAGATACTGTTGTGGATTTTATGATCTAGTTTGTTTTTCGCTGACGACGGTTTGCCGGAAGTGCAACCGAAATGATAATCATCCCTTACATATCATCTTAGAAGGATAACTAGCTGATCAAGAAAAAAAACAACTAAAATGTCGTTTTTGATTTCTTTTGCCGGTGGTCACCTTGGCTTAAAACCTTATATAATATTTAATCATTCATTTTTAAAAGTTATATTTATATTAATTATTCGTAAAGGGATAGAACGGTGTCTGGAGTAAGTAGGTAGTGTTTGAACATCGACAAACTTTGAACGGCACCAAAGGAAATGGTGGAATACAAACCTTACAAACATTCATGCACATTATTGACTCCAAAGAAAACTTAAGTAAAATAAAGTCAAACTAAAGCCATTCACTCTAAATTTGTTTAATCTTTTGCTCATTTGCATTTGCAGACATAACAGGAAAAGTATGGCGTCATTAGTATTGCAACAGTTCTGCATCACTTCCTAATCGTCTAAACCCAACAGAAGAAGTTATAAAAAATTAATTAAAAAAAATAATTGCTGAAAATAAAATAAAATTCCTTGAGCCCAAGCTGACTTTGAAACATGTATTCAAATAATGCATAAAACGGATACATCAGCTACGACTTTGGCAGCAATATTTTGGACCCTTTTGGCAAGGGTCCTCGTCCGGCTATCAATCTTCAAGGTACCTTCCCCGAAGCTGACCCCTCGCCCCGAAGGGCCGAAATATCGCTACCAAAGCATCGGAGCTAACGTATCCGATTTATGCATTGTTTGAATATACAAATAAAACTAAAGATATAATTTTTTACGGGGCTGAGGCTGAGGAACGTTTTTAACTTCCAGTTCACACTGGTTATCATTCCACCATGATGCTTCGCGATGTGAGTCCTGTTATGTCTACGTGGCTCCGACTTCGGGGTCCTAGACTTCTAAATTAATGTTCAAAGACTCAAGATTTCATTATTTGTGTAGAAAGAAACCTCACTGTCAGAGGTTTCATAACAGACAACACAAGGATGCGCGGTTTCAACAGACAACACCTGGAATGTTATCTGTTGTCGCGACAAGACTTAGACAAGAAATGTTATGCATAACTAGCATTGCCAGAAAGAGCCGAAAAACCGCCCAAAAAGCATCTGCTGAATTTTCCGATATCATGACGACATCATGACCCCTCCCCCTATTTACTCTTCAACTTACAGTATTTTAAAATATTTGGATACTTTAAAACTAGGCTTTGCTTTCAACAAACAAACCACGGTTTTTGCTGTTTCTGAGAACCGTTGACTCGTAGCGAAAACAGGGAAACAGTTTACATAACCGGTTTTTCTGATGGAAAAACTTCTCGCAGACAACCGTCGACAGCGTGATACACATCGAAGGTAGCAACACACGGATAGTGAGAAAATCAGCGTAGTTTTGTTAGAGGGTTTAGAATGTACCGTACGAAATTGGGGTCTCTGGGTTTAGAAATATATGGAGTATGGAAGTAGGTTGCGTTAGTATTATAGGTAAGACAGGATCTTAATCAATCATTCCCATTTGACTATTTTAGAGGCAAAGAGCAAAACAAAGGTAATCCAAAATTGAGAGAAACGTTCAAAGAAGCTTACGTCTATTGTAGCTTGCAGTATAGCTACTGGTGGGAGGTCGGAATACGCCCTAAATTTCGTCATCTTCAGTTTAAAGAAACAATATGATAAGAAGTAATGACATACGCCAGTGCCAAATCAGGCGCGCCCTTCTCTTACACTGACGGTACCGCAACATGCTTTACTCCAAACTGTCGAAAGTTTAAGTCCGTACAGAAACATGAACTTTTAATTCTGATCTCATTTTCAACTTTTGTTTCACTCAAATCTGTTGTCTGTTATGGGTTCACCATTACGGCAGGACAAGATTTCATCTATCAACATTCCTGTCCTCAATAACAGCCATTTCGACGAAGAAAGAAAATAAAAATGAAAGAAATCTAAAATTAACTGTTTACAAGTTCATAGCCTACACAAAATCACATGTATGCCATTGCCAATTATTCATGAATGATTTTACTGTTCATGGAAGGAACTCAAGAATCTTGACATCACTTATGATTGTTCAAACTGAGTGACAAGAGCTAAGCAAGGAGATTAGAGACTCTGCAATTAACAACTGAAAGAATTGAATGTACAATCAGTGTCGTCATAGTACTGTGATACCTTGGTGGAAGGAAATGTTGCAGGTGCAGGAAACAAAAATTAAAGCTAGTTTTAAGCAGAACAGCGTATTGTACGTAAGACCGTCTTTAGAGTATAACAAAAAATCAAACTTATTTCTGTATCAGTTAACTGTATACACTATGTTATTTGGATTCTGCTTAAGGGACTTTTTTGATTTTTCACATCTACTCTAGTAGGGATGTTCAGAATATCTACATCCGTCCTCACAACGCAATATTCTACTATGACGCGGAAAATTTGAATCTCAATACAAACGAGGCTTTTCAGCGGCCAGTGAACACATATTTTTCGTAAATCGTTTCCGGCAAACATACAACACAGGTACAAGCGCACAGAGGTACTACAAATCCGACAGGGAAATTTTACTATATGAAATTGATTATCCGTGAACAGCAGAGCAACGAAGTAACGCATTTTCATCGGGTCTTCAAGCTTCTTCAAATGAATAAGTGATGGGTAACTAGATTGTCCTCTGTCGGCTCTTTTCGGTTAACTTTAACGTGACCAGACGTCATGCAACAGCAACCCGAAAAGCGTGTTCCTGCTTGTATCGCGGGTTCCAGTCTTTTAATTTTCCCTTTAGGAGCAATCTACATTTATAGAAAGTTGTCATGTACCGCTGAGACCTGTTTCCTTCATGAGGACGAATTCAAGGTGTCAATGAAAACTTCCCATGACCGGGCAAAGGGAAAGCCAAGTTTGAATTTACTGAAGCCTGCGAAAACCGAGCGAGTGTTTGCAGCTGCGATTCTAAGAATCATAATCTCAATATTATATTTCAGTCGCGATTTTGAAGGAGCTGAAAGAGCGTTGATTAAAGTAAAAAGGGTAAGGCTTCTCCAGTATTCCGTGCTTAATCTTTCGCGGGGATGGGGTCAGCTTTTTTCTACTTTAAGTGAAATAGTTCAGTTTAATATCACCGGTACAGTCATCACGCGAATGAACTCTGGCCACTATTTGTCAACACCAACCTACATTTGACAGCGCTAGACAGATGTCAGCTAACGATGTTGCGGCCCTTTCTGGCATAGGCCTCTTCATGCTCTAGCTAGAACAAGATCAAAGGTTTCGATGGGATCCCAAATATTGAATATTTACTGGACCATTTGATCCAGACAAGCGAATCTTGTAAATTTCCGGTCTTCGCCAAACCCCTTTAATATTTTGCTGTAACCTATAACGAAGTTCAGATACGCATTTAGCATGCCTGTTTACTCCAGTATCTCATCTCTAACTGACTTCAGAACAGCTTGACAACTTGCCAAATTCCTCCTTTTCGCATTACTCTCGACGAACAGCATGTAGAGCAAAAGACCTAGTGACACTGAGAGGAGAACCTTTCGATCCAAATTTCCGGGTTTTGGTAAATTTTGCCAGCTTTTCCGTCAAGGAAATAAGTTTCAAAATCGAATTTTGCATGTCTCCTTGCCCTGATACCGAAGCTCTAAAAACTTGTACCGTGCAAATTGAATTATAACCGCTAGGTGTTAGCCCGCCTCTATTAGATTTTTGCAAACCGCCATATTCTAGCACTATCCTCTTTTGGCCCATATTTACAGCGACCAATAAGAAATGCATCCGATCAATTTATTTTAAGTTTTTACTGAAATTGCCACTCTGGATTAGAAACACCCATGTTGCGAGAAAATACGGTATTGAAAAACGAAATAAGCAGATAAAAAGACCGGCGTGATCATTTTGCGGCGGGCTTGGACATTAGCCATAGTAATGTTGTAATTTAGTCTTTGTGTTTTTAGCTGATGTATATCTATTAGGACGATTTTTGTTCATACAAATGGGTAATAAACATATCATCATCACCTATATCGACTATATCGTTGGGTTTTCCAACTTCGTGCTAAATTTCCGGTTGTTGCCGGATTTCCGTCGTTAGCACGACAATTCTCATAGGGGTTGAGATATTTTGTTCAAACTTGGCTGAAGACTTGGCATGAAGACTCGTTGGGCTACAGATGGGGCTCTGTAGCCTTATATTTAGGGGTGAGGGAGGAGTGTCAAATTAAGGGGCAAACAAAATTGAGAAAGTCGATTTAGGGTAAGGACCAGCTGAACTCGAATTTGAAAATAATTTTCTCGCCGAGCAAGTGGTTCACCCGTAATCCAGCAAAAACCGGAAAATATGTGAAAATCGGTTCACCCGGAATCAGGAAATTTAGGGGTAAGGAGACATGGTGAAACCGAACACAAAAACTAATTTCTTTCCGGACAAGTAGTTGGCGCGGAATCCAGCCACAGCCGGAAATTTAGCAAATCCAATGGTATAATCGATATAGGGTGAGGAGATATGCTGTTTCAGCTTTAGAACATCATAAAGATAGATTAGAGATTCGGTATCGGGGTAAGGAGACCTGCTGGATCCAATTTTGAACCTTATTCCTTATTTCCTTGACTAATAAGCTGGTAAGATTTGCCGAAACCCGGGAATTTGGGTCATAAAGGTTCGCTCTCAATGTCCCCAGCTTTTTTGCTCTTCATGCAGTTCGCCGGGAACATTGCTAAAAGGAGGAATTTGCTCAAGTGGTCAAGTTGGTCTGAAGTCGATTAGAGATGAGATGCTGGAGTAAACATGCATGCTGAATCCATGCCTGAACTGGGTTATAGGTTATAGCAAAATGTTAAAGGGGTTTGGCAAAGACCGGAAATCAACAAGATTCGCTTGTCTGGATCAAGCAGTCCAATATATATTCAATATTTAGGATCCCATCGAAACTTAGTTCTTGTTTGCTAAGACTCGAAGAAAGCTTTTGTCGAGACGGGCCGAAGTATCGCTAATCCCAGCTGATTTGTCCATCCATCGCTAATAAATATGATTCGCAGTCATCTCTGCTGACAAAAATACTTATACAAGCGATTTCTGCAAAAGCTCTTCTCTCTGTTGCAAACTCCTAACAAAGGTTGATCCTTATAATGTAATATCTCTCTCCCATCACAAAGCCCCTACGAAAGCTCCCAGGTCAGGCAGTCATTATCGATCAAATCAATGCATCCCCCGTCCCAATTTTCTCATCCAAGTAGAAACGGTATTTTCTCGAAAAATCAACCGGGAAATCTGTGGCTCCTGAGGATGAGGGCGTTTTGAGGGGGGGGGGGGGCACAGCCTTGTTCTCAAACTCAAAAGTCAAAAAGGAAGAAGAAGAACAGGGGTCCTGCCAACATCGTTCTTTGCAAGGGGGGAGGGGGCTACCGCTCTGGACACATTCAGAGCACCGGTCATCGTGCGGACAGGCGGAGACCTTCGAAGATAGACTTACGGCATGGTTCACGGTAGGCCGGTAGATTGGCTTCTTAGGACAATAAATCAGTACTGCAATGAGCTAGCTTTGAGTTTTCTGAAATAATCGTTTATATATATTTGTACTCAAATCATTCAAGACAAGTAGCCGAGCGGAGCGAGGCACCATCATAGTTCTTTAAGGACACGTCGTACTCATGACAGTAATTTATTCTACTCAGTAGTATTTCCATGCGTTCTCGCTCCCGCCGAGATTCAACACTTGATAGGTCTATCCTATATCCTCTATTGGCATTACATGCCTATTACGATTTTCAAGTTTGTTGCCTTTACGTTCTTTATTTTCCGAGAAGCTCAACTCTCAGAAATCGGCTATGAAAATTCTGTCAAGATTGCCATCCAAGGCAAGGGACAGCCGAAGCCTGCGTAACTTGCTGTAGCCTGTAGGTAGGGAGGTATCCAGGGGGGGTAGGGGGTTGACCCCCCCCCCCCTCCGAAACCATCTCTGGTCCATGTCTATTTTTATTTTTTTACCGACCCGTAGGCAACCCCCCCCCCCCAAAGGCAAAAAAAAAACTGGAAGAAAATTCCTGGATACGGACCTGCCTGTAGACATAGGTAAGTTTAAAGTAGTCAACTATCTCAGAAAAGTATGTGCTGCGAGGTGTCCTTTAACGATTACTGAAAGCGAAACATAACGCGTTTACATCAAACAGACATGACCTATCTATGGCCAAGGCCGTATTCAGGGGGGAGGGCGAGGGGGTTGCCCCCCCCCCCCGAAACATACAAAAATAATAATTTCTCATAGTTTTTTCCCTCTGATCTATGTCTTTTTTGTCCGACCCACGGGCACCCCCCCCCCCCTCCCCCCGAAATAAATTCTTTGATACGGGCCTGCCTATGGCGCTGGTACAAAACTCCAATACAGCATCGAATAATAGCCCCAAAAAGGCATCACATGACGCCTTCTAAATTCATTGATTATAACCGAAACATAACAACCTGAAGCTTTGAGCTTCAATACTTGCCAAGAAAGCACTAAAGATCCGGTTCCAATTTTCGCTGATTAAACAACAGATTTAGTTCAGTCTACGGAATGCAAAGCACGTTCAGATTTGCCAAAATTTACTGACGCAGAAAAAGAGAAATAATCGGCAAATAATAAACAGCTAATTAACGACGCACTCCTGCTTGGTCAATTTTAACTGCACAACAAATCCTTAGGTAAAAAACTGAATCCTTGACCACACCGACTCCTGACCACAAAGCGAATCCAAACTGTCTCTGGTCGTCAAATTGACGATCCAAAAACGGCCGAAGGGTCAAACTGACCTTTTGGCCGTTCTTGAATGGTACACTGTCAGGAGGTTCATAATAGATAACACGAGGATGCGCGGTTTCAACAGATAATGCGTAACAGATAACACTTCGGATGTTGTCTGTTGTGTTTCAAAATGTTATGCATAATAAGCGCTACCATCAGGAATTGCCGAGAAACCGCCAAAAAGCTTCTGCTGAGTTTTCCGACATTACGACGATAAAGAATAAAGTCAGCAGATGCTTTTTTGGCTCTTTCTTGGCTCTTCCTAGCAAAGCTTGTTATGCATAACGTTTTCAAACCCAATAGGTAACATCCCAAGTGTTATCTGTTACACATTGTCTATTGAAACCGCGCATCCTTGGTATCTGTTATGAAACTTCTGACAGTGTAATTTTCGGAATCGTCGGTTCCCCGAAAACCACTTATATCGGGAAACAGTAAATTTGTTACCGAACGATTTTTAGTAGGAAGAGGGTATCTTTGGATGCCTGGTGGGGGGGGGGGGGGGGGGGTCTTAGGTTAGGTGCACACCCACTGGATGTGAATTGATATGTGGTAAGCACGCTTAGTGCCATTCTTAGTCTGGACATTATAAGACCTTGGGTAGGGAAACCAAACCGGGAAAAATCTTCTGAATTAGGCTAATTCCCAAACTGGTGACCGGAGCGGGATGCAAGGCAGATAGACGAGGTTTCTTATCTTATGACCTTCCAAGAAATGGGATCAAGACTTACCGGATCCAGTGATCTAAAGAGTAAAATATTCCTAACGGCTTCGGCTAAGCGCTGGCGCTGAGTATCGGACTTGGGGTAGATTACTTTCTCACCATCATCAGCGTCGTCTTCTGGGTCGTAGGCTTCCGCAAATACGGATTTCCTTCGGGAATATCCTCTTGCAGGTGGCTCTGAAAAAATAAGGTCTTCATGTAACTACGCTTGGTTGACGTCGAACCTTAAGGCCCCATTCCTAAAGTCTCAGACTTAAGTCCCAACCCTAATGTAGTTGGTCATTACTCAGTCTTAGTTCTAGACTTGTTCAGAAATCTTCCCTTAAAGGACCCCTTGCGCTGTTTGCTCTTCGACTTCCATTTAAAATAATTGAATACTTTTAGCCACATTCACAGACAAACCCACGTCTTAACTTGGGTCGGGGTCGCAGTCTGGGAGTGCATTTACACTAACCAGGCCCTATTGGAAAACCTGTTCAAGAATGTCAATCTTATCGCTAGGACTGACTAAGTACTGAGGTCATCTTTGATAAAGTCATCTTCCAGGAGGATGAACAAGAAACCAGAAAAAACGAAGACACTCCTCTACGCGATCGTAGACCCTGATGCAGTGCGAACGGACGAAGTGAGGTGGGATTCTTGAGAGTCAAAACGAGAACAATATGAACAAAAAGAGATCAAAATGAGAACAATAAGTATTTGATTCGGACATCTTTATTAGCCACTCTCTAGAAAACGGAAATGTCAGCTACCTAGGAGAAGGGGGGGGGGGGGGTGTACAGCTGAAATGCATTGCGAAATAGATGCGGTTTCGAAAGCCGCTTTGTTGCCCCCCCCCCCCCCGCAAGTCGTGTTATTTTGGCTCGCAGAAGACAACTGAACACCAACGAGTACACGTGTCCAGATAAATAGCGCTGTAAGCCACAGTCACTTGATTTCTCCACAACATGATGGTTGGCCAAGCACCTTATTCCCGGGAACATGTGATCGAAAACTCCGACTGCTTGCAAAGTAACAAAAAGGGTCCACCCGTCTCTACGTTCACTCGCCATTTCGCCCACTCAAACCCGACAGTCCATCCACCAGTCAGTTCACAACTCGTCTGTACGCCGCACTATATTGCTGCACGGCGGTCTGGCTGAGGGCTACCTCGCCATGCGCATGACGCAGAGCCCCCTATCCTCTTGGCACACAACTTTCTTCTGCAGATCAACCCGGCGACTCCAGTGAAGCCAAACGTTATAATTTTTAACCCTACAAAACGAAAAATTTCCATCATGAAGTCTGTGTAAAAGGGCATTGGCAAACCTACTGAAGTCTTTATCGTGAACATCGTCGGATTTTGCTGCAGCCTTTTCAACTTTCGTCACAGCTTTCTCCACCGTGATTTCTTCCTTCTTTTTCGTTGCTATGACGACCGTCCTTTCCGTTGGCACCGTCTCTGGTAAATTCTTAGTCGCTGTTTCTTTCAATGGGATGCTTTCCGTTTCTTTGATTTTATTGGGCACTGGTGATGTCGCAGTTTTAAGGGTCTTGGGTCGCACGTTTTCATCATGCGGTGTCGCGTCGAAAGTGACACTGTCCGTCTTTCTAATCCGGTTGAAAAACTTCTTCATCGCACTAAATGGGTTCGCGACTGGTCGAGATCAAAACTCGGTGGTGCCAACTTTGTGCCGTATTTCAAAGTCGTCCGGACACGAGCGCTGCCTAAATTATGCACACCGGAGATTAGCTTCAGCACAAAAAGAGCCTTGTTAGTAATCAAACGAAATGGATCAATCACAACAGATCACGACGCACAATTAAAGATGCAAATTTATCACGGACCGCGACACACGGTGAATCAACGAAAATTGCCAACGAAAAACGGAACCCTCACTCCTAAAAGGAAACTGGGACTAGAAGTTGATAGCTTAAGTGAAAAGACTAATTGATCCCAGTTTGACGATAAGAGCCAAGACAAGTTTTTGGAAGAGTGGGAAAGATAAGAAATGAGCCAAGGAGGAGAATGGCGCAGTCCAGAGTTCTATCGATCCAGCGAGAAACTAGCTTCTTATCGGAATGCCGAGAGAGGAAAGTTTCTCCGTGAACTGCGGATGCGTTATTTATTAGTAACTGCGGTCTTTGTCACCAGAGTACTATCTATCTCGCGCCAGCCCCTGGTAACTGATGTCATATGCCAACGAAGATGGCGGTACTTGGGGCATGTTATCCGTATGGCGGAAGGTAGACTCCCCAGAACGGTACTGGAGTGGCAACCAGAGAGAACCCAAAGAAGAGGAAGGCCGAAGAATACACTTCGTCGTACATACGTACATACAAGTTCGCTTTAGTGTTTGTTTGTTTTTGCGTATTTATATAATCATTTATCTTATTATCATCAATTTTGGTGGATCAATAAAACATCATCATCACAAGCGGGACCTAAAACACATCAATTCGATAGTCCAACCCAGTGGGAAGACGTCCGAGCTGCAGCACATATGAGGGACGACTGGCGGCTCTTTCTGGATGCCCTGGGTGCCTCCGGCGGAACAGGAGGAACTAAGGTCTAAGGTAAGAGTACTCATTGATGGTTTCTGATAGTGTCCTATCAGTCAGTGCGGGCTCGGAGCCTTTCTGGGAGACAGGGGGCAGGTTCTGGCCAGAAAGTCATCACGAGATGCCGGGACCATAAAACTCCATATACAGGAAACGCCAAATTAAGACTGGGTGCAAAAGCAAGAAACTACAATGTCAGAAGTTTCATAACAGATAATACAGGGATTCACAGCTCCAACAGACAACACTTGAGATGTTGTCTGTTGTGATACTTGTGATTTTGAAACGTTATGCATTAAACTTTATGCAGAATAAGCATTGACAGGAAGACCTGACAATGCTTTCTGAAAATGCTTTTATGCAAAAAATCTAATGGTATACCGTTTTCAAAATCACAACAGATTACCTCCCAAGTGTTGTCTGTTGAAATTGTGCATATTTGATCTGTTACGAAACTTCTCACAGTGCTGAACCAAGAAACTCAATATACAGGAAACACCAGCGACTGCGTTTAAAAACAAGACACTACATTGGAAATATTGCTGCCAAAGAATAGTAGCTGACGAATCCGTTTTATCGGTTTTAAGCATGTTTGAATACACGTTTCCCAGTCAGCTAGGGCTCAAGGAGTAACTACTACAAGAAACTACTGGGTAAAAAATACTAAGAATACGACTGACGTGCTTAACATATTACAATAAATATTTAATTATTCAACTCTGGGATCCCACCAAAACCTTTGGTCTTGCTCTTTTACTGGGACAAAAGAACATATTTATGTACATGTCCTCCCACTGATACAACTGATCAAAACCTCAAAAATCTTGTTTTGTTTATTTTAATCACAACGTAGAAGGGTTATCTGGGAGACACGCTCAACCAAAGGTCGAAACATCACTCAGGTCGGCAGATCTGGAGAGAACTCAAAACTGCAAAGAATGTCGCAACAAGTGCCAGGAGACAACCCCTCACCCCCGAAATAGAACAGTCTCCCGAACTGCGAAAGCCAATCTCGACAGATTTGTATTTCGTCCAGGAATCAATCAGCCGATTTTCCCGAGAGGTGGCATACTTAAAGGAGTTGCAATCATAAGTATTCCAGCACTTGCAACGTGTAGACCCCACCCAAAAATTCGTTTTAGTGATTTCTTGAAGATTCTGAGACAGAGCTAAATAATATTCAGCTTCTGAGACCAAAAAATGTCAAACTGGTCGATGATTTCTTCCTCCAACATAACTAAAAGTACACATGGTGATATACGTAGTTTTTTTTTAATCCTCTTACATGCCACTTGATCTTCTAGAAGGTTTAGTAGCTCTTTTGACCTCCGCCGGGAGATCAATGAATAGTTAATTAGCAAAGGCTACCTTGCTTTCAAGAGTAATGGTGTTCAAGTTATTTGTGGATAACGTTGGCTACCATGAGGATTTTGAAGAAAACAAAGGTCACAGTGTGTTCGTAAAAATCCCACCCATCGAAAAATGATGGTGTCTCCCACCTTCTTGGCCCACATGAAGCAAAGACTTTAAGAGCGCCGGCTGCAAATGGACACGAACTGAACCGCCTGCTCTACCAAGTTTTAGGAAACATATCCTGGTTTCGGCAGGAAAAATCATAGGGAATCAGTTTCGGGGACCAATTCGAGATCGTCCCGTCGTAGATCCACTGGTTCGAAAGCTTTCGAGCTCTTCACTTGACACATATCCATTTAGAAAATCAAGGGGGAGGGGGCCTGTTCCCGACACTAAAACTATGTCTTCTATATGTATTCCTTAGTCGTTCTCTTATTTTTTGCTTTTTGTCTTCGTGTTTCTCTTTTTTCTCCATACTTCCATTTTAATGTGCATGGGCTGTTAAACTGCATTGATTCATTCAGTTCAAAATTGCAATAGGTAACCTTAAAGCGCAACACTTACTAGAAATGATCTTTTCACGATGAAATAGCTCAGAATTAATGTCCTTTTCAAAAGTACCAATACTTTCCACGAGGGATTAGCAATTTCCTTGTTAGCGCCTGTCTCCGACACGGCGGCTGGGCGCAAAATATTTATTGAACGCGCCTTGGTTAGAAAGTTGGAAGACCAAGCGTAAGGTAGACCTGATGGTATACAATGTCTTCCAGAATGAAAAATACCACTTTAAAGCTTCCCATGTCCTTATTTCTGAAAGAGTTGCCGATGGACGTAGAAGCTTTTGCGAATTTTTGCGTGACTTTCAAAATTCGGCTAGGCCCAAACAGCGCTAAAAAGTCGTAGGTATAAAACGAAACAATGGCTAGAGGCGGAGATTTCAGAATCTTACAATCCAACAAGGGAGCTGGGATAATCAAAGGATAACAAGAGGGCTCTCCTTACCGCAAACTGCACTTAAACGCCATTTCACTATTTCTCATTTCTGCCAACCGTCACCGTTAAATCACTGCTGCAGAAAGGAGAACATCAATGTCTTTATTTTCCTCGCGACTGGGAAGAGCAAATAGGTCTTCGCTCAGAGCCTAGTCACACTGGGCTCATTTCCTGGCTTTTTGGGTTGCAAAAGTAGAAAAAAGAAAAAGAAGAAGATACATCTAATTCTGAATGTTGTCGTTTGAAATTCATGAGATCAATTAGAGCAAAACAGCGTTTATAATAATGTTACAGGAACCCTAATTGACCTTTAAATGCAATCTGCCCATTATCCCAAAGCTATCACAAACTCCATCAAATCTCACGTCCCCTAGGGATTTTCAGCCGTTTGTCAAATAGGCTGCGTTTTGGGCCCAGTGTGACTAGGCTATCAGCCTTTTGTAGTAGACGCGACCACCAGTCTCGGCAAGCGAATGGGTTTCAAGATCCCCCCCCCCCCCCCGCACCCGTGACACGAGAGGTAAAAAGTGCAGCATTAGCCTTGCCAGGCAATATTGGGCGATGCTGATCTCTGATACTCTGTCCTAAGCCAGGAATTGTAAATGGGCGATTTGGGGCAAACCATCCTAGTGCTTTCGCGCACCCTTCCTGTTACAGATTTCTCCACGTGACCATTTAAAGCTGGCTTGACTTCGGCTAGGGGGCGGAGGTCAGTGGCAAACTCACCACCGAGACTCGAACCAGCGAGCCTTCGATTGTTCAGTGCACTGACCATTCGGCCAAAACGAGACACGAGAGAGAATTAACCAACCTGGCATGGGTTCATCACTTTCATCAGTGAGCATGGAATCGTCTGAATCCGATATGGCACGTCTGCTAAGCCTCCGGCTTGACTGCTGATCACGTAGTCGGCAGAAATAATCTGCTGCATATTCAACTATACTGGTAGGCTTCTCGAGTAAACAACTCACTGTAAACTCAACGAGCAGCTCTTGTAGTTCAGGAGGTATGTCGTACTTTGAATTCTGAGTCATTTTCAAAAATCGGGGGATCCTGAAAGGAAGATAAGATTAAGAACTGAATTACGTAAGTTTTCGACAGCAACCATTTACATAAAACAGACTTGACATGCTAAAATCGTTGCCAACCGGAGAAAATTTAACCACCGAGCTCTACGCCACCTACTGCGACCACCCAGACTTTTACCTTTCTGGACTTTACCCCCTGCTGAAGAAAAAGGATGTTGCTGCAATTCTAATTTCATATTTCCGATACTCTAAGTTCCTCCTAGCCAATTTGATACAAGAATCGGAAAATTATCAATAAATTTTCAAACACGAAAAAGTCAAATTAATAATATAACCGTTAAAAAGAAAGCTGTCGGCAGCGTTTTCTCCGCACCATGGTCTTGTCCGTTATCCGAAGTTTAAATTTTTATTTTTATTACTCCACTGAACTTCACTATTTTTATTTTACCGAAGTGGTTAATAAAGATATCCATTCATTCATTCAAAGGAAGTTCAGAGGAAGGCCTCAGATTAGATATTCCGTGGAAAAATTATCAGCGTCTTGCAAATCATCATATATCATTTTCACCGTTTTGGTTACTATTTCGCGCAGCACAAAAAGTGGATGAAATGCAATTACATTACATATCCTCGAGCTTTCTCTCCCTGGACTAACTAGTAACACCCAGATGAATGTAAATTTCGCTAATAGTGTATAATAAAATTAAAGACTCGCTTGACCCCACACTCCATACCCTGTATTTGTACAATCCGGTATGTGGTTTTTGGTACGGTTTCTATTGATATACGTTCCTAATTTAGGTAGGTTTTAGTTCTTTAATTCTCTCCAGTTTTGTACTCCACCTTTACCATTTTGGAGTTATGGCGGGAAACAAATACCTGTATACATGTGTATATATTACATATCGGGTAGCGTCGTTACCAAAAACAGTAAGCAATTACTGATCCACAGAGGACTCCCGCAGAGGATGTTATTACCATTACTTACCCGTATCATGTTCACAATCTCCATACCCGTATGCAAAAAGTAAAGGAGTTAACTTTTTTTTTAATTTTACTGAACAAAATCATAAGATCTGCAATTAGCAGAGTAAAATGATCTGAAACAAACAAGATCAGAAAAATAAGGCTTCTTTCTTTAGAGTTATTCTGACTAACAAGAACCGAATGCCATTCGGGTGGTTACTGACTGGCAATGAGATTATGACAGGGGCTATCTGCTAAATCCGAACTTTCGAAGGGCTCTCCGCTTCGTCCCATTAGCAGTCATATTCTTGATAATTGTTTTCAAGACTTGTCATTTTAACTCGCGTTCGTATTTTGGTGAATTGTATTTTAAACCGTGAATTGCATGTACAAATCATAGGTTACAATTGTAAACTTATCCCTGGGTTGAGCTTATTAACTGTATTAACATGTCCAGCACTATCTTTTGTTTGTAAAAAGATATCTATGGATAAATAAACCGAACTGTAAATTGTAAGAATAGAGGGTAGCCAAGGTGATTACAGCGTTGCAGGTTAAAAGTCCCAAAATACTGGGTTCCACAGCTCTCCTTAGTTCTCAAGTCGGGGCGCGGTTCAAGTTATTGACCGTAATATCAGTAAAATCATCAGAATTGGCTTGACCGCTCATTCTTCAGAAGAGAAAAGCCAGCGGTAGATAAGGGGTTGCAATATGTTCCAAATCTGCACAAGCCTTGCGATAAGGACTGTAGTGCCTTTCCATTTCCGCAAAAATGACGTACTATTTTTCCGTTCCGTTTTACTCCGGGAAAAGAATTTGGCGGTTCCAAGAGAACGTCATCTCACGTTTTTGGCAAGGCGTCCACTGTAGGGAAGATCTTACACGCCAAGAGAGAACTTTGTTGTCCGTCTTTCAAGGGCTCCGATATCTTAGCTGAAACGTTAAAGCTCTGCTTTCACCACCTTCTACATTATTGTCGCATAAGACGAAATCCTCACCCTCGATCATCTCGGCAACCATATTACGCCAACATGTGCAGAAGGGACACCGACCTGGAATTTATATAATCTCGAACTTGGCCTGAAAATACTAGAAGCAAACTTCTGTACAGTCCTAAATTTATCTAGGTCATTCAGGGTGTCTTTCTTGACAGTTAGGACCTTCTTTGGATGCACTGATCTTTCCTCTTAAACTTTTTAGGCACAAGTTCGAGGTTGTAAACATTCGAGGTTGGATACCGGCCCTCCTGTACGTCTACCTCCTTGGACGCGGAAATGACAAAAATGTTATTCTGTTAATTCTATTATTGTGTTGCGAGAGCAACACTTTGGTTTTGTCCTCGTTTTTTTTTTTTTTTTTTTTTTTTTTTCCTATGACTCCGATTTCATTTTATTCCTGGTAACTGGGAAGGGTCTAACCTGTGCGGTTTTTACGGAAAGTGTGGACCTTAGGCCGGATTGATGAATATGACATTACATTTTGGAAAGCTCCGTAGAACTCTTGCCTGGGGCCAATAAGGATGGTTTTTGCTTGTCATCGAGCCAGAGCCTACGGTTTGCGAAGTGAAGTGGAGTTGTATAGCCTATGTCGGAGAGGACCATCTCAAGTTGTGTAGCGAACCTTTCGTTTCATCAAACCATGTTTCTGCTTTCGAGTGGAAAGCTCCGTTCTAGCACGCTAGCAGGCAGGCACCAGTTTCAAATTGAAGATGGACTAAAATCTATAAGTGTTAAATATATGCGGCAGTTACCCGGCCCCACAGCCAACATATCTTCTTTGAGTGATAAATAGAAAAATCTACAGAGACAAAAAAGTGGCTTTTTCCCACGGGTCCGAAAGTGCTGCCATCTATTGTTTCTGTCCATGTCTGTGACGATTCCAGCTGAGTTTATAATTTTTTTTTTTTGCACTTGGGTTTGTGGTAGAGTAACGGTATCAGATGTGCCCCTTAAACTTTAAAAGTTCTCTCATTGCTAAAGAAACTAGAGCTTATCCTTTGCTCCTTTCTAAGTCGTGACGTTAGAAAGTTGGCCTACGGCAAAAAAGTCAACTTTTGAACTAAGACAGGTAGAATTTTTTTTTCGACGGCAATCGATAGCCACTGATGAGGTAATCAAAGTATATGTCATCCATTTTTTGGTACAAAAATTCCTTCATGAGATACACCAGTTTGAAAATTTCAAAGGGGTTGACAACTTCAGTAGTAAGGTACATTGAAACCAAAAATAGGCGATACCAGTTGTGAGACATGTAAGGGACTTGTAAGCAACAGTCGACTGTAAGCAACAGTCGACTGTTAGCTCATTATCATCTTCGGCAATGAGGAGTTTGCGGCTTTTGCTAGTTGGTATACCTGTTATTTGTATCAGGTGTATTAGATGGTAAGAACAATTTTGTTCCCAAAAAGCCAAAACGGCTTTTATGCTATAATCATCTTCAGCGATGAGGGGTTTGCAACTTTTAATAGCTGGTGTATCCATTATTTGTTCCGATGAATTTGATGTCAATCACGGGAGAGGGACTTGTAAGTAAGAATCGGTTCACGAGGGGCTAGACATTTTTGAAAATTGGTGCACATTGTATTCGATATCTGTAAATATGACGGTAAGAAAGTTTGTATCGATGGTCTATCGCTATAACCGAAGATTAACTGTTTACACAACGGGTACAAACGATACGGTAATCTAAAACAATAAGGTAGTTTTGTAATAATTAATAGTGTCATCTATGGTATTTTAGTCCTGAAACGTTACGGATAGCTTTATAATACCAACTAGATTATATAAGATATTGTTCCAAGTTTTCATCCGTCACGATATCTACGATTGAAAAGGATAAAGTTCAACTGACCGCCAAGTCAATTTAGTCCCTTCTTCCGATATTGTTTTGTTGTTGGTTTTACAACGCTAAAGAACAGCTTTTGATCATGTGATTATTCTTTTTAGAACATACCGTTTTAAAAAAGCTTCGATAAGTTGACAATTTCAGCATTTAACCGACAGCGAAGAAACAAAACCAAAGTGTTGCTCTCGCAACACTTTAGTCGGCGAAGCCGGACAAAGGTTGCCGCAACACTTCACGTTGCCCCGGCAACGTAGGTCTAGTGTTCTTATAACCTAACACAAATGTAATTATGTTAGGCTATTGACCCTATTCCTGACTATGCTCTTTTGCTTTGTGTGATTTCTGTCTGTATTTATGATTTTCACAATTTCTACTCCACCAATTGTTCTTTCTGATCTAATGGGAACAAATGAACAGTAAATTAAATTTCACATATTATTGCCCCTGTGGTCCTTGTTGCGCTCGGCAGCTATTTTCAAATAATAGTCGGGCTTTTTATTCCGTATAGACAGACATGGAGGCATTTTAACTCATCAGAATCATTAACAATTAAGCGTCAACCATGTACATCATCCTAAAACCCCCACAAGTATTATCATAATCGTCACACAGTAAGTTAGAGGTAGACATGATTATATTAACATCTCTGGAGGTTGATATGACTTCATAGCAAACTCTCTGGAGGTTGAAAAGAAGTCACTTCCACCACTAGCTGTATGATGATTACCGTAATAAAACTGAAAGCAATCCAAGCTACTGGATAATTAATCAGCGGGCGAAGAGTTGCGTTACAAGGCTCAATCAAGTTTCTTTTTGGGATCCCAAAACGTAAGTGGAACGACTTGGAATTCGGGCGAAACCGCAAATTTGGCAGTAGTATAAAGCAGGAAGTTTCCGTCAGTATCGTCAAAATAGATATGGCTTATAGAGGTGTGGATAGATAGGTAGATAAAATATCTGAACTCGGTTTTCTCTGATGGTTAACCTGGCGAAGACAAGACCCAATTGTCTGGATCAAATCTTAGAGTTTTGGGATCCCATCGACACCTTTGTTCTTGTTATTTGTGAATACTGCTAACAGAGATAAGATTTTGTGAAACGAAAATGAACAGTTCGGTTCATAGCATCCATCTCTATCGATTGGTAATTGTTTTCACACAATTTTCCGCAATGTAGACTCTTTCAAGAAAGAATAAGTCCGTAGGACACGAAAATGTCGTTAAGTATTTTTTTTTTTTTTCAAATTTGCAAACGAAAGAGCATATTTAATACTTCTGAAAACGAAAGATCCGACATGAGACACTCGATGGGGCTACGGTGATCAGCAATGTGAACAAGGGTGGAGCCCATTTACTAGAATATGTGGGTAGCGTTACAAACGCTGCACGTGGATATGTCGGTAGCGTTGCAGGCTGCTTGATTTGTGAAGCAGATATCATTTGTCTTCAATTCCTCTCTCTTAATAGGATGTAGGCTACAGGAGAGGTTGCCAACCTCGAATAAAATAACAACTGGTCTAAAAGTTACTAAAAGAAAATTCATCTTCAGTCCCGGCACCAAGTAGCAAACTCTTAATGACCTAGGCCCTAGTTGGAAATTTTAAAATTTAACCTTTTTTATCTGATTTCAACATTTTCTAAGCCAATTTCGAGGTGATTTAACCTCTGCTGTACTGCGCTAATACTCAACAGTACGAGGGAACTCGAAAGTCGGATCAGTGTCATTCTCCGCAGATCAACGCGTCGATCCAACCCGAGAAGATGACAAAGACTACACAAAATCCAGCAGAGATCAGATTCCACCGTAGCATAGGTCAGCCGAGGGGTTGCTCACTCCCAAAAACGATGTACACCAAGTGGCGCGTGCCGAGCCGGTGCCGCGGTGCCGTGTCGGTGCCGTGCCGGTGCCGCGGTGCTGTGCCGGTGCCGAGCCGGTGCCGTGCCGGTGAGTTAGCCTCCATGGACAAACTCCACAAACCTCTGAAAACATCACTTAAAAAGATTGGATGACAAGAGTAGTTTTTGGGTTTTTTTCCCTTCTCCGTTCAAATTAAGTTTTTGGGTTTCTCCATAAAGCCTTCGGCATGCCACAAGTCCCTGGACTGTATAAGAAGATCCGAAAGTACAGTCTTAGCCTTTAATTTGTGTCAGTAACCGCGGAATATTAATACAAAAAAATAACTGATATCCTTTTTTTCCAATAAATTTTTCTTCAGCCCAAGCTGACTGCGAATCATATTTGACAGTGCAAAACTGATAAGTCAGCTACATTTTATTTTGTAGCGGTGTTGTTCCGAGCATTTTGAAAAAAAGGAAAAAAAAATGCCCCATTACAGTGTCAGGGTCTTTAAGTAAGGTTTTAGAACGTATTCTACTTCCAAAGACGGTTCATGAAAGATGATGGTTCCAAAGACGGTTCATACACTTACATCCATAACTCCGGAAGTGACACAAACACTGACCATGTACTCGCCAATCATAGCCTTACGGATCTCATTTACGTTGATTCTGAGCATAACAAGAGTGACAGCTTGTATTGCGATTTGAAGTTTCATTCGTTCAAAAACTAATCGAGTTCGTCTGATACCCTAGCACTGGATTTGTATTGTTGTCGCCATGAAAGTGGCGCAGTCAACAGCCGTTCCTGAAGCACTAATCCGTGTAGGGACCCGCACGTCGGGTCGAAATAAAGATCCTCATGTGAAAGATGCAAAACACCGACCAAAGTTTTGGTACAAAGTTCGGCGTGAGTGCGACAGACCTCGCTCTGGTCCCACCTTCACTTCTTTTCGAGCTTCTAAAAAAGTGTACAATCAAGCAGTTGACAACTTAAAGCTTCTGCAAGCAAAGGAGGCTTCTGTGCAAGCTCTTCGTTCGCCTCATGTGGAACTCTTTCAAGCAGAACAATAAGTATCGACAGTCAAATAATTTACCGGAAGATAAGTGGGTTGAGCATTACAAATCTGTTTTTGAGTTAAAAAAAACGTAGTTCTGGAAGATAAGTGCAGGCCTGAGCTTGAAAATAGGCTAAAGTTTTTAATTTCAAAAAGGAGTTATTTTGTTGAGAAGCAAAATGTTGTGCGGCATATTACACGGAAGCTGAAGGCCGGTAAAGCGCACGGTATTGATGGAATTGTTAGCGAACACCTTCGTAATGCGTCTTCACTACTCCTAGAGCACATCATTTTGCTCCTCCAGATGTGTATTGATTCGGGAGCGGTCCCTAAGTTATTTTGTAGTGATTCTGAAAAAAGGGAAAAATCCCAATTTGTGCGCTAGTTACCGCCCCATTCTACTTTCTGAAATGTTGCTTATATGTAAAGTTGGAGAATGCCAGTTCGGTATTCGTAAAAGAATGGGTTGTGCGTTCGTGCACAGGCTAATGAAGAAAATCATGGCAAAAGCTCACGCTCGAAATCTGCCGTTATTTTTATGTAGTGTCGATATTTCCGCCGCTTTTGATTATGTTGTGCATTCTCAGCTTTTCCTAACTCTCCTCGACCAAGGAGTTAACCATTGGTAGCCCTCTTGTCGTATTGGTACTCGTATAGTTCAGTTCGTGTTAAACTGTCGGATGGAAGTTTATCGCCGCTATACACCTTTTAAAAGGTGTAAGACAGGGTTCGGTTCTGAGTCCCCCTGCTTTTTAATACTCTGATCCATACTACTACAAAGAGAATAACCGGAGGATTTGTATTTGAATTTTTTTACCTGAGCCTTATATGCTATGCCGATGACTTACTGATGATAAGCAGCGACGGAGACACGCTTCAAATGAATCTTGAGTTACTTGTAGAAGGGTACGAATCTGTTGGGTTGTCGGTCAATGCTTTAAAGACGGAGTTCCTCATTTACGAGCCGTCCCGTATGTGCGGGTTACACAGTAGTGTTGTTGTAATTGTATACGGCCATGTTGCACGTCCAAGTCAATATCTGAAGAGCCTTGGTGTAACGTATGGAACTAATATAAGAAACAGCCGAACAACGATAGTTGATAGCGTTAGAACGGGTTTAAGGATAAGTTACGCTGAAGTGGCTTCACTGAAATTCAGTCTAAATAGAAAAGTTGTGTCATGTCTTTACTCAGCAGTCTGCCCGAGCTTGAAGATCATGCTCGCTCAAAAGCTCTAAGCGGTCTTTCTGAATGTGTATGTACATATTGGATCTACTGTGACGTTTGCTGAATGTTCGAATTTTCATGTTTTGTATATATGTTAATCCGAAGTTTTCTTGATAGTTTTTTTTTCTCGTTGCTTATTTACTCCGCCCATTCCTCTTTTGTTGTTTGGCGGGCTACAAATAAAATTCATTCATTAGAGCTATGTTTCGGCCCTTCTTGGCAAGGGGCCTCTTCAGGCTCAAGTTGGAAAATGAACCTGTGGAAAAACAATTAAAGGTTCTTCCTTAAATATCTGATTGTTTTGACTTCTTCTACGAACATTGGATGGAGTTAAAGCTGGTGCTGTGATTTCATTCTGGACACGGCTGCTGTTTTTGCTGCTGTGTCCAGAATGAAATCACAGCACTAGCTTTAATTCCACCCAATTTTCAGAGAAGAAGTTCACAAAATCCGATATTTAAGGAAGAATCTTTAATTGTTTTTCCAAAAGTTCATTTTTTAGCTTGAGCCTGAAAAGGACCCTTGCCAAGAAGGTCCGAAATATTTCTCTAATTAAATGTAACTGACTTAACCGTTTTGCACCGTCAAATATAATTCGCAGTCACCTTGGGCTGAACGAACATCTATCACTGACGTACGGAACTTCAAATCGCCCATACATGCCGCCGACAAGTATCCATCTTAGCTGGGAAGAAGAAGAAGAGACAGGTAACTCCAAAACCAAAACGCAAAAGAATCTCTACCCTTTCAACGACCCAATCGAACAGCAAAAATAGCAGCCGTGTCCAAAATGAAATCACAGCACCAGCTTTCACTCCACCCAATTTTCAGAGAAGAAGTTCACAAAATCAGATATTTAAGGAAGAATCTTTGATTGTTTTTCCGCAAGTTCATTTTCCAGCTTGAGCGGCCTGTGCCTGAAGAGGACCCTTGCGCCAAAATATAGCTCTAATACAGTGTAGCTCGAGGTGTAGCTGACTTATCCGTTTTGCACCGTCAAATACGATTTGCAGTCAGTTTGGGCTGAAGGAATATCTATTTTTAGTCCATCTTGTCCGTTCTCTAATGCAACAGCAGTTTCATCGACATGGCACATCTGGAAGTAGCCTACCTTAAGTAGCGATCACCGGAATTTCGCCCCCCCCCCCCTCCAACTCCCGCAACAGTGCCCGGATCCGGTCAGGCTCTGTCAACGATATATGTAGGGCTCGTGCTTGTTCTTCCCACCAAGTTTAATCCCGATCCCTCCACTCCGAGCGTGTCACAAAATTGCCGGTTCCCCCATCCAGCTTCCCAAAATCACCTGATCCGTTCCGGAGTTGAAACAAGACTTCTGAGACACGAGGTCTTTCCAAATACCAAGTTTCATACGGATCCGATCATCCGTTCGGAAATTATACACTGCATCAAAATTCCGGACTCCCCCTTCCTGCACTCCCCGCATGACGGTCGGATCGGAGAAACAACTGTTCTTAAGAAAAATGGTCGGGTCCCTGATATGCCTGCCAAGTTCATCGTCTTAGCACATCTGGAAGCACCTTAAATCTGGATCACCGGAATTTCGGAACCCTCCCTTCAATTCCCCGCACAGTACCCGGGTACGGTCCGTTCTTGCCAGCTATGTATCTAGGGATGTCCTTGTTCTTCCCACCGAGTTTCATCGCGATCCGTCCACTCTGAACGTGTGACACCGTTTCCGGCCCCCCTCCAACTCCCCCCGAAAGTCACCGGATTCGTTCCGGACTTAAAGTGTGTCATCTGAGACACGAGGTCTTTCCAAATATCAAGTTTCATGAAGATCCGATCCCCCCTTCAAAGTGTATACATACGTCATTATTACGGATTCCCCCTCCCTCCACTCTCCCCACGATGGTCGGATCGGGTAAGCGACTATTCCGAAGTTAGTTTGGTCAGGTCCCTAATATGCCTGCCAAGTTTCATCTTCCTAGCACATCTGAAAGTACCCTAACTCGCGATCACCGGACTGACCGACCGACAGACCGACGGAAAAGTAATAGGTATATGGCACTTGGCCGGACGGCAAGTGCCATAAACGTAAGTGCTCATATGGTGAGCTACCTTCCACGAGCTGATCCCTGGCCACTGAAAAGCCGCGTCTGTATTGAGATTCCAAGTTTCCTCGTCATAGTGGAATTTTGCGCTGTGAGGACGGCCGTAAATATTCTGACTGTCATACTAGAGCAAATAGTGAAAAAAAAAACACCATAATACAATGTATTCAGTTAAATGATACAAAAAAAATTGGGTTTTTAGTTAAACTTTAACAGAAAATATTCATTTAAATAGTCTTGAAGACCCGATGAAAATGCGTTACTTCGTTGCTCCGCTATTCATATAATCGATTTTAATCGACTGAACTTTTTCTTTCGGATTTGTGGTACTAGTGCTGCTTTGAAATTTCTAGCGACTATAATGGTAAATGACTACCGAAAATCGATTTGTTGGCGTCACAAATCGAGCAGCAGTGGACTTTCTTCATAAGCACTTACAATCTGAAATTTAACATTTCCTGAACTTCGCTTAAATATGGCCATTGAAATGAACGCTTTTTTAAATTCAAATTCTCCACGTCTCGGTAAACTTTGTCTTGTCGAGCAGCAATATTCTGAACTTCACTACTCGAGCCCAAGATGAAAAAATAAAAATCCTTGAAAGTCAAAATAAAATGCGGTATTCATTGCCAAGGCATCAAAAAAGCCTATGCTGTTGTTTTTAAACATAAGCTTTTCTAGTGGCGATACTACGCAGACTCGCGTATTTTCCAACAGAACAAACTCCACCAATTACCTTGCACAAAATGTGAATAAAAGCTGAGATAAATCCGGTCTTGTTCACAGATGTTCGAGAGAAGTACTGAATGCAAATCAAGTCGCGCAGACCGTGCTCGCTCCTGCCTCATCAATTAACCCGATCGCCTCTCGTGACGAAAATCAATATACAACTAACCTTATGAGATCTGACTAATCGTCAGTGCGAAAAAGACAGACCGGTCACCGATCCCTCGGAAGTGCAGTTTAGATAAAAATGTACGACAACTCGTCACGCATTCACAGGCATACTAATCATTTAATATTCTCCGTCGATCGGAGCCAGTCGCACTGCTGGATCCAGCATCAAGCCGCGCCGGTCACATGGCGTCACTGCTTGGGAACTGGAACCAAGCTCACTTGAATTCTACAGACAGGGCCAAAGCATACGCCCTTCATCAGATTTCTTCCAGATTTGTTCTATTTTTGCCGCTAGATGCGCTAGCACAAAAGTAAACAATGACACGTTACTTCATGGTGTACATTTAACCAAGATTATTTAACTTGGTCTTGGGTGAGTTCGGCCAAGCCTCCTGGCGACGGGAATCTGGCCAGGAGGTGAGACACATAATATGTGTTTATTTTAATGTTGTATATACTTATATAGTGGAACTTGTTCAATTCATGTTTGTCAATCCTGGCTTCCGACTTCGATGCTGACTGATTGACTTTCCACGGGCCTAATGTGCTACTTGGTGTGAACCGAAAGCCTAATTGCTTATTCCCCCTTCAGATAACTTATACCAAGATCTAACGTGTGGTTTATTGTTTCTTCAGCGCATCTGGCGACAATTGTCATTGGATTTTATGAACAGCGAATAGCGTTTGGCATACCTGCTCCACTGCAAAGGAACTCGGATTGGTTGATTTCTAAGCTTCACTCAAATCAAGGCCCCCCCCCCCCAAAAAACCTACAAAAATAATCATTTGTATAGGCTTTTCCCTCTGATCTGTGTGTTTTTTGTACTTTTTTGTCCGACCGGCAGGCAATAACCCCCACCCCCCAAATAAATTCCTGGATACGGGCCTGACTCAAATTATCAATATGTTATTGGGTTGTGAGTATCCAGCATTCGGCAAAGTGTATCAGGCGTCAGGCATAGGGTATGTCAAACGCTAGAAACACGCAGTGCTTGGCATAGGGTACCCAGAGATCAGTGGTTTGTGGTAGACTGGCTTATATATCAGTTGACGATCCAAGGGGATCAGTCTCTATTTCCCCCCACCACCACCACCACCACCCCACCCTAGCCTTATTATTCCAGTATGGAAATAACTCAAGTCATTCTATTATGGGACATTTTTCCAATCTGAAACAATGGAAAACAATTGGAAACAACGTAAACAATTATTTTTTATGGCACTTGCCCTTCGGCCAAGTGCCATATAGCGATCGCAATTTCTGTCCGTCCGTCGGTCTGTCGGTCTGTCCAGGTTTTGCTAGTTCGGGCACTTCCACATAAGCTAGAACGATAAAACTTGGCAGGCTTATCAGGGACCCCAAATGATTAAGTTGGAAATAGTCACTTCCCCGATCCGAGCACCGTGGGGGGAGTGGAGGGAGGGGGAATCCGGAATCTTGAGGTATTTTTAACTTTTGAACGGGTGATCGGATCTCAATGAAACTTGATATTTGGAACGACCTCATGCCTCAGACGACCCACTTAAAATCCGGACCGGATCCGGTGACTTTTGGGGGGAGCTGGAGGGGGCAACCGGAAATCTTGGGAAACGCTATGAGTGGAGGGATCGAGATGAAACTTGGTGGGAAGACACCTAGCAAACACTAGATACATCATTGACATAACCGAGCCGATTCGGGCACTGTGGGGGGGAGTGGAGGGAGGGGGAATCCGGAATCTTGAGGTATTTATAACTTTTGAACGGGTGATCGGATCTCGTTGGAACTTGATATTTGGAAAGACCTCATGCCTCAGACGACCTACTTAAAATCCGGACCGGATCCGGTGACTTTTGGGGGGAGCTGGAGGGGGCAACCGGAAATCTTGGGAAACGCTATGAGTGGAGGGATCGAGATGAAATTTGGTGGGAAGACACCTAGCAAACACTAGATACATCATTGACATAACCGAGCCGATTTGGGTACTGTGGAGGGGAGTGGAGGGAGGGGGAATCCGGAATCTTGAGGTATTTATAACTTTTGAACGGGTGATCGGATCTCGATGGAACTTGATATTTGGAAAGACCTCATACCTCAGACGACCCACTTATAATCTGGACCGGATCCGGTGACTTTTGGGGGGGAGCTGCAGGGGTCAACCGGAAATCTTGGGAAACGCTATGAGTGGAGGGATCGAGATGAAACTTGGTGGGAAGACACCTAGCAAACACTAGATACGTCATTGACATAACCGAGCCGATTCGGGCACTGTGGGGGGGAGTGGAGGGAGGGGGAATCCGGAATCTTGAGGTATTTATAACTTTTGAACGGGTGATCCGATCTCGATGGAACTTGATATTTGGAAGACCTCATGCCTCAGACGACCCACTTAAAATCCGGACCGGATCCGGTGACTTTTGGGGGGAGCTGGAGGAGGCAACCGGAAATCTTGGGAAATGCTATGAGTGGAGGGGTCGAGATGAAACTTGGTGGGAAGACACCTAGCAAACACTAGATACATCATTGACATGACCGAGCCGATTCGGGCACTGTCGGGGGAGTGGAGGGAGGGGAATCCGGAATCTTAAGGTATTTATAACTTTTGAACGGGTGACCGGATCTCGATGAAACTTGATATTTGGAACGACCTCATGCCTCAGACGACCCACTTAAAATCCGGACCGGATCCGGTGACTTTTGGGGGGAGCTGGAGGGGGCAACCGGAAATCTTGGGAAACGCTATGAGTGGAGGGATCGAGATGAAACTTGGTGTGAAGACACCTAGCAAACACTAGATACATCATTGACATGACCGAGCCGATTCGGGCACTGTCGGGGGAGTGGAGGGAGGGGGAATCCGGAATCTTGAGGTATTTATAACTTTTGAACGGGTGACCGGATCTCGATGAAACTTGATATTTGGAAAGACCTCATGCCTCAGACGACCCACTTAAAATCCGGACCGGATCCGGTGACTTTTGGGGGGAGCTGGAGGGGAGAACCGGAAATATTGGAAAACGCTATGAGATGAGGGATCGAGATGAAACTTGGTGGGAAGACACCTAGCAAACACTAGATATATCATTGACATAACCGAGCCGTGCTTACTCGTAACAAGTGCCATATGAGCTCGTAGCTCTTGTTACGATTGGAAACAGTTGTTTACGGTTGGAAACAGTTGTTTACGGTTGGAAACAATCGATTTCAATCATAAAAATACAATCGTTAACAACTGTTTACAGTCGCGAACGATTATACAATCGCAAACAACTTTTTCCAATCGTAAAAAATACAATTGTTTACGATCGTTTCCAATTGTTTTCGATTGGAAAATGTCCCATAATACAATGACTTGAATTATTTCCATGCAGGTGCAGCATCTATCACACAGACACATTACAACAGATCAAGTTCAAGTCTTTTAATTTTACCTATTACATACAAATTTTTCATCGGGCCGTCGCCAGGAGGCTCGGCCGAACTCGCAGAAACAATTTTTCTTATAAATAAAAAAAAATACTGAATTTATAGGTTATGGATATTAACACATAAATATACATAATTTTTTTAGATCAAAATAAAGTAATGATTCTTAAGTTCAAACAGTAATAGTTGCACGAGGCTTGATGTGACAACTGGTATGGACAAGTGAGCAAATAGACGGTCATGAGTTGCGTTTTTGATCGAAGTTTGAAGTTACCTTCAACCTCAAAGGTCTTTGTTTAATTACCGTTTTTGGTCGCCGGTCACAGTTTCTTCGTCCTTCAAACTCTGACCGTCAAACTTCGTCAGCTAGCAAGTTCGAAGTTTGCTTGAATCGTCGAAGAAACGTCAACCGGGCAAGGATCGCCGGATTGGCAAAAACATTAATTAAGCGAACGGTGAACTTCGACGTCTTCGACGGCGTTTGAAAACAGAAATTAAGCAACCGGCTACGCTAACAGCGAACAAGACTTTGATAAAAAACGCTCCTGCTGAGTGACGTAGTGCATTGTCCTATTGCATTGACGTAAAGCATTGTCCTAATTGGTGTAATAAGGTGAATAGCGCTATACGCGATGTCTACGCCTTAACACACACGCCTGTTCAAATACAATCCAAGAGGTTCTTATCAATGCGGCTTCCGGTGTTGCCAAGGTAATACAATTTTTCGAGCTCTAAGAATATCCGAAAAAGTTCTTGGTACTACTTGAAGTACACGAGTACAATATAACGCAAATTATACTGTAAAAAAGCTATTAAAATAACGGATGGACAGCATTGGTCCTCGAACTGACGAAAAGCCGTCGTAATAGAACAAAAACGTGTTTTTGTTAAGAAAAGTTGTTTCTTTAGCTTCCAACAAAGTAGAACTGTTGTGCTTTCCTTGGCAACCCTGACGACGCTGCGCCTCTCCTCGGC
The DNA here is from genome assembly GCA_023053575.1 of Branchinecta lynchi. Taxonomy (NCBI): domain Eukaryota; kingdom Metazoa; phylum Arthropoda; class Branchiopoda; order Anostraca; family Branchinectidae; genus Branchinecta; species Branchinecta lynchi. Next base: position 17,122,934 of record JAKZAP010000007.1, read on the forward strand.
CCGCTGGCGAACCAACCAAGCGATCTGATTGGCCCTGCATAAGCCAGAATAGAACGCTAGTCTATTCTCCTTATTCACCTTATTACAGCGCGCTCGGAGGAAAAGAGGAATCTGTAATAAGTCTTATACGCGGTAATACACCTTATTACACCTATTAGGACAATGCTTAAGACGACGCAAAGAAAAGCAAACGTTGAGGTGGGTTTCATATGAATGACTGCAAGTGCGAAAAGGTTAATGCAAAGGTTAATCAACAGGAAATAGAAGCTTTCATTTTATAAACTGAAGGGCAGGTTAAAACATTCAGCGTCAGGAAGGTTCGCCCCTTTTTTTCTGCTGAAGGAATACACCTAGCACATATCACTTACAAGTTAGCCAGGTTTACCTTTTTTTGAATCCCTTTCATAATTCGTTCCCGTCAGGAGAAACGGTGACCTTCCCTTCTAAATCAAATGAGAGTCCATCACGTCTCCCTAGAAAAAAAAAATCAGCCTATGACTATATTACTATTCACTACCAGGGGCATCGCTAGCCAAAACTCAAGGGGGGGGGGGGGGGGGGTAAATACATCCTACTACGAAAGGCACCGCAGGCAAATTTTGTGGAATCCGGTATAATCAGAACGTCTTTTCGATCCTAAATGAAAGTAAGGGCCACTTGGCACGAATCTGCCCATCTGTCTCAGTTCACGACGAATCCAAACAAATATGAGACATTTAGCTGGAAGTTTTGTTAATGTGCTTCAGTTCAACCCTTTCTGAAAAAGAAGAAATGATCGTCCAGAAAAGAAAATTAAACAGAGCAGACTGTTCTGAATTTACAGTTAAAACAAAACCAAAGGTTTCGATGGGATCCCAAAAGTTCAAATTAGATCCAGACAATTGGGTCTTTTCTTCGCCAGATCCAGTCTTCGCCAGACTCCTTTAACACTTTTACTATTACAATTTAGAAACAGACTAAGGCCAAATAGCTAATCATATGAAAAATCAAGTTCAGAAATGGATTCAGCATGCGCGTTTACCCCTTTAAATCATATCTATTTTGACGAGACAGATCGAAACTTCCTGCCTTACTTCTGCCAATTTTCTGGTTTCGGCGGAATTCCGGAACTACTTGTCCGGCGAAACAAGTAGCTCAAAAACAAATTCAGCATGTCTCCTTACCACTAGATCCAACCTCTAATCAACTTCAGATTAAACTTTTACTCTTAACAAATTTTCTGGTTTCAGCCTGATTCCGAGCGATCTATACGTCCGGTGAGAAAATGATTGTCATATGCGAATTCAGCATGTCTACTTGCCCACAAATCGAAAATCTTATCAAATTGAAGTAAATTTTTTACTTTAAACAAATTCTCCGGTTTTAGCCGGATTCCGGCCGAACTTATGGTCCGGCGAGAAAATAATTTTCATATTCGGACTCAGCACGTTTCCTTGCTCTTAAATCGAACCATAAATATTCTTTGAGCCCAAGCTAACTTTGAATAAATCGAACCTCCAATCAACTTCCTATTAAACTTTTACTTTTCACAAATTTTCCGGTTTTCGTCGGATTCCGGGTGAACTATTTGTCTGGCGAGAAAATAAATTTCATATTCGGATTCAGCATGTCTCCTTACCCCTGATTTGACTATTTCATTAGCTTTTAAAAAAAAAATTTTGCTCCCCTTAATTTCAAACCCCTCCCCACCCCTAAATATAGAGCTACATAGCCCATCTTCGAACTTGACCTGTAGTTTGACCTAAAGAGTCCTCACGCCAAGTTTGATCAAAATATATCAACCCCTTCGAGAGTTATCGTGCTAACAGACGGACAGACGGACAACTTTTGCGATGTCATAGGTATCCCTCCACTTACGTTTTGGGATCCGAAAAACACATAAAAATCAAAGGACGTTTTGCAATCAGGCCCGTCTTCATCTACTCTCATTGCTCACGAAGCCGATTTATTTTTAACGTCGCACTGGAGGAAAATTCCTATCATCAAATCGTTTTCTTTTAAAATACAAAGAATCTTTGTAAGAGACTAACATGAAAATGTACGCCAGAAGCAAAATCAGCCTGCTTTTTACTTAAATCGAGAGATACGAGTACATAACAGATCGTGTTAAAATTTGGGTTAAAACTGCGCGCTGCAGGGTGAAACTCATGATTTGAAAACTGTCTTTTGCCGATCTTGGAAGCTCAAATCTGACAATCATACTTCTAATTCTGGCAAAATATGGTTAAAAAATCTCTTCGTATCCGAACGACTACAAACTAGTCGAACTAGTCTCTTTGTGTCAATCTGGCAAGGTTGAAACAAGCGACAGAGAATTCAATTCCTTAAGTCTCAATCGCTCGAGAACACATAACTGCCCATGTCGAAGATGGAGTTAACCCAGTTTCTTGGTAACCCTGAACTGGCCTAACTGACTTTTCCGGGCTTTCTACAAGCCCCCATTTAGCTTTCGTGGGTGAGCGCCCAGTTTAGCTGAAGTTGTGTGGTCAGGCGTTCTGCGAGCACCCAGTTTAGCTCAATTTTTGTAGTCGGGCGCTCGCCGACCACTTTAGCTTTTTTCTTTGTTCGAAGGGTGGTGGTATCCCCCCCCCTTCCCCCCATAGCGACGCTCCGGTTCACTACACGACCATTTTTTTTCAGCTAAACCTTCTACAAACTTTCCAACTGTCCGGTCAGACCAACGTCCTTCATTTACTAGCAATGCAACTAAATAATGTGACCTTTGCTATTTAATGAATGAAGGTTGAATTGTCCCATGTTGAGGGACGCAGGACTGAGATAAAAACAAAGTCTCTAAACTCAGCTCAAAGATTTCCATTCACTAGTGCAGAAAGTCTAGAGATCACATTTGTTAGGACAGGGAGAGACAAAAACTATTGCAGCAACTCGATAGCTGTCATTACCCTGTGCTCTATGTGCTCTATCAAGAAGATCAAAATTTTAAAAGCTGGTGATTAGTCTTATACTTGCTCTAGCTGTTTTCTCTAATTTGATTGCTATTATGGCTGGCTCAATTAAAGAAGATCACAAGGTTCAGTTCGCAGATTGATGACAAAAAGTGTTTTCACAAAGAAGTTAGGAAGTGAAGACAATGTCTCGTCGAACATTAAAGTACCACCCCATCGTTTCCTGAAATGGGGGGACATCACATGGCAAGCTTATTATCTACCATATTACCCCAACTGGCAGTGACGCTTCTACTCACAGCACTGTAAAAAGTTTCTCCAAGTAATGATTAAAGTTAACTACAGTATTTGCTACTGGGATTATCTTTTTATCTTTTCTTTTCATTATCTTTTCAGAGACAAGATTAATCTCAGTAGCAAATACTGCAAGATTTTTATTTAGTGAACTGCTGTAAAAAAAAACTCTCTAAGCTATTTTCTGATACATAAATCTGTGAGGATGAAACAAGGCACATCGAAAAAATTGTGGAGAATGTCATGAAACAATCGCAATCCCACATTTCATTTCTTCTCAACAATCCCTTAATATTGTCTATTTCTTCATTGATTGTCCATTGACAAAATCCAATCAGATAGTTTTTTCCCTCATTCTCTTGACAAGTCTATCTGATGTAAGCTACCAAGGACGCACCTTACACATTTAGCGCAGATTTAGTTTAGTACCACAACTTTCTGAATGACGGGAGTTATTTAATTTTAGTAGCCTACTAAAATTAGGACCATCTTCCTAACTGTCATTTTTCATGGGGCAGAGAGTTGAAACTCAAGCCACATTGGGTCCATTCTCTAATTCCCCGAAACCACAATTAATGGAGAACCCTCACTTAATTGTCACACTTGTTGTTATGCTCTTCTGGATTCAAAATTTGTCAGTCCCTCCTGTCAGTCGAAGGAACTTGGACTGCTCCTTTAGACATTTTTAATTTAATTTCATAAAAAAAACATATAAATTAAACATATAATTTACCATTAACAGCCACTTTTAAGACAAAAGAATCCTGATTGTGGCAGACGCGAAATCTTGAGGACAGCATGCAGGTCAATACTCCATTGAGTGGAATGCCTCTAGTCCTGCTCTAGTCTTTGTCTTGTTTACTCAATAATCGACTGAGGCAAAAGACACATATCCGACGAAAAATTTGTAGCCTGTGTAGTTGTATGATAGTTGTGCGAAAAAGTTACATGTTTTGATATGTAATAGTAAAGAATACTATCATTAATGTGCCTTAAATTGGGTCAATCTTAAGCAGTAGTATCCAGTAGCATCCTGTCTTGCTATAGTAGCATCCAGTCTTGCTAAAAGTAGCATGCAGTAGAATGCAGTAACACGGTAGCCTTGAAGTAAAAGCATGTAGCAGTATCAGTCATACTGCATGCTACTTTTTCGTAATACTTCATACTACTTTTTTGAAATAAATTTTTCATCGGGTAGATAGCCACAAATTCAGAGAAGTGTTAAAAGATACATACTGTACCTCCAGTACTGCTCTAGTATGTCCTCTTTGTTGCAGTCTTGTCTTCTTGTTAGTGCCTTGTCAGGGGTTAAAGCAAAGCTGTTTCATTTAGTCTTGTTAGATGCTGGTCAGACGTCAGACAAACAATTCCGTCTCTGGGCCTAATACAAGTATCATAATAATCTGGCCCTGATTAAAAATTTATCTCAAAATAGTACTATGAAATATTACGAACAAGTAGCTTGCAGTACTAACTGATGCTACTACATGCTTCTACTACCGTGTTACTGCATAGCCTACTACTATATATATGCTACTATTAGCAAGACTGGATGCTACTATGGCAAGACAGGATACTACTGGATACTACTACTTAAGACTGGACCACATTAAGATTGAAGCACATTAAATTATCGTATTCTTTGCTATTACATAGCCTAGTATTACATGCAACTTTTTCATACTACTACCATACTACTACGCAGCTAACAAAAACTTTGTCTGAGCACTCTGTGAAAGTGGATCCTGGGTAGACTGACAAGACAAAAGCCAGGCCAAAGCAAGAAAGCCTGAGGCTGAGCCAGTTAGGCTTTAGTTCGTTAGTCAGGGAATCCAAAGCCCAAAGGGCAAAGGCAAAAGGGGTTGTTCTCTGAATATAACAAAAATACAGAAGAATGCACCTTAATTGTTCAGTCCTGTTGCACGACATGAAAATGAAGCAAAACCAGCAGTGCCAGATTGGAACCAGTCGGTTCAAAGCTGGATCGTTTCAGTTTCAGCTTCACTTCAATTCGCTTGCTTGCCCGCATTTGAATCTGCTGAAAATGAAGATATGAAGTTCTGAAAGTACATTAATTGCGTTTTTGCAGATACCATCGTATCTGATACCAAGGTCTAAAGTCGTTTGTGCAGTTATTGCGCTGTCTGATATTCAGATACCACGGTCCGAGCGTGGTATCTGAAAAGTCATCTCACTTTCATGAAATTTTGTCAAATTGGTGAGGAAGAACTTTTGCGCTTAGTGATGTAACTGGATATCAGTTTTTCTTTTGCGATGACTTCGAAAAGTGCAATTTCGGCAATAGTCGTTTTTGCAGAGAAACCGTGTATCAGATACCACGGTAACCGCAAAAATGACTAACTGCAGATCGTAACAGATACCACGAATCTGCAAAACACGGCTAGTATAAAAGTAACTGCGAGATCGTTAGTGGTCCCGACAGTTGTTACCAAACATTATATGTTCCACACCGCGTCTGTCGGTCCGTCACTCTGTTAAACTTTTGCTGGTTCAGGCCCTTCCAGCCGGGCATACTCGGTCGATCTAACTTGTCTTTCCTAGGGCAAGAATCACCTCGATTGCATGAGTCAAGGAGCCCCCCCCCCCCCCCCCCCCCGAAAAAAAAAATTGCTTTCAAAAGATTTTTATTTACAGTATCACTTCCGAAAATTCAAGATTTGTATATGGCGATCACAATGCTTTCTCTCACTTTTGCTAGGAACTTCCACATAAGCTAGGACGACGAAACCCTAGCTATGCTATTTTAAGGTCGCATACGGCTTTTAATTTGTTCTGGATGTCTTGTCACCTGCGACAAGTACAACTCTCGAATGCGTCACCGGTACCTTGCCTTGCCGATACGGTTTTGGAGATTGTAGGCTACTTGACGTGAGGAACGCCAAGGGTTTGTATTTAGCAAAAAATCTGATCGGAAGACGCCGACGAATCGGTGGCGTGACGAACATATTTCTATCCGCCACCGCTGAATTAAATCAGGCGCGGCTTCGGGAACTAATTACAGTTCTGAAAAAGTTGTCACGCAGCTTTTGTTCTAGTAAAAATCAAGCGCTGGAAAAACAAGACCAAAGGTTCCGATGGGATCCCAATATTTGTAACGTTTATCATACTTCTTGATCCAGACAATCGAATCTTGTACATTTCCAAGTCTTCGCTAGAGCCCTTTAACATTTTTGCTATTTATACCATAAATGATGCACAGAAGCTGCCCTACATAGATGTCTTGATTGCTAACAGTGAAGGAAGTCTTGTCTGCTCAGTCTACCGAAAACCCACCCACAACGATCGTTACCTACCATACGATTCTTACCAGCCAGAATATGAGAAACGCGGAGTAGTTATCTCACTAGTCGACCGAGCCATCAAAATTTGCGATGAAAATCTCCTAGATGACGAACTTTGCCACATTCGGGGACGTCCTGTTTGGAAACAAATACCCCGTTCAACTGGTTGAACAGATCATCAGAAGACTACTAAATCTGCATTCAGCCCTCAAAGATACTGTAAGTTCCACTGATATTTGCGAGGTGGAAGAAAAAAATGCCCGAGTTTACCTTCCGTACGTCCGTGGAGTGACCGAAAAATTGTCCAAAAGCTTGAAAAAATACAACATCCAAGTCTTTCACAGAACCCAAAATACTTTGCTGTCTTACCTAAACTCCGGAAAAGGTAAAGTCCCAAATCAGTACCAAAGAGGCATTTATTCAACCACCCTGGTGATTGCGGAAAGCGTTACGTAGGAAGGACAGAGAGAACTTTCGGAAAACGACTTGCAGAGGCATGAACAAGAAATTGACCACGCCCTCTCCAACGGACACCGTCAAATCTGCACTTGCAGAACACATTTTCGTAAACCCATCCCATTCAGTATCTTTTGAAAAAAGCCCAAAATTTTTGCAACATGCAGCGGACTCCATCAAACCATTCGAGAAGGCCGCTTGAGATAAAGAACAAGACCAAAGGTTTCGATGGGATCCCAAAAAATCAATATCTGATCCAGACAACTGGGTCTTGTCTTAGCCAGATCCAGTCTTCGCCAGGACTCCTTGAACATTTTTACAATTAAAATTCAGAAACAGATTAAGGCCAAATAGCTAATCACCTGAGAAAACCAAGTTCAGATTTGGATTCAGCATGTGTGTTTACCCCTATAAGTCATATCTGTTTTGACGAAAACTTCCTGCCACTTCTGCCAATTTCCCGGTTCCGGCCGAACTCCAGAACTACTTGTCCCGGCGAAAAAAGAAAGCTCAAAGACGAAATCAGGGTATCTTCTTTCCCCAGTAATGAACATCTAATCAACTTCAAATAGAAATTTAGCTTATAACAAATTTTCCGATTCCAGCCGGATTCCGGTCGAACTATATGTCCGGGTAAAATACGATTGTCACACAGGGACTCAGCATCTCTTCTTACCCCTAATTCGCTTATCTAATCAACTAGAAATAAAACTTTGACTTCCAACAGTTTTCCGGTTTTGGCCGGATTCCGGACGAACTACATGTCTGGGTAGAAAACTTGTTTCACATAAGTGTTCAGCATGTCTTCTTGCCCTAAATCGAACATCCAATCAACTCCAAATTAAACTTTTAATTTTGACAAACTTTCCGGTTTGGGGCGGATTCCGGTCGAAATACTTGTCCGTCGAGAAAATAGTTTTCACCATCGTCTTCAGCATGTCTCCCCTACCTCTAAATCGAACATTTAATCAACTTCAAATAAAACTTTTACTTTCAACAAACTTTCCGGTTTGGGCCGGATTCCGGGCGAAATACCTGTCCATCGAGAAAATAGTTTTCACCATCGTCTTCAGCATGTCTTCCTACCCCTAAATCGAACATCTAATCAATTTCAAATAAAACTTTTACTTTCAGCAAACTTTCCGGTTTGGGCCGGATTCCGGGCGAAATACTTGTCCGTCGAGAAAATAATTTTCACCATCGTCTTCAGCATGTCTTCCTACCCCTAAATCGAACATCTAATCAACTTCAAATAAAACTTTTACTTTCAACAAACTTTCCGGTTTTGGCCGGATTCCGGGCGAACTATTTGTCCGATGACAAAATGGTTTTCACCATCGTGTTCAGCATGTCTTCTTACCCCATAATCGACTATCACATTAGCTGTTTCAAAATATTTTGTTTGTCCCTTAATTTCAATCCCCTCCCCCACCCCTAAATGTAGAGCTACAAAGCCCATCTACGAACTTGACTGGTCCGACGACCCAACGAACCTTCTCACCAAGTTTCATCAAAATATCTCATTCCCTTCGAGAGTTATCGTGCTTACAGACGGACGGACGGACAACTTTTGCGATGTCATAGGTATCCCTCCACTTACGTTTTGGGATCCCAAAAACCGAGCAGGCATTACCCGAGATACAGGCGAGTGGAAGAAAGTTTAAGCCTCAGTCCCTTATTAACAACAGAACCGAAGTCGATCAAAATGCAGAAAAAAACGTTTCCTACCGTCGCCCCAATCGTGCAGCAAAAACAGCAGCCGTGTCAAAAATTAAATCTCAGCACTAGTTTTTCCGTGCAGTAATTATTCAAAGTGATAAATACGGGCGAGTACTCCATAATAGAAACGTAGAACGAGGTTATCAATGAAATAATATTTAAGTTTTCGGTCCCTTATTAATAAGAAAACCGAAGTTGATCAAAATGCAGCCCCAATCGTGCAGCAAAAACAGCGTCCGTGTCAAAAGTTAAATCTCAGGACTAGTGTTTTCATTACAGTGGTATTTGAAGGTAATTTACTTTAATAAAACATTTATAATCGGTAGAAGCTTCGTATATTTATTACAGGTTTGTTTCCTTCCCCGACGTTCACCCAGAGGATTGACAGCCTGACGAGGACCCTTGCCAAGAAGGGCCGAAATATCGATGAAGAATCATAGCTGACGTATATCCGTTGCAACTTGTAAACATTGTTTGAATAAATGTTTCGAAGTCAGCTTGGGCTCAAAGAGTATTTAATCAGTGTAATGCTAATAGAGGATATTGGATACACTTTTAAGGGTAGAATCTCGGGACAATGAATGGAACTAATACGAAACAGAACGAATTACTATCATATGTGCGACGTGTCCTTCAACAAGTATTCACATAAGTAGTGTACCTTTACCGTTGCAACTCGCTCGGTAACCGTTGGCGTGGAAAGGGAAAGCCCACTCACTGGACTATCTCAAACATGGTTGAAACCCAACTGACGTGGTTTGGATGTGTGACCAATATCCCCTGTACGTACGTACTTTATTCAGGACACAAGCTTTTCACCACATGTTGAGGCCGTCTCTGAGCTGGCAACGTGAGAAGCACAAGGACATATTCCCTGAATAAGCACCGCTGAACCAGTGTACACAGCACCAGGACCCTTGGTGCCTTACTAACCGATTTTCGAACTCTTTCGTACTGTGTTTTTGGGATCCCATAACGTAAGTGGAGGGATACCTATGACATCACAAAAGTTGTCCGTCTGTCCGTCTGTAAGCACGATAACTCTCGAAGGGAATGAGATATTTTGATGAAACTTGGTGTGAGGATTCTTTGGGTCATCGGGCAAGTCAAGTTCGTAGATGGGCTTTGTAGCCCTACGTTTAGGGGTGGGGTTTAAATTAAGGGGGCAAACAAAATATTTTGAAACAGCTAATGTGATAGAGCATTATGGGGTAAGAAGACACGCTGAACACGACGGTGAAAACCATTTTGTCATCGGAAAAGTAGTTCGACCGGAATCCGGCTGAAACCGGAAAGTTTGTTAAAAGTAAAAATTGTATTTGAAGTTGATTAGATATTCGATACAGGGGTAGGAAGACATGATGGACACGATGGTCAGAAACATTTTCTAGACGGACAAGTAGTTCGCCCAAAATCCGGCACAAACCGGAAAGTTTGTTAAAATTAAAAGTTTTATTTGGTGTTTATTAGATGTTCGATTTTAGGGCAAGAAGACATACTGAACTCGTATGTGAAAACAATTTTCTTTTCGCCCAGAATCCGGCCCAAACAGGAAAATTGTTAAAGTTTTATTTGTAGTTGATTAGAATAATCCGAGGATTTAGGGGTAAGAGGAGATGCTGAATACGTGTGTGACAATCATTTTTTACTCGGACATATAGTTCGACCGGAATCCGGCTGGAGTTGTTATAAGTTAAAGTTTTATTTGAAGTTGATTAGATGTTCATTATTGGAGAAAGAAGATACCACGAGTTCGTTTTTGAGCTTTTTTTCGCCAGACAAGTAGTTGCGGAGTTCGGCCGAAACCGGGAAATTGGCAGAAGTGGCAGGAATTTTTCGTCAAAAACAGATATGACATGTAGGAGTAAACACACACGCTGAATCCATATCTGAACTTTTCTCTTTTCTCAGAGGATTAGCTATTTCGCCTTAATCTGTTTCTGAATTTTAATAGTAAAACATGTTCAAGGAGACCTGGCGGAGACTATCTGGCTAAGACAAGACCCAGTTGTCTGGATCAGATATTAAATTTTTGGGATCTCATCGAAACCTTTGGTCTTGTTACTATTAGTATAATGCGCCGTATATTTGTAAACTCACTTTCTTATAATCCGATAAGTAGATAACTGTAACGATCGATGTATTTAGTGCCAATTCGGCGCTACGAGCTATGAATTGACAAAATATCCATCAATCTACATTGCTATATTAATCGATTCTTGGATGGGTTTCTTTCGTCGTGGAGTATTTGCTCAGCAATAAACCGATTTTTCACTTATTTCCACTACTGGAAGACTTTATAACCTCATCACCAAAAGAGCGGCAGATTCTAGAATATGTAATGACTTGCTCTTCCGCGCTAGGGGAACGTCAGCAAAAAACGAGAAACGCAGACACACGTAACACAAAATTCATGGAACCCGAATAGCTCAGCGAAGCTCAGAAACAATGTTGGGAATTACTTCATGTAGCCTATTTGTTCTTTAAGTACTATTTAAGTACCCAATCGAAGAGCTTGGGTTTCGCTCAAGTCCAACTTTCTTGGATTACTTAATACTTATTACTTGAGTAAAATAATTAGGTACCTGAAGGCTTCACGTACCGATATTTCAAGTACTGTCTCAAGTACATTCTGCTTAGCTCGATTAGCATATTACAATGCTTCTTTGGCAGCATTATGAATTTTATTATATTTTTTTCTACTCGCCAGCTTTGGCGGATACAAATAAATGAATTGAATTGAAATCCGACAAGTAGAAGCCTTCAGAGAATCTGATGAAACTCAGGCGGACTGTGAAGTGGACTGCACATTGGGAAGCATACTACTAGATGTGGGTACTCTATTCAAAACTGCAAAGACTATGCACTACAAACGTGCAGTACACTGTAAAAAGTTCCTCCGAGTCAGGATTAAAGTTAACTGCTGTATTTGCTACTGGGATTAATCTTATCTCTACTGTGATACGATTAATCCGAACTAGAGATAAGACTAGACCTACGTTGACTGGGCAACGTGAAGTGTTGCGGCATCCTTTGGCCGGCTTCGCCGACTAAAGTGTTGCGAGAGCAACACTTTGGTCTCGTTTCTTTGCCGTCAGTTAAATGCTGAAGTTGTCAACTTATCGAAGCTTATAAAACGGTATTTTCTGATAAGAACACAATCAGTAATCACATGATCAAAGGCTGTTGTAAATTATGACACTATTCATCCTCAGCGTTGTAAAAACAACAACAAATGAGTATCGGAAGAAGAGACTAAACTGGTACCTTACTACTGAAGTTGTCAACCCCGTCAAACTTTCAAACTGCTGTATCTCTTGAAGGAATGTTTGTACCGAAAAATGGATGACATATACTTTGATCACCTCATGAAGAGCTATCGATTGCCCTAACAACAACAAAAGAATATCGGAAGAAGGGACTAAATTGACTTTGCAGTCAGTTGAACTATCCTTTTCAATCGTAGACACCGTGACGGATGAAAACTTGGAACAATATCTGACATAATCTAGTTGGTATTATAAAGGTATGTAACATTTCAGGATTAAAATACCATAGACGACACTATTAATTATTCTGAAACTACCTCATTGTTTTACATTTTCGTTTGTATCCGTTGCGTAAACAGTTAATCCTAGGTTACAGCGATAGACCATCGACAAAGAATTTCTTACCGTCAGATTTATAGTATTCAAATACAAAGTGCACCAATTTGCACAAATTTCTAGCCCCTCTTGAACCGAGTCTTACTTACAAGTGCCCCCCCCCCCCCGTGATAGACATCAAGTTCACCGGAAACAAATAATGGGTACACCAGCTAGCAAAAGTTGGAAAACCCTCATCGCTGAAGATGATAACAGCCAGCGCTGTAAAAACAACAACAAAAGAATATCGGAAGAAGGGACTAAATTGACTTTGCAGTCAGTTTAACTGTATTCTTTTCAATCGTAGACATCGTGACGGATGAAAACTTGGAATAATATCTTTTATAATCTAGTTGGTATTATAAAGCCATCCGTAACTTTTCAGGATTAAAATACAGTAGATGACACTATTAATTATTCTGAAACTACCTCATTGTTTTACATTTTCGTTTGTATCCGTTGCGTAAACAGTTAATCCTAGGTTACAGCGATAGACCATCGACACAAACTTTCTTACCGTCAAATTTATAGAAATCGAATACAATGTGCACCCATTTGCAAAATTTCTAGCCCCTCGTGAACCGATCCATACTTACAGGTCCCTCTCCGATCAAGTTCACCAAAAACAAATAATGGGTACACCAGCTAGCAATAGTTGCAAACCCCTCATCGCTGAAGATGATTGTAGCATAATAGCCGGTTATTATTTTTAAGTATTGGGAACCAAATTGTTCTTACCATCGCATACACCGGAAACGAATAATAGGTACACCAACTAGCACAAGCTGCAAACCCCTCATTGCCGAAGATGATTATGAGCTAACAGTAGACTATTGCTTACAAGTCCCCTACATGTCTCACAATTGGTATCGCCTATTTTTAGTTTCGTTGTGTACCTTACTACTGAAGTTGTCAACCCCTTGAAATTTTCAAACTGGTGTATCTCATGAAGGAGTTTTTGTACCAAGAAATGGATGACATATACTTTGATCAGCTTATCAACGGCTATTGATTGCGTCGTAAAAAAAAATTTACCTGTCTTAGTTCAAGAGTTGACTTTTTTGCCGTAGGCCAACTTTCTAACGTCACGACTTAGAAAGGAACAAAGGATAAGCTCCAATTTCTTTAGCAATGAGAGAACTTTAAAAGCCGAAGAAGCACATCTGATACCATTTCTCTGCCGCAAACCCAAGTACAAAATAACGAATGATAAACTCAGCTGAAATCGCGAACAGAAATAGATAGAAACAATAGAGGGCAGCACTTTCGGACCCGTGGGAAAAAGCCACTTTTTTGTTTCTGTAGATTTTTCTATTTATCACTCAAAGAAGACATGTTGGCTGGGGGCCGGGTAACTGCCGCACATATTTAACACTTATTGATTTTAGCCCACCTTCAATTTGAAACTGGTGCCTGTCTGCTTGCGTGCTAGAACGGAGCTTTCCACTCGAAAGCAGAAACATGATTTGATGATACGAAAGGTTGGCTGCACAACTTCAGATAGTCCTCTCTGAAATGGGCTATATAACTCCACTTCACTTCGCACACCGTAGGCTGTGGCTCGAGGACAAGCAAAAACCATCATTTTTGGCCCCAGCACTTTCCGTAAAAACCGCACAGGTTAGACCCTTACCAGTTACCAGGAATAAAATGAAGTCGGAGTGCTAGAAAAAAAAAAAAAAACGAGGACAAAACTGAAGTGTTGCTCTTGCAACACAATTATCTTTTTAGAGACAAAATTAATCCCAGTAGCAAATACTGCAAGATCTTTTTTTTTATAAAGTACTTGAAGTACTACTTAAGTACGAGTCACGTAACTTTGGCAGGTACTTACAACTTGATACTTGAGTACACAATTTTGAAGTACTTGTCCCAACACCGCTCAGAAGTTCTTATCGCTACGGAGTGAGGCAGCAGTATCAACACAAACTATACGTCACAGTATACTGAAATCAAAATCTCGTCTACTTTACAAAAATAAATGGTACACTATCTTGGCTCCAAAACTACCGGAAACCAAAAAACTTCAAAAGCAATATCACAAAATGACTCTCTAAAGGTGAAACACGTGCAAAAAGGCACAGTAATTTGCATATTACACGTTTTGGTTAGCAAACGACCAACAAAAAGATTTAAAGTAAATGTTTAGTAAAATTTGTATCCAACTGCTTGATTTTTGGGATCTCTGTATCTTGTCATAGTCAATCCCGAAAATGTTAAATGTTTTGCGAGACGTACCTTCAGTCCCAGGTGTGAAATAATCTGATTGCGGATCTTCGGCCTAGATGACAATATAGCGGCTTCAGCCTAAAGAGGACCCTTGCCAAGAAGGGCTGAAAAATAGCTCTAATAAAATGTAGCTGACTTAAACGTTTTTCACCATGAAATATGACACTGTGGCTCGAACCAGCATTCTTCAAAAATTAATTCCAAATTGCTAGAATACTCCGTCAATGTGAATGGTATGAGCGATTCAGCTAACACCCTGACAAATTCACTAGACAAATCTTGCGCCCGATATATTTGAAAATAATTATTTTTCACATAAACTTTCTTTGCTAAAAAGCATGCGCGTTTTGCAAATTATTATCAAAGAATGTTACGATACACATTGCATCACAATCATTAAAAATATATACGTACGCTGCGAGTCAAGGCTTCCTCAGACGAACATGAGACAAAGATACAGACTACGAGCGTGTTACGACCCTAATTACCGGAGTTACTACGCATGACGTCACGAATTTTGGCTTCTCGGCATCAAGGCTGGAACGATTTTTTCTATTTTCATCAAAATATCATGCCATGGGCTAATTGGACCAATCACGTTACAGAGATTCGTAGTTACAACGCTTACTACATTCCCGATGCATGGTAAGCCAATAGTTACTATTAGTTACTATTTCGA
Organism: Branchinecta lynchi; assembly: GCA_023053575.1. Taxonomy (NCBI): domain Eukaryota; kingdom Metazoa; phylum Arthropoda; class Branchiopoda; order Anostraca; family Branchinectidae; genus Branchinecta; species Branchinecta lynchi. Next base: position 17,138,163 of record JAKZAP010000007.1, read on the forward strand.
GAAAGTTGGAACGGTCAGCGTGGTAAGAGGTTGGAACGAAAATAGTAACTGATAGTTTCTATTGTTGGAAGGGTGGAACACGCTCTATATAAAACTGACAAGAACTGGTTGTTTTTCGACTTCAGTCATCAAGATATAAAACTACAGTTACAAATCTCAACGCATAATCCAGACTATTCATACATTTAAAACACGCACTGGATTCGTTTGATTAGTTAGAAACACCTTTATAAACTGGCAGCAGCTTTTGTGTTGACTTCTGTGACGCTATCTAGCGGCTGATAGGATTCCATGGGGGCGCAAGAGCAGACAAGGTTCTTGTCCCCATACACGTCATCAATACGGCTAACCGATGGCCAGAACTTTGACTCTGGGCGGACGAACTCCTATCAGAAAGAAAAGAAGATGAACAATACTCTATATGACCAGGGACCCATAAATTTCCCGTAATGACTCATCATTCAGGGGGCTTGTCAATAAGAGACTTCTGATGCGCTCTTGACCGAGCGTCAGATAGTTCGAAAAATACCCACGGGGATAAAATACCCGACTCTCCAGATAGACAAAAATTTTCGCAGCTGTTGTGCTGCACTAGGAATATTTCTCTGAAATGGAAGAGTGTCCTGGGTCTTTTGTCCTAGCTTAGGTACCTGGTGGCATGCTGGCAATTTTGTCTATCTGAGCAAGAACGCCGATTCGATCCAAGCGGAATTTTGGGAAACTAGGTGAGGCTCGGGCAACATAGCAACATAGAAGCATAGGAAATGACAAGCCCCCTGAATGGCGAGTCAATACAGGAAATGTATGAGTCCCTGATATGACTAAGTTTAAAACACGCCATTGACCCTCAGGAAGAACGTGAAAACGTCGCCCTAACCACTCAAACTCAACAACTCAAATCCTGTGTCAACCAGTCAGGGCGATCATTCGGGATAGCTGTGATATCGCTTCCGGCTCTTCCGCTAGGTACACGGCGATTTTGCGTCGACAAGGAGAGTCAGTCATCAAGAGTATTGTTCTTGGTGCGAAATTACGAACGTCCCATCTTGAATATCATCAAATACCGTGAAACTGATGACAAATCTGTCTTAGGCACTGTTCCTATCGCACGCTACTAACTAACTATTGTGGTGGTTTGCGAAGTATGTTCAGAAGCACCTCTGTAGCTCAGTGGTAGAGTGGCCTTGTGAGGTCGTGGGTTCAAATCCCGCCTGAGATACACTATTGTCTTCCAGTTCACTACTTAAAGTTCACTACTTTTTTGATGTTTGCTTGTTGCTATAAAAAATAATGGACAACAGGGCCCAACCAGATCACGACGTTATCCACTGCTTCCTAGCCGAAGATTGAAAATAAGTGTACTTTTCTGTGTGTTTATGTGTTTTATTTAGTTTCTTTCATTTACTCCACTTTTTCAAAATGGCAGGTTATAAATAAATTGCTTACTTACTTATAATATTGGTGCATAATTTGAAATTACATATTTGTGACGTTTCTAGAGTTCACCGGCAAACGTGGCGAGTGCCAACTTGTATCAGCTTGTAAGCAGCTCATCACTATGAATATTTTGAAGGTTTTTTTGTTTTGTTTTCAATCAATCAATCATGTTTAATCCGAATAGCTAAAAGCTAGAAAAGGAATAAATTTGTTCCTTCTCCGAAATTTATTGTCTGAAGGATTATAACTTTTGATACTTGCAATCTTGTCTAGCACCATAAACAAAAATCTTGCAGTATTTGCTACTGGGATCAATCTTGTCTCTAAAAAGTTAATCTTATCTCTAATTCTGATTAATCTTATATCAGTAGAGATAAGATTAATCCCAGTAGCAAATACTGCAGTTAACTTTAATCTTTACTCGGAGAAAATTTTTACAGTGTAGGGTGAGCTTGTATGAAGTGAAGGCTGAAGATAAGAATAGTCCAGATTTGGATGGATACTTTAAGGGTCAATTATTAAATCTCCAGAAACTTACGGAGGGGAAAGCGGCGGTTTCGCGCGTGTATGGACGATCCCACGCAGAAGCAATGACGATTCGGGCAGTATGTGGTGCCATCTTCAGGGGGTTGACTTTGGCATCGCTTCGGCCTTCCTCGATGTCTCTGATCTCCTCTCTGATCCCTACACAAAAAGAATAAGCCTCTGAATGCGAGATATAAACAGGAAACTAAACAGTCTGTACACAGCAGAGCAAAATAATACTGAGTTAGGTTCTAGGCTCTGCTAACACTAACAATAACACTAGGCACTGCTACATGGGACTAAAATTCGCGTCTATACAGACATAACCGTGTTAACGGATCGCCAAAGATCCCTGAAGTCTCGTAGCAGCGATAGTTTCGACCTACAGTAACTACAGCTATTATTCTTTTTACCGTGTCACGTTCAATTTAACTGACCGGAAAAGAAAAAAAAAGAATCTCGCGAGTAACAAAAATACATTAAAAACATAATATATTCTCTTCCGTTTGCTAATACTTCCCACACGACTGTTTTTATAATTTAGAATGGAATAAACGGATGACGAGGAAAAAACATGTTCTTTGGATGCAGAACAAGTTTTCATTACGCCACTCCCTTGCTTAACGGAAGGTAATCCACGCTTTTACTCAATACCGCTCTTTTTTGTACTCTGTGCATGTGGGTAATTAGACCAGTACACGTGGGCGGAACACCTTGTTGTCTAAAGCATTGTCCAAATATGTGTAATAAGCTGAATAGCGCTATAGGCGATGTTTACGTCTTAATACACACGCCTGTTCAAATAGGAACCCGAGAGGTTCTTTATGAATGCAGCATTCGGTGTTGCCACGCTGATACAGTTTTTCGAGTTTCTAAAGATAAAAAAAAGTGTTCTTAGTACCATTTGAACTACACCAGTACAATTTGTCGCCCAACATATTGTAAAAAGCTCTTAAATTTACGGATTGACAGCATTGGTCCTCGAACTAGCAGTAAGCAGTCGTAACAGAACAAAACGTGTTCTTTTGAAGAATAGGTGTTCTTTAGCTTCCAACAAAGTAGAACTTTAGTGCTTCCCATCCCGTGGCAACAATGACGTGCTTCCCGTGGCAACCCCCTCGGCCCGCTGGCGGACCCAACAAAGTAATCTGATTGGCTCTGCATAAGGGAGAATAGAGCCGAGCTCCATTTTCCTTATTCGCCTTATTACAGCACGCCCCGAGGAAAAGAGGAATCTGCAATAAGCCTTATACGCCGTAATACACCTTACAACACCTATTTGGACAATGCTTAAGTCAACCAGCATAATTTGTTCTTCAGACAACTTGAGTTGAAGAGTTAAAGCACAAGTCTCAGCTGAAACAGTTTATATTCCGATAATCTAAAATACTCCTTTGAAATTCTCAAGCATGCAAAAAGCTTTCTCCACAAAAGTAATAATAATAATAGATTTATTGCCCATCTTAATGAACAAACTTACAAAAAGACGGAGTAATTAAATAAAGAAGAAGAAAAAGAACAAAGAAATTAGAAATAAAAAAAGAGATATCACGGGCTCATTCGTTCGTTTTGTTGATTTTTGTCCATTCTGTATCTACCCGATGAAAAATCTGTAGCCAACGTAGTTGTACGATAGTTGAGCGAAAAAGTTGCATGTACTGATATATAATAGTAAAGAAAACTATCACTTACTGTGCCTTAGACTGGGCCAATCTTAAGCAGTAGTATCCAGTAGCATCCTGTCTTGCTAATAGTAGCATGCAATATAATGCAGTAACACGGTAGCCTTGACACAGAAGCATGTGTTAGCATCAGTTCGTAATGCATGCTACTTTTTCATATAACTTCATACTACTATTTTTAGATAAATTTTTGATCGGGAAGATGCTGCGCGGGTTAAAAAAAAGAAGTAAATGCAACTTTAGGAGACGTCACTTACTGAGGAGAGCTTCGCAGAATCTATCCAGCTCTCCCTTGTCTTCCGACTCGGTGGGCTCGACCATCAAACATCCAGCCACTGGCCAGGACATCGTGGGAGCATGAAAGCCGTAGTCCATTAACCTGAAAGATGCGAATATGTCTCTGTGAACAAGTTTATAGTAGGCAGGCCCGTATCCAGGAATTTATTTCGGGGGGGGGGGGGGGGGGGGGGGGGTTCGCCTGCGGCTCGGACAAAAAAGTACAAAGAACACATGGATCAGAGGGGAAAGCCTATAAAAATGGTTATTTTTGTAAGTTTCGGGGGGGCGGGGGGTTCAACCCCTTAACCCCCCCCCCCCTTGATACGGCCTTGATGGCAGGTAAGCAAGTAATTTATTTGTACCTGCCATTTCGAAAAAGGGGAGTAAATGAAAAAAAAAAAACACACACACACAAAGACATTGAAAAAGACACTAATTTCAATCTTCGGCCAGGAGGCAGTGGAGAAGGTCGTGCGCCGATTGGGCTCGGTTGTCAGTGATTTTTTAATAGCGACGAAGAAACATCCAAAAGGGTAACACTTGCATCTTGAATTTTGAACTTCTCAGTCAATGTATGGTTATGGCATAATTTCGACAAGCATATTTAAAATAACAGGATTTCATCTTTTTAATCTCCTTTTATCGCAGTGCTGTACAATTTTCCTAATTTATTACTTCATTTATTTCCCTCATAACTGAGGAGTAACATAACATAGTCGGCTACACAAACAAAGCTGTACCTAACGCATTCAATGACACTACAAATACTGTGAAGAAAAAAATATGCACTGTTTTAAGACCAAATTAAGATTAGTAATGTATAAGATTATTCACTTGTTAGGTGCAGGTTCTGAGTTTGGAAGGCTGCCTAGGTTTTTTCAACTTTTTCTTTAGTATCAAAACTGGATAAGTTAATTTAAAGTCGGAAACTGGGAATTACTGATAGTTCTAGAAAATTTTAAATATGAAATTTTAACAGCAGATGCGTCGCAAATTCGAAAGTTCTCTAGAATTTTTGATGCAAAAAGAAAATGAGGTAATGCAACAGAGATGAACAATGACCCCAGGATATTTTTTAAGACCAATACGCATTGTGAATTCTATCTCGAAGTTGATTGATAATTATGGACTGAGAAACCTTGGCAGATGATGCATTTGGGATCCCTAACTAAGTACGTCACTACATCGCATACTGGAAAATAAATCCCGTTACCATTATTACGGCAGCCACCACACAATTGTTGAACGCACATTTCAATTTTTATGGCACTTGCAGCTCCGCTCAAGTGGGATATACTGATCACTTTTCGTTCGGTTGGTCTGTCGGTTCACTGTTCTCGAGTTAGGGTACTTCCAGAAGGGCTAGGACGATGAAAATTCAAAGGCATATCAGGGACCCGACCAAACTAATTTAGAAATAGTCAATTCCCCTATCTGACCATCGTGGGGGGAGGGGGGAGGTAGCGGCGGAAAATAGGGGCATGCATAACTTTCAAACGGGTTATCGGATCTTAATGCAACTCTTAATTGAAAGACCTCATGTCTCAGATGTCCCATGACACGCATTGAGTGGAGCGATCAGGATGAATCTTGGCGGGAAGTACAGGCACAAGTCCGAGGTGCGTCAGTGAGAGAATCGGACCGGATCTAGATACTGAGGGGAAGGGGGGAGCTGTAGGGGGGGGGGGGGGGGGGTGTCCGGAATTCCGGTGATCGTGAGTTAAGATACTTCCAGATGTGCTAGGACGAACGAGAGGGTTGCTCTGAGCGTGTTCCACCCTACTTACCCTAGTTACTACGCATGACGTCACAAATTCTGGCTTCTTGGCGTCAAGGCTGGAACGCATTTTCCTATTTCCACCAAAATATCGTGCCACGGACTAATCCCGCCAATCACATCACAGAGATTTGTGGTTACCACGCTTACTACGCTCCCGAGCGTGGTAAGCAAATAATTACTATTTCGAGAAGGTTGGAACGGTCAGCGTAGAAACTTTTCACGAGGTTGGAGAGAAAATAATAACTGTTAGTTACTATTGTTAGAAGGGTGAGAAACACTCATGGTAAATGCTCCTTTTTATTTTTAAGCTTTTATATGTTCGTTTTGTGGCACGTGCAGCCTCTGGCTCAAGTGCCATATACCGATCACAATTCCGTGTGTCGGTCGGTCCGAGTTTTTTGTCACACTTTTTCGAGTTAGGGTACTTCCAGATGTGCTAGGACAATGAAACTTGGCAGGCATATCAGAGACCCGACCAAACTAACCTGGAAATAATCAGTTTCCCAATCCGACCATATGCGGGGGAGTGGAGGGCGCTGGAAACTTGAAACTTGAGGGCCTTTTCTCACACTTTTTCGAGTTAGGGTACTTCCAGATGTGCTAGTACCATGAAACTTGGCACGCATATCAGAGACCCGACCAAACAAACTTAGAAATAATCAGTTTTCCGTCCGATTTTTTTTTTTGGGGGGGGGGGGAGTGGAGGGCAGGGGAATCTGGGAAATTGAGTAGTAAGTAACTTTCGAACGGGCGATCGGATTTTAATGAAACTTAATAATTGAATAGATTATATATCTGAGATGTCCCGTTTAAAGTTTTTACCGGATTCGGTAGTCAGGGGGGAGTTGGGAAGGGGAGACCGGAAATTTCAAGAAACTGTTAGAATCGAGGAATCGGAGTGAAACTTGCTGGGAAGAACAAGCATCTGCTCTAGATAAATCGTTTAGACAATTGTACTGGATCCGGACACTTGAGGGGGGGGGGAAGGCCCGGAATTCCATTTTTTGGGATTTTCACGACGAAACTTGGCAGGTATATCAGGGACCCGGTCAAACTGACTTGGAATACAACAAATCCTCGATATGATAATCTTGGGGGGGGGGGGGGTTGAGGGAAAGGAATCCGAAATATTGAGTCATGCGTAACTTTGGAACGGGTGATCGGAATTTAATAATTGAAAAGAGGGCATTTCTCTCTGGTGATCTTTTTCATTTCCGGACCGGATCCGACAATTATTTGGGGGGGGGGGAATACTTCACCCGCTTAGACTGGTGTGATATTGATCGAACTTCGTGGGAATAAAAAACAGATGCTCTTGATTAATCATTTACAGAACCGGATTGGCTCCGGGTATTGTGGAAGGAGTTGGAGGGGGAGGGGGTCTGGGATTCCGGTGATCGCGAGTTGAGGTACTTCCAGATGTGCTAGGACGATGACACTTCGCTGGAATATTAGAGATTCAACAAAATTTGCTTAGAAATAGCTACTTTCCAAATCCGATTCTTCCTTAAAGTACCAAACTTGACCGCACAGTAAAAAAATACTTTTAAGCAATATATGCATTTTCATGATGCCATCAGCCCATTATCATTTTTGCCTGAAGGGTTTTGCTTACAAATGAAGTTCTAGCTCCCTTAGAGTGCGCATCTCAACCGCAAACTCGAAACTTACTTTTGATCAATCAAAACATTTTAACCCATGCAAGTGCCATATGAGCTTACAGCTCTAGTTGATTAAAGCTACTTAAGTAGATATGTGTTATTATGTGTAGTAATGGGAACAAGCTAAGCTTAACGCCAAAAGTATTAATAAACGGACAATTCTAAACCCCACCCCTCCTCTCACAAATCCTCCTACTGATGGTTTTTCATGTACCTGAAGTAGTACAACGCAGTCACATCTTCGAATTTCGGATCGCGTGACAAAAACGCGCATAACGAGTTGGTTTTCTTAGCTATTTGGCACAAGAAAGGAGCCTCCCATTCAGCTTTGAGATCTGTCAGATAATTGAATCATGGAGTTTTTATCTCCCAATCTTTTTCTTACTAAAAGTCAAGCATCACTTCCGACGCCACGGGCGGTAACCCCAACGTCATGAGCTATGGTCATTTCCGTCACCGATTTCACAGCAGATGATCTAATTTTACGGCTCATATTTTTTACTTAATTAATCCTTTATCCCCTACTCAGCTGTAGTCACGATCGGGAGGCAGCCATTGTAAGCACATCGTGACTTACAAAGAACCGTCCCACTAGTTCAATGACTAGATAATTTGTTTTCCTAAAAATGGTTACATCTATTTGTCAGATTAGTTCGTCATGTTTAAAGACTGCACGATGTGAACTGACATGTTCATCTCTGATTTGAGTTTCCCAGCATGATCACTAGACAGGATGCGTGTGAAGATGGTTGGCCACCCCCACGCTCCCGTGTCACTCGAGTTTCTATATAATATCCAATTTTCTCTCTTGAACACAAGCATGTACAGACAGACAGTGGCGTCACGTGGAGGCAGGAGGATGGGGGCATCCCCCCCCCCAATGTTGTTGGCCAATCGGTAAAAAAATAGCCGAGTACCAGTCGATTTTTTTCAAGGAAACCGTCGATTTTTCTTCAAAATAGTCGGTTTTTCGTAAAAATAGTCTATTTATTCTTAAAAACAGTGAGTTTTTCAAAGAATCAGTGGTTTTTCAAAAATCAGTCGATTTGTCGGCAAAACACTCGTTTTTTTCCTAACAAGTGCGCAAGCGTTCAGACGTGGAGTGTAAAAGTAAAATGTTTATCACATTTATATACAAACAGCTGTAGAACCAAGACATTTCTCTTCCCCAATAACCAAACAAGTATTGAAATATCCTTGTAATCACCCGCCTTCAAAAGCTTTAAATGTAAACAAACCACCAGCATAAATCCAAAGAAATGTTGAAGATCTTGCACGAATAACAGTTGTTCGAACACTGAATGGTCTGCCCGTCTTAGGGTCTGCATGCCAGTCCCACCCTTTAAACCTATTTTCCATTAGCAAGGTAATAACAAGTGCAATAAACCAATTCGTGGCAGACTAATGCCCCTTTGTCACAATTCATTAAGAACGGCGGCATATCATCGATCATATGACAAAACAGTCCAGTTTCCAACTGCTCATTAAAGATTAAAGTACGTCGCGTCGTCTCATTTGTTCATGTTATGCCAAATCCTCACCCATAGATATATCTCCCCTCGAGCTTATATAAAGTTTGGAAGGATCCCATCAAACTCCTGCCACGGGAAAATGAGGGACGTTTGGAACCTGCGGGTCTTCACAGGTTTGAATACGAAACATCATTTGCTCATGCATTACCTTTCCACTGTGTAACGTAACATATGTCGTGCTTTGCTCATTCAAGAATAACGTGACAAGACCATTGATGGCTGAGTTTGTTAGCGCAGCGGCAATTTAAGCAGAAGGTCGAGGGCTCAAATCTCGCCTGAGGAGCATTTTGGTCTTTCAATCCACTACTTACATTATAAGCATTGGTACTGACTAAACTTCAGCCGTTTATCTAAGGCCCGTGACGTTTTCATCACGTCATGAAAGAAATAGGAAAATTTGATTAAATTAATGTTGCGAAATATTTATTTGTATCTATATACATAGAGTCAAGCGGCCAGCGAGGCGCCGGACGCGTTTGCACTTCTAAACCGTTCTAGGGACAATCAGTTCCGTTAGTAAATGGAAAAAATAGACTTTTTGTGTCGTCACGCCCCGTAGATAATCGGCTACATTTTAGTCAACACCCTTATAATATCACCTGCTTTCGCAGCGATTTCGCACGTTCTCAAAATCTCCCGCATGAAAGTAAAAAATCACAAATTCGACTTTTCGTACTGCACTTTCTCAACACGCTCCTTGATATTCTGTTTTCTGAAAAACGGTCCGTAAATACGCAGGCTCACTCTTCTTTAAGAATGTAATTCTCACCTTTTCGCAATATCAACAGCTTCAATTCCTGCTGTCTTCTTGAAGTCTCGTACATCCAAAATGAATTCGTGGGCAACAAGTCCACTGACACCGGTATATAGGATTTTGTACTGTCCGCCGAGGACTTTGGCCATATAATTAGCGTTGAGGATGGCGACTTGTGTTGCCCGCCTTAAACCTTGGCCACCCATCATCTAAAACAACACAATATATCATTAATATATATAGTAACGAGGTAATTCCACCTGACATGAAAGTTCATTTTAAAATAATAATAATAATATTTGTCGTCAACTAAATGCACGAGGCGACAGCGGGGTAAAAAAAATTAAGAAAAATCGATCAACACAATAATTCTGAAAATTTAAAGCACAACTCTTACTAGAAATTATCTTCTCCCTATGAAATGGGTCAGAAAAAAAAGGTTTCGAAAATACCATTACTTACCAGCTGAATTTAGCAATTTTCTTGTTAGCGCTTGTCGACTTTATCCAGTCTTCCTGCTCTCCGACGCGGCGGCTGGCCGCAAAACAAACGTGTTAGTAGTTAAAAAGTGGGTAAGCAAATAAACGTTGAAGATCCGGAAAACTTTGCGTTGTGTAACGAGCAAAACAAACGTGTTAGTAGTTAAAAAGTGGGAAAACTAAGCAAATAAACGTTGAAGATCCGGAAAACTTTGCGTTGTGTAACGAGCAAAAACGCGGCGGCTGGCCGCAAAACAAACGTGTTAGTAGTTAAAAAGTGGGAAAACTAAGCAAATAAACGTTGAAGATCCGGAAAAATTTGCGTTGTGTAACCCGGAACAGCCGAAAAAGCGCTAAAATTCGTAGGCACAAAACAAAACGATGGAGAAAAGTGGCGAATTCGGAAGCCCGTCATTCCGTAAGGGAGCTAGGTGTATTATAAAGGGCAGAGTAAGCAAGAGAGGTCCTTTTAGTGTCGGGATTCATCGAAGAAATCATCGCCACCTTTTCAATTTAGATTTCAGCCAAAGCTTGGCTGTTTTCAGGCGTTGCAATGTTTATCCAGTATTTTTACACGAAGCTGATCTGACAAAGCAGCCACGGTAAGTAAAGCTTTCGACTCCCTTCTGCTCCCACAAGCAATGCACGAACTATTCGAGCGAGGTGTTTCACCTGTAATTGTCAGAACATCCCTTGAAAATGTAACGTCAAAATAAGAATCCCGGGGAAGGCCGTGCTGTCTAATGAATTGCCAGTACGGATTGGAGTTAAGCGGGGTGGCATCACCTCACTTGTTATAGTTGTTATGTATAAGAACGCTACGATATCTGTCCAATATATCCATATCCATATCCTGTGTCATTGAATGGATCAGATGGTTTAGGCATAGTTGTGTTTTATACATTATTTTTTACTCCTCAGTGCTGAGGTAAATAAATGAATAAATAAATTAAAACTTCTTTCGTGTTGTATTCATAAAGAGCTGGAGCCATCTATCTTCTGTTATGCAGATGACGTGACGGCGTGTTTTTTCGGCACATTTCTTAGTCCGCTGGCATATCTAGCCTTGAAAATTGTTTCCAGGAAATTTAGCAAAATTATCAGGAAACATGATCATCACATCAAAATGTGAGGTGCTGCTTTTTAATGATAATAGTGATTTATCTGTTGTCAATGTAGCTTTAGATGATATTCCAGTTGAGCCTGTCATAAATTGATGTACCTTGGTGTTGCGATCGATAAGCAAAAGCATTGACGGCTGAGAGAATGGAAAGCAAAACTCGTCGGTGTTACGGCCAAACTTTTTCACCCCAATTTCATCTAAACCGAAGTCTATTCAAGATTTTATAACAGTGTTGCGCTTCCCGATGTTCTATACATAGCTCCACTTGCAACGTTAAATGATTCGGACCGACTAAAAATTAAACGGTTTTATTTTAAATTCGCAAAACGCCTTCTTCGTCTTCCTCCTTGGACGCGCAAAACCTACATGACCCACAACTATGGTATTATTGACCCGATTGGAAGCTCGTCGAGTTACACGAACGACTAAAATGCAGTCAGAGCGGCCATGAGTGGCAAGGGATTGTTCTTTGATATTTTTGAATTATTATTGTGATTTTCTCTCTGTGTTTTGCCTTTTGTTTTTCCCATAATACTAGCGCAACCTACTTCCATAATCACTACATATATTTCTAAACCCGGAGACCCTAATTTCGTACGGCATATTCTAACCCCTCTAACAAAACCACGCTGATTTTCTCACTTGCCGTGCTGTGCTACCTTCGATGTGTATCACGCTGCCAATGGTTGTCGGCGAGAAGTTTTTTCCATCGGAAAAAACGGTTATGTAAATTGTTTCCCTGTTTTCGCTACAAGTCAACGGGTCTTTGAAAAGGCTTAAATCAGCCAAAACCGTGGGTTATGTGTTGAAAGCACAGACTTGTTTTAAAGTATTCAAATGTTTTAAAATACTGTAAGTTGAAGAGTAAATAGTGCGGGGGGTCCTTTAAAGGGGGTATATCTTGCAAAGAATCTGCCATCTTTAGTGTATTTTTCGGCAATGGCTTACCTTTTTAGTTGGTAAATATTTCAAGCATAGAGCGGCAAGCACACAGAAATACCGTAACACAAATCCAAAGAAATAAGTTCATTCGATGAAATCGATCATATGTGGATAGCTGACAGATAAAGTAACGCATTTTTAGCGGGTTTTCAGGCCTATTTATGTGAATAAGTGACGAGTAACTAGACTGTGTGATCTCATCCATATCCGGCTAAACTTTAATAAATTTGACTAGAGTTAAGTTTACAGCAACGAGAAAGTTGGCCGCCTTTATCCGGTGAGAAGTGAAGCCTTGGGAGACTCTAATATAAGTGTTATGAAGCTATATCTTGGATTTTCATTATGTTCTTAATCTGTGCTTATTGCTTTATCCTGCGTTGAAGCTACGGCCACTCGGCTTTCTGAGGTAAACTTCATCATATCATATCATACAAGAGCTGCGCAGAGATCTTCCCAATCACGCTGCATGGACGCATTGATGTCGTGGAGATCTGAATGGTGCGTGCGGCGAAGAGTGTTGCTTGTCGCCATTCAGGGGGGGATGTATCGTGTGTGTTCCGTACACCCATGCTGACTCTCAAACCCGAATCCTCTCCGTCAACGCATAGCCTCTCTTCATCTGTCTTTTCTGACTACCCGCTTATCTGCCCACGACTCCATTACTTTACTACTCCTTTCTGTCTTTCATTCTTAAACTGATTAGTCAGCTGACTTTATGTTTCGGCTCTTCCTGGCAAGTGGCAAGGGTCCTTTTCAGGCGGTAGTAGGGTATTTAGTTTCTCATAGGTTAGCATCAGGGCACTGAAAAGTTAGAATAAATTTTAGAATAAATCCGTTTTATTTTTATTTATTTATTTATTATTAGAAAAAGAGGTTAAGCTGAAGATCTACAAGAAAATTCGGTTAGTGGCCACAACCACATGCATCACGACTATCGCCGCGCCACTTCGTTGTTTGCCCACTTTTCCAACCAACCTACACATATGTATCAAGCGGTCGGCATTTTTACGAATCTTACTTCCCCCCCCCCCCCCCCAACATAACTACGCCCCTTGCGGGGAGAGGAAGAAGCCTACATTAGGAGTTACGTCTGCACCTTACCTTAATGTAAGCCCACGAGATGGGTAGAATGGATGCTGACCCGTACTGAGCTGCGCTGACGACACCAAACGGACGACTGTCGGCTGGAAGTGGGTCCACGACCGGATGACCAGGAAGGAACGGTGCCAAGTGAGACTTCCTTGAAACGAAACAAAAATTAGAAAAAAAATCACTAAGTATGGTAAGAATGAAAAATGTGAATGACTACCTTCCAGTTGCGTGCCACTGGGCACATTTTCTACACTTTTCTGCTCCCCTCTGATGACTCCACTCGGTGTAGCCAATCCCCCTGAGTCAACAACCCTCAACTTTATGGCAGAGTGCTCCTACGTTAGGGAATGCCCCAACTGGAGTAAAGAAGAAATCCCCTAAAAAACATCTGTTTGAAAAACAAATGTTCATTTCAGACTTTTGGTTCGACAGATTTGTATCGGGGTACTGTGACCTTGTTCCAGGGCATGCCCCAACGCTGGAGCACTCTGCCAAAAAACTAGACTTTGTGTATCGGAGTCGTTTATCCTAACGATTCTACACGAGACACCTTTCTGAACGAGATTCTAAACGAAACACCCTCCTAACAATAGTAACTATTAGTTACTATTTCCGCTTCAACCTCGTAAAAAGTTACTACGTCGGCCGTTCCAGCCTTCTCAAAACAGCAACCATTTGCTTACCACGCTCGGGAGCGTATTTAGCGTGGTAACTGCGATGTCTATGACGTGACTGGCCCGATCAGCCCACCGCACGATATTTTGCCAAGAACAGGAAACCAGACTTGATGCCAAGAAGCCACGATCCACGACATCATGCACAGTAACTACGGTAAGTAGGGTTGACCACGTCCATAGCCTTCCAAGACGCGTCTGGGCCCTAAAATACGCTTGCAACAATGTATATGACTGCCCCAGAACGATCTGAACTACAGTTGGCCTAAAAATAAATACAGAGGTATGACCGACTGACTCAATTTTCTATAATGAAACAAGCCAACTCACACTCCAATTGGTCCAACGCCAGGGCCACCACCGCCGTGAGGAATGCAGAACGTCTTGTGCAAGTTCAAATGAGAGACGTCAGCACCAAAATCACCTGGTCTGCAAAGGCCAACTTGGGCGTTCATGTTGGCCCCGTCCATGTAAACTTGGCCTCCTCTCTCATGAATTGCATTACAGACTTGCAATACTGTCTCTTCGAACACACCACTTGTCGAGGGATAGGTGAGCATGAGGCAAGAGAGGTTGTTGGCGTGCTTGTCGGCCTGAAACGAAGGAAATAACTGTTTGTAGAATCACGGCTCTCTACCTGCTTTTCTGCTGATTCAGGCCGACCTATCCAACCCAGATTATTTACATTCTATAATTACAATTTCTTTTATTTTATAAACAGTTCAAAGGCGGCAAAATGCCAAAATTCGTCAGGAACAATTGAGGAAAAAAAGATCTGACAGTATGATCAGGCATAATTCAAGTCTAACTAAACGTTCTTAGTCATACCAACTAAACTATGAATTGTACCACTGAACAAAAGAAGAATGAAACTGCGTTCGTAACGCGCGTACAGTGCTACAGTGCTGTAGTCACGGTTTTATTCAAAATTCAAATAGGTTATCTAGATTAAAACTAGTTTTAACTGGAAAAGAACTATGATACTATTGCCTGGACAACGGCGAGGTACTGGTTCTAATGTGCCTTTTATAAAATGTGTTGCCGGTAAGGGCTATAAGAAATAAATATTTTTCAGCTGTTTATTGTATGGTTGTTGCGTTTATGTATATAACTGGTTCGCGGCTTTCATGACTGTCGAGTGATTTTGCAGGTACAAATCGTGCAGTCGACTGAAAACCGCCCGAAGTCATTGTTTGTGTCACCACATTAGCCCGTCAGTGGAATATTTTGCTAATGATAGCCACATAGCCCCTTATTTGGCTTAAACAAGCTGATTGATTGATTGAAACGGCCCATGTATTCTTTAGCTGCCAACTGAGTGGTTAAGGCCCTGGACTGTGAACTAGGACCAGTTTAAGACCCGAGTCCAAATCCTCGTCCAGACACTCGAGAATTACTAGCTGCAGACGACCCAGCTCTGAAACGAGTACCTCTAAAGACCTAAGATAAAGCGAGAAGCGTCGAACGATTTTCCCCCAACCACGCATCTAGGGGGGTCTGGAGTCCGCAAGTCCTACCCTTAGAACTTACAAAACAACAGGTAGGGAAACACAACCGTACAAGACATAAATTGATCATCCCTAACAGTCCCCAGATGGCAGTGAAAACACAACCTTTTAATAGTTGCACGCTAAAGTTGCTTCTTTACCTTTGAAAGTAGTTGGTTGAGGTCAATGCTTCCATCTTTTCCTGTTCCAATCGGTTCAACTTTCATTCCAGCCATTTGAGCGGAGGCGGGATTCGTTCCATGGGCTGAAGCTGGGATGAGGCAGACGTCTCGGTGGCCCTCCCCACAGGCTTCGAGATAAGCACGAATCGTTCGCAAACCAGCGTATTCGCCTTGCGCACCGCTGGAAAAAGACAATAAATTAATTCTTACCGTGTCCCACACGAAATCCCAGTAATCGCCCATTTTCGAAAAAACAACTTTTTGTCTTCTTTAAAGTTCGTATCAAAGCCCGGACGTCCTTGTCCAATCTTCAGCTTCTGCTTGGCATAAGCCTACCCTGTCTTATAATAATGTACCTGCAGTAATAAGGCTTTCGCTTCTATAAATTTCTCGGGACACTATACACACTAAATTGAATTTCAGCCAGGTGTAGTCGACGCCTGCTTTCAATTGGTTGATATTTTTGGCATTTAAAACACTTCCTGGGAGATTACTCCAATATTCTACTATTCGGTTTCTTATGGCTCATCAACAATTCTGGCCAAGATTCCAGGCACAAAACACTCTTGTCCTACATAGCAAAAGACCTTGCCAGTGTAACAGATTTAGAGCGTGACTCAGACTCTAGATTATCCCCACAGCTTACGGATCTAGGTCAATAGATCCACAAGCTGCAATTATCCCAAACTGACACAGCCTGCGAAACACAGCAGACTCATTTTATACCAGTAGGAAAGACAGGAAACATCACTCAAATCACGTCGCGGAGAATCTGGCTGCCTGCTACCTTGCAGCTTCAACAGATGAAAGCGAGAGTAAACAAACCAAAAATGTAAAGTTGCGTTTTCTTGTCCGTTTGTTTCAACTGTCATCTGTTCGACGTGTAAATTTGTATTCTAATTTGTGTTCTTTCTTTTCTCTATGTACTCCACTATTTCTATTTTATAGAAGTGGGTAAATAAAAAGATTCAGTCATTCGTTCATTTATTCATTTTTGGATGTTTCGTTTCGATGGAGTCTCGCACCTGTTTTCTTAGTTCGTCCAAACGTTTTGCTTCGTAGGGTACCTTTTAATTTTTTAGACACTGCAGTTTAATAACTGAAACAAAAATACGCCAAACGACAGTGAAACTACACCATACAAGAGCTGTAAGCTCATATCATATGGCACTTGCAAGCATACGTAGTAGCTAAAGGTATTAGGTGAGATTTGCGCTGTCTTGAGACACAGACCATTATGAGCCTTCCGGATTTACGAAGATATATGGTTTAGTCAAAAATATGCCATACACTCTGCAATTACAATGCGCACTTTAACCCCAGAAGAGGTATGCTTCTGTAAACGTTTGTTGACATCGGAATTCGCCGAAGAAAACAATTACACAAATGATCATGCGTCCTTGGTTCATGAAAGTGTGTCATCTGCTCGAAAATATTCTATTTTTGCACTTTGCACTTTAAGGTGACTACAACTGTTAGAAACTATAAGTGGGGCTCGTATGCGAGTTTAAAAATATAACATAAGAAATTTGGGTCTCCGGGATTTAGAAATAATGAATGCAATTCGGAAGTAGGTTGCATTGGCCATTATTGGTAAGAAGATATAGAATATAGTTGTAAAAAATTCTCAAAACTATACGGTCAAACACTGCGAAATAAGATAATAAAGCAATTACCTGTTTGGCTGGAAGCTGATTCTATCAAAGCCGGTAATTTCGCAGAGGTCATGCTCTAGCTCAGTGATGAGTTGCCTGTACCCCTCTGTCTGTGAGGATGGAACGAAGGGGTGAATGCTTGAGAAGCCAGGTAGGCTGACGGGTTTCATTTCGGTGGCACTGTTAAGCTTCATAGTGCAAGACCCCTACAAATAACACGCCAGTTAAATATAAACAGCTTATTTTTGTATTTTGTACCTGAAATGCTGAATTAATTTGACTGTCTTTAGGGATTTATTCTTTTCACAATAGCACGGACAGACAACAATCACAGGTAGACCGCGCAATTTGAATTTGATCGAGGACGTCTTTTTTCTTTCCTCTAAAATCGCGGACGACAAAAAATCATCACGCTGCTATATGCCTGGATGCAAAATAAGTTCAGAAGAGTCCCAGAACTAGCAGTCTAGCAAGTTTGTTTATTGACAGCAGCCATTTGGTACTGTTGTTGATGCTAAATATTTGAAATTGCATAGAGCTACCACAAGTTTGAAAGATCTTTCACACAATCGTTATTTGGGAATACAGAAGAAATGGAGGAACAGCTTTTCATTTGGTTTTGAACCTGTTTAGGTGAAACAGTTTATCCGTTACCACTGAGTTATATGTTTCAGCCCTATTCAATGACGTCAACGTCAAACAGTAAGAGAATAGACGATACTATTTCCAACTCTGCTTAATATGATTATCCACCATACCTTTGTACACACGATTTGTAGAGACGAAAGACTTCATTATGTAGAATAATATTACCATTGTCATTAAAGCACAACTCGTACTAGGAATGATCTTTTCAAGATGAAACGGCTCAGAAATATCGTTTCCAAAGTTGCCTTTACTTTCCACGAGAAAAAAGCAATTTTCTTTTTAGCGCTTGTCGACTCTATCCAGCGTCTCCCTCTCTCCGGCGCGGTGGCTGGACGCAAAATATTTGAAAACAGAACGCGCCTTGGTTAAAAAATGCGAAAACCAAGAGAAGTTGCGTTTTTGTCTCCGGTTCCTGTTCAGTGTGCTGTGTTCACAGTTGTCTGTTTTGGTTAAAAAACGTTGTTTTTGCTTACGCTGTTCCGTGTTTTGTCGCTGTTCTGCCGAAAAAAATTTAGGATCCTGAGTCTTGGGCGAGAAATCTGTTAAACTGCAAATTACATTCCAAAACAACCATACTTTAGGATCCAGCTTTATCCTCCTCACTTCTGCAATTCTTTCTTTTCTATCTGCGAATCTTCTCTGCAATTTTCTATCTGAACAGTGATAAAACATGCTAGGAGAGCAGATCCGTATTTTGCAAAACAGACAGCGGAGCAGAGAACACGGAACAGCGTAGAAAACCAGGAAAATGAGAAACAGCGTGTTCCGTGTTTTGACAAAAACGGAAAAAAAACAGAGAGAAAACAGCGAACAGAACAGAGACAAAAACGCAACTAAAACCAAATAGGTCCAAAACGGAAGGTATTTCTGATGGTCTACCATATCTTCCGGAGTGAAAATATTACTTCGAAGCTTCGCATATGCTTACTTGTGAAAGAGTTGTTGACAGACCTTGAAGTTTTCAATGAAGTTTGCGTCGCGTGATTCCAAAAGTTGGCTAGGTCTAAAAAGCGCTAAAAAGTCGTAGGTACAAAACGAAACAATGGCGAAAGCCGGGGATTCAGATATCTCATAATCCCATTAGGAAGCTACGGTTAATACGAAAGGCAGAATAAGCAAGAGGGCTTATTCCTTTAAAAAATAAGAAACTTACCAAAGGAATCATTGAATGGACAAGGGACAAGTCTTTGTTCTCAAGTCGCTTGATGTATCGCATGATCTGAGTCTCCGAGTGGTAGCTGTTGAAGACTTTGTGTGTGAGGAACGGGGTCCCCCTCCGGAAGCTGGTGTTGCTGATGTGACCATCCAACGCATTCGGATTTACGCTAACCTGGAATCGGAAACCGCTACATCACCGGTAGCTCTCGAACAAAAATGTAAGTGATTTTTACTCAATCGAAATATATTTCGTCTGTGAGAGAATTTGTGAAATAAATTGAACTGAACTGAAAAAGATCGCAGGTTCTACTCAAGCTCGAGCATTTTTGTCTTTCGTTCTTCAGATACGATGCTTAAACAACATATGTGACTCATCCCACACTGTCAGGACTTTCATAATAGATAACACAAGGATGCGCAGTTTTTCACCAGATAACATTTAGGATTGTTAGCTGTTATGTTTTTCAAACGTTACGTATTCAAACGGTATGCATCCAGAACAAACTGCGCATCCTTGTGTTATCTGTTATGAAACTTCTGACAGTACAACAGAGAAGCGCAACGCTGACGCAAATGAATCTAAATTCACGCCAAAATCTCTTTTCGGCATTTACAACACAACAGCAACACGCCCACAAAGTTTGAAGGTGAAAGAGGAATCGACAGTTTGAATTGTCGTGGTTGCGAGGCACCTACGCCTTAAGATCCCCCCCCCTTCCTGAGCGACACCAAGGGAGTAGCAGAGATTTTGTTCTATTTCCAAATTAATCAGTAACAAACGAAGAGAAACAAAACAAATCCAACCAAAGCCAAAAGAAGAATATTTCCTTCAGTGCTGTTCACTTTAAAAAACACGGCCACCACGCTTGAAAGAGATTCAGCTCTTTAAATCCTCACTGTTTCATACCCTTTATCTAATTTTGCTAACGTATTGATGAATCTAAGATGAACTGAAACAAAAAGGACCGAAGATTTTTAACTTCTTTGTTTCTTGCTCTCCTCAGAACTAAGAGGGAACAAAAAAGCTAAAACTGAGCAAACAAGGATTTTATCCCGCCTTTTATCAAGAGTATTGACACTATTGCATGTAGCCCAGGACGGAAGCACCACTCCCTCCTTCCTATGGCAATGCGTAGTGTGTAAAGAACGCAACGTCTACATACCATGAAAAAATCCTTGCAAGTCATGAGGGAAAACGGTCCTTACTTTCATCCTACGTGAGTGATGACAAGTGTGCTACATGTACTGTCTGCGTTCGAGGAACCAGCCCTAGTCTGTCTACGTCACATATCGATTTTTTCGCCACTCTTTTACGTTACCGGAACTACAGAAATTAAATATTCTTTGAGCCCAAGCTGACTTTGAAACGTTTATTCAAATAATGTTTACAACGGATACGTCAGCTATGATTCTTTATCAGCGATATTTCGGCCCTTCTTGGCACGGGTCCTCGTCAGCCTGTCAATCCTCTGGTTCAACTTCGGGGAAGGAAACAAACCTGTAATTGTAATTCATGATTACAGGTTTGTTTCCTTCCCCGAAGTTGAAGGCGAGGACCCTTGCCAAGAAGGGCCGAAATATCGCTGATGAAGAATCATAGCTGACGTATCCG
Organism: Branchinecta lynchi; assembly: GCA_023053575.1. Taxonomy (NCBI): domain Eukaryota; kingdom Metazoa; phylum Arthropoda; class Branchiopoda; order Anostraca; family Branchinectidae; genus Branchinecta; species Branchinecta lynchi. Next base: position 17,158,865 of record JAKZAP010000007.1, read on the forward strand.
TTGTAAACATTGTTTGAATAAATACAGAAATTATAAAGATTTAGATTTGTTGACTGCCGAGCAGCCCAAGGGCCACGACAAAAAATAATCACAAAAGATCTCAAACTCAAACAAAAATAACAACAAAAACTCCGCAATCTTTCTTTACTCCAATAACACAATTATGGTATTTCCCTATGCCAAAAATCTATTTTTATGTTCCATCGCTATCCTCAGGAATCGCTCCAATCTTTTAATTGTAGCAAAACACTCGTTCTTAACACCTCTGATTAACCAATTCTTCATCAAATTCACCCACACCGTACTGTTCTTTCCTCCATTCACTCAACTCCATACGCTCGCAACCCACATAAACCAAACTCTCATTCTGACACCCGCACATCGGACAAAATTATATTGTCCTGTGGTTCCATACCCTAGGCTAGAAATTCACTATAAGCTTGTTCAGGCACTGCACCGTAGTGCTAACCAGTTGCTATGTACTGCGTGTCTCCGAGGGAGAGAATAATGAAACAACACTTCTAGTTGTACATTCAAAATAACATTGAACGTGTCCGAAAGCTCCGAAACGAACGAAAATGCTGAATTCCTTCAGCATTTTATGCACCATTTCGCTTTCGGACTTAAATTTTCGCTCAATTAACGCAGCATTAATTCAGCATAAAATTCTTCGAATAATTCAGCAAGAATGCTAAATTTTATGCTGAATTTTGAAGAAGAAACTGGGGAGCACGGCGATTCTCTCAGATTTCGGCGGCAAACATAACAAATTCAAAAAGACAACTGACAATTCGGTAAACATTCCAAATTCTAAGACAACTGGCGATCATGGCCAACGAAGAAAGGAAATATAAGAAGTCAAGAAGGTCGGATATCAGTAGCTGATCCATTTTGTCAGCTTTATACAGCTAATTCTTTTTTCTTCTTCTTCTTCCTGACTTAAAGTCTGGTATTCTAGAAGTGTCAGAGAAGAAAAAAGGTAACAGCTTTCGGACAAAAAAAAAGAAGAAAATGCAGCATTACTGCACCATTTACAGCACCGAAAAGCTTTCGGACACGTTCATTGACAAACTAACCTGGTCAGCAGTGACGTCAGCTCCGAAAACCCAGAACAGATCGTCTATGTCCTTCTTGGTTACGGTTTCGTCAAGCGACAGACCAACCTAAAAAAGAGAATTCAAGTTAAAAATAACTTTCCAAAAACAAAACGGACAATCGTAAAATAATTCGGAAACCATCTTTGTAATTTAATATCATTAACAAATATAAAATAACGCTTCAGAGGTCTGAATATTCTTCAATATCAACATGGGCCATTGTCTTGTCTCTGTTGAAGCTTCGCATCCTTGTGAATATTTCAAACTTCTGGCAGTGAATGGTTTTGAGAGGTATCAAAAAGGAAGCTTGGATCCAGGCTTAAAGTTTCATATTACCTCTCCACCTTCGAAATATCTCAAATTAATCTCCTTCAACTCGGCCCTGGTTCTGATCTCCTCTGCTCCGAGCTTGGTTCGGATCTTAAGCGTATCGAAGAAACATTCGTTCACCACCACATTCCCATTTTCTCTCAGCCCATTGGCTAGAATCACAGCAGCATTGTGAACTCTGGTGGCGATTTCCTTCAATCCCTTTGGTCCATGATAGATGGCGAACATAACGGCCATATTAGCTAACAAGGCTTGGGCAGTGCAAATGTTGGATGTGGCTTTATCACGGCGAATGTGTTGTTCTCGGGTTTGTAGGGCGAGGCGATAGGCTTCTCTTCCTTCGGCATCCCTAAAAATTGATTCCAAAGTTATTCATGGAAGGAAAACTAGGAACTCCAGCAGATGACCAATTATCTTTGACACTGCAAAACGGACACGAACCCGAAAAGCTGCCTTGTGAATTCTGTACTGAAGTAGCTAATGTGATATATTGGTCTAATTTTTCCTTCAGCCCTAGCTAACTACGAATCATATTTGACACTGTAAAACGAATACGTCAGCTACATTTTATTTAGAGCTTTATTTCGGCCCTTCTTGGCAAGGGTCTTCTTAGAAGATGACGACACTGTCAGAAGTTTCACAACAGACAACAGAAGGATGCGCGGTTTCAACAGACAATGCGGAACAGACAGCACTTCGAGTTTTGTCTATTGTGTTTGAAAATGTTGTGCATAACGATGTTGTGCATAACGAGCGTTGCCATCAAAAAGAGCCGACAAATCGCCGAAAAGCATCGGAGAAAGTTTCTGATATCACGACGACCAAAAAAAAGACAGTACATGCTTTTTGGACTATTTTTCGGCTCTTCCTCATAATGCTTGTTCTGCATAACATTTCACGTACAACGTTTTCCAACACTACACATAACATGCCAATTGTTGTCTGTTATGCGCCATCTATTAAAACTGCGCATTCTTCTGCTGTCTGTTATGAAACTTCTGACAGTGTAGTCATCTTCCAGCTTGAGCCTGAAGAAGACCCTTGCCAGGAACGGCCAAAAAATAGCTCTAATAAAATGTGACAGAGGTATCCGCTTTACAGTGTCAAATAGGCTTCGCAGTTACCGTAGCTTCGGCTGAAGGAAAATTGAGACCAATATTTCACACTGGGCACTTCAGTACAGACTTAGGCTAAGAATAAACATAATTATTATTACATTTGAAGTTAAGCTTTCAGCCTGAGGAAGGCCCTTTCCAAGAAGGGCCAAGATATAGCTCTAATAAAATGCAGCTGACGTATCCGTTTTGCAGTGTGAAATATGATGTGCAGTTAGCTTGGGCCCAAGGAAAAGTTTGATCAATATATCACACTGCGTACAGACTGCGTACAGACTTCACAAGGCAACCTTACTCTTAGAATAATAATAAATATTATTACATTTGTCAATAGGCTTTCAGCTTTTCGCCACTAATAGTCTATTATACAAGAATAGGCGAACGGCCTTCACACAATTCGTCAAAAAACACCTTTCATCGTAAATTTCTCGGCGTACATTGTCCAAAGAATTCTTGAAAACGTTGATGGAGTCACTCAATACTACTTGAGATGGAAGGGCGTTCCAACAGACTACCATTCTGTTTTGGAAAGACCCTGTACCGTTTTCCTTGAAAGTCGCTTATTCCAGATTTAGCTTAAAGTTTAACCGAACAGGGCTGACACACGAAAGTCTAGTTACCTATCTTTATTCACTTAAAGTTCAACTGAAAAGCGGGGGCGAACTATATGTCCGGGTAGAAAATGATTGTCCTATGCGGATTCAGCATGTCTTCCTACCCCGAAATCGAAAATCTAATCAACTTCAAATTAAACTTTTACTTTAAGAATTTTTCCAGTTTTAGACGGATTCTGGGCGAACTACTTGTCCGGCGAAAAAAGGAATTTTAATCCACGTGTTCAGTATGTCTTCTTACTCCTAAATCGACCATCTCATTGGCTGTTAAAAAATATTTGTCACTCCCCCCCCCCCCCCCCCTTAATGTAAGGCTACAGAGCCCATCTACGAACTCGACCTGTCCCTTGACCTAAAAAATCCTCACACCAAGGTTCATCAAAATATCTCATTCCCTTCGAGAGTCATCGTGCTGAAAGACGGACGGACAGACGGACAACTTTTACTAAGCCATGGGTATCCCTCAACTCACGTTTTGGGATCCCCAAAAAATTAAATTTCCTTAGCAGAGTCCAAACAATTCAGTTTATGGTATCGGAGAAACTGTTCCGCCACACTAGACTCTTACTCCCCTGTTCGTGATGAGTGGCCCTTCTTGAAGTTCCTCCCAGATTAGTTATTTTTTGGCCGCTAGCATAAAGCAAACCATGACACGTTACTTCTTTGTGTACGTTTATCCAGGTTTGGCTATTTTCAATTCCTCATAGATCTAGTCATGTTTGAAACTTTTTAAAATGCCTCTGCCTATATTTATGCGCTACCATAACCTGTTCTGTCAAACTTCGTCAAGTTTGAATTCCGGCTTCCGACTTTACTGCTGACTCCTGGTTGACTTTTCCACGGGGCTGATGCTTGACTCGGTATCAACCAAAAGCCTAATAGCTTATTCTCCCCTCAGATAACTTACACCAAGATCTCACTTGTGATTGTTAGTTTCTTTAGCGCATCTGGCGGCTTGTCATTGATTTTATGAGGGGCGTATGCTCCTATCTTAAAATCACAAAAAGAAAGAGAGCCAGCTACCGCATTGTCAAGGCTTTTACACCTTGTACGCGAGATCCAAGCGGTAACATACACCTACCATCCAGAAAGTGACAGCGCACTACATAATGAGCGTGTTCCACCCTTCTAACAATAGTTACTATTTCCGTTCCATCCTCACGAAAAGTTACTACGCTAATCGTTCCAACCTTGTCGGAATAGTAACTAACAGTTACTATTTGCTTACCATGCTCGGGACCGTAGTAAGCGTAGTAACCACGCATCTCTGTAACGTGATTGGTCGGATTCGCCCCTGGCCTGAGATCCTGCTGGAAAATAGAAAAATCGTTCCAGCCTTGACGGCGAAAAGCCAGAATTTTCGTGAGGTCATGTGCAGTAACTACGGTAAGTAGGATGGAACACGCTCAATGACATTTACCATCGGAATACTATGTTCTATGTGTGGTTAATCCTACCATTCTTTCTCTACTTAACTGTTTGTTTATCAGCACTTGCTTCGCTACATTATCTACGAGAATATAAAAGTTACACCTTACCTGGTCACTCCTACCATTCTTCCAGGCATCATTCTCACAAGGTACTGCTTGCAGGCAAAAAAGGCGGCATGGGGTCCCCCGTAGCCCAAGGGCACGCCAAATCGCTGGGCGGAGCCTACTGCAATATCAGCGCCAAGTTCACCGGGTGGCCGGAGGAGAGTTAGGGCAAGAAGGTCCGAGGCGCAAACCACCAAGGTCTGGAAAAACAAAGTTTCTCAAACAAGGAAACAGGCGGCTGGAGGGCCGCCATAGAAGTAAATCCAAGTGTCGATTTGGCGTTCGGGTTATTATTTCATCATTCTAGATAAACAAGAGCTAAGACCTTATATGGCATTTGTTCCGAGTAGGTAGTACAAGTAAGTAAATTAGATCATCACAGAAGGTCCCCTTCCAGCTCCCCCGCCGTAGAAAGATACGGGCCGGACCTATGAGATATCTTGAGGATCTGTTCGTATGACTGGAGCCTAAAATTGATTATCTGGAGCATATGACCTTTATTCCTTCCAAGTTTCATCCAAATCGCTCTACTCATTCGATCTCCAGGCGTGACACACGTTTTACGGAATCCCCCATCACCCCCCCCCCCCCCCCCCAGCTCGAATCCTGTTCTGGCAGATACAAAGCTCTTCTAGGGTATTTTCTTTGATCAATCATCAAGTTTTACTCAAATCAATTCCCCCTCCTCCCCCACTCCGTAGTCAAACTGTCTACATTCCCAGTTCAGTCCAATCATGCACTCCATTCGTTTGATCCCTTGGCAATCCACACAATTTCGGGATCGCCCCTCCAACTCCGTCACAGTAGACGCATCCGCTTTGGAAACATAAGTGGAGCATTTAGGGCATCAACTCTTACCCCCCACCAAGTTTCATTCCAATCGAATCACCCGCTTTCAACTTACGTGTTACGTTTTCAGGGTTCCGGATTCCGTTATTTAGAAGAAAAAAATAATTAATTAGAAATGTGTATTAAAATTTGAAATCTGAACAATATGGTTGACTAATCATACTTTTTTCTTGGCTCACATGGAAAGATTTACTATGTACAGCTTCGACAGGTCTTACTAGTATTTCATGAGAAAATACGAATTATCCATTTGGTACGGGCCGTATCCGCTGAATCCTTTGTCATTGTTCGTCCTCGTCGTTCGCCGAAGAGAATCATGCTTTTCTATTTTTTCAACAAAACCAAATTGCATTAAAACAAAAAAATCAAATCGAAAGTTAAATCTTAACACTTCCTAGTTCGACGCAGGGGGAATGGGGAGGTAGGAGACCGCCGAGAAATCAACTATGTTTCCTCATCGCTTTCAAAAATCATGGACGACAGGGCCCAACCAGCACACGACGTCGTCCACTGTTTCCTGACCGAAGATTAAAAATTAAGTGTTTTTTTCTGTGTTTGTATGTGTTTTGTTTACTTTCTTCATTTACTCCGCCTTTCCGAAATGGCGGGTCATAAATAAATTACTTACTTACTTACTAGCTGAAAACCTTTGTGAATAGTGAATTTGTGAATAAATATGAAAAACATAGATCGAGACCTTGGTTCTGCGATAACTCCCACAAAGGCAAACACTCACCCCTGATGCTTTGGCCCTCTGAGCCAATTCCTGGAAATCATTCACGTTCCCGTCCGTATCAGGGTACTGGTATAGAATTCCGGCAACGTCCTTGAGGGAGAAGTCGACGCTTGACAATTCGCTCGTTATCATCGTTTCAACACCCATTGCCGAAGCCCGTGTTTCAACAAGCGCAATGGTCTGGGGGTGAAGCTTGTCGGACATGTAGAATTTCTTCCTCTTGGTTTGTCTGAAAAGGGAGATTATGAGCTTTGCAGTGGAGCCTTCAAGTGGGCTGGCAGGAAAACTTCTTGCATTCAATTCAAACAACCACAGGCGACACAAGTATAAAATCGCACGAACTGACCAACATTCAACATTAAAGGTATAACGTTTTAAAATATAAGGGTTAAGAGGTTTTAGAGAATAATTTTATTTTGAAATGTTTTAGAAATGAATTATGAAAATTAAAGCTAATTATTTAGAAAAATGTAGAAAACAAAATAAACATGGTTTAGGGACAGATTGGAAGCTTTTATGTTTGTCTTAAAATTTACAATAGGCTAAAGATTAAAGTAAATACAGTGGTTTGCAATTATGGATTTTGGAGTTTATTTTTAGCTTATAGGGGACTATGTCTGATGGTGTTTGTTTCATTTTTAGTTATTTATGTGAAGAGGTGGTGATTTGTAGAATAAGGTTTAAAATTGTATTAAAATAAGAATAAAAAAGTATTAAGATTGATAAATTTAAACTGAAGAAAAAATTAAATTAAATAGTTGAAACGTCAGAGTTTTACCTGTAATACTAGCGCAACCTACTTCCATAATCAGTCCATTTATTTCAAAACTCGGAGACCCCAATTTCGTACAGTACTTTCTAACCCCTCTAACAAAATAAGGTTTAAAATTGTATTAAAATAAGAATAAAGAAGTATTAAGATTGGTAAATTTAAATTAAAGAAATAATTAAATTAAATAGTTGAAATTAAGAAGTTATTTTTTAAGTTTGAAGTGTGTATGTTTGTTTATAAAGTATAGGTGACGTTAAAGAGATTAAGGAAATATTAACGTCACCGAGTGGAGGAGGAGTCGTAGCCCAAAAAGTAACAAGACCAAAGGTTTCGATGGGATCCCAAAAATTAAATATCTGATCCAGACAACTGGGTCTTGTCTTAGCCAGATCCAGTCTTCGCCAGACTCCTTGAACATTTTTACAATTAAAATTCAGAAACAGATTAAGGCTAAATAGCTAATCACCTGAGAAAACCAAGTTCAGATTTGGATTCAGCATGTGTGTTTAACCCTATAAGTCATATCTGTTTTGACGAAAACTTCCTGCCACTTCTGCCAATTTCCCGGTTCCGGCCGAACTCCAGAACTACTTGTCCGGCGAAAAAAGAAAGCTCAAAGACGAAATCAGGGTATCTTCTTTCCCCAGTAATGAACATCTAGTCAACTTCAAATAGAAATTTAGCTTATAACAAATTTTCCGATTCCAGCCGGATTCCGGTCGAACTATATGTCCGGGTAAAATACGATTGTCACACAGGGACTCAGCATCTCTTCTTACCCCTAAATCGCTTATCTAATCAACTAGAAATAAAACTTTGACTTCCAACAGTTTTCCGGTTTTGGCCGGATTCCGGACGAACTACATGTCCGGGTAGAAACTTGTTTTCACATAAGTGTTCAGCATGTCTTCTTGCCCTAAATCGAACATCTAATGAACTCCAAATAAAAACTTTTAATTTTGACAAACTTTCCGGTTTGGGCCGGATTCCGGTCGAAATACTTGTCCGTCGAGAAAATAGTTTTCACCATCGTCTTCAGCATGTCTCCCTACCTCTAAATCGAACATTTAATCAACTTCAAATAAAACTTTTACTTTCAACAAACTTTCCGTTTTGGGCCGGATTCCGGGCGAAATACTTGTCCATCGAGAAAATAGTTTTCACCATCGTCTTCAGCATGTCTTCCTACCCCTAAATCGAACATCTAATCAATTTCAAATAAAACTTTTACTTTCAACAAACTTTCCGGTTTGGGCCGGATTCCGGACGAAATACTTGTCCGTCAAGAAAATAATTTTCACCATCGTCTTCAGCATGTCTTCCTACCCCTAAATCGAACATCTAATCAACTTCAAATAAAACTTTTACTTTCAACAAACTTTCCGATTTTGGCCGGATTCCGGGCGAATTACTCGTCCGATGACAAAATGGTTTTCACCATCGTGTTCAGCATGTCTTCTTACCCCATAATCGACTATCACATTAGCTGTTTCAAAATATTTTGTTTGTCCCTTAATTTGAATCCCCTCCCCCACCCCTAAATGTAGAGCTACAAAGCCCATCTACGAACTTGACTGGTCCGACGACCCAACGAACCCTCACACCAATTTTCATCAAAATATCTCATTCCCTTCGAGAGTTATCGTGCTTACAGACGGACGGACGGACAGACGGACAACTTTTGCGATGTCATAGGTATCCCTCCACTTACGTTTTGGGATCCCAAAAAGTAAAATGTCTGGAAAGATGCTACGCGGGTTTAAAAAAAACAAACAAAAAACGTTAAAGGGTAATACTAGCGCATCCTACTTCCATAATCAGTCCATTTATTTTGAAACCCGGAGACCCAATTTCGTACAGTACATTCCAACCCCTCTAACAAAACCACGCTGATTTTCTAACTTGCCGTGCTTTGCTATCTTCGATGTGTATCACGCTGTCGACGGTTGTCTGCGAGAAGTTTTTCCATGAGAATAACCGGCTATGTAAATTGTTTCCCTGTTTTCGCTATAAGTCAACGGGTCTCGAAAAAGGCTTACAACAGCCAAAACTGTGTGTTATTTGTTGAAAGCACAGCCTTATAGTTTTAAAGTATTCAAATATTTTAAAATACTGCAAGTTGATGAGTAAATAGTGCGAGGAGTCCTTTAAAGAATTTTCTAGAGGCTTGCGCCTGCTTCCGAAGTTGTTAGAAACGCTGTTAGAAGCTGTTAGAAACCACTAATATTCTTCAAAGTCACCAAGAAATTCCGATTGAGCCTCTCAGGGACATTTTGTGCAATAAAGCTACTATCAGTGGCGTAGCCTCGATTTTTTTACGAGGGCCGTGGCAACCGTAAAGTGAAACTTAAACACAGTTGATTATCAGAGGGTCAGAAGTACTGTCAAAACACTGAAACTCAATCAGTCGTGCACTAGCGCTGGCTCCGATAACTTCATCTTCCTAACACAGCAAAAAAAGAGGTACAACCTCTCCTGTTTCCTCGATGTCTGCAGACCGCATGTTAGCTGTACTGGAATTTATTAAGCCAGCACGTTTGTCTCGTTTTGAATGTCCGTTGTGTAGTGGGCGGCGCTAGAGTAGATCCCGTTTCCGATGAATGGAAAGCATAGGTCTTGGCGCTACTCTCTTGTGTTATTTTGCTCTGGCCCACGGCTACCCTAGCCGTTTCATTATACTATCAACACAGGCACCCTCCTCTCGACTCCAATCCTCATCTCAGAGCAAAAGAACACTAGGGAGCAGCCCAAAGACTTGAAAAAAAGTGACACACACTTGAATAGCAGCGACACTAGCGATATTGACCGTCCCTTCTCAGACGTAATCGGTCGTGCACCAGCGCTGGCTCCAATAACTTCATATCCTGAACACAGCAAAAAAAGATACAGCCTCCTTTATTTCCTCGATATGTGCCGAACCCGCATCTTAGCTTTACTAGAAACTTCTAAACCGGCACAAAAAATCAACGAAGAAACCAACGAAAACGGGGTTTGTAAAGACCAACGAATATACTGAGAAACAAACCCCATTTTCGTTGGTTTCTTCGTTGATTTTTTGTTATATGTCAGGCCAATGTGGTGTACAAAATTATCTTCTAAACCAGCAAGTTTGTCTCGCTTTAAACGCCACGGCACTACGAGTATGGCCCGTTTGCGAAGCAAGGAAAGCATAGGTCTTGACGCTACTCCTTAGTCTCATCTCATACTAAAAGGGCCTCACCTCAGACAGAGAGCCATCGCCTCTGCAGCAGCGGTTGCTTCATCAAGAAGTGAAGCGTTGGCGACATCGAGGCCAGTGAGATCTGACACCATGGTTTGGTAGTTCAGAAGGCTTTCCAGGCGGCCTTGAGAGATTTCGGACTGATACGGGGTGTATTGGGTATACCTACGATTGAATGTCTTATTAAAAATTTGCTCAAATTCTTGTATTTATAGAATCAGTTCTTTCTCGTCAAGATAAATATACAAAAATAATATATGGCAGGGGTCAGACAGACCAGGTAAGTCCAACAGAATGTACTGTATAAATAATAACAGCTAAACCTGGGAACTGTAGCACCGTATGAAAAGAGGCACGAAACTGCGTTCGTAAAGTGCGTGGAGATACTTCAACCATTATCACACAATAATGCGCATTTCCAAACTGTTGACATTACAGAATTGTGTTTTGTCATATTTTTACTATATTACTGCATTTATGTCTTCGGCCAGTCTGTAACAAATAAATTGAATCGGTTAATTTGTAAATATATATTCGTGTGTGTGTGATGTTTTTTTTTAAAGCAAAGCCCTTAGAAATGACTTTTTCACTATAAAATACTCGAGAATTTTGCCGTTATGTCACTACAGTGAAAAGAAATACTGGTCCTTCAAAACTAACGTTTCAAACCATCCATAGATTCATGTTCTGCAGACTTCGTGTTTCGTCAGTTTCTATCTTCAAAGTTCTTTAACTTTGTGTGAATCTGGGTGGAGGGACACTTTTAGGAGGGAAATTCTTACCAGCCTGGATTTTCGAAAATATTTCTCATGATGGGGTGTGGCGTGTGGCAGTTGTGATACCCCATTCCGATGTAACTCCTCCAAACTTTATTCTTTGCGGCCACTCGACGAGCCCTCTCCATCAGCTGTGTTTCATCTAGAAACGAAAGGACGTGAAATCAATCAATCAACTTTATTCAACCAAATAAGATCTCTGACCTGTTAAACTTATGGTGGTATTTATGATTGTTTATATTCCTATTATAATTGTTACGATTTATCTGTGCTCAGGAGTTATGCCTACGACATTACCAAGCAAATTTGGCGTGGGTCGTGGCACGTTTTCGGTGAGTGGAATCATTTACAAATCTTACCACTTATCTATTATCTATTATCTATCTATGTACCATCAGGTCGTTTAAGACAAACGGAGAAGCATTCAAAGACATGCGAAATATTACAAGCGCGTTCCACCCTCCTACCAATAGGAATAGCAGCGACAGCAGCGCTACTAGCGATAGTGAACGTCCCTACTGAAACGCATTAAGTCGTTCATCGCTGGCTCCAACAACTGCATATTCCGAACACAGAAAAAAAAAGAAAGAAGATACAACCTCCCCTGTTTTCTCGATATGTGCAGACCTCATCTTAGCTTTACTAGAAATTTCTATTTGTCTCGCTTTAAATGCCACAAGTGTGGTGGGCGGCGCTACGAATATCTCCCGTTTGCTAAGTATGGAAAGCATAGGTCATTGCGCTACTCCCCAGTGTTAGTTTGCTCTGACTGGCAGTACTCAACAAGGTCAGTCGCACAATATATTTGAAGAACAAATATTCTTTCATCTCAAGCTGACCGCGAATCATAACTTATATTGCTATACGGATATAAGTAAGTAAGTAAGTAATTTATTTATAACCCGCCGTTTTCAGAAAGCGGAGTAAATGAAGAAAATAAATAAAACACATAAACATACACAAAAAGACACTTAATTTCAATCGTCGGCCAGGAAGCAGTGTAGAAGGTCGTGCGCTGGTTGGGTTCTGTTGTCAACGACTTTTGATAGCGACGAAGAAACATCCAAAAGGGTAACACTTGCATCTTGAATTTTGAACTTCTCCGTCAAAGTATGGTTATGGCATAATTTAGACAAGTGGAGCAGGTGCTTTGCATATTTAAAATAATGTCAGCTGCATTTTTTAAGAGCTATGTTTCGGCCCTAGTGGCAAGGCTCCTCTTTAGGCTTAAGCTGGAAAATGAAACTGTGGAAAAACAACTAAAGATTCTAGCTAAAGTATTTGATTTTGGTGCATTTCTTTGTGAGAACTGCTTGAAGGTAAAGTTGGTGCTGGGATTTCATTCTGGACACGGCTGCTGTTTTGTCTGCTCGATTGGATCGATAATAGGGTAGACTTTTTCAGCATTTTGGTTGACCTTGGAATAAATTCAGCTGACGTATACGTTTAGCACTGTCAATTATATTTAAAGACCTAATAAAGCATTTTTTTTACCTTTTCAGTCTGATTGTTTAGTAGAATGTTTTCAAACTTTCCAGTTATACGTTTAACAATACTGAATTGAATCATGTTAAAAATAATAATTCATTTACTACCCACTGTACGTACAACTTAAAGATAGCGGAGTAATGAGAGAAACAATACTACAACCAATCATTGGTTCCACAATGATTCAATATCTTTCGCTGTATCGTTGCAATAATCCTGATTCTGGGGTTATTCCTGCTTTGTCAGTATGCTGTACATACCGCTATATAAAACGTTACCAAGGTTGACACACGCTTCGTGCGGCTAGCTATGGCTTAAGGGTTTACTGTTGATATTTACTGTGTGTATATATTTCTGTAGTTTCTTTTCTTTTTGTCTCTTTTTCTCCGTGTACTCCGCTTTAGCTCCTCTTTAAGCGGGCAAAAATAAATATATTCATATATATGACGTATCCGTTGTAAACATTGTATGAATAAATATATATGTTCCCAACTAAGCCCTTGGTAAAACTAAGAATTTCTTCCACGTTGTTTCATATTTTACATACTTCGCCGTAGTTCAATATCCTTGTGTTTTAGCTTTTTCGCTGATAAGACAATCTTCTTTAATTCGGAGTAAAAATGTTTATCCAAAAGCAAGCCTATAGGGGTTAACGGCCGGTCTTTGAAAGGTCATGAACGATTCGAAAACATGGTACCTGATCTAGCCTAATGGGAACTAAGAAGAGGGTCATCGAATCAGTCAACCACAAATCCCTGATTTTGGGGGTTCCCCAAACGCTGTGTATACCTAGCGTTGCAAAACGCTGGACTTGGTACTCTAACCTTGACCTACCTCACTGCAGATAAATTCTGATTGGTTTGAATTTTAGCTTCACTAAAACCATCAATATTTTATTATGTTAGAGTATCAGCATTTCGCATAATGTATCCAAAAATCAGGGATTTGTGGTAGACTGCACTGTACTTACCAATGGGCTCATCAAGTGCCAAGGATCTCTGGAACTGGATATTTTTGGGAATGGCTTCCAATGTCAGATCATCCAAACTCTGCAAAAATCAGAGAGTAAATTTATTATGCGTAACCTAGTAGTGAGACATTTTTATAAAAAAAAAAAAATTAACGCTTCACAAGAAATACCACAATATATACAACAACAAAAACAAAAGATAAATAAACGTAAGACAAGAAAGACAAAATTAAACACGAAAAGAACTATACATTTACTGAATTAGCTGGCGTATTAGGCAATGGGCAGGAAGGCGGCTGGATGACGGCAGAAGCTGTTCACTTGTTTGACAGTGGGTTCAAGACAAACGAGAGCTGGAAGCTCATATGGCACTTACAAGGCTGGGTCAGAGGATGAAAATAGGAGTTTGCTGCTGTGATCATTTGTAAGCAGAACCCTTCAGATAACAATGATCATGGGTCCTTGGACATCACGAGTATGTATCGCTCGTAAAAACTTATTTTATTTTTGCATTTGGCTATGATAATGCGCACTTTAAGGGTACTAGAGATTGATCTGTAACGAACATTCTTGAAGCGCAAATGATGATAAGCTCATCGTGATCATGAAAATGTATATTTTGCTCAAAGTTATAGTTTGTACTTTAAGGAATTAACTTGTAAGCAAACCCTTTGAGACAAATGAGCATGGACCCTTGAGGACCATTAATCGTTTGGTCAAAAGTATTTTTTCCACTTTTCGGTTAAGATAGGCACTTTAAGGGTGCTAAAAATTCATTTTTGATGATCATGGTCTCATGGGATCATGAAAATGTATATTTTGATTAAAAGTATTTTTGTACTTTGCGGTTAGGATTAGTACTTTAAGGGATGGTCGGATCTGAGAAGTGACAATTTCTAAGCTAATCTTGTCAGGTCTCTAATGTCCAAGCCAAGTTTCATCGTCCTAGCACATCTGGAAGTACCTTAATTCGCGATCAACGAGATTTCCGGTTCCCCCTCCAGGTCCCCCGCACCAGTTATCGGAACCGGTCCGATTTGAAACTGAACATCTGAGACACTTTTCCTTGACACTTGTCAAGTTTCATGCCTGTCCGATTGCCCGTTCCAAACTTATGTATGTTACTAGTTTCTCAACTAAACTCTGACTCATGGTTACAGGATCATGAGCATCCGAAACTGATAATCAAGAATCAGAGAGTGAATTTATTATGCGTAACCTAGTAGTGAGACATTATATAAAAAAAAAACAAAAAAAAATTAACGCGGTTAAAAATTAATAGTCAAAAAACAATCAGATAAAAGTTTACTTTAGCATTTGTTGCCAAATCCTTAAAGCACAATGGACACTTCTAAGGCTCTACTTTGTATTAAATGCTTCACAAATAAACATTTCCGACTTCCTTTAGAAGGCGCTATGAAAATCGGCCGTTTTCTTGTTATCCCTTGTCTTTACCTCTCTGGCATTTCGGCGACCCAAATCTTAGGAGCTGGGATATCGTGGCATGAAATTCAAAAACTACCATCAATGCTTGATATAAAAGGGATGTCACCATTGTCAAGCCGCAGATGCAGTTTACCTGATTGTTCTTGTCTTTCGTCAGAAGTTCCATGGCTTGAAGTGCTTATTTAAAGTTTTTCTTTGTGGAATAGTGCTGTAAAGCTTGATTAGCTTGCTTTATAAAATGTACCAGAATATGCAATAAGCTTATAAAAATATCATAGCTACACAAATCATTCAAAAACAAATAACCTATTCAAATCTGAATTATATAAGCTGATTTATGCATACAATAAAGATCTACTAAGTATTATAAGAAACATCACTTTTATCTTTGTCCAAGCTAGTAAACTGAGCATGTACTGGCCCAAAAAATTACGCTTTGAAATATCACTGAGAGGAAACTGTTGAAAAAGCTGCTGATCTGGGGGGTAAGCATTGTTCCTCGGTTGTTACAGAGTGGGAGTGGGGTAGTTTGATTTGCCCATTGAACTTTAAACTGTACTTGTTTCTGCATTCGGTTCTAAACCCAAGCTACGATGGCCTCGTGGGCTAGTGTGTTAGGCTTCCATGAGAGAGGAAGTCGGACTGATACCACATCTGGACATTGCCCTTTTGCTCCCCTTGTTCTTAGTTTCCGGACTCCCGGATCCGGGGAAAGTCGGATCGGGGATCCGAACTTGAAGTGCGATACCTGAGACAGGATGTCATTCGAAATATCAAGTTTCATTAAAACCCGATTCCCTGTTCAAAATTAAAAATACCTCAATATTCTGGACTCCCCCTCCCTCCCCCCCCCACCCCCCATTGCGGTCGAATCGTGGAAGTGACTATTTCCAAGTTAGTTTGGTCGGTCCCTGATATGCCTGCTAAGTTTGATCGTCCTAGAACTTCTGGAACTACCATAACTCGAGATGAGTGGCCTGACATACCGACAGACCGAAAAGTGATCGGTATACGGCACTTGAGTGGAGCTGCAAGTGCCACTGAATTGGAGATTGCGCGTAAGGCGAGGAAGGTAAAGAAGAAAAGGGAGATATTTGAAACAAGAGCTGGAAGCTCATATAGCAATTACAAGGATGGTTCAGAGAATGAAATATAGAATTTGCCTTTTCGTGGGTTTGTTCTGATTCCGTGTGCAGAATCCTTGAGATAAGAATGATCACGGACTTGCAAATCACGAGAATGTATCGTTTGGTAAAATTATGTCATGATGCGCACTTTAAAGGCGCTAGAAATTCATCTGTGAGCAAACCCTTGACGCAAAAACGATAACAGACCCTTGTGGATCATTATATTATATATCGTTTGGTCAAAAATATTTTTTTTTTTCGTTTAAGGGTGCTAGAAATAAATTCTTAAGCAAAGCCCTAGTGGCACAAATGATCATGGGCAGATATGTGTCGTTTGATCAAAAGTACTTTTCGACTTTGCGGTTAAGATACGCACTTTAGGGAGCTAGAACTTCATTTGTAAGCAAAACCCTTAATGTGAAAATGAATGGGCTTATGGGGTTTATGAAAATGTATATTTTGTTGAAATTTTTTTTCTTACTTTGCGGTCAAGTTTGGTACTTTAAGGAATAGTTGGATTTGGGAAGTGGCGATTTGTAAGACAATCTTGGCTAATCTCTAATATTCCAGCCAAGTTTCATCGGCCTAGCACATCTGGAAGTACCTTAACTCGCGATTACCGGAATTCCGGACCCCTACCCTCAAACTCCCCCCACAGTGTCCGGAGCCAGTCCGGTTCTGTAAATGAGTTAGAGCTTCTTTTTGTTATTTCCACAAAGTTCCATCCCGACCTCTCCAGTCTAAGCGGGTCGTATTCCCCCCCCCCCCCATCACCCAATACTTATCGGATCCGGTCCGGACATGAAAAGATCACTAGAGACATTTCCTCTGTTCAAGTATAACAATTCACTAGAATCCGACCACCCGTTGCAAAGTTACGCATGACTCAGTATTCCGGATTCCCCCTCCCTCCACTGCCCCCACGATGATCGGATCAAGGAAATTTGTATTTCCAAGTCAGTTTGAGCGGGTCCCTGATATGCCTGCTAAGTTTCGTCATGAAATCCCCAAAACCACCATCACCGGAATTCCAACCCCTCCCCCCCCCCCCTAGTGTCCGTCCAATTGCGTAAAAGATTTATCTAGAACAGATACTTGTTCTTCCCAGCAATTTTCATCCCGCTCCCTCCATTCTAACTGTTTCTCAAGATGTCCAGTCTCCCTACCCCCTAACTCTCTCCAGCTGTCGAATCCAGTCCGGACTTCAAATAGGGCATCGGAGATATGTCAGCTATTCAGTTTTTAAGTTTCATTCCAATCCGATCACCAGTTCCGGTCCGGACATGAAAAGATCACTAGAGACATTTCCTCTGTTCAAGTATAACAATTCACTAGAATCCGACCACCCGTTGCAAAGTTACGCATGACTCATTATTCCGGATCCCCCCTCCCTCCACTCCGCCACGATGGTGAGATCGAGAAACTGATTTTTTCTAGTCAGTTAGATCAAGTCCCTGATATGCCTGCCAAGTTTCGTCGTGAAAACCCCCAAGACCACCATCACCAGAATTCCAGAAACACTCCCCCCCCCCAGCGTCCAACTCCAGTCCAATTCTCTAAACGATTTATGTAGAGCAGATACTTGTTCTTCCCAGCTAGTTTCACCCCGATCCCTCCATGCTAACCGTTTCTCGAGGAACGAACCTCCCCATAGTTGTCAAATCCGGTCCGGATTTGAAATGGGATACCAGAGATCAGGCCCGTATCCAGGAGTTTCATTCCAATCGGATCACCCTTTCAAAGCTACGCAGTACCAAATTTCCGGATTACCCCGCCATCCACCCCCCCCCCCCTGATGGTCGGACCGGGAAACTGATTATTTCCAGGTTAGTTTGATCGGGTCCCTGACGAGCCTGCCAAGTTTCATGGTCCTAGCACATCTGGAAGTACCCTAACTCGAAAATCTGTGACAGACAAACGGAATTGTGATCGGTATATGGCACTTGAGCCAGAGGCTTCAAATGCCATAAAAACATGACCGAATTCGACTGGTGTCTTTTTATCCTGTGAATCGGGTACAAACCAGCTAGGAAAAGCGCAGAGGAGGAGCAAAAACTTGCTCTTCAATTAGACATCGGAATCCGCCGGCGAAACCGGACGAGAATTATTGTAGTAACTGCTTTCTACTTTCCATTTCGTCTTCGCGAAAACCCCTGGGAAAGATGAGATTCTAGAAATAAAACATAGCATTCTGGAAACAATTCCGAGGAATGACAAAGCTGGAGAACTTTCTGTAACAATACGGAAACCACCGTAAATTAGTTTCGGTTTTGCTTTCAAGCTAGCGAAAACCATTTCATACCTTGTATCCGATGGCATCAAGCATTTCGTTGACATCTTCATTTCGGGGTCCGATGTGTCGAGTTTCGAATGTTAGGCTTTTTGGCTGGATGGCGTCAAAACTGGCAGTGGCAGAGGAAACAGACTGAGGGGCTCTAAAAAAAAAAAAAAAGTCACATCCTTTTCCGATCCCAAATGAATACGAGTAATTAACCTGTATGTCTCCTGTCATGATATTTCCTGAACAAATGGAGGTAGTTTGCTGAAAACTGGTGTCCGAGCTCTTCAGGTCAAGAATGAGGTTAAGCTTGCGCTGGCTTTGTAATTATATACATTGGGGAGGGAGGGGGGGGGGCTTACAAATATCTGGACGGAAAAGTTATCCGATCAAACGGATGGAATGCTGCTTTAGACATACGAGGATATAGTATACGAGTTTTCAAGCGAGGTAACATGATCGTCCTCATATTTGGGCACTGCTCTGATGCAGTGAAAACTCGCTTGTTTCAGCACTATCCTCGCTTATTCTCGCTAGTGGCCAATGTTTCATTTGAATCGGCAGGTTACTTAAAACTGGTTAGAATCGAACTGCGCCCGCCTTACAAACTCCCAAATACTCGTAGCATGAACCACGAACTTGTCTCCCGTAGGTGTCGTGCACTCAATGACGTAATGAAGGTGAAGCGTCCCTCCATCAGCGAATTTTCTGGTCTGAGAATTTCCTTGTCAGGAATGCCGCTGATCCCGTTTTCAGCTGCCTTCCAGGGCGCTCCTCAGGGACGTGTGTTCTTAGACAGGAAAGCGTGGAAGGTTTTATGCAAAGTGAACACATTATGGATTTTTGAAGTGGGCCGTTTTCTGGGTGAAAGCTTTTTACGCTTTCCCGGACAGATGGTAAATTGTAAATATAAACAGAATTCAGAATTGTAAATAATCACAGATTTGTACATATACACTTTGAACACGCACATTTTATCTTTCGTTATTTTACTTGTATCTGCATGTCGCTCAGTCCGCATCGTTCTTCTGGTTTTTGGGATCCCAAAACGTAAGTGGAGGGATACCTATGACATCGCAAAAGTTGTCCGTCCGTCCGTCTGTAAGCACGATAACTCTCGAAGGGAATGAGATATTTTGATGAAACATGGTATGAGGATTTTTGGGTCAAGGGTAAGGTCGAGTTCGTAGATGGGCTCTGTAGCCCTATATTTGGGGTGGGGGTTCAATTTAAGGGACAAACAAAATACTTTTAAACAGCTAATGTGATAGTCGATTATGGGGTAAGAAGACATGCTGAGCACGATGGTGACTCACCGGACAAGTAGTTCGTCCGGAATCCGGCAAAAACCGGAAAGTTTGTTAAAAGTAAAAGTTTCATTTGAAGTTGATTAAATGTTTGATTTAAGGGTAAGAAGACATGCTGAGCACGATGGTGAAAACCATTTTCTCGCTGGACGTGTAGTTGGCCTGGAATCCGGCAAAAACCGAAAAGTTGGTTAAAAGTAAAAGTTTCATTTGAAGTTGATTAAATGTTTGATTTAGAGGTAAGAAGACATGCTGAGCATGATGGCCAAATCATTTTGTCGCCGGACAAGCAGTTCGTCCGGAATCCGGCCAAAACCGGAAAGTTGGTTAAAAGTAACAGTTTCATCTGAAGTTGATTAAATGTTTGATTTATGGGTAAGAAGACATGCTGGACCCGATGGTGAAGACGATTTTCTCGCCGGACAACTAGTTCGCCTGTAATCCGGCCAAAACCGGAAAATATGTTAGAAGTAAAAGCTTTATCTGAAGTTGATTAGATGATATATTTAGGGGTAAGAAGAGAAGCTGAGTCGGTATATAATGATCATTTTTACCCGGACATATAATTAGTCCGGAATCCGGTTGTAACCGCATTTTTTTTAAGTCAAAATTTTATTTAAAGTTGATTAGATTTCTTTATAGGGATAAGGAGATACGCTGGCTTCGTTTCTGAATTTTTCTTTTTTTGCTGGACTAGTAGTTCGCTCGGAATTCGGGCGAAACCGCAAATTTGGCAGTAGTAACGCAGGAAGTTTCGGTCAATATCCTCAAAATAGATATGGCTTATAGAGGTATAGATAGAATATCTGAACTCGGTTTTCTCTGATGATTAGCCTGGCGAAGACAAGACCGAATTGTCTGGATCAAATCTTAGATTTTTGGGATCCCATCGACACCTTTGGTCTTGTTCTATTTTATTTGAAATGAATGGTCAGCTTGGCTTCAAACCTTATATTAAAGCACCTCTCGCAAACTGTTTCTGTTCCAGTATTTTAAAATAGTTAAGCTAAGCTACTTTAAAACTAGGTTTTACTTTCAAGAAATTACCAACCGCGTTGGCTGTTTTAAGCAAGGCCCATTAACTTGCAGTAGAATTGAGAAGGAACAGGGGACTAATTTACATAACGGGTTTTTCCTACGACGGAGCTTCTCCCTAACAAGCACCAGGAGCATGATAGGCATCGAAAGCAGCGAAGAAGGTGAGACCTGTGTGAGACTCACACGAAAATAAGTTTTCGTTAGGATGGTTGGAATGGCCTCCCGTATGAAATTCAGGTCTCCAGGTTTAGGATTTGATGGGGCAATTACGGTTATTTATTTAGCACTATCGGGCGGGAAGTTTATGGGTACGATGGGTCCTTTAAGGCAAAATGCACAAATGCATCGCACATTACCGATCATACACTCGAAATTGCACGATCCTGCGGACTTATATGGGGACCGAGGAATTCAGTTGCACCGCCGCTGAAGGTCATTAACTGATCGCAAAGGCAGTGAGGCACCTCTGTATTACTTGCTCGCACGGCGCGAAACACCAATAGCACCGTGTCTGTTCTATTGCATTCGGTCAGTCCATTTCATAATTTGGTGATTAGCCAGATTCATTTGGTTCTGATTTGTTACCGAATTAAGTCGATTTCACCTGAGAACCGGATTTCTGTTTAGTCCGTATCTATCACCAGTTTTGCCTAACTAGAGTTTTATTCTATTACAAAATTCGGTTGTACCTTATTTTTTTTAGTTATAGTTTTTCGGTAGTACGAATTCATTATTTGGTTCATCCCAATTACTGAGTTCGGTAATTTAATTGACATTTATTTACTTCTTGTTCTTTACCATTTAACGGTAGCTTCAGCTGGTTGCCATTCATTACTTAATTTTTACTTGTAACGATTGCAGTAATTCAGGAAGAAGCACGTCTCTTGACGTGAAAACTAGCCAAATTTTGTTTGCTGTAAATTCAGAATAAATGTACTTTGAATCTACTTTACTCTGGATGTCCCCTTTTTTCGCGAGACAGCTCTGTGGCTTAATGGGTAGTCTTAGGATCGCAAAAAGGCACTTTGATCATCAGTGTTTCCCAAAAATTTCGCCAGCGGCGTAATTCGCATTATTCGCTATTTAGAAGAAGGGTGCGTCATATAGTTGGCGTTTGAGGCTTGGAATTTTTTGAAAAATATCCGGAGCAGTGCAGCCACCATAATGAATGACATTAGTGAAGAAGCTTCAGTCAACCAAATGACCGTCAACCAAGACAAATCAGCCGTCCTAACTGTATCTTTTCTCAGGTCCAATCCAACTTTCCAACCTGACCTACCTGATCACAGCAGAGTGGAGGAGCTCAAACTTTTAGGTGTTCATCTAACTTCAGATCTCAAGTGGGATAAGCAAGTACAATCTATGCTGAAAAGAGCAAATATGGGCATAAGGTCTCTCAAAATGCTCTCCCGCCATGGCACCCCGAAACACCACCTCCTTCGCATTTACCTTGTGTTCATTCGCCCTTCCCTTGAATACTGCTGTCCGGTATGGCATTTCGGTTTAACACGGGAGCAGTCGGAACGCCTCGAGAGGATCCAGTACCGGTCTTTACTAATAGTATCAAAATCCCCCAAAATCCCGTACATTTCCCTTCTTAACGAGTTCGGTCTCGCATCTTTGTCAAACCGTAGACACCAACTTTCTACTAAGTTTGGTGAACAACTACTGGAAAACCCAAACCATCGGCACATCCTTCCCCCTCCCCACATTCCCGACCGCATAAGGCCACAGAGAATGGCAGCACAAGCAGTTCCTAAGCTCCAACCCATTCGGGCAATTCATGCGCGGTACGAAAGAAGTTTTGTCCCCTCCTTTGTGAGTTTTTTCAACGCGAAATTTTAAATTCTTTTCCTCTTTTTTATATTATTTATTGAATTTTTAGCGTTTTAGTTTGTTGCAATTCTTGTTCTTGTGTAATTATTTAATATTTGACTTTGTAAAAGCGCAATTGTATATAGTTATGTTTGACGCGAGGTTTGGCAAGATAACAAATATTCGGTTTTTTGTGAATACCGTAAGGAATGTTTATCGAATAATAAAGATTGATTGATTGATTGATTGAACCACATTAAAGGCTAGAATTTGCATGGAAAGTAGTTAAATGCTGACAGAAAAAAGGCGGATTAAAAAATGTTTGCCTGCGGCGCTTTAGTTTATCCTCACTACAGCCATTAGCGCCGTTTTCGCTTTGCAGCAACGGCGGTTTTTGTCGGCACATTTTCAAGTCCTGTTGGCAAACCGGACGTCCCCCAAAGGTAAAAGGCTAGTGACGGCATATCCCTGAAAAATAGGAGTGGACGAGCGTGAAAACGCGCCAAATTTTCGCTTTAGACCTGATTTTATACATACTATGCAACTTTTTACATTGCAGCTTCTTGAAGACTCGCTGCGTTTTTAGGATTTTTTTTTATAAATTCGGTCAAAATCAGGTAGCGATTCGGTAAATTTTACCAGGTTCGCCCCCCCCCCCCCATTGAAGAAAGGCTCGGGACGCCCCTGACTACGGTAAGTACAAAAAAACGACTAGTTGCAGGTTCAGTTACCGTGGTAACACTTACCATGGGATCTGCCAAAACTCAACTCTTATCTTTTTACAAAAATATTGGTGGATAGAAAGACACTTCTAGGCAAACAAACATTCATTAATTGTGTATGTACTAAGCATTTTTTTTTAAGTGAAAAAAGGCGACTTCTCAAGGTCAGGGCTGTGTCTGATTATGGAAAAAAAGACGTAAGGCCAATAAATCCTTATCTATTAAAAACGGACGAGCCTGTCTATTTCACGCGTGATTGTTTTCTCGTGCCTAGATCTGGGCTAGCATTATTTGCAGTTTTCAGCGGGAGCTTTTCCGGCAGACAGCCAGCAGAAATTCCAGTTTTCGGCAAAGAAAATGTTCGATCGGATACATCGTAATAGCTTAATTTCATTGACAGGTTCGTGTCTCGGAACCTGTGTGGCTTTGATAGCAATGGAATATATCCATGCTCGAATTCATATCACCTGCTTACCACCGGATGTGTGGCTATAGGTAGCTGCAGCAATGACTAACGTATTATCGTGATCATAGTTACAGTTCGGATGTTATGTTATGTTATTTTCTGTATAACACTCCACCAGTCGTCATGTGAGTCATTTTGAGGCTGGCTACCGTACTAAACAAGGATATAAATGGTGGCACGCGAAAAAAACAAGACCAAATGTGTCGATGGGATCCCAAAAATTCAATATTTGATCCAGACAATTGGGTCTTGTCTACGCCAGATCCAGTCTTCGCCAGACTCTTTGAACATTTTTACTATTAAAATTCAGAGACAGATTAAGGCCAGAAAGCTAATCATCTGAGAAAACCAAGTTCAGATATGGATTCACCATGTTGAAAACTTCCTGCCTTACTTCTGCGAATTTCCCAGATTCGGCCACATTCCGGAACGAATTTCCTGTCCGGCAAAAAAAAAAGAAGCTAAAATCGAACTCAGCGTATCTTCTTTCCCATATATCGAACATATAATCAACTTCAAATTAAAATTTAACTAAAAACAAATTTTCTGGTTCCAGCCGGATTCCGGGCGAACTATATGTCCGGGTACAAAATGACTGTCATAAACGGATTCAGCATCTCTTCTTACCCCTAAATCGGATATCTAATCAACTACGAAGACTTTTAACAATTTTCCGGTTTTGGGCGGATTCCGGGCGAACTACTTGCCCGGCGAGAAAATGATTTTCACCATCATGTTCACCATGTCTTACTACCCCTAAACCTCAAAAAAACTTCAAATAAAACTTTTACTTTTAACAGATTTTCCGGTTTGGGCCGGATTCCGGGCTAACTACTTGTCCGGGGAGAAAATGGTTTTCACCATCGTGTTCAGCATGTCATCTTACCCATAAATTGAACATCCAATCAACTTCAAATAAAACTTTTACTTTTAACAAACTTTCCGGTTTTGGCCGAATTCCGGGAGAACTACTTGTCCGGCGAAAAAATGGTTTCCACGATCGTGCTCAGCATGTCTTCTTACCCCATAATCGACTGTCCCATTAGCTGTTTAAAAATATTTTGCTTACCCCTTAATTTAAACCCCCTCCCCCACCCCTAAATATAGGGCTACAAACCCCATCTACGAACTCGACCTTACTCTTGACCCAAACAATCCTCACACCAAGTTTCGTCAAAATATCTCATTCCCTTCGAAAGTTATCGTGCTTACAGACGGACGGACGGACGGACAACTTTTGCGATGTCATAGGTATCCCTCCACTTACGTTTTGGGATCCCAAAAATCACATAAAATGAGAAAAATCTCAATTAAAACAAAGAAAGATCCGGTTAAAAACAGCGACGGTCAAAATAGCAAAAGTAAAACAGCGCCAGGCAAAGTAGGGATGGTCGAAAGTGTCGAAACAGCGACAGTCATAAACATCGACGGACAAAACAGAGACAGGGCAAATACAGTGACTGGTGAAAACCGCGCCTGACAAATTTGTTAGTTTCCTGACGTCGTGAGACTTCTGACTACAGTATTTAAAACAAGACCAAAGGTTTCGATGGGATCCCTAAATTTTAATCCAGACAATTTGGCTTGTAGATATCCGGTCTTCGCCAGACTCCTTGAACATCTTTACTATTAAGATTTAGGGCTAACCATCTGAGAAAACTAAATTCAGATATAGATTCACCTTATATATATGTGTGATTTCCCGAAGAAATCCACAGATATTTTTATCAGAGATTTTAGGTGAGAATTTTTTTATGGGTAATTGAGTAAGAAAGAGGGTTCGGTTTTTATGAAATATCTTTTGACCAATTCATTGGAAAGTAATGATTATTTTTTTGTTAGAAGCAGTTTTTTCTTGGCTACAAAACAGTGCTCAGTGGTTTATCTATGTTGACATCTAGTGATACAAAATGAATCTTTCTGGAAAGTTGCCCGCCTGGGTACTCTGGGACACGTGTTCCTGGGTACCCTGGGACACCTTTTGTCTATTGTGTCCAGGGTACCTTCAAGGGAGTTGTGCAAACTTCCTGAAACGGAAACTCCCTACTTGGAAATTCATATTTCCAGAGCCATAGGATGAAGCTTTTGTGACAACAGCCTTACGTCTACCATGACCAGAACTTAGTGGGGCCGCAGAACGTCATGTGAAAGCTCTGACTTTCGATGTGGACCTTTTGCAGTATCTTGTTGGATCAATACTGCTACACGCTTTGTCGTATGTTTTTTTTTTTGTAAAGTTGACAACCCGTTTGTTAAAAACTAAATTTAGTCAAAAGGGCACTGTGTCCCAAGTACCCTTAAGCATGTCCCAGAGTACCCGGGGGTCAGGGTACTTTGGGACAGAAGAGGAAGGTTAGGAAAATCGTCAGTACCGAAAAACTAATCAGGTAAATAGTCTGTAAAAAATCTGGAAGAAAGCACAATCAATTCCACTTAATTCAGTACCAAAATCAAGTAATTTGGCCAAAGGGTTCCATGGATATCCAACATGCACTTGAACATGTCCCAGGGTACCCACATTTCCCCTATTTATCCCTAGGCTATACGTCATATCTACTTTGACGAAACTGATCAAATCTTTTTGCCTTACTTCTGCCAAATCTCCGGGTTTCGACCGGACTCTGGGCCAACTAATATTCCAGCAAAAACTAAAGATCAAAAGTGAATTCAACGTATCACCTTGCCCCTGTATCGAACATCTAATTTTAGAATTTTATTTATTTTATTGATAGAAGAAGACCAAAGGTTTCGATGGGATTCCAAAAATTCAATATTTGATCCAGACAATTGGGTCTTGTCTTCATTTGTACTATTAAAATTTAGAAACAGATTAAGGCCAAATAGCTAATCATCTGAGAAAACCAAGTTCAGATATGGCATGTGTGTTTACCCCAGTAAGTCATATCTGTTTTGACGAAAACTTCCTGCCACTTCTGCCAATTTCCCGGTTTCGGCCGAATTCCGGAACTGCTTGTCCGGCGAAAAGCTCAAAAACGAACTAAGCGTATCTTCTTTCCCCAATATTGAACATCGAATCAACTTCAAACAAAAATTTAACTTATAACAAACTTTCCGGCTCCAGCCAGATTCCGGTCGAACTATATATCCGGGTAAAATATGATTGTCATCCACGGATTCAGCATCTCTTCTTACCCCTTAATCGGATATCTGATCAACTACAAACAAAAATTTTACTTTTAACAATTTTCCGGATTTGGCCGGATTCCGGGCGATTCTGGTTTACTTACCCCTCCAACCCCACGCGGATCGTCGGATCCAGGAAAATAAAGTTTAGCTAAGCCGGTGGTTGCAAGTGTCACAAGAGTCCCTGCATATCTCATACCCCCAAAAATAATACACGCATCGTCTTTTGTAAAACCATTTTCGCTTCCGCAGTGGTTGTAGAATATCTTGGAAAGTGAACTCGCATTCCAGAGTTTGCATCTTATCCTGGTGGTTTTATATATTCAGGACATTAAAGGAACTCTCTTGCTTATTCTGCCTTTTATAATATACCTAGCTCCCTTATGGAATTATAGTGAAAAGATCATTTCTAGTAGGAGTTGTGCTTAAAGGCGCATTCACAACGAGTTTTAGCTAATACTCAGTACCAGCCAGTTCCGGAAATCGCTCCGAGACTGAGAATTAGCTGGGTTTCTGCCGTCCGCAATTGATAATGGTGCCAGTATCGGGTAGCAGCTAGTCTCGCACCCAAGTTGAAATATGTTCAACTTTTCAGGGTACTAGCCAATCACATTACTTAGAGGAAATGGGAAATATTTAGGAATACCCGTACGGAAAATCTCCACGTCGAATGCCATTTTACACCTCGAATCGAGGACGAAACGGTATTTTCGGTAGCGATATGCGGGCGAAAGTATAGCGAGGACGAATATTGATGGCGAATTATACTTCGACCCACATTTTCGCTGCGAATATGAAGGCGAAGGAGAGGGCGTTCGCTATCGTGTTTAGTAAAGGGCGAAGGCGGATTTCCCTTCGACCTTAGTTTTCGCTGCGGAAAAGACGGCGAAAGACAGGGCGATTTTTCCTCCGCCTCATATTTGGCGAAAGGCGAGGGTGTATTCAACTTCGGCCTTGTTTTCGCTGCGAAGATGGTAGCGAAATATCGATTTCATCTCCACCTCGTTTTTGGTGAAGTGCGAGGGCGACCTTATAGTTTGACTGCGAAGTTGCCATCAGGGGATGGTGAAAGACTTTTCCTATAATACTTTGACTTTTGTTCCACTGACAAGGTAATTGACGAGATGCAAGGCAGTTGCATTTGGTGAGCAATAAGAAAGAATATTTGACGGTGCAAAACGGATAAGTCAGTTACATTTTATTAGAGCTATATTTCCTTCTGGGCAAGCGTCCCCTTCAGGCTCAAGCCGCACAAGCTGGAAACTGAACAGTCACTTTCCAGCTCATTTTTCGTAATTTTCCATTTCCCAGCTAGAAGTTCATTTTCCAGCTTGAGCCTGAAGAGAACCCTTGCCAAGAAGGGTCGAAATATAGCTCTAATAATATGTAGCAGAGTTATCCGTTTTGCACCGTCAAATATGGTTCGCAGTCAGCTCGGGTTGAAGGAATATCTATAATGAGAGAGACTACTTTCGAGCTTTACGTTTGCCAGAAACCTAGGAGCAAAGAGCAATTCAGTCCGGTTTTATGTATCACTACATTAATCAAATTAAATCTCCGCAGTATATTGTACCTTATTCCCTAATTGCTTGTTTCGAGACAGAAAAAAAAAAACTATTAACTGTAAGAGCCACGGAAATGCTTTAATTTAAGCCTTGCCGTCTATAGTTTTGAAAATATTGCTGTACTATGAAGTTCAAAAAATTTCAGAAGCAGCTTCCGAGTTTGAACCTTGTTCGATGGTGCAAAAGCATCATCCAACAAATTTCGAGAGTTACTAGTCCTAAATTGATCGTTTGAGGAAACTAGTTTTGTCTTCTATATTGAGTATAATTTTGTTGGACCATGGTGATCACTTCTGGATCACTGACACAGTTTAACAATAGATCACTGATCAATGGTTATGAATTTTTGTTTCTTTTTAAGCGCGTTGCTCTGGTCGACTGTTACCAACGTTATTTGGTTGCGACCTCGTAAGTCTTACCGAGAAAACAGGGTCTTTTTCAGTGCTTCCACTTGCTCCACTTCGAAAATCCTGCCGGGAATCCCAAAAATCCTGAAAAATCCTGCTCGGAAAGTTCAAAAATCCTGCAAGAAATCCTGCCGAAAAAAATAAAAGTGTCCGTACTAATTAAAGGGATAGTTGTTAAGAATATATATAGCTGGAGGATTTGAGCAAACGTATCTGAATTTTTCGTCTCTATCGTTTGGGAGGACTAGAACGTTTTTGCCGTAAGAACTAAATGAATATTAAACGACTAAATACAAACACCAGGGTAACGACTGGGGGGGGGGGGGGGGGGGCACCTCCGTCCCCAATGTTGTTGGCCAGTCAGTATAAAATTACCGAGTCTGCGCGAAGCGCCGCGATTTTTTGTCAAAACAGTTGATTTTTTTCAAGGGAACAGTCGGTTTTTCTGAAAATCAGTCAACTTTTTTTCAAAACGGTCGTTTTTTTCTACAAAAACAGCCGGTAAAAATTACCAGCCAGTCGGTAAATGCCTTGCCCTCCCCTCCCCAAACATTTTGGCTAGTAACGCCTCTGACCAACACTACCATTAAAGAGGGCGTCTCTAGACGGGACTTGAAAATGTACATACAACAGGAGCAGTGGCAACGTCTGTACCCAGGACAAATTATACTAAGCGCCACAGCAAACGTTTTTAAACACGCCTTTTTTTCTGGCAAAATTTAACTTATATTCTAGCTTTTAGTGTGGTTTATACTCCCAAATATTCCAAGCCTTCAACGCCTACTATAAATGACGCACCCTTCTTCTAAATCGGGAATATAAACTACTTAATGCAGTCTGTTAAAAATATCAGCAAATTCCTGATAAATCCTGAATAAGTCCGGAAATCCTGTAAAATCCTGGAATCTCAAAAATCCTGAAAAAAATCCTGCAGGGACCCAAAAATCCTGAATTTCAGGATAAATCCTGCAAAGTGGAAGCACTGGTCTTTTTGTATCAAATGTACGAGATCGAGGTGGATTCGCTACCAAATGAGGCGAGAGAGAAAACGAGGTAGTTTCTGTTTCAAATGTACGAGGTCGTTTTGACCCAAATTTGAGGTGAAAAACGAGAGCGAAAACGGCCTAGTTTGTGTTTCAAATGTACGAGGCCGTTTTGACCCAGATTTGAGGTGGAAACGAGAGCGAATAGGCAGCGAAAACGACCTAGTTTGTGTTTCAAACGTACGAGGCCGTTTTGACCTAGATTCGAGGTGTAGATTTTCCGTACAGGTATTCCGATTGGCTAATGCTGAACCACGTCAAACCGAAGAACCAATGACCTAAATTCACTTTCGGTTTTCAAAACAGCAAGAGTGGATTTGATTTTATCTATTGGGCTTGGTTCGAAATTAGCCAATCAGAATATTCTTCAATACTCCCCAAAATAATCTGATTGGCTAGTACCCTCAGAAGTTGAACTGATTTCAACTTGGGTGCAAGACTAGCTGGTATCCGAAACTGGCATCAATATCAATTGCGAACGGCAGAAACCCAGCTAATTCTCGGTCTCAGAGCGATTTCCGGAACTGGCTGGTACCGAGTATTAGCTAAAACCCGTTGTGAATGGGCCTTAAAGTTCAACGGGCACATCAAACTACCCCAATCCCACTCTCTAACAACCTAGGAACAATGCTTACCCCCTAGCTTAACAGATTTTTTAACAGTTTCCTCTCTGTGATATTTCAAAGCGTAAGTAAAGATAAAAGTGATGTTTCTTATAACACTTGGTACATCTTTATTTTATGCATAAATCAGCTTGTCTAATTCAGATTTGAACAGGCTATTTGTTTTTTAATGACTTTTGTAGCTATGTTATTTTTTTTAAACTTATTGCATATTCTGGTACATTCTATAAAGCAAGCTAATCAAGCTTCACAACACTATTCCACAAACAAAAACTTTTAATAGGCACTTAAAACATGGAACTTCTGATGAAACACTAGAACAATCAGGTAAACTGCATCTACGGCTTGACTTATTGGTGACATCTCAAATATATCCTTTTCTATCAAGCATTGCTGGGAGTTTTTGAATTTCCTGCCATGATATCCCAGCTCCTAAGATCTGGATCGCCGAAATGCCAGAGAGGTAAAGACAAGGGATAACAAGAAAACGGCCGATTTTCGTAGCGCATTCTAAAGGAAGTCGGAAATGTTTATTTGTGAAGCATTTAATACAAAATAAAGCATTAGAAGTGTCCATTGTGCTTTAAGTAACAATTTTTTCAACGACCCTCATTACACAAAAAGGTTGAGGTAGCTTTGTTAAGGGTTTGGAAATACATCAGTCAAGTGGATAGGTCTTGCCTGGATGGGATCTGCCTTTGGCAGGTTTCGCAATGTTCATCGAAGGGAAATCCGACCATGGAAAGAAAAGGAATTCGCTGACTTGTTGCCAAATTGCACAGTTACACTGATTATTTATATAATTCATAACTTATTAGTGAGAGTGCGCAACCCTTCTCCTTGCAAGAAAAGCGTGACATGTTAGGTTCGTCAGGAGATGGAAAATCTGACATGATCAGTTATAGGTTTTGTGTCAAAATGTATACTGGATTAGGCTTGTCAGAGGATGAGAAATGAATGGTTAGGCTAAGGATCCTCGGTAGGTATCGCCAGTTGGAGAGTATGTTATTCAAATGGATTCCTTTATCCACTTGAATGCAACCCTCATTAGTGAGACATAGAGATTTTCGAGGAATCCGAGAGTGAATGGGTCGAAGCTTGTCAGATGATGGGAAACACATCTCTTGGCATATTCCGCTCTAGAACGGATGGGAGAGAGGGCGTAGGCTAAGGAACTAGGGAGGTCTGGCTGTGTTAGGTATGGGAAGTCCTTCTTCGTCTCATGACACCCTAAAGGATAAACTTGTTCCCACTCACCCCATGAGAGTGCGCCACCCTTCTCCTTGCAAGAAAACAGTGACATGTAAAGGTTCGTCAGGAGATAGAAAGTCTACCATGTTCAGTTTTGTGTCAAAATTACGATCGGATTCTCTATAGGCTTGTCAAAAGATGAGAAATGAATGGTTAGGCTAAGGATGCTCGGTCGGTATCCCGTGTTTAGTAGTATTTTCTTCCAATGATTCCTTTATCCACTTGAATGCTGTACCCCCTCGTCGGTTCACGACAACCCTCATCAGTGAGACCAAGGTGAGACATAGAGATTTTTAAGGAAACCGAGAGCGAATGGGTCGAAGCTTGTCGGATGATGGGTAACAGATCTCTTGGCATATTCCGCTCTGGGACTGATGGGACAGAGGGCCTAGGCTAAAGAGCTAGCCCTGTCTATAGACAGGTCTGGCTGCCCAACAGATCTTATTTATGACAGCAAGCTCCATTAGCGAGAGATACACCCCTTGCGAAAGAATGGCACAACACGACACAGCAAAAGGTGTTGGGACAGGTCGAGGCTTGCGTGGTGACGAGTGATGGAAATATCTCTGGATCGCTTCTGTGCTCGGGGTCTGGGAGGAGTATGGGGGGTGGGTTGCGCAATCACGTCTAGGCAGGTATAGAAGGAATTTGGAAGGGCGCTGGACAGGTCTTGGCATGTGAGTTTAGGATTGATAGGTGGAGGAGTGAGGTGGGTGCGAACCTGTCTCCGCAATACCGTCCTAAGCATTTAATTAAAAGCTCCAATGGCTTAGGTGGTACTGGTGGTAGAGCGTGAGTCATGAGACCGAAATCCCACATTCTCGCCTTTTGGGTTGCACAAGGGTGAACTATAATGTCAGGGTTTGGGGTGGTCGGTGAGTCTTCATCGGCCACTTCAAGGAATCGTCTCAGGGGATTCCTTAAAGCACCTCTCATACTTAAAGCACGTGCTTGGCAGATTCTCGACCACAACGGCGCGCTCGGACGGACGCGACCGGGGCTTGCGTGGTAATGGACGGAGGGACAGGTATAGGAAAAGCCGTTTTTTCTTAGCGCCTTTACACCACTGAACCGTAGTTTCTTCATAATATACTGTATATCTCTTTGTCGGTTCTTGGAGCAAAAGGAGTAACTGTGGCAAAAATAACACACAGCCACAGCTGAAATTAGATGCTTTTGACACTTCATCGTCAGACAGTCAATACAGGAAGGCTGGATCTTACTGTGATTTGGGCAACATGTTTATAAACATGGAACACAATCGTCAAGGTTTGGTTTGATTGAACTGACATTGCATTGGTTTGTTGAAACTGTAGCCTCGCGAAAACGACATCTGTAAATGTCTTGATTCATTCTTGATTACTGACTGAGGTTTTTCAAACCTAACGGGTGTACTTTACTATGTTCCCGCCTTTCCCTCATCCGTTAAGTTGCGTCACAAATACTGCCTACACCCATTAACGTCTCCGGAGCATCACGGAATTCGCAGCATTTGTTCCTCATCGGCCACTTCAACGACTCGTCTTAGGGATTTCCTTAAAGCATCCCTCATACCTAATCACGTGATCGGCAAATTCTCTACCCCGCCACAGCGCACTCGGTCGGACGCCCAGATCCCGCGTGTGTCCGGCTGGGGCTTGCGTGGTAATGGGCGGAGGGGCAGGTATAGGAAAACCCGTTTCTCCTTGGCGCCTTTACACTACTAACTATGTTCAGGTAGAAAATGACTGCCATGGACGAATTCAGCATGTTTTCTTACCCGTGAGTCGAACACCTAATTAAAAATTCATATAAACTTTTAGTAGTTCGCCCGGATTCCGGGTGCACTACTTGTCCGATGACAAAATGGTTTTCGCCATCGTGTTTAGCACGTCTTCTTACCTCATAATCAACTATCAAATTATCTGTTTAAACATATTTCATTTACCCTTTAATTTAAACCCACTCCCCCACCCCTAAATGTAGGGCTACAGAGCCCATCTACGAACTTGACTTTATTCTTGACCCAAAGAGTCCTCACACCAAGTTTCATCAAAATATCTCATTCTCCTCGAGATTTACAGCGCGCACAGACGGACAGACAGGCAGACGGACAACTTTTCCGATGTCATAGGTATCCCTCCACTTACGCGTTGGGATCCCGAAAACAATGCGGAACCAACAAAACATACAACGACATGTAACTAAAAACCAGAAGATGCGGAACCAACAAAACATACAACGACATGTAACTAAAAACCAGAAGAACGATGCGGACTGAACGACATACAAATCCAAATAAAATAACGAATATAAATGCGCGTGTTA